>JAJHPF010000023.1:0-1200000 GCA_024447775.1 Carex cristatella
AACCCTAAACCCTAAACCCTAAACCCTAAACCCTAATCAAATAAAATAAAGGAGAGAAAAATAAAAAAAAAAACGTTTTTCTCTTTTATGACAACCAAAACTAAGAGAGAAAGAAAAAAATTTCTGTTATTAATCACCTTTTCATCTCACCTTCATATATATATAAATATGGGAGAATATCAAAGGGTCATATGCACAATTGCATAAAGGTCCCTATATGGATTGAAATGGTCTGTTCGAGGTTGTTTTGGCAGGTTCAGGAGAGCTATGGTAGGTATAGGATATCAGCAGAACAATACCGATCACACAGTGTTTTTTCTGACTACATGATGGTTATATTATTATGCTTGCTGTGTACGTTGATGATATAATTGGCACAGGTGATGATGAGGGAGAGATTGCTCAGCTGAAGGTGAGATTGGGCAAAGAATTTGTGGTGAAAGACCTTGATTTGCTCATATACTTGGGATTGAGATGGCTCGTGGAGCAGAAAGATTTGTGATATCTCAAAGGAAGTATGTTCTAGACTTGCTCACATAAACATGCATGATGGGATGTAGACCTCCAGTTACTCCAACTCATCAGAGGCACAAGTTAAGTGCAAATGCTGGAGAGCCAGTTGATCGAAAGATATATCAAAGGCTAGTAGGTCGGTTGATTTATCTGAGTCATACATTTCCTGTTATCTCGTTTGCAGTAAGCATGGTGAGTCACTACATGTATGATCCAAGGAAGGGCCATAACGCAGTTTATCAACTTCTGAGATACCTGAATAGTGCTCCAAGAAAGAGGTTGTTATTCAAGAATAATGGCCATCTGGGCATTGAAGGCTATTGTGATCCTGATTGGGCTAGTTGTGCCGATGAAAGGAGGTCTACCTCAGGATATTGCATCTTTGTAGGAGGTAATTTGGTTTCTTGGAAAACCAAAAATCAATCGGTAGTGGCACGGTCTACTACTGAGGCTGAGTACAGGGCAATAATAGCCTTGGGAGTTTCTAAGTTGTTGTGGTTGAAGGCTCTTCTGGTGGAATTGAAGATGGATCAAGGGATTCACATGAAGCTATGGTGCAATAACAATTCGACGATCAGCATTGTCAATGACTCGGTACAGCATGACATAACCAAACATATTGAGATCGATAGGTTCTTTATCAAGAAAAAGCTAAATAGTGGAATACCGAAGCTAAGTCACATTCCAACTTAGGATCAAGTGACGAATTGTCTCACAAAGAGTCTTAGGTCATGTTTGGTTGTGGAGTAACTTTAATCCGGATTAAATTGCTTACTCCATGTTAAAATGGAGTAAGTTAATCATGTTTGGTTGTGTCATGCAACTTAAGCAACGGATTAAGTTACTCTTGTTTGGTTGGAGGAAGCTACTTAAATCATGACTTAAATTTCTATTTCATCTTTATTTTTAATTAGATAACTTACTAAAATAAATTGTATAGTTAAAGCACAATAAACTGGTACGTAAGTGCCCAATTCAACTCAGATCTTTTTTTTTTTTTCATATATCTAATTCTAAATTTTTTAATACTCTTTAAAGAATTGAAAGAATTCAATTACTTATAATGTAACAGTACTAGTATCATCAATTGCCTTGCTCTTTCTCAAAGACAATGTAAAGAAACTGCACAAATTATGAAAAGTTTTTACTGGTTTGCAAAACCATTAAATACATTCATAACAAATATAGTTCATCAGAAATCTAAATCAAGCATGTCATAAATTTAGTCGAGTTACATAAATTAAAGCACCATTACATAAATTTATTCGAAGTCCCACTACAAAACATGAAGTGTCATTAAAGCACTATTACATACTTAAAATAACATTACATAAATAAAACTTCAAAAGCACAACAGATTTCTTGAAACTCTAGTTCCTACGACTTCGTTGTCTCCACAAAGCATTCTTAATATTGTTTCGTATAATATCTCCTGCAGTCATCTCTGTATCAGTAGGCAACTCCTCTAGATCTACTGAATTTGCATTGTCATGTATAAATTCCATATTGGCTGCGGTATCCAAAAAAAGATCCGGCGAATTTTGTATTTTTATGAAATTATGTATTATGCAGCAAGCCAAAACAACCAATGTTTGTTTCCTATACTTGTAACGTGGCATTAATTGGAGAACTTTGAAACGCATTTTTAGAACTCCAAAAGTTCTCTCGATCACATTTCGAAGTTGGGCATGACGGTGATTATACAAATCTTCGGGTACCGCATAACGAGATGAACTAGGTTGACGGTTGAATTGCGCAAGATGATATTGGTGATTTCGGTATGGACATAGAAACTTGGGTGTGTTTGCATAACCTAAGTCAGCAAGATAGTACCTGCCATTAGGGACGATAAAACCACCATCTTCCATAGCCCAACGCAAAACTCTCATATCTGAAGCAGACCCTTCCCATCCAACAGTAACATATACAAAAAGCATATCAAATGAGCACGCAGCAAGAACATTCTGCGATAGAGTTCCTTTCCTGTTACGAAATCGTTCCCTGTGTTTCTTTTTCACCATAGCTGGGATATGCGTTCCATCAATTGCTCCTAAGGCATCCTACAATTAATAATGAGTTTATTTATGATAAATTAAAAAATGTTGTTCATAGAATAAACAATTGATTTAAAGTAATACCTTGAACAAATAATTTCTGCTATTTGGTCCAACAGAGTTATGCACACCTACACTTGAATCAGGTAGTCTTATGTATTCAGCATGCAAATTAAGTACAGCCTTCAAAACATCCTTGAAAATTCTGTAG
This sequence comes from Carex cristatella, assembly GCA_024447775.1. NCBI lineage: Eukaryota > Viridiplantae > Streptophyta > Magnoliopsida > Poales > Cyperaceae > Carex > Carex cristatella. The sequence continues at coordinate 2,779 of JAJHPF010000023.1, forward strand.
ATAGATTCGGTAGAGTGTTGAAACATTTCAGCTAATGCACGCATACAATATCCATGGTCGATGCATGATAGAAAAATTGATAACTGTTCTTGCACGGTTGTCCTGCTTGTATTGAGATTGCTGGAAATTTTTTGACATAGCACGTGGAAATTGTTGATCGACAATCTAAAATTGTTATAACACCGAATTGGATGGCCGATTAAAATATCATTCACAGCCTTCAAACCTGTGTATTCCCTGTCATGTTGTAATCTCTTGGTATGCAGTGATCCACTGGCATCTTCAAGATATTCTTCAATAAGTGTATCAACAGCATTTGAAAACCAAATGGTGTCTTCCACAATCCAATCGATGACAGACTCCATAACTCAAAATCTAAGTACAAAGAAAAAAAGAGCATGTCAGCAAACAATTATTTTCAGCAAAAAAGCATGCCAGCAAAAACCAGTAAAAAGAAAACAGAAAAGAAGATTCAAAAAACCAGTAAAAAAAATCAAAAAAGTAAAAACTAAAAAAAAAACAGAAAAAGAGATGCAAAAAACCAGTAAAAAAAATTCAGAAAAGAAAAAAAAAAAAAAAAAACAGAAAAGAAGATGCAAAAAACCAGTAAAAAAACCAGAAAAGAAAAAACTAAAAAAAGAAGAAGAAGAAGAAGAAGAAGATGCAAAAAGACAAGTAAAACCAGTAACTATATATGAACCGACTTCATTGTTTCATTTGTAAGAACTTAATTGATACTAACAGTGCTAGATATACTACCAGTTTTATTAAGAAATAGAGTTAATTTACAAACAATGTCATCTAATACCAAAATACTGACAACACAACATCCATCTAAGCACAAAATACTGAGCATGTCAACCAAAAAGCATGACTACTCTTAATATAGTAAACTAATAGAACATTGGATCTTCTTACTGAGTTGCAAGAAAGAAACTAAACCTATTTTGCTAAACCCTACAGTGTAGGCATCCAAGTTCTATAAATCAAAAAGTCCTACATAATGCTTAAACTTAATACTAAACATTATGCATAATAGTTTCATTTTCCTTGACGGCGATATGCAATGACAGCATCTATCCACTCCTTAAGTTCAACACCCTCCAATGCCATGAACACCTCTTTACTCACTTCATCCCTAAGCATTTCTTGCAACATTATTAGATCTTGACCAGCCATGTTGGTCTCTCTTTTTATATTGAGCAGCTTATCAGTAATTTTCTTGCTCTTGTTCGTGACATTGTCTAATTGATCACGTCTTTCTTTGGACTCCTCAACAAGCTTATCAACACCTGTATTAAATTGTTTGTTTTTGGAGACTCCCTTTGATTTTTTAACCTGAGATGACTCGCTACAACCCGCTCCAGCTAACTCATCCCGTACTCTCTTCCTATAATTACTACCCGGAGCAGCACCTGATACAACCGGCGGTTGCCCCATGGCCAGACCACCATCAGAATTACCAACAACGTAGTTTGAATTGACCTCCAACGTAATTCTAAAATCATGGATGTCAAACTCATTTAACTCATGTTCTACATTGTCGGTACCATAATAATCTGGACCATTTGGTCCAACAGAGTGATGCACGCCTGTACCAGAATGATCTGAACTACCAGATCGACTAATGAGATCTTCAACTGGAGTTGTTCCAAGCATGTCACTTATTGCAAAATGTCGGTTGCAATATTAGATCCACACAGCTCATTCATTATATCATACCAAAGAAAGGGTTTTGATTTACACTTGTACAACTTCGCATTCACCTGAAAAAAATATCATAAGAAGTTTCATCAAAATATGCAAAGTGTCATGGGAACAAATATAATTCATTCTAAATATAGAACATTTTTTTTACCTTTCTTAATTCATCCCAACAACTCTCATTGGGAGCGACTGGTACACGCCTTTCAGGATCCCACCCCCATCCACTTTTGTCAGCACAATTCTTCTAGTCATAAAATTCAGCCTTGAGGGTTTTCCAACAGACTTGTAATTCATTGGCATTACGAAATGGCTCTGATTGCGAGTTAATAAGAGGTGCCAATCTATTCCAAAATTGTTTGGTAAAGGTACCGGGACCTTGAACTCTTAGAGATACTTATTCTTCCCTCACCAAATTTAGCATAAGCTTGGTTTGTTCCACGCTCCAATTCGGAGCTCGATTCCGTAGCTGTGATGCTTCCCCATCACCTTTGTTGTTGTTTTTCTTACCTTTTCCTTTAAAAGAACTGCCGGAGGGTTCCATACCTAATTTCATTGGGGTTCAAATTTGTTCAAAATTGAAAAAAATAAAGATATAAAACATCCTAATCTGTTTTTTTTTTTTAGATTTGTTCTTTGACCTCTTGACCACTATATATAATGATGGAAATACCTATACTAATGATTAATTGAAGATAGATATCTTACTTGAATTAAATGAAATCATCAAGGCTACAAATAAATGAAATGATCAAAATTTTAATTAATACTTGAAGTTAAATAAACTACAGACAATGCTTGGTCGCGAGATTAAATAATTATACCTTGAAACTTTGATTCAAAGTCATTACTGTGATTTGACGAAACTTTGATTTGATGAAATCTCAAACTTTGATTTCATGAAATCTCAATACTGTGCATGATTTGACGGTCAATGAATTAAGAGGGGGCTAGACTCAATTTCCACAATAAAATATTTGAGAGATGAAAGAACTAAGAAAACCTGAAGAGGTGGTGCGCTACAGAACGATGAGTCGGAAAAAGGAGAGACGGCCCTTGCGCGGCAGGGCGAGGAGTCGGAAAAAAGGCGAGACAGCCCTTGCGCGGCAGGACGAGGAGTCAGAAAAAAGGCGAGACAGCCCTTTGCCCGGAGAGAGGCGAGGCGTGGCGAGGTCTAACGCGCGAAAATTTTTCTGGTGTGGGAGGTGCGCGCCAAAGAAAACCTAGAAATATCGTTCTCTGTCTAATGAAGAAGAGTACTGTCTAATGAAGAGAGAGAAAATAGAAAATAAAACTAGTGTATGACAATGGGCCCCATGAGATGGAGTAAGCTAATCCATCTCTTCAAGTGGAGTAAAATTACTCCACATTAATTCAAATCTACTTCAACTTCATCAATTTTACTCCATGTTTGGTGAATTAAGTGTGGAGTAAGAGGGTTACTCCACCCCTTACTCCACGACCAAACATGACCTTAGCTCTTTAAGTTTTTCTAAATTATGTGGCAAGATGGACTTAGTAAATATCTTTCGTCCATCTTGAGAGAGTGTTGAGAATTAAGAATGTATTAAGGATTTAGATAAAAAGCTAATTAAAGAATAGTTAGAGGCCTCTATGTAATATACTCTCTATATAACTCAAGTTTGAGAATTAATGAATTAGGTTTGAAATTAGAATTATTAGATACTGCTATGGATTTGTATCCCCATGAGACTAGTCTGCTCATTGCAAGCTCCTATTAATGTTTGGTTTTTACAAGTCCTTGAGAATAGCATGTGGAGACATGGATCATTTACTACACATGAAAAGACATGAGATACAAGGCTTTCTGGCCTTTTTTTTTTTTTTTTGTGAATTTGGCATTAACCTGTAATAATACGATTTGACAGCTCAATTAGTGTAAAATCAATACAACCAAAAGTATCTTAATGTTCTCTCATTCCAAACTTTTTGTTGCTCTCATCCTTCATCATGCAATGTTTGCAATCGATGATTTGAGAAAACAGAGTGATCAAAATGAAATGCATGTGAATTTTGTTCAGCATGTAAACTTTCTTGGCCTCAAAACTACCACAAATTCTAATAACAAGAAATAAATGGATTGGGTAAAACACACCATTACCTCTTCCAAAAAAGCTAAAAGTATATGCAAAATTGGTAAATGCCGGTTCAATTTGTATCCCGTAAAGATCCTCATTATTTAATTGCAGCAAACAAATGGAACAATGCCATCAATCAGCCTCTCTATTTATTGACGGCCACCACTTTGCCTTGATTTCCGTGCACAATCAGCAAATCTCTTCACGGTCTCAGCACATTTAAGGGGTTCATTAGCATAATTCTTATAGCACTCCAGACAATCAGACCTCTCCTTCAAGCATGGTATAGGGTTCTGGTACGGAAGCTTGAACTCCTTTTCACGCAACTCCTTTGACCTCTTGTTCAACTCCTTGAGCATTTCGGACTCTTCCACCTTTAGTTTCTCTAACACCTTCTCACTCTCTTTTAATACTTCACGAATGGATTCAACCTCAGGAGGTAGTTCAACTGGAGGTGCAGGTGCAGGTAAGGGTAAAAAGAGGGGTGGAAAGATTTGGGCAGGTGGTGGTGTTTGGGTTTGAGTCTGGGTGGCTTCAGTTTTGGGTGGTTGGTTTGTGCTTTTTGGTGTTTTGGGTTTGGGTTTCTTCACTTTTCTAGGTGATCTTTTTTCATCTTCTCGGGCCAGTTGATTGATCAGCTTGGTGCTGATCTGGACGGTGTATGAATCACCCATGGCAAATAAAATTTAACTAGAAAAAAAAAATGGAGCTCAAGTTAGAAACTGTAAAATTATAAGAGAACTTGTAGTAATCATGTTTGGAACCGTAAAATTATAATAAATTTTTCTGAAAAATAAGCAAAGAGCATTGTTGTTCAAATAACCCCTTTAGGTGGCCAGAAACTTGTACTTGTACTATAATGGAGACTAATTTTTGGAAAAAAAAAACCAAATATTTAGGAACTGACCAAAGCTGCACTCCTTTAAGGTGGCAAGAACAAGTAAATGTACAACGTGAGTTGAAACTTTCGGCTCATAGGACTTCTTATTGCCATATTCATACCCATCTAAACAGGCATGGGTTTCTCAATTCACAATTCACATAACCAAAACAGACTCAATTGGCAATAGTTTAGGATTCTACTACACACGCAAACCTCAACTTGTATCAATTAAGCTTGAATAAACACTAAATTTTGTGATTTAGGCCCAGATTAGGCTAATATTTACCCTTTTCAGCCCTGACCTGATTTAATAGAGTAAAAAAAGAAGAAGAAATTGACACTAGAATCAGTAGATACAGCTAAGGAACCCTCAACAAGCTTTTTTGGACATTAAATATGACACAATTGAAGAAAATTGGAAAACGGCAGCTATGATCGCAGGTAGCGGATGAGGTGCTGGTACGGCCTTGATCGTAGCAGTAATAACCTTTCCTTTTCCTTTTTTGGAGTACATGGATGGGTGGTGCAAACCGCATATATTATCTTATTGCAGTAAAGGAAGGAGAATTGTAAACACAGAGAAAGGAGGTTACCTTGTACGGGAGAAGGGAGAAGGGAAGACCGATCTGATCTGATCTAGGGTTTTGGGTGAATGGGCCCAACGGGGGAAGTGAGGGAGGGAGACCCGATCTGATCTGAGACCTTGAGAATAGACAAAGAATGAGAGTGCTAAATTTGCTATAGAGCCCTCCAATGGATTTTAATTAATTAATTAATGATATTCCACTTTACCCTTCAAATATATTTTTGTCCCCTGACCCTGATGGAACGATGGAAATGATTTTTGACATGTTAAAATTCAGTTAACAGTTACTTGACTTTTCACCATATTGAGCGATATTGAGCGAACAAACCATAAATTAATGCTAAAATAAGCAGAAACAATGTATATCAACATTTTGTAAAAGGTTTAATTGGAACAAAAAAAATAATCATTTGAGGAGATTATCAAAGTTCGTTGACCAATGTGAAAAATTCGAAGTAACCTCCTTTCTATGGTGAAAAGGCAACTGTTAACTGAATTTTAACATGTCAAAAATCATTTCCATCGTTCCATCAGGGTCAGGGGACAAAAATATATTTGAAGGGTAAAGTGGAATATCATTAATTAAAATCCATTGGAGGGCTCTATTTGGTATATGCCGAATTATGATTGTATTCTAAAAATATCTTCACCAGCTCGAGATTGTTTCAACTACAGCTCCGGCGGGTTTGAGTCCAAACTCAGCCCGGCTCAATTTATGAAGTCAGAAAAGCCCGTTTGAACTTGGCCCGTCCAATTCGCACACACTCTGAAGAAACCTGAAGATAAGATTATGCAACCACAAAAAGAACACAAAGAAAAACTGTTAGAGGCCAATTTTGAAAGGATTGGATCTTCAAATAAAATTTGGAATCTACAGTTAATCATAACAGCTTTAAAACAAGAGTATCAAAGCAGTGAACAAATCACAATATCTCAAACTGAGTACAGCACGTGATATTCAGGATTTTTTGCTTCTATTTGTTATTGTGACAGTACTTAGTGTTTGCAAAAACAATCCTTTGCATCTATTTGTTTTCTGATAATAAATGGTCAAGCCTACAGATTTGATCAATGCAATGAACCTTGATCCAACATAAATTAAAAAATCTAAAAAAACAAGAACCAAGGATTATCCTGCACCATATTTTACATACTTTGCTGAGAAATATATTTGGTACAGTTTGCTGAAATAGACCAGAATGCCTAAAAAATACAGTTAATTGTCAAACCCTGATTTAAAAAAAAAAAAAAAATAGCAGCTGAGCTGCATGTTACCATTAGATAGATAAACATACAAAGTCTAAACCACTATAACATACTACTTAAAAGCACCTCTTTGACCCAAATCAAATGCATCTCGCAACAAAAATAGTGAAAATTAAGGGAAAAAATTACTGAAAACAGTGAGAAAAAGGATCAACTCACTAGTCCACACTATGATTTTAACTGCATTTTTCCACTCAACACAAAGGCCATGCTCACAGCATTAATATTAAAACCAAAACATAGATTTCACCATGCCAGTCACAAGCTAGATTAAATGTAACCAAATCCAAAATTTATTGCAAAATTTTCGAACCCAAAGAAAGAAATGTCAGAAATGCAAAATTATAACCTTTTATAATGTACAGATATGAAATAAGATTTAAAGGACAAATATAATATATCAAAAGAATTGAGGGATAAATATGAAATCTGAGAAAGCTGAAAGGCAATATAAATATTATAAGTTTGTGCCAATCCAAATCTGAACAGTCCAACAACTAGATTAACTATATTTTTGTGTACAGTTAAGATTAAATACTTCAACTCAATATTAGGAATCATTTTGTAACACACAAATTAGAAATGCTACAGCTGTATATAATAGAAGTCAACACATACAGCTAGATAGATGGATTTTAGGAACACGGCAAATTATGTTAACAGCAAAATTAAAATAAATCTCTCTTAAAATTCAAAAAGCAGTTAGATTTAGCACTTGTGCTCTATTTGTTAAAAAGAATCCACATTTTGAAGAGAGACAAACACAAGAGTCGGTAGAAATATACATAATAATATATAATTGATCCAATCAGATATTACAATATTCCAGCAAAAAAACTTACAAAAAAGAAATAAATTAAGAGAAATAACCAAACGAGGCGGATCTTTTGCAACAAATTTCATTATTTACCGTAGTTCTATCATGCATGAGAGAAGTAACTTCTAATTTTGCAACAACTAATTTCATTTTCGAGTTCCTCTTTTGCAACAACTTTATATACCGAATCAGAGAGAACAAGGGAGAGGGAGGAAGGGAACGCTTACCAACAACGGAGAGGATCAGGGAAAGCGTCGGGGAGAGGGGTCGGCGCCAAGATCGTCTGAGAGAAAGAGGAGAGAGACGCTCAGGAAGGGTGGCACGCCTCTCGGATGAGCCGTGGTACCTCCTGTACGCGCAGATCGGAGTACGGTGATATCAATCTAACCAAAACGAGAGAGAGAGAGAGAGAGAGAGGCGCAGTACCTGACTGAGAGAGGTGGCGACGAAGAGGGGGGAAAGATCTGATCGGTATTTGTTTGTTCAGAAATGCGAGGCGGTTCAAACGGGCCGTTTTATTGGACAGGAAATGAGGTGTTCAATCTGTGTATAAAGATTAATTTGGGCCTTTCTCGTATCATAACTCGTCCTCTATTAATTTGTTAATTGTTCAGGCCGTTTGTTCACGGACCATCATGTTTATTTAGCAGTCCTAACTACAGCTCTTCGGCGGATTGTTTCCATTTTTGTATTGATGGTATATTCAACGGTTCGGATCGGATGTTTGGATTTTTTAAATGGAGATATAGCATAGAGTACAAAGGTGTTTTACTCCATAGAGTAACATAGTCCATCTCTCTCTCTCTATATATATATAACAGTACTCATTTCAATTTTGTCCATAGAAAAATTTGCCGATATATATATGTGCTCAATTTGCCAATTTATATATATATATATATATATATATATGCAGATCACCCAATTTTTCTCTGTTTGCATATATATCGCAGTTCGACCTCTCCCCTTTCTGATCCCACGATAATAAGTTCTCAATCTGTCAGTTACTGCATCTAGCAGTACCCTAGCCTGCAGTCCGAGATTACAATCCCTTTACCAGCACCTCTACCTCTATTATGTTGCATATTATATATGTTTGCTTTCTAATAAGGATAAATTTATCAATATATATCTATAGTCTTTTAAGTAATAATTAATAATAGAGGAGAGGAGTGTTAGAAATGTTCTACATGTCATAATATTTTGAGTCATTATTAATAGTTAATTAATGAAATTATAATATAGATTAAGTTTCATTGGGCTGCATCAAAGTATGGACCTGAAAATTTTGTTCTCTCTATGATTTGATCTGATTAGGTTCGAATGAATGAGTGCGAACGAACTGGTACGATTGAACAAATGTGTTTGGCTATAAATACATACAGCAGTTCAATAATTGGTTAATATTCATTTTATCCGAAATTATACAAAAGGAGAAATATAGATAGAAAATTAGAAGAACAATATTTTTGTTTTTATTGGATTAGACTGAAAATCTGATATTTCTAAATTCACACCACTTCAGAAACCGAGAGAAAATAGAAAAAAAGAGGGGACTGTCAATTGGTGTTAGCACTCCAACTTGCAGTTATTTGTCATCTTATTCGTGTAGACCGGTAGAAACGTGGCTGCGGTTGGTGTTGCGTGAATCTGACACGAGGTGTACGAAAGTGAAGAAGGTTACTGCTGGGGTTTGAAGTTTTCACTGCATGTCTAGTGGTAAATTTTATCTATCTTAGAATTAATTTTATACATGAATTCTGATTTTCAGACAGTGAACAAATTATAAACTGAATCGAATTGTAACACACATAACCTATTCAAAATCTCTACAAGAAGAGAAGGGAATAAAGAAAAAAAATTGAAATATTTTGATATTTTAATATAGAAATTTACACTTTTAAAACTTATTTAGTACAGCAAAAATATATCTTTTTCCAAAATTAACTTGAGACATATTACGTATTATATGCTTCAAAAACGTCCGTAATAAGAAGAGGAACTATCTTTTAAATCAGAGAGAAAAATTAAAAAAAAAGATAATATTTATTTCTGTCTCTCATTTTCTTTTCTCTCCAAAATTTTAATTTACTGAGACAAATAACTTTTTTGGAAAATTCGATCACCCTTTTCCTTGTCTCTTCTTCTTTAATTTTAATTAACGGAAACAAATAAACATTTGAAGAATCACAATCACCCTAGCTTTCTCGAATCCATATCACCTATGGTAAACTTAAATTTTCAGTTTAGAACTGAAGTACTGAACCGGTCGATTTGTTTTGACACGAATATTAAAGTAGGTCGTATATTTCACCTCGGACTGGATTTATCCAGATTCTGATTACAGATTTAGGGCGTGCTCCAATTGATGAGAACGGAGAGGAAGGGATGGGACGCTAGGTGAAAATTTAGAAATTTACTTACTCCACAGCTCACTGTCAGAAGGAAGGGAAAGATCTCAGAGTAACATTTTCACTCTCAGTAGACGAAATTCGTTACCCCAAATCGAGGTGTAGCGCTTTTCCTTCCCTTCCCTTCCCATCCCAACACCTCCCCTCCCCTCCCCTCCCCACCTCCTTCCATAAAATTTCTAGAGCACAGCCTTACGGTTATGATCTGATCTCAAAATTTGAGTTACTTGAGAGAATCTGTTCTTCCCTTTCCGTCCCTTCCCTCTTCTTTTTTGAGTTTCGGGAGCACCACCAACCGTAGGGAGGGGTCCGGATCCCCTAATGTAACCCAATTTTTGGGTTTTGCATCGGGACCATCCGATTCTAATCCGTCGCTCATGATCATCTTGGGATATGAATTCTTGTCTCGGGATATGTGCACTCATTACCGGATGGATGGTCTCGGATTTGAATCAGACGGTCCCGATTTAAAACCCAACTTTTGGGTTACTTCACTGGATCTGAATTCCCGTAGGGGCTGTTCGGCAAGCGTGGATTAAGCCTCCTTAAGACTTAATCTGTTTCCTTTAGCTTCCTTAGCTGCTTAATCCCGCCGAACACCAATTCCTTAGGGCAGACTAAGAACACCTCCTTTAGCCTCCTTTTGCCCGGATCTTAATCCCCTACCCGAACTTTAAGGCACCCATACCCCCTTCTTAAGCACTTAATCTTTCACCTGCGGATTAAGACAACCGAACATCGGTTCCTTAGCGCTCCTTAAGCTCTTAATCTTTCACTCTAAATCCTCTGTTGCCGAACGGCCCCGTATGAAGTAGGGGAGTAGGGGAGTTAGGGACATAATTAATTAATTAATTGTCTCATCTGTGATTGTTTCTTTTCCGTAGGGACATAATTAATTAATTGTCTGTGATTGTTTCTTTTCCGTAGGGACATTTAGGGGTTTGCTCTCGGGTCGGGCTGGGCAGGACGGGCGTAACCCGGGGTCAGGCACGGGCAAGTCGGGTAAGGCGAGTAACTCGGGTAATCGGGCAAGACAAGTTTTTTTAAAACACCCCCCCCCCCCCCCCTCCCCCCCCCCCCCCCCCCACAAAAAAAAAAAAAAAAAGGAGGGGGGGGGGGGGCGGAACAAAAAAAAAAAAATTTTTTTTTTTTTTTTTTTTTTTTTTTTTTTTTTTTTTTTTTTTTTTTTTTAATAAAAAATGGATTCATTAGATATGATTTCGATTCATTTTTTGATTCCGAGCCAATAAATTAACTGTCAATCTTGTCAATTGAGTAAATTCATTGAGTAAATTAATAGTATCAAAAAAAAAGCTGTGTTATGCAAAATTATGTCATTTCATTTTATTTAAACGAGAATTTAAACATGATAAAATCCTATTTTCATTTTAAAGAATTTTTGAAAAAAAAAAAGAGTTGATTTGAAAAAAATTTCTATTTGAATCATTTCTTTTAATAATGGATCATGAATAAAAATTGTTCTAAGAATATCTTTTTTTTTTTGGTGTTTGGGGTTTGGGGGTAGGGGGTTGGGGGTTGGGGTTTCGGGTTGGGGGTTTAGGGTTTAGGGTTTCGGGTTTCGGGGTTTGGGTTTCGGGTCTAGGGTCGAGGGTCCAAGAATGACGTTCATAAGAACAAGATCAAGGGCAAAAGAGATTGTTAAGAACTCGAACAACGCCAATTGAGGTTGTTAAGCACACCAACAAGAAAAAATGAGGTTACTAAGCACAAGAACAAATGCAAATGAGGTTCATAAGTACAAGATCAAGGGCAAATTATGTTGCAAAGTGCAAGAACAACGACAAATGAGGTTGTTTAGCACACAAACAAGGGCAAATGAGCTTCCTAAGTACAAAAACAAATGCAAATATGGTTCATAAGCACAAGATCAAGGGCAAATTATGTTGCAAAGTACAAGAACAACAACAAATGACGTTGTTCAGCACAAGAACCAGTGTAAAGGATGTTGCTAAGCTAAAGAAAAGGGCAAAAGAGGTTAAGAAGCATATGAACAACAACAATTGAGGTTGTTAAGCACACGAACAAGGGCAAACGAGGTTCCTAAGCACAAGAACAAATGCAAATCAGGTTCATAAGCACAAGATCAAAGGCAAAAGAGGTTGTTAAGCACGCGAACAATGCCAATTGAGGTTGTTAAGCACACAAACAAGGGCAAACGAGGTTCCCAAGCACAAGAACAAATACAAATGAGGTTCATAAGCACAATATCAAGTGCAAATTATGTTGCAAAGCGCAAGAGCAACGACAAATGAGGTTGTTAACACAAGAACAAGTGTAAATGACGTTGCTAAGCACAAGAACAAGGGCAAACGAGGTTAAGAAGCATATGAACAACGACAATTGAGGTTGTTAAACACACGAACAACGGCAAATTAGGTTCACAAGCACAAGAAAAAATGCAAATTACATTCATAAGCACAAGATCAAGGGCAAAAGAGATTGTTAGGAACTCAAACAACGCCAATTGAGGTTGTTAAGCACACCAACAAGGGAAAATGAGGTTCCTAAGCACAAGAACAAATGCAAATAAGGTTCATAATCACAAGATCAAGGGCAAATTATGTTGGAAAGCGCAAGAACAACGACAAATGAAATTGTTTAGCACACAAACATGGGCAAATGAGGTTCCTAGGCACAAGAACAAATTCAAATATGGTTCATAAGCACAAGATCAAGAGCAAAAGTGGTTGTTAAGCACACGAACAACACCAATTTAGGTTCGAAAGCACACAAACAAGTTAAAATGAGATTCCAAAGCACAAGAACAAATGCAAATGAAGTTGATAAGCACAATATCACGTGCAAATGATGTTGCAAAGCGCAAGATAAACGACCAATGAGGTAGTTAACACAAGAACAAGTGTAAATGATGTTTCTGAGCACAAGAACAAGGGCAAAAGGGGTTAAGAAGCATATGAACAACGACAATTGAGGTTGTTAAGCACACCAACAAGGAAAAATGACGTTCCTAAGCACAAGAACAAATTCAAATGAGATTCATAAGCACAAGATCAAGGAGAAATTATGTTGCAAAGCGCAAGAACAACGACAAATGAGGTTGTTCAGCACAAGAACAAGGGCAAAAGAGGTTAAGAAGCACATGAACAATGACAATTGAGATTGTTAAGCACACGATCAACGGCAAATGAGGTTCGTAAGCACAAGAACAAATGCAAATGAGGTTCATAAGCACAAGATCAAGGGCAAAAGAGGTTGTTGAGCACACGAACAACGCCAATTGCTGTTGTTATGCACATAAACAAGGGAAAATGAGGTTCCTAAGCACACAAGAACACTAGCAAATGAGCTTCATAAGCACAATATCAAATGCAAATTGTGTTGCAAAGTGCAAGAACAACGACAAATGAGGTTCTTAAGCACAAGAACAAGTGTAAATGATGTTGATAAGCACAAGATCAAGGGCAAAACAGGCTTTTAAGAACTCGAACAACGCAAATTGAGGTTGTTAAGCACACCAACAAGGAAAAATAATGTTCCTAAGCACAAGAATAAATGCAAATGAGGTTCGTAAGTACAAGATCAAGGGCAGATTATGTTGCAAAGCGCAAGAACAACTACAAAAGAGGTTGTTAAGCACACAAACAAGGGTAAATGAGATTCCTAAGCACCAGAACAAATACAAATGACGTTCATAAGCACAAGATCAAAGGCAAAACAGGTTTTTAAGAACTCGAACAACACCAATTGAGGTTGTTAAGCACACCAACAAGGAAAAATGATGTTCCTATGCACAAGAATAAATGCAAATGAGGTTCGTAAGTACAAGATCAATGACAGATTATGTTACAAAGCGCAACAACAACGACAAAAGAGGTTGTTAAGCACACAAACAAGGGGAAATGAGATTCCTAAGCACCAGAACAAATGCCAATGTGGTTCATAAGCACAAGATCTAGGGCAAATTATGTTGCAAAGTGCAAGAACAACGACAAATGAGGTTGTTAAGCACAAGAACAAATGGAAATGAGCTTCATAAGCACAATATCATGTGCAAATTATGTTGCAAAGCGTAAGAACAATGATAAATGAGGTCGTCAACACAAGAACAAGTGTCAATGATGTTGCTAAGCACAAAAACAAGGGCAAAAGAGGTTAGGAAGCATATGAACAACGACAATTGAGGTTGTTAAGCTCACAAACATGGGGAAATGAGGTTGCTAAGTACAAGAACAAATGCAAATGAGGTCTATAAGCACAAAATCAAGTGCAAAAGAGGTTGTTAGGAACTCGAACAACGCCAATTGAGATTGTTCAGCACACCAACAAGGGAAAATGAGGTTCATAATCGCAAGATGTAAGTCACATTATGTTGCAAAGCGCAAGAACAACGACAAATGAGGTTGTTTAGCACACAAACAAGGGCAAATGAGGTTCCTAAGCACAAGAACACATTCAAATATGATTCATAAACACAAGATCAAGGGCAAATTATGTTGCCAAGCGCAAGAACAACGACAAATGATTTTGTTAAGTACAAGAACAAGTGCAAATGATGTTGCTAAGCACAAGGACAAGGGCAAAAGTGGTTAAGAAGCAGATGAACAATGCCAATTGAGGTTGTTAAGCACACTAACATGGGCAAATGACGTTCCAAAGCACAAGAACAAATGCAAATAAGGTTCATAAGCACAAGATCAAGAGCGAAAGAGGTTGTTAAGGACACGAACAACGCCAATTTAGGTTCTAAAGCACACAAACAAGTTAAAATGAGGTTCCTAAGTACAAGAACAAATGCAAATGAGGTTCATAAGCAAAATATCAAGTGCAGATTATGTTGCAAAGTGCAAGAACAATGATAAATGAGATTTTTAACAAAAGAACATGTGTAAATGATGTTGCTAAACACAAGAACAAGGGCAAAACAGGTTAAGAAGCATATGAACAACGACAATTGAGGTTGTTAAGCACACGAACAATGCAAATGATGTTCCTAAGCACAAGAAAAAATGCAAATGACATTCATAAGCACAAGATCAAGGGCAAAAGAGGTTGTTAGGAACTCGAACAACGCCAATTGAGGTTGTTAAGCACACCAACAAGGGCAAATGAGGTTCCTAAGCTCAAGAACAAACGCAAATGAGCTTCATAATCGCAAGATCAAGAGCAAATTATGTTGCAAAGAGCAAGAACAATGACAAATGAGGTTGTTTAGCACACAAACAAGGGCAAATGAGGTTCCTAAGCACAAGAACAAATTCAAATATGGTTCATAAGCACAAGATCAAGGGCAAATTATGTTGCTAAGCGCAAAAACAACGACAAATGATTTTGTTAAGTACAAGAACAAGTGCAAATGATGTTGCTAAGCACAAGGACAAGGGCAAACGTGGTTAAGAAGCATATGAACAATGCCAATTGAGGTCGTTAAGCACACTAACAACGGCAAATGAGGTTCCGAAGCACAAAAACAAATGCGAATAAGGTTCATGAGCACAATATAAACAGCAAAAGTGGTTGTTAAGCACACGAACAACGCCAATTTAGGTTCTAAAGCACACAAACAAGTTAAAATGAGGTTCCTAAGCACAAGAACTAATGCAAATGAGGTTCATAAGCACAATATCACGTGCAAATTATGTTGCAAAGCGCAAGAACAACGACCAATGAGGTAGTTAACACAAGAACAAGTGTAAATGATGTTTCTGAGCACAAGAACAAGGGCAAAAGGGGTTAAGAAGCATATGAACAACGACAATTGAGGTTGTTAAGCACACCAACAAGGAAAAATGACGTTCCTAAGCACAAGAACAAATGCAAATGAGATTCATAAGCACAAGATCAAGGAGAAATTATGTTGCAAAGCGCAAGAACAACGACAAATGAGGTTATTAAGCAGAAGAACAAGTGTAAATGATGTTGCTAAGCAGGAGAACAAGGTTAAAAGAGGTTAAGAAGTCTACTAACAACGCCAATTGAGGTTGTTAAGCACACAAACAAAGGCAAATGAGGTTCCTAAGCAACAGAACAAATGCAAATGAGGTTCACAAGCGCAAGATCAAGGGCAAATTATGTTGCAAAGCGCAAGAACAACGACAAATGAGGTTCGTTGGCACAAGAACAAATGCAAATGGGGTTCATAAGCACAAGATCAAGGGCAAATTATGTTGCTAAGCGCAAGAACAACGACCAATGAGGTAGCTAACACAAGAACAAGTGTAAATGATGTTTCTGAGCACAAGAACAAGGGCAAAAGGGGTTAAGAAGCATATGAGCAAAGACAATTGAGATTGTTAAGCACACCAACACGGAAAAATGACGTTCCTAAGCACAAGAACAAATGCAAATGAGATTCATAAGCACAAGATCAAGGAGAAATTATGTTGCAAAGCGCAAGAACAACGACAAATGAGGTTGTTAAGCAGAAGAACAAGTGTAAATGATGTTGCTAAGCAGGAGAACAAGGTCAAAATAGGTTAGGAAGCATACTAACAACGCCAATTGAGGTTGTTAAGCACACAAACAAGGGCAAATGAGGTTCCTAAGCACAAGAACAAATGCAAATGAGGTTCACAAGCGCAAGATCAAGGGAAAATGAGATTGTGAAGCACAAGAACAAGTGCAAATGATGTTGCTAAGCACAAGAACAAGGGCAAATGAGGTTAAGAAGCATATGAAGAACGACAATTGAGATTGTTAAGCACACGAACAACGGCAAATGAGGTTCCTAAGCGCAAGAACAAATACAAATGAGGTTTATAAGCACAAGATCAAGGGCAAAAGAGGTTGTTAATCACACGAACAATGCTAATTGAGATTGTTAAGCACACCAACAAGGGCAAATGAGGTTCCTAAGCACAAGAACAAATTCACATATGGTTCATAAGCACAAGATCAAGGGCAAATTATGTTGCTAAGCGCAGGAACAATGACCAATGAGGTAGTTAACACAAGAACAAGAGAAAATGATGTTTCTGAGCATAAGAACAAGGGCAAAAGAGATTAAGAAGCATATGAACAACGACAATTGAGGTTGTTATGGACACGAACAAGGGCAAATGAGGTTCCTAAGTACAAGAACAAATTCAAATGAGGTTCATAAGCACAAGATCAAGGGCAAAAAAGGTTGTGAAACACATGAACAGTGCCAATTGAGGTTGTATACCACACCAACAAGAAAAAATGAGATTCCTAAGCACAAGAAAAATGAGGTTGCTAAGCACAAGAAAAAATACAAATGAGGTTCATAAGCACAAGATTATGGGCAAATTATGTTGCAAAGCGCAAGAACAACGACAAATGAGGTTGTTAAGCACAAGAACAAGTGTAAATGATGTTGCTAAGGACAACAACAAGGGCAAAGGAGGTTAAGAAGCATATGAACAACGATAATTGAGGTTATTAAGCACACGAACAAGGGCAAATGAGGTTCTTAAGCACAACAACAAATTCCAATGAGGTTCATAAGCACAATATCAAGGGCAAAAGAGGTTGTCAAGAACTCGAACAATGCCAATTGAGATTGTTAAGCACACCAACAAGAAAAAATGAGGTTCCTAAGCACAAGAAAAAATGCAAATGGGGTTCATAAGCACAAGATCAAGGGCAAATTATGTTGCAAAGCGCAAGAACAGCGACAAATGAGGTTGTTAAGCACAAGAACCAGTGTAAATGATGTTGCTAAGTACAAGATCAAGGGCATAAGAGGTTAAGAAGCATATGAACAACAACAATTGAGGTTGTTAAGCACACGAACAAGGGCAAATGGGGTTCCTAAGCACAAGAACAAATGCAAATCAAGTTCATAAGCACAAGATCACGGGCAAAAGAGGTTGTCAAGCACACGAACAACGCCAATTGAAGTTGTTATGCACACAAACAAGGGAAAATGAGGTTCCTAAGCACAAGAACAAAAGCAAATGATCTTCATAAGCACAATATCAAGTGCAAATTGTGTTGCAAAGCGCAAGAACAACGACAAATGAGGTTGTTAAGCACAAGAACAAGTGTAAATGATGTTGCTAAGCAGAAGAACAAGGACAAAAAACGTTAAAAAGCATATTAACAACGACAATTGAGGTTGTTACGCACACAAACAAGGGCAAATGAGGTTCCTAAGCACAAGAACAAATACAAATGTCATTCATAAGCACAAGATCAAGGGCAAAAGATGTTGTTAAGAACTCCAACAACGCCATTTGAGGTTGTTAAGCACACCACCAAGGAAAAATGTTCTTCCTAAGCATAAGAACAAATGCAAATGAGATTCATAAGTACAAGATCAAGGGCAGATAATGTTGCAAAGCGCAAGAACAACGACAAAAGAGGTTGTTAAGCACACAAAAAAGGGCAAATGAGATTCCTAAGCACCAGAACAAATGCCAATGTGGTTCATAAGCACAAGATCTAGGGCAAATTATGTCGCAAAGCGCTAGAACAACGACAAATGAGGTTGTTAAGCACAAGAACAAGTGCAAATGATGTTGCTAAGCACAAGAACAATGGCAAAAGAGGTTAAGAAGCATACGAGCAATGCCAATTGGGGTTGTTAAGCACATTAACAAGGGAAAATGAGGTTCCTAAGCACAAGAACAAATGCATATGAGTTTCATAAGCACAAGATCAAGGGCAAAAGAGGTTGTTAAGCACACGACCAATGCCAATTGAGGTTGATAAGCACACAATCAAGGGAAAATGAGGTTCCCAAGCACAAGAACAAATGCAAATGAGCTTCATCAGCACAATATCAATTGCAAATTATGTTGCAAAGCGCAAGAACAACGATAAATAAGGTTGTTAAAACAAGAACAAGTGTAAATGATGTTGCTAAGCACAATAACAAGTGCAAAAGAGGTTAAGAAGCATATGAACAACGACAATTGAGGTTGTTAAGCACACAACAAGGGCTAATGACGTTCCTCAGCACAAGAACAAATGCAAATGTGGTTCATAAGTACAAGATCAAGGGCAGATTATGTTGCAAAGCGCAAGAACAACGACAAAAGAGGTTGTTAAGCACACGAGCAAAGCCAATCGAGATTGTTATGCACACAAACAAGGGAAAATAAGGTTCCGAAGCACATGAATAAATGGAAATGAGTTTCATAAGCACAATATCATGCGCAAATTATGTTGCAAAACGCAGGAACAATGATAAACGAGGTTGTTAACACAAGAACAAGTGTAAATGATATTGCTAAGCACAAGAACAAGGGCAAAAGAGGTTAGGAAGCATATGAACAACGACAATTGAGGTTGTTAAGCACACAAACAAGGGCAAATGAGGTTCCTAAGCACAAGAACAAATGCAAATGACATTCATAAGCACAAGATCAAGGGCAAAAGAGGTTGCTAAGAACTCGAACAACGCCAATTGAGGTTGTTAAGCACACCAACAAGGAAAAATGAGATTCCTAAGCACAAGAACAAATGCAAATGAGGTTCATAAATACAAGATCAAGGGCAGATTATGTTGCAAAGCGCAACAACAACGACAAATGAGGTTGTTGAGCACTCAAACAATGGCAAATGAGGTTCCTAAGCACCAGAACAAATGCCAATGTGGTTCATAAGTACAAGATCTAGGGCAAATTATGTTGCAAAACGCTAGAACAACGACAAATGAGGTTGTTAAGCACAAGAACAAGTGCAAATGATGTTGCTAACCACAAGAACAATGGAAAAACAGGTTAAGAAGCATACGAGCAATGCAAATTGAGGCTGTTAAGCACACTAACAAGAGCAAATGAGGTTCCTAAGCACAAGAACAAATCCAAATGAGTTTTATTAGCACAAGATCAAGGGCAAAAGAAGTTGTGAAGCACACGACCAATGCCAATTGAGGTTGATAAGAACACAATCAAGGAAAAATGAGGTTCCCAAGCACAAGAACAAATGCAAATGAGCTTAATCAGCACAATATCAAGTGCAAATTATGTTGCAAAGGACAAGAACAACGATAAATGAGGTTGTTAACACAAGAACAAGTGTAAATGATGTTGCTAAGCACAAGAACAAGTGCAAAAGTGGTTAAGAAGCATATGAACAACGACAATTGAGGTTGCTAAGCACACAACAAGGGCTAATGAGGTTCCTAAGCACAAGAAGAAATGCAAATGTGGTTCATAAGCACAAGATTTAGGGCAAATTATGTTGCAAAGCGTAAGAACAATGACAAATGAGATTGTTAAGCACAAGAACCAGTGTAAATGATGTTGCTAAGTACAAGAACAAGGGCATAAGAGGTTAAGAAGCATATGAACAACGACAATTGAGGTTGTTAAGCACAGGGAGAAGGGCAAATGAGGTTCCTAAGCTCAAGAACAAATGCAAATCAAGTTCACAAGCACAAGATCACGGGCAAAAGAGGTTGTTAATCGCACGAACAATGCCAATCGAAGTTGTGATGCACACAAACAAAGGAAAATGTGGTTCCTAAGCACAAGAACAAAAGCAAATGAGCTTCATAAGCACAATATCAAGTGCAAATTGTGTTACCAAGCGCAAGAACAACGACAAATGATGTTGTTAAGTACAAGAACAAATGTAAATGTTGTTGCTAAGCATAAGAACAAGGGCAAAAGACGTAAAGAAGCATATGAACAACGATAATTGAGGTTGTTAAGCACACAAACAAGGGCATATGAGATTCCTAAGCACAAGAACAAATACAAATGACATTTGTAAGCACAAGCTCAAGGGCAAAAGAGGTTGTTAAGAACTCGAACAACGCCAATTGAGGTAGTTAAGCGCACCAACAAGGAAAAATGATGTTCCTAAGCACAAGAACAAATGCAAATGAGGTTCATAAGTACAAGATCAAGGGCAGATTATGTTGCAAAGCGCAAGAACAACGACAAAAGGGGTTGTTAAGCACACACACAAGGGCAAATGAGGTTCCTAAGCACCAGAACAAATGCCAATGTGGTTCATAAGCACAAGATCTAGGGCAAATTATGTTGCAAAGCGCAAGAACAACAACAAATGAGGTTGTTAAGCACAAGAACAAGTGCAAAAGATGTTGCTAAGCACAAGAACAAAGGCAAAAGAGGTTAAGAAGCATACGAGCAATGCCAATTGAGGTTGTTAAGCACACGAACAAGGGCAAATGAGGTTCCTAAGCGCAAGAACAAATGCAAATGAGATTCATTAGCACAACATCAAGTGCAAAAGAAGTTGTTAAGCACACGAACAAAGCCATTCTAGATTGTTATGCAAATGAGGTTCCGAAGCACAAGAATAAATGGAAATGAGCTTCATAAGCACAATATCATGCGCAAATTATGTTGCAAAGCGCAAGAACAATGATAAAAAAGAATGTTAACACAAAAAACAAGTGTAAATGATGTTGCTAAGCACAAGAACAAGGGCAAAAGAGGTTAGGAAGCATATGAACAATGACAATTGCGGTTGTTAAGCACACAAACAAGGGCAAATGAGGTTCCTAAGCACAAGAACAAATGCAAATGACGTTCATAAGCACAAGATCAAGGGCAAAAGATGTTGTTAAGAACTCGAACAACGCAAATTGAGGTTGTTAAGCACACCAACAAGGAAAAATGAGGTTCCTACGCACAAGAACAAATGCAAATGAGGTTCATAAGTACAAGATCAAGGGCAAATTATGTTGCAAAGCACAAGAACAACGACAAATGAGGTTGTTTAGCACACAAACAAGGGCAAATGAGGTTCCTAAGCACAAAAACAAATAGAAATGTGGTTCATAAGCACAAGATCAAGGGCAAATTATGTTGCAAAGCGCAAGAACAACGACAAATGAGGTTGTTAAGCACAAGAACAAGTGCAAATGATGTTGCTAAGCACAAGAACATGGGCAAAAGAGGTTAAGAAACGTATGAACAACGACAATTCAGGTTGTTAAGCACACAAACAAGCACAAATGAGGTTCCTAAGCACAAGAACAAATTCAAATGAGGTTGATAAGCACAAGATCAAGGGCAAAAGAGGTTGTTAAGAACTCGAACAATGCCAATTGAGGTTGTTAAGCACACCAACAAGGAAAAATGAGGTTCCTAAGCACAAGAAAAAATGCAAATGAGGTTCATAAACACAAGATCAACGGCAACTTATGTTACAAAGTGCAAGAACAACGACAAATGAGGTTGTTAAGCACAAGACCCAGTGTAAATGATGTTGCTATGCACAAGAACAAGGGCAAAAGATGTTAAGAAGCATATAAACAACGACAATTGAGGTTGTTAAGCACACGAACAAGGGCAAATGAGGTTTCTCAGCGCATGAACAAATGCAAATGTGGTTCATAAACACAACATAAAGGGCAAAAGAGGTTGTTAAGCACACGAACTACTCCAATTGAGATTGTTATGCACACAAACAAGGGAAAATGAGGTTCCTAAGCACAAGAACAAATGCAAATGAGATTCATAAGCACAATATCAAGTGCAAATTATGTTGCAAAGCGCAAGAACAATGATAAATGAGGTTGTTCACACAAGAACAAGTGTAAATGATATTGTTAAGCAGAAGAACAAGGGCAAAAGAGGTTAAGAAGCATGTGAACACTGACAATTGAGGTTGTTAAGCACACCAACAAGGAAAAATGAGGTTCCTAAGTACAAGAACAAATGCAAATGAGGTTCATATGGACAAGATCTAGCGCAAATTATGTTGCCAAGCACAAGAACAACGACAAATGATGTTGTTTAGCACACAAACAAAGGCAAATGAGGTTCCTAAGCACAAGAACAAATGCAAATGTGGTTCATATGCACAAGATCAAGGGCAAATTATGTTGCAAAGTGGAAGAACAATGACAAATGAGGTTGTTAAGCACAAGAACAAGTGCAAATGATGTTGCTAAGCACAAGAACAAGGGCAAAAGAGGTTCAGAAGCATATGAACAACGACAATTCAGGTTGTTAAGCACACGAACAAGGGCAAATGAGGTTCCTAAGCACAAGAACAAATTCAAATGAAGTCCATAAGCACAAGATCAACAGCAAAAGAGGTTGTTAAGAACTCGAACAATGCCAATTGAGGTTGTTAAGCACACCAACAAGGAAAAATCAGGTTCCTAAGCACAAGAAAAAAATACAAAAGAGCTTCCTAAGCACAAGATCAATGGCAACTTATATTGTAAAGCGCAAGAACAACGACAAATGATGTTGTTAAGCACAAGACCCAGTGTAAATGATGTTGCTAAGCACCTGAACAAGGGCAGAAGACGTTAAGAAGCCTATGAACAACGACAATTGAGGGTGCTAAGCACACAAACAAATTAGGTTCCTAAGCACAAGAACAAATGCAAATGACGTTCATAAGTACAAGATCAAGGGCAAAAGAGGTTGTTAAGAACTCGAACAACGCCAATTGAGGTTGTTAAGCACACCAACAACGAAAAATGAGGTTCCTAAGCACAAGAACAAATGCAAATGAGGTTCATAAGTACAAGATCAAGGGCAAATTATATTGCAAAGCGCAAGAACAACGACAAATGAGATTGGTTAGCACACAAACAAGGGCAAATGAGGTTCCTAAGTACAAGAACAAATGCAAATGACATTCATAAGCACAAGATCAAGGGCAGATTCTGTTGCAAAGCGCAAGAACAAGGGCAAAACTGTTTAAGAAGCAGATGAACAACAACAATTGACGTTGTTAAGCACACGAACAAGGGCAAATGAAGTTGCTAAGCACAAGAACAACGCCAGTTTAGGTCGTTATGCACACAAACAAGGGAAAATGAGGTTCCTAAGCACAAGTACAAATGCAAATGAGCTTCATCAGCACAATATCAAGTGCAAATTATGTTGCGAAACGCAAGAACAATCACAAATGAAGATGTTAAGCACACGAACCAGAGTAAATGAAGTTGCTAAGCACAAGAACAAGGGCAAAAGAGGTTAAGAAGCATATGAACAACTACAATTGATGATGTTAAGCACACGAACAAGGGCAAATGAGGTACCTAAGCACAAGAACAAATTCAAATGAGGTTCACAAGCACAATATCAAGGGGAAAAGAGGTTGTTAAGAACACGAAAAATGCCAATTGAGGTTGTTAAGCACGCCAACATGGAAAAATGTGCTTCCTATGCCCAAGAAAAATTGCAAATGAGGTTCATAAGCACAAGATCAAGGGCAAATTATGTTGCAAAGCGCAAGAACAACGACATATTAGGTTGTTAAGCACAAGAACCAGTGTAAATGATGTTGCTAAGAACAAGAACAACGGCAAGAGAGGTTAAGAAGCATATGAACAACGACAATTGAGGTTGTTAAGCACATGAATAAGGGCAAATGAGGTTCCTAAGCGCAAGAACAAATGCAAATGAGCTTCATAAGCACAATATCAAGTGCAAATTATGTTGCAAAGCGCAAGAACAACGACAAATGAGGTTGTTAACACAAGAACAATTGTAAATGATGTTGCTAAGCACAAGAACAAGGGCAAAAGAGGTTAAGATGCGTAGGAACAATGATAATTGAGGTTGTTCTGCACACAAACAAGGGAAAATGAGATTCCTAAGCACAAGAAAAAATGCAAATGAGGTTCATAAGCAAAAGATCAAGTGCAAATTATGTTGCAAAGCGCAAGAACAACGACAAATGAGGTTGTTAAGCACAAGACCCAGTGTAAAATGATGTTGCTAAGCACAAGAACAAGGGCAAAAGAGGTTAAGAAGCATATGAACAACGACAATTGAGGTTGTTAAGCACACGAACAACGGCAAAAGAGGTTCATAAGCACAACATCAAGGGCAAAAGAGGTTGTTAAGTACACGAACAACGCCAATTGAGATTGTTATGCACACAAACAAGTGAAAATGAGGTTCCTAAGCACAAGAACAAAAATTATGTTGCATAGCGCAATAACAATGATAAATGAGGTTGTTAACACAAGAACAAGTGTAACACAAGAACAAGGGCAAAAGAGGTTAAGAAGCATATGAACCACGACAATTGAGGTTGTTAAGCACACAAACAAGGGAAAATGAGATTCCTAAGCACAAGAACAAATGCAAATGACGTTCATAAGCATAAGATCAAGGGCAAAAGAAATTGTTAAGAACTCGAACAACGCCAATTGAGGTTGTTAAGCACACCAACAAGGAGAAATGAGGTTCCTAAGTAAAAAAAACAAATACAAATGAGGTTCATAAGTACAAGATCAAGGGCACATTATGTTGCAAAGCGCAAGAACAACGACAAATGAGGTTGTTTAGCACACAAACAAGGGAAAATGAGGTTCCTAAGCACAAGAACAAATGCAACTGTGGTTCATAAGCACAAGATCAAGGGCAAATTATGTTGCAAAGCGGAAGAACAATGACAAATGAGGTTGTTAAGCACAAGAACAAGTGCAAATGATGTTGCTAAGCACAAGAACAAGGGCAAAAGAGGTTCAGAAGCATATGAA
Organism: Carex cristatella; assembly: GCA_024447775.1. Taxonomy (NCBI): domain Eukaryota; kingdom Viridiplantae; phylum Streptophyta; class Magnoliopsida; order Poales; family Cyperaceae; genus Carex; species Carex cristatella. The sequence continues at coordinate 27,924 of JAJHPF010000023.1, forward strand.
CAACGACAATTCAGGTTGTTAAGCACACGAACAAGGGCAAATGAGGTTCCTAAGCACAAGAACAAATTCAAATGAAGCCCATAAGCACAAGATCAACAGCAAAAGAGGTTGTTAAGAACTCGAACAATGCCAATTGAGGTTGTTAAGCACACCAACAAGGAAAAATCAGGTTCCTAAGCACAAATACAAATGCAAATGAGGTTCATAAGCACAAGATCAAGGGCAAATTATGTTGCAAAGCGCAAGAAGAACGACAAATGAGGTTGTTAAGCACAAGAACAAGTGCAAATGATGTTGCTAAGCACAAGAACAAGGGCAAAAGAGGTTAAGAAGCATATGAACAACAACAATTGAGGTTGTTAAGCTCACAAACATGGGCAAATGAGGTTGCTAAGTACAAGAACAAATGCAAATGAGGTCTATAAGCACAAAATCAAGGGCAAAAGAGATTGTGAAGCACACGAACAACGCCAGTTGTGGTCGTTATACACACAAACAAGGGAAAATGAGGTTCCTAAGCACAAGACCAAATGCAAATGAGCTTCATCAACACAATATCAAGTGCAAAATAAGTAGCAAAGCGCAAGAACAGCGGTAAATGAGGTTGTTAACACAAGAACAAGTGTAAATGGTGTTGCTAAGCACAAGAACAAGAGCAAAAGTGGTTAATAAGCATATGAACAACGACAATTGAGGTTGCTAAGCACACGAACAAGGGAAAATGAGGGTCCTAAGCACAAGAACAAATGCAAATGAGGTTCATAAGCACAAGATCAAGGGCACATTATGTTGCAAAGCGCAAGAACAACGACAAATGAGGTTGTTTAGCACACAAACAAGGGCAAATGAGGTTCCTAAGCAAAAGAACAAATCCAAATGAGGTTCATCAGCACAAGATCAAGGGAAAAAGAGATTGGTAAGCACACAAACAACGCCAATTGAGGTTGTTAAGCACACGAATAAGGGAAAATGAGGTTCCTTAGCACAAGAACAATGCAAATAAGCGTCATAAGCACAAGACGAAGGGCAAATTATGTTGCAAAGCGCAAGAACAACAACAAATGAGGTTGTTAAGCACATGAACCAGAGTAAATGATGTTGCTAAGTACAAGAACAAGGGCAAAAGAGGTTAAGAAGAATATGAACAACTACAATTGAGGTTGTTAAGCACACGAATAAGGGCAAATGAGGTACCTAAGCATAAGAACAAATTCAAATGAGATTCATAAGCACAATATGAAGGGCAAAAGAGGTTGTTCAGAACACGAAAAATGCCAATTGAGGTTGTTAAGCACCCGCACAAGGGCAAATAAGGTTTCTATGCACAAGAACAAATTCAAATGAGGTTCATAAGCACAAGATCAAGGGCAAAAGAGGTTGTTAGGAACTCGAACAATGCCAATTGAGGTTGTTAAGCACACCAACATGGAAAAATGAGGCTCCTAAGCACAAGAAAAATTGCAAATGACGTTCATAAGCACAAGATGAAGGAAAAATTATGTTACAAAGCGCAAGAACAACGACAAATGAGGTTGTTAACCACAAGACCCAGTGTGAATGATGTTGCTAAGAACAAGAACAACGGCAAGAGAGCTTAAGAAGCATATGAACAACGACAATTGTGGTTGTTGTGTACACAAGAACAAGTGAAAAAAAAGGTTAAGATTCATTGGAACAATAATAATTGAGGTTCTTGTGGACACAAACAAGGGAAAATGTGATTCCTAAGCACAAGAACAAATGCAAATGAGGTTCATAAGCACAATATCAAGTGCAAATTATGTTGCAAAGCGAAAGAACAACGACAAATGAGGTTGTTAACAAAAAAACAAGTGTAAATGATGTTGCTAGGCACAAGAACAAGTGCAAAAGAGGTTAAGAAGCATATGAACAACGACAATTGAGGTTGCTAAGCACACGACAAGGGCAAATGAGGTTCCTAAGCACAAGAACACATTCATATATGGTTCATAAGCACAATATCAAGGGCAAATTATGTTGCCAAGCGCAAGAACAACGACAAATGATTTTCTTAAGTACAAGAACAAGTGCAAATGATGTTGCTAAGCACAAGAACAAAGGCAAAAGAGGTTAAGAAGCATATGAACAACGACAATTCAGGTTGTTAAGCACACGAAAAAGGGCAAATGAGGTTCCTAAGCACAAGAACAAATTCAAATGAGGTTCATAAGCACAAGATCAAGGGCGAAAGAGGTTGTTAAGCACACGAACAATGCCAATTGTAGTTGATAAGCACACAATCAAGGAAAAATGAGATTCCCAAGCACAAGAACAAATGCAAATGAGGTTCATAAGCACAATATCAAGTGCAAATTATGCTACAAAGCGGAAGAACAACGACAAATGAGGTTGTTAACACAAGAACAAGTGTAAATGATGTTGCTAAGCACAAGAACAAGGGCAAAAGATGTTAGGAAGCATATGAACAACGACAATTGAGGTTTCTAAGCATACGATCAAGGGCAAATGAGTTTCCTAAGCACAAAAACAAATACAAATGAAGTTCATAAGCACAAGATCAAGGGTAAAAGTGGTTGTTAAGCACACGAACAACGCCAATTGAGGTTGTTATACACACAAACTTGGGAAAATGAGGTTCCTAAGCACAAGAACAAATGCAAATGAGCTTCATCAGCACAATATCAAGTGCAAATTATGTTGCAAAGCGCAAGAACAACAATAAATGAGGTTGTTAACACCAGAACAAGTGTAAATGATGTTGCTAAGCACAAAAACAAGTGCAAAAGAGGTTAAGAAGCCTATGAACAACGACAATTGAGGTTGCTAAGCACACAACAAGGGCTAATGTTATAACCTGGAAAGTTTAATATAATTAACTAACTAATTAATGAACAATTTCAATTAATAAAAGCTTTTGAGATAATTAATGAACGAGATAAATTATAAATAAGCGCTTCATAAAAATTTAAGACAAATTTTGTGACATAATTAGTCAAGATTAATAACATGTAATAAAACTAATAAAATTCAAATGAAAATTTTAAAACTTAAAATAAACTAAACCTAGAATAATTAAGAGTTATTATAAATGAATATAGTTTTTGATTTTATTTATTTATTTGTTGTGATATTTAGGTGTTATGATTCTAATTAAGCGTGAATTGTTTTGAACCGTTCAAACCCTTCTGCACGAATCTTAAAGCAAGGGAGAACCCCTCCCCCTCTCTCTCTTTTTCTTCCTTTTCTTTTCCTCTTTCCGTCTCTTTTTCCCCTCTCTGTGTCGCCCCAAACCCAAACCCCTCTTTTCTTTCACTGACCCAAGAACCCCACCCCTATTGCGCCTCTCTCTTTTTCCTCTTTCCTGGAGACGAAAACAGCGGGATTTTTCCCGCTTCTCCCTCTGTCGCGACTGTCCTCTCGACCTACCTACCTGCCAGAATGGTACGCACAGCCCTATAAGGGTTGGTTTCTCTCTTATTTCGGTCCTCTTTACTCTCTCTTTCTCTCTCTCGCTCTCTCTTCCTGTCTTTCTACTGTGCTTGCTGATACCCAGAAACCCAGGGTTTTGGGTTGTTCTTTGTGTTGCAATTTTCTTTTGCCTCTGTGATCCTCTTGTGCTGTGCTCGGTGCCTGTGGTGCCTGGCTTTGTAGGTGACTTGTGCTTGCGATTTTGCCTCTGTGATTCCCTTCCATCTGGTAAATTCTTTGGAACCCCTCTTGATTTCTCTGTTTGGGGTTATTGTGATGCTTGTGGGCCGATTTTGCTATTTGTGCTTGTCTCTACTGATTTCTGGTGTTTGTTACCCTTGCTTGGTTGTGCTTGTTTGGATACTGGTGCTTGTTTGTGTTGTTCTTTGGTGCTTATTTCTTGTGGGTCCGTGTTACCACCTTGTTTGGTCACATCTTGTGAGTATCTTGGTATCGTTCACGATACCGGATGGTTGACTTGATGCTTGGTTGTTTTGCTTATTTGAGTTTGACCTGGTGTGAGATGATCTCTAATACCAGTCTTGGTACTTGGTTTGGTCGTTGTTACCCTTGGGTTGTCTTGATTTTTGCGATGGTCTTTGTTGCGATCTGTGTTGATTGGGGTTGCGGTACTGTGGCGCCCGGCCCAAGTGAGGCCACTGATACCAACTGTGTGTGTGTTTTGTATAGGAACCAGCCCTTGAATTGACAGGGACCTTCTTGTAAATTATTTTTTAGTTGGGGTTATGTATGGAAAATATCGGCCCTTGTGAATTGCTAAAAAAATTTAGGGACCTAAGTGCAAAAATTTGGAGTTTTAAAAATATTTGGGTATGGGCCGGCCCTATATAATTATGTGTATGTGTATATATTAAATGTTTGGGCCCTTGTATTTTGGGCATAGGCCCAATCCAAAAATTACATTATTTATTATAAAAGTTTTAAAATTTAAATTGGGCTTTGGGCCATTTTCTAAAAATAATATGGACTTTGGGCTTATGCCAAGAATTTATTTTTTAAAAAAAATAAATGAATGGGTTTTTATTCAAATTAAAGTAGGTGATACATGCAATACAGACAGGGTAGCGCATAAAATTAATTCGTCGCGAATCTCGGTCGAGTTGCGGAATAGGAAAGGTAAAAGTAAAACGTGCATTTAGGAGTAGTGATTAATTAAACTAATCAAGTAAAACGAGGATAATAATTATTTAGGGTTTTGAAGCCTCCTTTCGGTTGGCTCGACTCGAAAATGTGAATTTAAAATGTGATAATGAAAAATGGATTTGATTTTCGTTTTAACTACAACTACACAACAATTTATAACGCTTCTTTTAAAAATTAGATTAAAAAGGGTACAACTTAAAATCGGAAAAAAATACGTAAACTTAAAGATCGGGAGATGATTAGACTAGCCCTTGGTACGATGCCTCATAACATAACTTGAGCATATACAAAGACCAAAAAGGGCACCATATGATCCCAAAACACATTTAATTAAAAATATTTAAAATTTTATTTTTATTTTAAATTAAATTGAGTAAATATTGTTTGGAACAAATGATTAAATTTAAAATAAATAATGTAAATTTGAGTAACTTAAATAAATTTCGTTGCTAAGAAAAATTAATTAGCAACAAGATCCATTCTTTTCACGTATTCTTTAAATTCGAGACGATCAACTTACGATAGGAATTAAATAGAAATAAAATAATGACCTCGCGCAAATTTTAATTACTAAATTGAGATAAGTGAATATGATACGAATGGGAATCTAAAATAGATAGACGTAGGAAAATCCTCGCGTAGAATATCGTAACTCGCGGTTAATTAGTTACGAATACCCCGACACTCTAAATTATTACCAACAACACCCTTCACGACGAGTTGTTGAAAACAACGTTAATTCTTAAATTAACTTAAGTTAAACTAAATGAAAGTGAATGATCAGTATCGGACTAAATTAAGATAAAGATTAACGTCAATTACCTATCCAACCAACGGAACGACGAAACGTGACTTAGATTAATTCAAATTAAATGAAAGTGAACGATCAGTATCTGACTACGTTAACAACGAGTATTAATGTGATAATCAACAACTTTTCCGACCGATCGAACGAGTGCGACCACCGCGGTTTTTATACCAAGTTAAATAAGGGAAAATGGTTACGCGATCTAGTCTAGAAATTTAATTGGTTTGAATTACGAATTTCAGATCCGCAGACCTCATACGAGCCCGATCCGTGGGCTGAGCTGACTAACACACCGGTTAGAGCATACGCGGATCCTACCACCTTCGCTGAGGGTTAGTCGTTGCGTCTTCAGCCTACAGGTGTGGGATATCTGAATTATTTCTTTCGTGGGCGTACTCTTACCAAGTCGTTCCACTTGACCTGTCATCTGCACTTTATTTTATTAAGTAGATGCATTAAAACTGTAGAGCATGTTTATTCTTTCTGCACTGTAGGTAGAATTGCATAAGCCCCGATAAATAAAAGAATTTACTGTTTTATTTGGAGTAGAGTAAATAAATAATATTATGTATTATTATTAGAATATTAGGTCATTAGATTGTCTTCTTCTCGTAGAAGGCAATAATATTATTGCATAATTATACGCATGCATTGGTGAGAGCTGAGTAGAGACTGAATGACTGCGCTCCGACTCGTGGAATGGGACGCGAGTCAGCCTCGCAGCCATTGAGCCGGGAAGTCACTTGACTTTCTAGATGGTCTTTTAGGACTTATATTATATGTATAAACTTTGATCCTATATATATTATTTCGATCATTTTACCATTACGTGCGAGCCGATCTTGAGCCCTGAGGCACGAACGATTCTGGAGTGATCTCCACCTACATTAGGAGCTACATTGCCTAGAACGGTTCCGAAGGCCGATCTCGAGCCTTGATGTGTGGGGGCCAATCTCGAGCCCCCTGTTCCTATTGTTCTGGCCAGACGGTAGAGTTCTCACCTGCTCATAAGGGATGAGATTGACAATTTTTACGACTTGCATTGTATGATTTCTCCTATTTTATATGTTTGGTTATGGATCGTTTTAGAGAAAGGAGCACACACCGAATTGAGATATGTCAATCGGCTGGCGTGCTAATCATATGAGGCAATGCTCGGTGTCAATAGGCAACGTGTATCATTGGACTCTTTGATCGCAGTCCTTAGACATATCTTAAGGATCTTTGATCCAATTAGCATAGCACGGGGTGACCATTATTCGTACTATTATTATATAAATTCTGCACTCAGTATTCCGATATTGATTTTCCCGATTTGACTATCAGTAGTATATTCTCTTGGATTTTTATTTGGGGAAATTTTTGCATGTTGGCATACTAGAGTAATCGCATCATGAAATGATTAAAAGTGTTTTGATTTATATTAGATACTGAGATAGGGACACACAATTGCATATTAAATTGTAAAAGCATAACAATATTTTAATATTAAGTTAAAGTGCTTTGATCATAGAGGACCCTGGATCACATACTGAGTGATTTATCACTCACCAACAAGTTGTTTCGTGGGTTTTAAGTACAGATTCTGGCAATCCATAGCAGGAGCTGTCAGTAGCTGTCCCCGAAGGCCACTCCGTTGATGATTAGGGTTGGCTCCTAGTTGATCTGCAATTCCGTGTTTGCCGCTTTGTATACGGGATTGACAGATCATTTACTATCTTTTGGCTAGATTTTGCTGTAGTATGTGACATGAATTGTTGTATTATATATATATATGTTGTTTACTGATATGTGACTGATGTGACTTGTTTGATATATTTTATATTTTGCTTCCGCTGCTTATTTATTATCGTTTTTAGCCTTGCATGTTTAATTGTTAATAACACGAGGCGGGGTTGATCACACATTAATTCAGAAATTCTGGTTTGGTGTGTGACAGCTAATGAGGTTCCTAAGCACAAGAACAAATGTAAATGTGGTTCATAAGCACAAGATCAATGGCAAATTATATTGCAAAGCGCAAGAACAACGACAAATGAGGTTGTCTACCACACAAACAAGGGCAAATGAGGTTCCTAAGTACAAGAACAAATGCAAATGACATTCATAAGCACAAGATCAAGGGTAAATTATGTTGCAAAGCGTAAGAACAACGACAAATGAGGTTGTTAAGCACAAGAACAAGTGCAAATGATGTTGCTAAGAACAAGAACAAGGGCAAAAGAGGTTAAGAAGCATATGAACAACGACAATTGAGGTTGTTGAGCACCCGCACAAGGGCAAATAAGGTTTCTATGCACAAGAACAAATTCAAATGAGATTCATAAGCACAAGATCAAGGGCAAAAGAGGTTGTTAGGAACTCGAACAATGCCAATTGAGGTTGTTAAGCACACCAACAAGGAAAAATGAGGTTCCTAAGTACAAGAAAAAATGCAAATCAGGTTCATAAGCACAAGATCAATGGCAAATTATGTTGCAAAGCACAAGAACAATGACAAATGAGGTTGTTAAGCACAAGATCCAGTGTAAATGATGTTGCTAAGCACAAGAACAAGGGCAAAAGAGGTTAAGAAGCATATGAAAAACGACAATTGAGTTTGTTAAGCACACGAATAAGGACAAATGAGGTTGCTAAGCACAAGAACAAATGCAAATGAGGTTTATAAGCACAAGATCAAGGGCAAAAGAGGTTGTGAAGCACACGAACAACACCAGTTTAGGTCGTTATGCACACAAACAAGGGAAAATGAGGTTCCTAAGCACAAGAACAAATGCAAATAAGCTTCATCCGCACAATATCAAGTGCAAATTATGTTGCAAAGCGCAAGAACAACGACAAATGAGGTTGTTAAGCATATGAACCAAAGTAAATGTTGTTGCTAAGCACAAGAACAAAGGCAAAAGAGGTTAAGCACATGAACCAATGTAAATGATGTTCCTAAGAACAAGAACAACGGCAAGAGAGATTAAGAAGCATATGAACAACGACAATTGAGGTTGTTAAGCACATGAACAAGGGCAAATGAGGTACCTAAACGCAAGAGCAAATCCAAATGAGCTTCATAAGCACAATATCAAGTGCAAATTATGTTGCAAAGCGCAAGAACAACGACAAATAAGGTTGATTAGCACACAAACAAGGGCAAATGAGGTTCCTAAGCAAAAGAACAAATGCAAATGAGGTTCCTCAGCACAAGATCAAGGGAAAAAGAGATTGTTAAGCACACAAACAATGCCAATTGAGGTTGTTATGCCCACAAACAAGGGAAAATGAGGTTCCTAAGCACAAGAACAATGCAAATGAGCGTCATAACCACAAGATGAAGGGTAAATTATGTTGCAAGGCGCAAGAACAACGACAAATGAGATTGTTAAGCACATGAAACGGAGGAAATGATGTTGCTAAGCACAAGAACAAGGGCAAAAGAGGTTAAGAAGCATATGAACAACTATAATTGAGGTTGTTCAGTACACGAACAAGGGCAAACGAGGTACCTAAGCACAAGAACAAATTCAAATGAGGTTCATAAGCACAATATCAAGGGCAAAAGAGGTTGTTCAGAATACGAAAAATGTCAATTGAGGTTGTTAAGCACACCAACATGGAAAAATGACGTTCCTAAGCACAAGAAAAATTGCAAATCACGTTCATAAGCACAAGATCAATGGAAAATTATGTTGCAAAGCGCAAGAACAATGACAAATGAGGTTGTTAAGCACAAGACCTAGTGTAAATGATGTTGCTAAGAACAAGAACAATGGCAAGAGAGGTTAAGAAGCATATGAACAACGACAATTGAGGTTGTTGTTTACACAAGGGAAAAAAGATGTTAAGATGCGTAGGAACAAGGGACAATTGAGGTTGTTGTGTACACAAGAACAAGTGAAAAAAAAGGTTAAGATGCATTGGAACAATAGTAATTGAGGTTGTTGTGGACTCAAACAAGGAAAAATATGATTCCTAAGCACAAGAACAAATGCAAACGAGGTTCATAAGCACAATATCAAGTGCAAATTATATTGCAAACCGCAAGAACAACGACAAATGAGGTTGTTAACAAAAAAAACAAGTGTAAATGATATTGCTAAGCACAAGAACAAGTGCAAAAGAGGTTAAGAAGCATATGAACAACGACAATTGAGGTTGCTAAGCACACAACAAGGGCAAATGAGGTTCCTAAGCATAAGAACAAATGCAAATGACGTTCATAAGCACAAGATCAAGGGCAAAAGAGGTTGTTAAGTACAAGAACAAGTGCAAATGATGTTGCTAAGCACAAGAACAAATTCAAATGAGATTCATGAGCACAATATCAAGGGCAAAAGAGGTTGTTAAGAACTCGAAGAATGCCACTTGAGGTTGTCAAGCACACGAACAAGGAAAAATGAGGTTCCTTAGCACATGAAAAAAATGCAAATGAGGTTGATAAGCACAAGATCAAGGGCAAATTATGTTGCAAAGCGCAAGAACAACGACAAATTAGGTTGTTAAGCACAAGACCCAGTGTAAAATGATGTTGCTATGCACAAGAACAAGGGCAAAAGAGGTTAAGAAGTATATGAACAACGACAATTAAGGTTGTTAAGCACACGAACAACGGCAAATGAGGTTACTAAGCGCAAGAACAAATGCAAATGAGGTTCATAAGCACAACATCAAGGGCGAAAGAGGTTATTAAGCACACGAACAACGCCAATTGAGATTGTTATGCACACAAACAAGGGAAATGATGTTCATAAGCACAAGAACAAATGCAAATGAGCTTCATAAGCACAATATCAAGTGCAAATTATGTTGCAAAGCGCAAGAACAATGATAAATGAGGTTGTTAACACAAGAACAAGTGTAAATAATGTTGCTAAGCACAAAAACAAGGGCAAAAGAGGTTAAGAAGCATATGAACAACGCCAATTGAGGTTGTTAAACACACAAACAAGGGCAAATGAGGTTCCCAAGCACAAGAACAAATGCAAATGGCGTTCATAAGCACAAGATGAAGGGTAAAAGAGGTTGTTAAGAAATCGAACAACGCCAATTGAGGTTGTTAAGCACACCAACAAGAAAAAATGAGGTTCCTAAGCACAAGAACAAATACAAATGAGGTTCATAAGTACAAGATCAAGGGCAAATTTTGTTGCAAAGCGCAAGAACAACGACAAATGAGGTTGTTTAGCACACAAACAAGGTCAAATGAGGTTCCTAAGCACAAGAACAAATGCAAATGTGGTTCATAAGCACAAGATCAAGGACAAATTATGTTGCAAAGTACAAGAACAACGACAAATGAGGTTGTTATGCACAAAAACAAGTGCAAATGATGTTGCTAAGCACAAGAACAAGGCAGAAGAGGTTAAGAAGCATACGAGCAATGCCAATTGAGGCTGTTAAGCACACTAACAACGGCAATTGAGATTCCTAAGCACAAAAACAAATTCAAATGAGGTTCATAAGCACAAGATCAAGGGCAAAACAGGTTGTTAAGCACACGAACAATACCAATTGAGGTTGTTAAGCACACAAACAAGGGAAAATGAGGTTCCCAAGCACAAGAACAAATGCAAATGAGGTTCATAAGCACAATATCAAGTGCAAAAGAGGTTGTTAAGCACACGAACAATGCCTATTGTGGTTATTAAGCACGCCAACAAGGAAAAATGAGGTTCTTAAGCACAAATACAAATGCGAATGACGTTCATAAGCACAAGATCAAGGACAAATTATGTTGCAAAGCCCAAGAACAACGACAAATGGGGTTGTTAAGCACAAGAACAAGTGCAAATGATGTTGCTAAGCACAAGAACAAGGGCAAAAGAGGTTAAGAAGCATATGAACAACGACAATTGAGGTTGTTAAGCACATGAACAAGGGCAAATGAGGTTTCTAAGCACAAGAAGAATTTCAAATGAGGTTCATAAGCACAAGATCAAGGGCAAAAGAGGTTGTTAAGAACTCGAATAATGCCAATTAAGGTTGTTAAGCACACCAACAAGGAAAAATGAGGTTCCTAAGCACAAGAACAAATGCAAATGAGGTTCATAAGCACAATATCAAGTGCAAATTATGTTGCAAAGCGCAAGAACAATGATAAATGAAGTTGTTAACCCAAGAACATGTGTAAATGATGTTCCTAACCACATGAACCATGGCAAAAGAGGTTAAGATGCATATGAACAATGCCAATTGAGGTTGTTATGCCCACAAACAAGGGAAAATGAGGTTCCTAAGCACAAGAACAATGCAAATGAGCTTCATAAGGGCAAATTATGTTGCAAAGCGCAAGAACAACGACAAATGAGGTTGTTAAGCACACGAACCAGAGTAAATGATGTTGGTAAGCACAAGAACAAGGGCAAAAGAGGTTAAGAAGCATATGAACAACTACAATTGAGGTTGTTAAGCACACGAATAAGGGCAAATGAGGTACCTAAGCACAAGAACAAATTCAAATGAGGTTCATAAGCACAATATCAAGGGCAAAAGAGGTTGTTAAGAACACGAACAATGCCAATTGAGGTTGTTATGCACACCAACATGGAAAAATGAGGTTCCTAAGCACAAGAAAAATTGCAAATGAGGTTCATAAGCACAATATCAAGGGCAAATTATGTTGCAAAGCACAAGAACAACGACAAATGAGGTTGTTAAGCATAAGACTCAGTGTAAATGATGTTGCTAAGAACAAGAACAAGGGCAAGAGAGGTTAAGATGTTAGTTTGTAATAATCTAGAAGTCAATAATACGATAAATTATCATAAAACTTTGTTCATGAATTAAGTGATGGTTTACCAAAAGTAGTGATGGTTTACCAAAAGTACTATTGTCCCTCGTATCTCTATACGAGTTACGGTATCCCTGGGCCCCTTGATAGAGTAGGATTATCTGCATGCAGTATAATTACAAGAGTAATTATATTTGATAATATGCTCAAGATTGAGAAAAGATTATGTTTGCAAGGATGACACACACCTACCTTGAAACTAATCTGATACTGTGAGACATAAGAATTAACACGACTAAAATAGTTTACTGGATCGTGGTATTGTATAGTACAGTATCATCTGTGTAATTGGATGGTCATAGTGTAGATGTCAGATGCCTCCTATGATTATAGAAGTTAAAATGGTTTTAATTCTATTTACCAACATAATACAGATCCTATTGGGTCACACCGCAAAGGAGACTTATCAGAGAATCTTATAATTAATTATATATAGTTATAATTAATAATAAGATATTTATATTAATTATAAAATGTATAATTAATATAAATGTCATAAAGATGACAAGCTTAAACATATTCAATTTACAAGCGTGTACGACACGTTGTCTAAAAACTATCGCAGCAACAGTCGCACGAAATTATAACTGATCAGATCGATTATAACATGGATTATAAATATTAATTATGAATTAGTATTTTGGGCCTAAATTAAATTTAGAATTTAATTTAAAAGTCCAAAATCAAAGCCCAAATCTAAAGCCCAAATCAAGGCCCAAAAAAGCCCAAAATTGATTTTTGGGCCAAAAGGGTATTTTGGTCATTTGTAAGGTCGGTTTTGGAAGGGCATTTTGATAATTTTAAATCTCCTCAAATGCCTATAAATAGAGGGGTAGGGGTAGAGTTTAAATCATTCCAAAATCCGATCGAAGTCTGATCGATCTGAAAGTCAGTCTTTTATAATTTTCGGTTTTTCTCTCCCAAATAGTGTCGGGTTAGAAGAGAGAGATATACGTAATCCACGTATAATCTCGCGAGTGGTGAATAGTATTTTTACGGTTGTCGTGAATATTGTTCTCGTGAAGTTTCGTGAATCTGATTTTACGTGAGACGCAAGTCGATTTTTACGATCCTCGTGAATAGTGTTTTCACGCCTCCCGTGAATAGTGCTTTTACGGTTGTCGTGAATAGTATTTACGGGATTAGGAAATAATATGTTATAACCTAAATTTTCAGAATTTATTAATTAGACTAATAAGTTCAATTACGAGTAATTAAAGTTTTTACGAAATTAATAATCTAGGATATATAAAATAAATGGTTGTTAATTTGTATTTTTAACTTAAATGATATAAAAGCCTTATGATCTAATTTGAACGTTACGAATTACAAATTAAAGCAGTTAAAATAATTATTTCTCAAAATTAAATATTTAGATGTAGAACTAATAAGAGTGACAATAAAAAAAATTTAAATAGTCACATAAATTAAATTACAAATTCTTGAGACGATAGAAGTCAAAACAACGGTTTATAAAATAATAATAGTAATAACATTGTTACTTAAAATTAAATGTTAGGCATACATAAAATTATAAATTAAAGTGACGAATGATTCGAGAGCCCGTGCTAAAATTTTTAAAGCACTAATTCGTTCAATTATTGTAGCGTAACGCAATCCTTATTGATTGTCTAAATCTCATTATAAACTATGAATTAAATTCAACCGTCCATATTCATCTAGCACGGATTTTAAAGTCTTCAGAATATCCTCACAGATCTTAAGCCTTCAAAACCTCTCATTTTAATCTCTCCCTCTCCCCATTCTCTCGCTGACAGGAGCCCCCCCCCCCTCTCTCTTTTTCCCTTTCTTTTCTCCTTCCACCCCTCCCGTCCACGCAAAAAGGAGAAAGCCCTAACCTGCCCCCTCTTCTCCCACCGAGCTGTGAACCCCACTTCACCCTCTCTCTCTCCTTTTCGTTACTCCCTGGAGAAGGAAATTAGATCGTCCCGCTTCCCTCTTTAAATTTGTCTCTGCGCCGTATACTGACGCCGATCGCATCGCATTTATGCGCGAAGACTTTGGTCGCACGCCTCTGACACCTTGAGCCGCGCACTTGCACGGCTTTCTCTTTTCGGGTTAAATCTCTCTGTCTCTCTCGTTTTTGAGTCTCTTTGCTCTGTTACTTTCGCTCATGTGTTGAGAAACAATCTCTTTTCGCTCTCTTTTCTGTCTACCACTGTTGCTTGCGATTTTTGCCTCTGGGGCTGTTCTAGTGCTGATTTTGGTGTTGTTCTTCGGTTCTGGTGCTGTTTCCTTGCTTGGTGCTTGCTGATTTTGAGGTGGCCGTGTGACGAGGTGCTTCCCTTCGTACCAGCCCTTTTTCCCTTGTCTCTGCGATTTCGCTTTCCTTCGGGTAAAAATCTTGAGCCTTATCTTAAATTGAAGTTGTGTATGCTTAATTTTTGTGTGTGGCTGTGCCTTCTTTTTGCTTGCTTACTACCGTATTGAATTACTGGTACCACAGTCGGTACCTTATGACTTGCTTGTGTGTGTTGCCTGTTTGCCTCATTTGTACCGGCCTTGTTCTATTTTCTTGTCTCTGTGAGGGTTGCGTGCTGTTTTATGTGTGGTGATGCATATATATTGGGATGTGGTGTATATGGTTCTACGGTGGTCTTTGTTCTGATTGATTTGGGGCTTATTATTTTTCTTGGTGATTTCGTTGGTTTGGTGTGGTGCTATGTTGAGGCTTTACTGATGCTGCTGCTTGGTGTTTGCGATTTGGTTCTGTGAATGGTAACCAGACTTTGAAATGACAGGGAGCCAAATGCAAATAAATTAGGATGTTGGGGCTTTTGTGAAAAATCCTAACCTTAAACAAATTATATTAATTGTAGGGGCCTAAAAAGAAAATTTTGTACTATGAATTGATGAGTTCGGCTTCGGCTGAATTTATGTATTTTTTTTGGGCTTAGGCCCAAACTAAAAATCTAATTTTATATTACTTATATATATGAGCTGATTTTAATTCTAAATGCAAATGGGCTTAGGCCGAAAATTTATGAGTTGAGAAAAAAAAATTGAATTTTAAAATTGTTGTTTTAATTAAAAATTTGTATAGATGATTTTTTTTTATATATAAAAGTAATACAAACATTAGGATAGAACATAAAGTAAATTGTGTCACGGACTTCGGTTTGAATTACGAAATAGGAAAGGTAAAAGTAGAACGCACATTTAGGAGTAGCGATTAATTAAATTAAGGAAGTAAAATGGGATAATAATTATTTAGGGTTTTGAAGCCTCCTTTCGGTTGGCTCGACTCGAAAATGTGAATTTAAAATGTGATAATGAAAAATGGATTCGATTTTTGTTTTAACTACAACTACACAACAATTTCTAACGCTTATTTTAAAATTAGATTAA
The DNA here is from genome assembly GCA_024447775.1 of Carex cristatella. Classification (NCBI taxonomy): domain Eukaryota; kingdom Viridiplantae; phylum Streptophyta; class Magnoliopsida; order Poales; family Cyperaceae; genus Carex; species Carex cristatella. The sequence continues at coordinate 43,496 of JAJHPF010000023.1, forward strand.
AAAGGGTACAACTTAAAATCGGGAAAATACGTAAACTTAAAGATTGGGAGATGATTAGACTAGCCCTTGGTACATTGCCTCATAACATAACTTGAGCAGATACAAAGACCAAAATGGGCACCGTATGATCCCGAAGCACATTTAATTAAAAATATTTAAAATTTTATTTTTATTTTTATTTTAAATTAAATTGATTGAATATTGTTGGAACAAATGATTAAATTTAAAATAAATAATGTAAATTTGTGTAACTTAAATAAATTTCGTTGCTAATTAATAAGGACAATTAATTAGCAACAAGATCCATTATTTTCACGTATTCTTTAAATTCGAGACGACCAATTTACGATAGGAATTAAATAGAAATAAAATAACGACCTCGCGCAAATTTTAATTACTAAATTGAGATAAGTGAATATGATACGAATGGGAATCTAAAATAGATAGATGTAGGAAAATCCTCGCGTAAAATATCGTAACTCGCGGTTAATTAGTTACGAATACCCCGACACTCTAAATTATTACCAACAACCCACCTCACGACGAGCTGTTGAAAGTAACAAAAGAAAAATAAGGGAAAGGGTACGTAATCTAGCTAAAATTTTAATTAGTTTAAATTACAAACTACAGATCCGCATATTCCGTACGAGCACGATCCGTGGACTGAGCCGACTGACACACCGGTTGGAGCATACGCGGACCCTACCACCTTCGCTGAGGGTTAGTCGTTGCGTCTTCAGCCCTACAGGTGTGGGATATCTGAATTATTTCTTTCGTGGGCGTACTCTTACCAAGTCGTTCCACTTGACCTGTTATCCGCACTTTATTTTAAGTAGATGCATTAAAACTGTAGGGCATGTTTATTCTTTCTGCACTGTAGGTAGAATTGCATAAGTCCCGATAAATAAAAGAATTTACTGTTTTATTTAGAGTAGAGTAAATAAATAATATTATGTATCATTATTAGAATATTAGGTTATTAGATTGCATTCTCTCGTAGAAGGCAATAATATTATTGTATAATTATACGCATGCATTGGTGAGAGCTGAGTAGAGACTGAATGACTGCGCTCCGACTCGTGGAATGGGACGCGAGTCGGCCTTGCAGCCATTGAGTCGGGAAGTCACTTGACTTTCCGGATGGTCTTTTAGGACTTATATTATATGTATAAACTTTGATGCTATATATATTATTTCGATCATTTTACCATTACGTGCGGGCCGATCTCGAGCCCCGAGGCACGAACGATTCTGGAGTGATCTCCACCTACATTAGGAGCTACATTGCCTAGAACGGTTCCGAAGGCCGATCTCGAGCCTTGATGTGTGGGGGCCGATCTCGAGCCCCCTGTTCCTATTGTTTCGGCCGGACGGTAGAGTTCTCACCGCTTTCATGAGGGATGAGATTGACAATTTTTACGACTTGCATTGTATGATTTCTCCTATTTTATATGTTTGGTTATGGATCGTTTTAGAGTAAGGAACAAACACCGAATTAAGATATGTTCATCGGCTAGCGTGTTATTAACTTGTGAGTAGTGCTCAGTGTCACTTAGGCACCGTGTATCACTAGACTCTATGATCGCAGTCCTTAGACATATCTTGAGGATCTTCGATCCGATTAGCACAGCACGGGGTGACTATTATTCGTACTATTATTATATAGATTCTACACTCAGTATTCCGATACTGATTTTTCCGATTTGACTATGATATTATATTCTGCTTGGATTTTATTTGGGGGAACTTTTGCATGTTGGCATACTAGAGTAATCGCATCATGATAAATATTAAAAGTAATTTTTTTCCTTTTTATTAGCTATTGAGATAGGGGACACACAATTGCATATTAAATTTTAAAGGCATAACAATATTTAAATATTAAGTTAAAGTGCTTTGATTATAGAGGACCCATGGAGATATAGTTCTGGGTCACATACTGAGTGATTTATCACTCACCCACAAGTAGAGGTGCTATCGGGTCGGGTTGGGTCCGGATACTATTATATTTGGACCTGTACCCTAAAAGTGTTCGGGTCCAAATTTCAATCCATACACTTATTTGTTTCAAATTGGGTCGGGTCCGGATCCGGATACCTATCTACCTGTAGATATTTCGGGTCCAGTCTTTCGGTTCCGGGTAGATAGATACCCATAACTTGTTTGTAAATTATCGGGTCTGGTCCGGATCCAGACCGGTTCCGGATCCGAAGCGGGTATATGTCACAACTCATAAGTATTTGAGAAATCATTTACATTTAAATATAATTATAATTTCTTAAACATCTCAGTATCTCACATAATAAATCATTATAATATAAATTAAAATGTTGTTGTAAAATAAAAATTATACTATTGTTCTTGTTCATAAATAATATAAAAATTATACTATTGTTCTTGAAATTAAAATATTGAAGAAGAGATATAATTTTTAAAAAGTAAAATATTGGTTGACAAAAGATCAAGAAGGATATATAACAGATTTTTTATTTTAATGAGATTTATTATAAAGGACATATCAAGCAATAAATTTCCATAATTATGGGGAGGATATAAGGCAAATGATATATGCAATAAATTTCCAATGCAATAAATGTTATAGAAAAAATTAATATGCAAACGAGATTATTGGAGTGGTGTGACATTTGTTAATCAGATATTAAATTAATATGCAAAACTAATATATGTTTTATCGGGTATTTATACAGGTATCGAGTCGGGTTCGGTTATGGGTCGGATAATAAAATCAAACCCATATCCTACCCATTACAACATCGGTTCCGGTTCGGATCCAGATCGGATATTAAATTATTAAATTTGTAACCGTACCCATAATTTAGTCGGTTATATTTTTTAAACCATATCCTACCCAAATGAACCGGATCCGGGTCGGTTCAGGTTCGATTCCGGATCGGTTCCGGATAATCGGGTAAAAGTAGCACCTCTACCCACAAGTTGTTTCGTGGGTTTTAGGTACAGATTCTGGCGATCCATAGCATGAGCTGTCAGGAGCTGTCCCCGAAGGCCACTCTGTTGATGATTAGGATTAGCACTTAGTTGATCTGCGATTCCGTGTTTGTCGCTTTGTATACGGGATCGACAGATCATTTACTATCTTTTGGCTAGATTTTGTTGTAGTATGTGACATGGATTGTTGTATTATATATATATATGTTGTTTACTGATATGTGACTGCTGTGACTTATTGATATATTTTATATTCTGCTTCCGTTGTTTAATTTGATTTCTATTATTAAGCCTTGCGTGTTTAATTGTTGATTAGCATGAGGCGGGGTTGATCACACACTAATCCAGAAATTATGGTTTGGGGTGTGACATAATATATTTGCAAAAGTCGCGGTATATTTATTTTGTCATTTTCTCGGTGAATAGTGTTTTCACGCCTTCCGTGAATAGTGTTTACGGGATTAGGAAATAATATATTTGCGAAAGTCGCGGTATATTTATTTTGTCCTTTTCTCGGTGAATAGTGTTTTTGCAAATCCCGCTGGTCAGTATTACTAGCAGTAGAAAGCCAGCGCTCTAGTGGTTCCTGGTGGACGACCGATAGAGGTATCAGTCTGATACTCCGAGGCAAGACATTCCTCAGATTCGATCTTCTCGGTCTGCTGCAATCCAATTGGAATTTGGATCAAGATATAAATATGTTATATTAATCTATTTAATTTGTAAGTAGATTAAAGTTTTAAAAATCAATTATGGAGTAGATCTGTCAAAGGATTAAATTGGATTTTGATGCCAAGGAATACTGAAGGTGGATCGCCTTGGAAAGTATTCTGACATACCTCGTTTAATCCATGGCTTAAATTAGAAGTAAAATTTTTGTTTTACGTTCTTTCCGCAGCTTAAGCTAATCAATGGGTTTGGACCGTCCTTGACCCAACATAAGAAGCATATGAACAACGGCAATTGAGGTTGTTAAGCACATGAACAAGGGCAAATGAGGTTCTTAAGCACAAGAACAAATGCAAATGAGGTTCATAAGCACAAGATCAAGAGCAAAAGAGGTTGTTAAGCACACGAACAATACCAATTGAGGTTGTTATGCACACAAACAAGGGAAAATGGGGTTCCTAAGCACAAGAACAAATGCAAATGAGCTTCATAAGCACAATATCAAGTGCAAATTATGTTGCAAAGCGCAAGAACAACGACAAATGAGGTTGTTAACAGAAGAACAATTGTAAATGATGTTGCTAAGCATAAGAACAAGGGCAAAAGAGGTTAAGATGCATAGGAACAATGATAATTGAGGTTGTTGTGCACACAAACAAGGGAAAATGAGATTCCTAGGCACAAGAACAAATGCAAATGAGGTGCATAAGCACAATATCAAGTGCAAATTATGTTGCAAAGCGCAAGAACAACGACAAATGAGGTTGTTTAGCACACAAACAAGGGCAAATGAGGTTCCTAAGCACAAGAACAAATGCAAATGTGGTTCATAAGCACAAGATCAAGGGTAAATTATGTTGCAAAGCTCAAGAACAACGACAAATGAGGTTGTTAAGCACAAGAACAAGTGCAAATAATGTTGCTAAGCACAAGAACAAATTCAAATAAGGTTCATAAGCACAATATCAAGGGCAAAGGAGGTTGATAAGAACTCGAACAATACCAATTGAAGTTGTTAAGCACACCAACAAGGAAAAATGAGGTTCCTAAGCACAAGAAAAAATGCAAATGAGGTTCATAAGCACAAGATCAAGGGCAAATTATGTTGCAAAGCGCAAGAACAACGACAAATGAGGTTATTAAGCACAAGACCCAGTGTAAATGATGTTGCTAAACACAAGAACAAGGGCAAAAGAAGTTAAGAAGCATATGAACAACGACAATTGAGGTTGTTAAGCACACGAACAAGGGCAAATGAGGTTCCTAAGTGCAAGAACAAATGCAAATGAGGTTCACAAGCACAACATCAAGGGCAAAAGAGGTTGTTAAGCAGACGAACAACGCCAATTGAGATTGTTATGTACACAAACAAGGGAAAATGAGGTTTCTAAGCACAAGAACAAATGCAAATGAGTTTCATAAGCACAATATCAAGTGCAAATTATGTTGCAAATCACAAGAACAATGATAAATGAGGTTGTTAACACAATAACAAGTGTAAATGATGTTGCTAAGCACAAGAACAAGGGCAAAAGAGGTTAAGAAGTATATGAACAACGACAATTGAGGATGTTTAGCACACAAACAAGGGCAAATGAGGTTCCTAAGCATAAGAACAAATGCAAATGACGTTCATAAGCACAAGATCAAGGGCAAAAGAGGTTGTTAAGCACACCAAAAAGGAAAAATGAGGTTCCTAAGCACAAGAACAAATGCAAATGAGGTTCATAAGTACAAGATTAAGAGCAAATTATGTTGTAAAGCGCAAGAACAACGACAAATAAGATTGTTTGGCACACAAATAAGGACAAATAAGGTTCCTAAGCACAAAAACAAATGTAATTGGTTATAAAAATATCAAAGGCATTGCACTCAACCTGCCAAAGTCCGAACGGACGGTCTTGAAAACACAGAAAAGGTGGAATAAAATAAGAGTTCGGGTCCTCTGTGGCGTGGACATGTGGACATTTTCTTTGTAAATGAATCACTGACAAGGGTTTAGTGGGGTCTCTCTCTCCCTCGGAGGACCTGCTGCCTGCCTCTTTCATTTATATTGTAGCCCCCACGTGTCAAACATCAGATACAAAATGCTTCTTAATTTGCTTCGAATCGGAGGTCCGTATAATAATAAATAATTGAGCCCTACCCCCCTCCCAACTGACTCCTCTTAATTAACCCTTAATAATTACCTACTCGTAATTTTCAATGACGCATGCAGTAAGTGATCAGTAAATAAAGTTGAAATATTTCTTGCTGGAACATATCACATGTTGATCTAAGTGGTACCAATTCCCTTCCCCCGTGGCTGTGGGCCCTCTATGATTTAAACTTGAAATGTTTCTTGCAGAAACCCGTTTGCAGGGTTTTAGTTGCACCAATTAATATCAATGATAACAAAAAAAAAACATGAATTGGATAAAGGCCCTTCACTTCAACAATGGTATTGATTATTGTGTAAAAAAAAAGGGGGAGAGATGAGTAAGCTATAACATATTTCTTTTTTGAAATTATGAGGTAAAGAAAAAACGTACCTCTTAATTAATCTTATCATGATTTGGGGCAAAGCAGAGTAAGATTTAAGTGAGTTATGTAACAATAAATGTCTATTTAATATACTCACTTTGGCACCTTCCTTCAAAAATATCATTCAAGCTCACCACTGGCCTTCAGATCAGTTCAGCCCAAGAAATACTACAATTAGTATATTACACTGCAAAATGCAAAGTTTGAAATTTACTGAATTTGCAATAGTTGAATGCTGCCATTCCAAAATTTATACAATCAAGTAGAAGAAAAGACAGCAAAATTGTTCGTAAATTAATTCAACATTTCAAATAATAAAATATGCACAATTTCAATAAAAAAAATCTCAAATGATCCCAGACCAAGGTTAACGGAAATAACTAAAAGGGGTGTGATCATCAAATTGGTACAGCCATCTCAATTGTAGGTTGCCGGCAACCGAGTTGGCTGGTACAGTAAAATCAGGGATCTGGTAAAAACAAAATATATATGGAAATGTAAAAACAGTAAAAATCATTCCTAGCAGAGTAAAATACAGAAGCCAGTTAATTAATTAATTAATTAGGCTCTCTTCTTGAGAGTAGAGGAACCAAGGGTGGCAGAGGCAAAATAAATAGTCTTCTTTCCACGTGGGATCAATGAGGCCATGTAAAATTTCACAAACTGCAAAAGCCCCTAATGGAGAATACATTTGTGTAAGCTTCTCTGAAGCTGCACTTCCACCATTATAGCAACCTGAAAATTAATATAGAAATGTTCATGACAAGTTCAAGTGTTGTGATTACAAATTTTAAGCAATGGGGAATTCATTTAACTGGTTTTTTAAAAAGATTATGAACCTTCTTTTAAATTTAAATCTCATACTTATCCTGAGTTTGCATGGTATTTTTTTTTTATATCCTTGTTCTTAAACATTCCTTCAGTCTCCTGTACCTGGTTAACTCCCAACTACAGGGGTATAATACTCACAGTACCATACCAGTCATAGTTATACCAGTGCAATTGGTATTCTCAATGCATGTCCATGACTACTACTTATCCATCCTTTTCTGATTAAACCAAAAAAAAAAGGACATATGTTTTACAATAATAGATTGCAGTACAATAGATTAATAATTGATGAACTTTGCCTGAACAAGGTCAGGTCTAGTACTTGTTTTCAATATATTTAATTGAGGTAAAAAAAATTGTCATCTTGAATATATTTAATTGGTAGTCGCAAACATTGCAAAATGGTGTATGTCATTTGCAGAAATGACCCAAAATAAAAACATATTGCAAACATTGCTTTTGGGATTTCCAGTACCTAGTCCAAGTCCATGTCTATTAGTACAAAAGACCAGATGGAGCACAGGTGCAGTCCATCACAAACAATGGTACAATACAACTCCGCATAGAAATCCTTATGCAGTCTTATATATGCGCTTTTGAATATGTGGACGCATACATAACCGCATATAACCGCATATATGGCCGCATATGACCACCACTTAAAATTTTATATATTAAAAAAACAAATCCAAAATCGGATCCGAATTTTTTTAATACGGATCAGATATCCAATATGAATTGAAATCCAATTCCAAATCATTATCCGGAGTTCCATCCAATTAAGTGACTTTTGTATTTGTTCCCACCCCAGCGCTACCTTTGTTTTGATTTTGTGATGTGGGATTAAAATCCAAAGAATAAACCGGACACACTTTATGCGAATTCCGCGTATTCAGCGAAGTATTCTATATTTTATTATTAATATGCTCAATGTACAGCCTGGCTTTGACGTATTTAAGAGTGAGGGACCCACCAGATCAATAGGTGTTTGTGCAAATGAAAGCTGTTGGGTCATTATTTATATCAATTCATTGATTTAAATCAATTCATTAAATGGACCCTATTGTATTAACAAAGATAATTATTATGTTAATAATATTTTATTTAATCTGCATATGCGGCCGTATACCGCATATGCAGTATGCGGTGGCTTTCCACATACCGCATAGAAACTGCATTTTAGAATATTGGATAATACCATACCAATCATAACTCAACAATCAACAGCATTGGATTGGATTGGTCTGCAGAAGACATGTCCGGGTTAACAATCATAACTCAATATAACTCAATAATCGCAACTTCTTATTGTGTATTTTGTTTTGGCATTGTAAAATATTTCTATAAATTTGTTTTCTTTTGAGCAATGTTTTTTGTCTCAATTTATTTCGTTGTTTCTTTTTTGTGTTGTGTATTTCTTTCACAAAATATGAGGAGAAAAAAAGTTAAAGGACAAATTGAAAATAAAAAGATAAAAGTTTCTCTCATCTCTAAATAATCATCAAAATTGTAGTTTCAAAACAGCGGTTATACCCTTTTTTGCATGATCTGAACATGGAAATTAAATACCTGAAAGGCGTTGGCATATAATTAAAACCAAATTTTGATTAATAGAGAAGTAATAATTCACCGGTAACCACCTTTTATTTTTCTGCAAGAAAGAAAGAGCTCATAAAACAAGTCCTTAATTGTTGAAAAACTTTATTTATACAATATTAAAAAACAAAATACAAGGAAAAGAAAAAGGAAAAGCCAACAAGAACATGACAAACACAACACAAACCATAAGCACAGCAACAGCAACAGCTCATCAGCCTCACACATATAGCGCTTGTCAAACTTTATTTGTATATTATTATTATTATTATTATTATTATTATTATTAATTAGATTTGAAAGAAAATGAAGTGATTTGTGTTTGATCCATAAAGACGGCCAGTCCTATCTTCTTAAGCAAGCTGGAAAATCACAAAAAAATATACAGTAAAAATAAATATTATGTCAAAATTTGTGAATAAAAAATATTTGATTGATTTAGTACGTAAATGTTATAATTAATTTACCCCAAAGCGCTTCTTGGCAATAGTAAGAAGCTCCTGAGGATCCCGCTTGGTTGTTGTGTAGGCCTCAATCTTGTTAAGCTCCTGATCATGTTAATTGCAATTTCATATCAGACATTGGACATTGTAAATTACAGATTATATATATATATAAATGAAAAATTGATCTTATTGACAGTAATCAATTTAATTGTGATGTCGCTTGTATATGTTCTAACCTCCAACCATAAATTTAGCCTAGGCCTGCCCTTGGTTATATCATAGTTCTTCAAGTCACTCAAGAAAATCTGTAACCTCTCGACAAAGGGTGCATGTGCTATGTCCACCTACATATAATTTATTGATAAATTGGTTTAGAAAAACAAACGTATATAGCAAGAGAAAGTATAAATAATTAGCTATAAGAAAACAAAACTAACCAAACTAAAGTCGGGTCCTAGGAAGAATGGTCCATCTTCAAACTTTGACAGGGATTCTTCTAACTTATCCAAAGCAGCAACTGGACAAAGCATCCAAGCAAACAATAAGTTCAGAATATGCATATGTATATATTATAATATACTACACTCTCAAGCTGGCTCGAGAAACCAACTGGTACGTACGTACAATACCAATCCAATTGCATTGCTGAGAGACATATCAGATCAGGCTAGGAATTGATAATGCCGGACCTGATTGGTACATAATCAATAGTATATTCCAACCAGACAAGGAATTGGTACAATATGCAGCATGCACACATACAGATTCATACATGCAGTTTAATTTTACAATTTTTACTATGTATCTTATATAAGCAAAAATAGTAGATTACTAATTATAGATTAAATTGAAAATCCGTTACAATTTATGAAATAATTGTAGTTTTAGTTCAACACATAATAAAAACTGAAGGGTGAAATATAAACTCCAAACTTGTATTACTTAGTTTAAAAAGGATTAATAAAAATAGAAATAGAAATTGTCACCAAAAATTGAAGAATATTGCTGTGGCGTAGATTAATAATTTTAATTGATTAGGATGTACACAAATAAAAACCATAAGTTGTGCAACTTATGTCCAGATTTGGTTGTGGGTCCACATAACACCTCATATGGAACTGCACAACCGCATACCCGCATACCATATATGTGGTCTGCTTATGCAGCTGCAAATTAACATATACTTATTACTAACTGTATATTATTTTGAGCACATGCAACCAGCCACCTACGCATATGCAGCCCACGAACTGCATTTTAAAACACTGATTTATATTGTGCAATGAAGTAAGTACCAGCATCAGACATGTTCTCTCCTTTTGACAGTAAAAATGAATACAGAGCTTTGTTGAAGGAATTAACATAAGCAAGAAGCTCCTCGGCAAAAGTTTGTTTTGCTGGATCCTAATTATAGAAAAAATCACAAATAAGTCTAGTAATTTAAAAATTAAGTTTCACTATATATAGAATAAACTAAGGTTATTTTTTTACATCAGGAAGCAATGCGGGGCCCTCAAAGTGAGCGTCAATGTACTTGATCAAATCCAAACTCTCTCCCTTTACTTTGTTGTTGTGCTCAAGTGAAGGTACCTATTAATAATCATTCAATGATTATATTACAAAATTTCAATGATCCACAAGAAAAGTACAAATTTTATGCAAAAAATGGAGAAACATAAATTATTGGTTAAACAGAGAAAGGTTATAAAAATATACTTTATTTTCAGGATAAACCTTCTCCTTGTACCATGCTGGCCGATCTCCTAGATCAATGGCTACTAATTTGATTTTTTCCTGTAATCCCTGTACTCCAGTTTTAGAAATAAACAAAGTCAGAACATGGAAAAATAAAATAATTTAATTTAAAGTGGAGGATTCAAATACCGCTCTATTTTTCATGCCTCGATCATGCCTTCAATTTATAATCTATCATAACAAAAAAAATTAAAACTCATAAATACTTAAATGAAGCCATATGATATGATCTATATTGCTTACTCTGCATGTACGTACGTACGTACATATATACATGCATAAACATACAAACAATAATCATAATATTAAGAACTAAAAAAATTAATGTTCGGAATTTATCTTTTACAATCATTCGATGCCGATGCCGATCAAAACAAATTAAGTTAAAACGTTATAATTTTACATGTATGCATAGCAAAAGTGATATAAATTTATCACAAGTTCACAACTGACAGTTCTATTGTGATATTTGAATTTAGATTTTGAGTTATAGCTTTGTTGAAATTAAAATTTTCTCTATATGAAGTTACTGAGCGAAAAAAATCACCCAGCTATAGCAATTCAAAAGCGACCCAGCGAGAAACCCTAGTGTATATAAGTAGGATTAGAATATTAGAGTAGTTTAGATAAATTAGTGAGAATAAATGAGTAGATCTAGAAATTAGGGGTCATTAGACTCGTTGTAAATACGTTTTTATTAAATGGAATCGTTAGTAGGTATTTCAAGCCACTAACTTCAAAAAAAAAATGCAGAGGGATTTGAAACCTCCTCTAATTAAAATTGAGCTTAATTGCGATAGAACAAAAAAGGTACCTTGTAGTTCCTAGCAATCCAAGTGCGTTGTGCAAAAGGGCATATGTATGATACATACAACCTTTATATCAAGCATCATAAAAATAAAGTCAATGGTAAGGTTTACCTGAAGATGAATTGAATTTTTAAGTTTTAAACATTCTTCTTAATTTTTTTTATTGACACACAATTAAGTGTACTCAACGCGGAGTGTCAAAGAAAACTTGACAAATGAAATTGACGTTTGTTAAACAATTATATCACCTAGTGGTGCCGTCAAAGAGAGGTGGCGGCGGAGATGTAGCGGTAAGAGAAGGCGGAAGCTCTTCCTTCACACAACTGTATACATGTACACCACAGAATTATATACATTACAAAACTTTCGATTCATTTGCAAAAATCTAGACTAAATCCGTTAAGATAAATCCATAGATCAAGATCAATTTTAAGTAGTACCTAAAACGGTCCGGGGAAAATACGATGCATAGTTTCCAACTTAAGATCATAAGGGGGAACAATAAACCCAAAAAAAAGGGAGGGGGGTGGCGAGGCAACAAATTGACAAATTGCTAAAACAATTGATTCTCAACACACAATCTAAGATAAAATAAGTTTGATCACTGAAATATTTTGAAGGAATTGGAGATGATACTGATACCTAGCAGGAGCAACAGCTGCCATGCGAAATTAATTAATGTGTGAATTGATATCCTTTGCTAAATCTTTCTTTCAGTAGTAGATGTACGAGGAATGGAGAACTTGGTTTGATCACCTGAACCTAGCTAATATTATATATTTATAGATTATAGTATCGCTATCAACTAAATAATGAAAACGATATCGCTCTCAATGTGGAAAACGATACGGGGAGAGAGAGAGAGAGAGAGAGAGAGGAGAGGGAAAAAAAAATGCACCACACACTCCGTCCAAAGAAGCGTCATCCGTGACGAGAAATTAAGAGAAGTGTCTCGAAGATGGGACCAATCCTGTTACCTGGGAAACTTCTCTTCGGTTTCTACAACGAAATGGAGAGACACTTCTCTGCGGATCCTACTCGCTCTTACAACTGGAACCATCATTTGTTTTTTCAATGGACGGAGATCATTTTAGTGGACGACATTTCAACAAGTGACCATATTTTTTGTGGCATATAGCTAACGAATTTCGTGCAGAGAGTATTCAGTAAGCTTCGATCTCTTCATTATTCATATTATTGTATTGACTCGCTTCACAGACTGATACATTAAGTGGAGACGGAGAAAAGAAAAAAGGAATCCGTAAGCAAATCGGAAATCTAGCGGGCTGGAATTCGCATCCTCTGAGATATCTCAAACTTTGCGTGATTTTTGGAATATCTCAATCGTTCAAATACGTTCTGCACGAATCTCAAGACTCAAATAATACTGCACTCCTCGGTCACGCAAAAAATGAGATATCTCAGAGGATACGCACCCAATGGGCTGGAGGTGGGGTGCGTATCCTCGGAGATATCTCAATTTTTGCATACCCGATGTGTCCGGTACCTATTCGGGAGAACGTAGGGGGCCAGTATTATTTTTGCTTTGAGATTTGTGCAAAACGTATTTGAACGATTGAGATATTCCAAAAAGTCACGCAAAGTTTGAGATATCTCAGAGAATCTGAATTCCTAGCGGTGGGGCTTGCTTGGTCGCCTGGGAGTGATAAGGAACGCATATCCTCTGCATTAACTCAAAAGAAAATATTTTGAGTTAATAAATCTCAACTGCTCGATTTGTTTTAAAATTCGTGTAAATTAGATCTGCACTAATATTGAAATATCTCTTATGTCATAGGTAAGAACTGGATTGACTCTGTTTAAAACCAAACGGTTGACATTCATTAACTCAAAATATTTTATTTATTTTTTTGAGTTAATAACGCGTTCGAGTGATAAGACTATAAGAGGAAGAATTATATTTGCGAATGTAACCCATAATCGCTCTATGTTCATCGGCTAATTAAATTGGAATCGGTGTAGGTCTGATGCCCATCGGACCTAGTTTGGTTCCGATGGGCAGTATCCACCGTAAATTCAATTAAAAATGATCTAACGGTTTGGCGTCTCAAGCAAATAAATCTAAAACGGATTTTATATTTTCGGACTCTTTAACCCATTAATCATCAAAACTCCGTTTCGCTTCTTCTCTCCTCTCTCCTCTCTCCTCTCCGTTTCTCACACAGGCGACATATCTCTTCCTCTTTTCCATCGAACCCGGTCCGGCGTCGGACCTCAACTGCTTCTTTTCGTTTGTCTCAATTCTAAACTCTAAAACTCTAAACCCGACCGATCGGTAGGCTCCTGTTAGGCGGCGTGAGAGCAAGGCAAGTTTTTCTTCCCCTTTTCTTTTTCCTGAATATTTACTTGTTGCAGGAAATTCTTTCGAGGAAATTGCAAATTTCAAGTCGGTAAGGAATCATGTATTTCGATTCCTTGAGCTGAGCTGGGTCTGAATAAAGCTTATTCAAGGAGTTCATTACTTGGTAGTTGGTACATCTTGGCTAATAAAGTGCTTTCATGGAAAAGAAAATCCTTACTTTCTATATATCAATATTTTTTTTACACTAATTAATAGTAAACTCGATATCCTGTTGGGTATTGTTTGTTCTGAATTAACTAGTTCTAATAATACAGTCATTGCCAAATATTTCACAATAACATATTCCATTTGGTTTAGATAAAAATTATAACAATTTGTATTTCCAACTTTTTCTTCTTGATATATTTTTTTCTCACAAATAACAGGAGTTGGATTTCTTTCAAATGAGGAACAAGAAAGAAGCTAGAGCAACCACACCGTGTATACTGCAGTGTTTTTTTTTATTTTAAACCTGGATGCAGCAAGCAAGTACATGACAAGAAAGAAGCTAGAACAACCACACCGTGTATCGAACTGGGCTACAAGAAACAATACTTGCTTCCAAGGAATTCCAATTGCACAATTCATGAATGAGATGGGGATACAAATGGTGCTGCAATCTGAGGTTTTTCAAAAAGGGTAACAATAGATGTATTACAATGGAAATGAACACGGAAGAATACAAAAGAAGTAGTAGGTGTTGTACCAGTAAATTGTGATTGTAGCAATTTTAAACTGGATGTGATTGTAGCAGTTTGTTAATGTTCAACCATGGACATTTTGGTCTTATGTGCATATAATTATGTAATATCTAATAAGAGATGGTGATAATAAATTGTTCCATTTTACTTTGTATATGTTGTTTCTTTTTTACTTGATAACTATGTAATATCTAACGAGGATAAATGATAAAGAGAAATAAAAGGAGAAAAATAATAATATACAAAATGGTATTATTATGAATGTCGTTTCATTTGATATATGTTGTTACAAAAGAAGAAGAAAATATTACATCAAATAATCAAACAAATCTATCTACGAACCAATTGAATAATCTACAAATTAAATCCTTCTAGTTAATTAGCTACCCAAACTTGAAATTCATATAATCTTCAGCAATCATATCACTAGCAACAGCATAGCAATGCTACTAGTATTCTTCTCCTCTAATACTTCTTTGTTAATTACTTAAACAAATAGCAACTTTATCTTGAGGCATAAATTGAGCATTCAAAGTCTTCCAATATGTACCTAATCCATTTATTCAGTAAACAATACAAATACTATAGAGGCTGTGCATCCTCTTATAATAAATTCAGATGCAGAAGTGTCTCCGAGTTACATAAATCAAGAAATATTATACCAGTCAAGTAGTCTACCTTGCATTTTCAAAAAATCATTACTTTGTGACAGTTAAGTATATGATATTTGATTGTTAAACTCTAAGGAAGCTTTCAAAGTATCCTGTGAGAGCCGAAGGTGCAGCGCCATTTGTTGTTGAGCCTGAGAGTTTCACCTCCAACGCACGCTGTCGATAAAGCCTGAAAGTTGCACAATTAAGCAAATTTGAATAACCGTTAATTAAATCAGTTAAACTGAGCCAACTGGCTAGTACAATTTGATAACCTGAACAAAATTAAGACCTTGAAATTAGGCACTTCGGTCTCTAAAAGGTATGCACAATCCAACTGAAATTTGAAAACAAAAAATATGCAACCTTTGTAAGTGATAAATCTAATAAACAAATCAATTTCATTGAGTGCATATTCTAATTCTCTGAAATTGATTGCAATTCTAAGCTAAAACATATGATTATCAGATAAATAATACCATCCAGATTTTGAACTAGGGTTGCAACAAATGAAGACCAGTGTACATAGATCCATCATCAGTAGATATGTAAGCAAGAGAAGTGGAGAAACAATTGCTTGCTATCAAATAGGGTTGCAATAATTCTTGAAAAATTAGAGATAGAGAGCATCACCGTGTACCTGTGTTTGGCTCACCCAATCCTTGAAAAATTAGCAATCTATTAATTAGAATAATAGCAAATTCAGGAAGAAAACATTTCCTTGCTCTTGCGCCGCCTAACAGGAGCCTACTGATCGGCTGGGGTTAGGGTTTAGAATTGAGACAAACGAAGGGAAGAAGTTGAGGACCGATGCCGGACAGTAGTTTGGGTTCGATGGGAAAGAGGGAGAGATGTGTCGCCTGTGTGGGAATTAGGAAAGAACGAGAGAGAGAGAAAAAGCGAAGCGGACTTTTGATGATTAACGGATTAAGAGTCCGAAAATATAAAATCTATTTTAAATTTATTTGCTTGAGACGCCAAATCGTTAGATCATTTTTTATTGAATCTACGGTAGATACTGCCCATCGAAACCAAACTAGATCCGATGGACATCGGACCTACACCGATTCCAATTAAATTAGGATACCCTCTGTGAAATTTGTTTGACGCTTTGGCTGTAATCGACTAATCATAACCAATTTATGCTATAATTCAACTAAGCATCAAAATCGGAACCAATTTTTTTATAGAGTTCAACTGATTAGGTACGAAGTGATACTGTTCATTTTTTTTTAAAGGGTCACGTCACACGAATAATTACAGTATATGACACGCGAGTCACGATACGTGCTTGTATCGTGACATAACTAGTCACGTCCTGATTTTTTTTAGAACTTATAGAGTATTGAATGTCGAAATAACAGTTTTATTATTTTTGTTTTAAAACAATAATGTACATGTTTTTTACAATAAAAACGAAGATTTTTATTGTACTGTTTTTATTTTGCAAGAAATAAGATTTTTAGTATAACAAGTACATGTTTGACAATAAAAATCAAAACAAAAAAATGTAAACAGATGTTTGTAATATATATAATCAATACAATATTGAGCAGAACGATGCTCAAGAAATAATTTAAAAAAGAAGTTTGCAAGTAATATACATAGTCAATAAACCGTCATTTTTTTTCATAACCAAAAAAATAAATAAAATAATATTAATAACCAAACTCCCAAAAAAATTTCATCCATAACCAAACCGTCGTCCGGGGGGTGGTTTAGTCCCCAAGCAACCCGCCCCCTAGTGGAACGGTTTACCCACCCCCCCAACACGCCCCCCAGGGGGCGGTTTAGTTAATTTTTTTTTTTAAATACCCTCCCTCCCCAAACCCCAACCCTACCCGCCCCACACCCCCCCCCAACCCGAACCACCCTCTCACCGCCGGAAACCACCCAAAAACCCCCTTTTTTCGCCCCGAACGCGACATTTCGCACCTCTCAAGCGTTCCCGACCCCTCTCTCTCTCTACCCGCCACCCTCTCTCCCTCTCTCTCTCCATCTGAGTTTGTAGTCGCCGCCGCGCTGTCGCTCCAATTTCATTTTCGGGTATGAAATTATTTCTTTAACTTCTTTATAAATTATTTGGATTTTTTATAAATTGTTTGGAATTTTGTATAAATTGTTCGAAATTGCGGGATTTATATGAAATTGTTAGAAATTGCGGGATTTGCTTGAAATTGTTGTTATTGAATTTAGTAGAAATTGATTTGAATTGTTTAGGGTTGTTAGAAATAGTTAGAAATGTTTGAAAAATGGTAGAAATTTTTTCAAATTGTTAGAAATTGTTAAAAATTATTAAATTGGAATTGTTAGAAATTGTTACATTGAAATTATTAGAAATTATTTGTTTGGAATTGTTAGAAATTATTTGATTGGAATTGTTAGAAATTAGTTGATTGAAATTGTTAGAAATTGTTACATTGGAATTGTTAGAAATTGTTCGAAATTATTTGTTTAACTTGATTATAAATTATTTGTAATTTTTATAAATTGTTTGGAATTGTTTGGAGTTGTTAGAAATTAAGTAGAAATTATTTGTTTGTGAATAGAAATTGGTTATGATTGAAATTAGGTTTTAAAAATTAGATGGAAATTTGAGAAAATAACAGGGTTGAAATTTAATTGAGTGGAATTAAGTTGTACAATCTCATAGGAATTTTTAAATAGAATTGTTAGAAATTGGTGTTAGAATTTTTAAACTTGATATTTTCAAATGCAGCATGACTAGACCTCGACGTGAGCGATCACGAGATACGTCGGAGACCGGCGAGAGTTCACAGGCTCACGCCGATCCCACTGCGGAGGGTGTCGATCCATGGAATGGCGCACCACATCGTGCATATACGTTCAGTCCTCTACTGTGGGTCCCTCACAGACTTCACCGTGTCTCACTTGCATCGATAGAGGTACGTTTCAAATAACAAATAGTTATTTAGTTCCACTGGTCTAAAACATTGATAAATGCAGGATGAGACCATGTTGACGGTGCGGCACCGCTCGCCGGAGGTACGGTATGTCGCAAATCCACTGATGGATCGGTACCTCATTAACCTCGAGTTGTAACAGCTAGCCACAATGAAACAACCACAGCAGATTGACCAGGCACTCATGTGCGGTCTCGTGGAGAGATGGCGACCTGAGACCCATTCATTCAATCTCCCGGTGGAGGAGATGACAGTGACCCTACAGGACGTGAGTGCCTTATGGGGTCTGCGGATTGATGGTGATCCGGTAGGGGGTGTCTCGGATCATCAGACACTCCCGACGTTGATCCCAGAGCTGTTGGGTGTGCATGTGGAGGGGGTGGCAAAGAAGCTAAAACAGAAGAATGAGGACGCTGATGAGAAGTTCTCCCAGTACTGCATCAGTCTTAAGGCTCTCCGCCAATATGCCGTCGAAATTGCCATTACCCCATTGACGTCTGACGTGGAGCATGTCAAGAGGTAATTTCTAAGTCCGTTACATTACATGCTTGACTTATGTGGTATGTTAGGGCATCCGTGTTTGACTTATGTGGTACCACGATATTTGTCGATTCTAGTGGCGATTCGGTTCCGATTATGTTACATGTTTTTTCTTCAAACTGTAGGTATATTAGGGCATTCGTGCTTGACTTATGTGGTACCACGATGTTTGTCGATTCTAGTGGCGACTCGGTTCCGATTATGTTCCTCTAGCAGCTGGAGCTACTCAATAAGCCATCGTGGTGGAACTGGGGTGGAGCCGTGCTTGCATGTTTGTACAGAGGACTGTGTCACGATTGTCTGGTAAGTCTTCTTCAATTAATGTTATTTACATTTTTTTAATTTGATAATAACAAATACACATCTAAAATTTCAGAGAGGTAACCAGCAGTTCAATGGGCCACTCCTTCTACTACAGCAATGGTCCTGGTCCCACCTACCGGTCTGCCGATCCGAAATTCCATCGAATGTGACTGTCCGGTCCTCCTCGCATCTACCGGTCTAC
The DNA here is from genome assembly GCA_024447775.1 of Carex cristatella. NCBI lineage: Eukaryota > Viridiplantae > Streptophyta > Magnoliopsida > Poales > Cyperaceae > Carex > Carex cristatella. The sequence goes on from JAJHPF010000023.1 coordinate 62,774, forward strand.
CGGCTCCCCAGACTGTCACTGTCCGGTCCTCCTCGTCGTCGTCGTCGCTAGTTTTTTATATTTCATATTGTGAACCGACAAGTAGTATTTTTATATTTCTGTTTCTATAATTTATGTTGATTAGACGTTATTTGGTGATTTTATTCACTTTGTTTTCGTTTCTATATTTTATATTGATCAGACGTTATTTGATTATTTTGTTCACTTATGTTTTAAACTATTCACAAATCATAAAATCCATCGTATTAAAAATATAAACAAATATTAACATAATATTACAAAATACATAAATTATAAACATAATTATAATTAATCCATCATCGTATTAAAAAAATAAATAATAAATAAGTAAACCGCCCCCCCAGGGGGCGGGTTGGTCAGGGGGTAAACCGCCCCACTCGGGGGCGGGTTGCTTGGGGACTAAACCCCCCCCCCCCGGGGGGACGGTTTGGTTATAGATGAAATTTTTTTGGGAGTCTGGTTATTAATATTATTTTATTTATTTTTTTGGTGATGAAAAAAAATGGCGGTCAATAAAAATTGAAATTGTTTTCTTAATTAAGAGAGAAATTAATTTGAGTAATTTTAAATCATACTTAAAATATTAGATAACAACGATAAAAAGTCAGCATTAACACACCACAGTGCAAAATGCAAAAATGATACAACAAAAATTATAGAAACTAAAAGAAGTTTGAAATTGTTTCTCTTAGTATGAAAAAATTTCAGCGATACAGCAATGTGCAGAAATTAAATAATAAAAAAATATGAACTTGTATAAATTTAAATCAATTTAAAAACCAGAAATATAGAAGATGATGAAAAGACAGTACTAATACACCGTAATACAAAATTCAGACCATTTTTATTTTTTACACAAAAAAAAGGATTGTAATAATTGAAATGATAATTATTAGATGAATATTTATAATCTGTTTGCATATGAGATGAAGATGGGTCTTGTGTCTGCAGTGCTGGTAAAAGCATTCCATTCCACAAGTATCTCGCTGGACAGAAGCCCAAGCCCAACTACGAAGGAAAGAGTAGAACTCGTTGAATCTTGATTCATAGGCCATACAAGAAAAGCCCAGTTCCTTCAAAGATAGCATAAGCAATTCCTTCTCCATCCTCCCAACAAGGCAACAACTAATTAACTCTCCTCATGGATTCGCCGAAGAATGAAACCCTAGACGCGCCACCTCCGACTACTACTCTCCCTTCAAACCCTAATTCCGCCATGTCTACTGCCCCTCCTTCCTCCGATCCGAGTGTCGTGGCCAACGATGAGGAGACGAAGAATGAAGAAACAGTCGACAAAGGAGAGCAGAAACCGGTGATTCCGCCCGTCTCCCCCTCGACTGGTTCAGCCACTGACCTGGAGAAGAAGATGCGCCGGGCCGAGCGGTTTGGAGTGGCGGTTGTGATGTCAGAGGAGGAGAAGCGCAATAACCGCGCTGAAAGGTACGCTTTTTCCACAGATTTGTTCCGTTTACTGTAAAGGAAGTCAAGCAGTTTTAGCAATTCTGAAGCTATCTCCTTGGCATGATCTGATTATATTTTCTGCCTTGTTCTCTGCACTTTACTCCTGAATACTTGTCATCAGGTTTGGTACAGGGATGCAAACAGTACGTAAAGGAGGCACTGGACAGGTGGAGGAAGAACAGAAGAAAAAGGCCCGAGCTGAGAGGTACGTCATTCTTGTTGTTATGTTAAAGGCCATATCGATCAAGTCTGATTTCTCTGTGAATTGTTATCAGAATATGATGACATTTTTAATTTCTTTTCTTTCTTTTTTAGGTTTGGGCTTAGTACAAATGCAACAGTTGATGAGGAGGCTAAGAAGAAGGCTCGTATAGAGAGATTTTCACCAGGATTGAAACTTGATGCATCAGAAGAAGAGAAAAAGAAGGCAAGGGCACTCAGGTCATTTTTCAACCTTTTATTATACTTGCCTCCTAAACCTTTAGTTACTTGTAGATATTTATGTATTAGTGGTACTGAATTTTCAGGTTTGCTAAGAATTCTACTAGTCCATCACAGCCAAGTACCAACGATAGCTCTGATCTTGTAAGTTCATAAGCATCTTGAAATGGTAGCATAAGCATCTCAAGGAATATTTTAAGTTTATTTTGAACTGCAAAATCAGATGTTAGTCTTTCCGTGTTCTTAAATAAATATCGTTGTAAATTTATTTGCACCATTTGCATCAAGTCTGTCCTTAAACTCTCAAAAAGAACTAAGCTAGTCCTCTGAACATCTTCAAATTATCAATTTAGTCTTCCTGATAGTACTTCTAACTTGATTCTATTCACATAAGTTCAAGATCTTAACTTGTTGTTTAGAAGTTCAAAAACAGATTAGGTGCAAATGAAAATTTGTGGACCAGTTTGGTTCTTTGTTCAAAGTTAAGGACCAACTTGTTTTAATTTGGTTAATGACTAATTTGATGCAAGTATAGTTTTGGGACAATTTGTTTTCTATGGGGAACAAAACCTAAAAAAATTCATTTTTTTCCTTATTGTTTTTTTCCTTCTTTTTGTTGACAGAACAAGGACGCAGCGAGTGTGCTTGGCACTGCATGATGGAATGGATAGTTGCTAATTAGCTAGGTTTGTTAATTTTGTTTATGAATTTTCAAAAACTGTCCTTGTTCAAAATTTTCTGTACTTTCAAGTTCCTTGTTATTTTTCTCATTTGTTATTTTTTAAATTTTTTTGCAGGTTAAATTTTGCTTGCTATAACTATTTTGGTGCTCGTGGTTGCCCTTCTTCCAATTGCTTTGGAGGCAGTCATTTTGATACACAAACCAGGGGCAGCGTAATAGTTCTTGAATATCATAAATAATCTATAAAGTTTCATGCAGTGTTTAATTAGTTCGTTGGCATTTTAATATTAAGCATTGCAGTTTAAGGTTGGTTTAAGTACAATTGAAGAGAAGAGGTATATTGCTAGAGCAAAGCCACAATAGAACTTGACTGACTTGTAAAACTAAAACCAAATTGACTTTAAATTCTTGTAATCCACCTGAACTTGTTTTTTTACTACCATCTTAAACCAGAATTTATGGATAAAAGTATCAACAAGCGGTTTAGTTTTTCTTATTGGCGCCTAAAGGTGAAACTGTTTCAGATGGTTTGATTTGTGTTTATTTTGGGTTTATATGGTTGTATGGTTGTTGTAAGACTTTTTTAGGTCGTCAGTTGGATATTTTAAGGTTTGAGGTAGGTGAGCCAAATGTTTAGTTTATTGGTGTAGATTGTGATACTACAGTTCAGGTTAATTGAAGGATAAGGTGCAGAAATTTACATATAATAATCCTGTATGCTCCAAAAAAAAAAATGTTGTGGCATTGCTCTGGCTTTATCTACCTTTTGTAAATCGTAACTGCTAGTTTATAATCTGCAATGACATAAGGATGAAATGGAGATTGCATGAAACTTTAGGGATTGTTTATGTAAATCTAGCTTTTTAAGTGTTGTACTTGTATTTGCAGTAGATTGGCCTTGTTCTGATATTTTGTGAACTTTTGTTAATGCTAGTTGTAGTACTTGGTATATTTTGCATATTTCTGTAGGACTGCCCTGCCCTGCCAATAGTATTAAATATCCTGATTGACATATTTTCACTTTTAACTGATGATGATGTGGATATTGAAATGGCTTATTTACTGGTTCTTTATTGTTTCTTTTATTGTTTGCAACCATACCTTATTAGTAGTCCATTAAGTACATTTATATATGAACCTTTTTGACAAACTATATGATGCATTTATGATGTAATTACAAACTGGCAAATGTGTGTTTTGTAATATAAGTGCAGGATCTTTTATTTGCAAGTGTTCGATATTTTTTTGGATGGTTCAGGAAACAGTTTTGAAAGCTTAAAATGTGGATTTTGGACAAGCTTGAATGTATATATTATTAATAATAGTTGAGTGTGTCGTTTTGGATAATCAATTTTTTCATAATTGCAGTTAATTGAAATAGACGAGTGTGTATTTGGTTATAGTTGAGTGTATATTTTGCACTATGAGAGTATATTTTGAGAATATGTATGCCTGTTACGGAATCCTGTAGCTTTTCCACAGATCTTATCTTACTAGGAAATGATTTCATGTTTTCTTTGTCCTTTTCTTTTACAAAGTTGGTATTGCAGCGATCACACCATATATAATTTAGACACTAATAATATATGTGCGGTGCTGGTTAATGGTTATCATTAAAAGATGCGAAAGGTTTCGGCCTAGATAATTTTTGTGTGACAGCCTTAATTAAAGCAGATGATCAGCCCAGTACATGAGTACATCTAATAAAAAAGAGAGGAAAAGAAAAACTAATGTCGTGCTCTCGCGAGATGCATGTGAAATAAATCTTCTATGTACTTAATTCCGAGATCCTCCTCTCTTCTCCTTTTGTTCTTTTGAGAGGGGAGAACTCAATTTAGGTTACATATGTCATTAACTATTGACTTATTAGGATTGAAAATTGAAAGAACTGAAGCAAGAAATCAAAACTTTTCTTATTGCAAAATAACAGCAGATAAAGAAAATTGAAGATGACACGAACGTAGCCAAGGAAAAGATGGCCACCAAAACCAAAGGCCAACTTTATGTAGCTATTTTCACACTATATATATATTTATCAGATGGAAATTACAATACTAACAACATTCAACCTAATATAATTAATAAGGGGCCTCAAAATTTAGATCGCAGTGACCGGGGATCGCCTCTCAATAGAGTATTGTAGCTGCTCTCTGACCTGTCTTAGTGCAAGTAAAACTGCATGCACATTATTATTCTCTTTCATTTCTGATTCGTTTCTGCAATCCTTTGTGATTGTTACCGCATTCGCTGGAACTATGGCCTGCTGCTGCTGCTGCTGCTGCTGCTCTTTGGTTTTAATTACCTGTTCTTGTGATGCCTCTTGAATCGACGTTGTAGAGACAGATGATTGCCTGAGTTAACCAGAAATTGTTTATAGCCAAATTAGACCCCAAAATCAAGGTAGTGAAAAAATAAAGGGAGATAATTTTGGGTATAATTAGTAATTAAGAAATGGTTCTGGTTTAAAATTTTAATTATTCCATGTAAAGTGGTGTGGTATTTTAAGCATTAGTCCTAAATATTAATCAGTTCTGCTTCAAAAGCAGTCCGGTCCCAGATTAGTGTACTTGTATTGATAATACAAATAAAATCTTTACCCAAGTTTGCTGCATCTTATGTGCAACAATGAAAGAAAATTAGACACTTTGCTAAATTTTTCACCCAAGTTTGACCTTGGAGCAAAATCTAATTACTCAAATTTTATTAGCCGAGAAAGATAATACCTCGTATCTGCATGAAACTCCTGATATTCTGACCCACAATTTTGGATCGATGGGTTCCCACAATTATCGTCCTTGACATGAGACAATTGTGAACCAATTGAGCACCAGCTTTCATTTTCTGATCCAGTAAGACCATTTTTCTCCTCTTTTACCTCTTCAAAGGAGCTACATTGCAAGGAATCGTTGTCTGTTTTAACAGAACTGGATCTTTTGTCATCAAATCCCTCAGTGGCTAAAGAGGAATATGAGGAGAAAGAACCACCAGAACTACATTCTGGTAAATCCAAAATGTTGAGAGATTGAAGTTTTTTGAGAGCATGCCTTAGCCTCTTTTCAGCTTTATTCCTGCTTTTTATCTCCTCACTTAGCCTCTTCTCCAGCTCATCCAACTGTATCAGTCAAACCCACCCACATAAAAAAATATATATATGAAATCAGGTAAGAAGAACTTTTGGAACCAACACTGTACTGTACTGTACTGTACTTGCCTATTTTATTAAGATCAACATAAATAAACCGTAAATAAGAAAAGATGCAAAGAGCTAATAAGATAAGATAAGATAAGAGGTCCGGAACTAACCTTTTTGCCTATTACTTGAGTTACCTCCTTAGCTTCTTTAGATGCCACTCTCTCAGATTGTAATCTCCCCCTTAAGCACTCTACAGTTCTCAATTTCTCAGCAGCAGCATCAGCAGCATCATCACCTTCATCTCTGAAAGAGCAAATAATTTTTTTATTTCATTGTTCCAGCAAAAGTGAAATAATAAGTAAAAAAAAAAAAGGAATTCAATTCAATTGAATTGTACCTGCATTGATTGCTTGACACAAGTGATTTGGATCCTTGTTGATCAGTGCCACCTTTATTATGTCTGAAATGAAAAACAAAGGTTTGATTAAATAAAAGATGAAGAATAGGAGTGGAGGTAGATGTATGAACTATGAAACAAAGAAAGAGCGAGAGTAAATAGAATAATGAGCATGAGTACCTGCATTGGGTGTTTGAAGGAGGGATTCCTTCGTTGGAAATTGGGATGTAAGCTGTTTGTTGATCAAAACTGCGGCTGTGGCGCGCTAAAGACATTATTCTCTCTGCCCTTGTGGTTGTGGTGCTCCGAGAAACAGCTACTAGCATAGAGAGAGAGAGAGAGAGAGAGAGAGAGAGAGGAAAAGAGATCAGGACTCAGGAGAGATTAAAAAGGACATGGACTGACTATTAAAAGGCAAGGCCCAAGGAGGTGGGTTCGTAATTTCGTATCCTCTGAGATATCTCAATTTTTGCGTGACCGACTTATGCGGTTCCTATTCGGGGGAACGTTGGGGGGCAGTATTATCTGTGCATTGAGATTCGTGTAGAATGTACTTTGAAACGATTGAGATATTCCAATAAGTCACGCAAAGTTTAAGATATCTCAGAGGATGCGAATTCCAAGGAGGGGAGGTGAGGTGAGGTGAGGTGACTTTATCTCTCTTTAAGTCTCTCTCCTCTCTAGAGAGTAGAGAGAGAATAATAAAAAAAATATGGTATACGTTTGTTTTGTTTATATGAGCAGATGAGAATGAGATGAATTGTTACGATGTTACTGTCTCTAGCTCTTCCTCGTGCGGTCGTGCCCCACTGCCACTGCCACTGCATAGCCTAGTAATTATAATTTGAGGGAATGGAGGCCAGCAGTTGTCTTTTTTTTAAATGGTAATAAATATTATAATAATTACAAAATATTAATTAGTCGCGTCGCCGTCGGTCATTAATAAGGGCTTCACAAGCTCTACGTACTATTCCATCCCTTTACCTCAATTAATTAATTCCTTACAATTATATTGTATTGTATTTCTTCAAGTTTTTAACTATCAGTGAAATGAAATGTTATACTTGACTTATAATATTACTATGACATGGTTCATGGTTCATGGTTGGTTCATGGTTTTAGTCCTAGAGAGGCGTTGGCTTCCTCTACATGTGGTTTTTACTCAACAAACAAAAGTGTGGCGAGTCACTGCCAGTCTGCCCCACAGCCGAAATCTTTCTTTATTCTTTGACTTGGTTTGCAGTTCTGCTGGAACACCCTCTGTCAGTGACTACCACACACGGATCAGATATCCAATCAGCCTGAAAGAATCAACGTAAGTATCCAATAGGAAAAGTTATTGTCCGTCCAGGAGATGAGCTAGAGCAACACGTGACAGCAGTGTGTGAGTGTTTCACATTTGGCATTTCATGACTCGTGAGAGCAGTAGCGCTGCGACCGAATCGAATTCAACTTATTCAATCTGAGTTTGAATATGATTCGAATCCAACTGGTTTGATTTGTGTCGGAACAAATTAATTTTGAAGTAATTTATGTATTAGTTTTATTCACGTGGAACAAAATTTACGCGGTTTCTTTTTTACCTTTTATCTTTCACGAATTCACACTGATGAATTATAAACCAGTTCAAATTTTCTTACTTTTTATGCTGCTTGATTGATTAAAATCACAACATGGACCTAGTCAAATGAAATTTATTCCATTATTAATTTGTTACTCTGCTAAAACATTTTTCTATAATAAGTTATCGTTGTATTAATAATTTTGATAGTTGAAGTCATTAGTTGCATTATTTGAGATTCGAATCTAAATAGTTCACCAATCAATTTCAAACGAACTATATCCAATTTGAGTTTTTAATTTGAATAAAATTTAAACCGAACTAACTTTTTTCAAATCAAACTCAAATCGAATTATGAACTTTTAGTGCATGCCTACTTCCCAGTGGATCCGTATCCTCTCCATTACTGTAGAGGATGAGCCTCCCTTTATGGTTTGAGAGAAATAAGATGCAGTATTATTAGGCTTTGAGATTTGTGCCAAACTATAAAGAACGGTCCAGATCCATTAATTGTGAAAGATTGCCTGAAATTTCAGGTAATGCACTGGATGTGAATTCCTTCCCAGTACCGGTAGAAACGTTCTAGTTGTTTAAAAAATAAAAATCTGCTTCTGGTTACATCTTTATTTTACCCAACTCTAGCCTGCAATTTTTCATTTTAAAGTATGCAATTATTTTTCTCAAGTAAACTGGAAAAATTATATGAGTTTTTCCGTTTTAAAATAAGTTTATTATATAAATATAAACTATAAAGAATGGAATCAAGTTTCTTCAAAAAAAAAAAAAAAAACAATGGACTAAAGTCTTCAAACTTTAAATGTCAACAAGTAATTTCTAATCAAGGTATTTTTAACTACTAGATTAAGTAAAAAGAATATTCTCCATTTTTTTAAAAAGCAATATTACTTAGCTATATCAAGCTGATAAGATCATTTCATCTAACTTCAGAAAATAAACAACTTCAGTTTGTTTTTCTTTGTTTTTTGTTTTTTGTTTTTATATCAACCACCACAATATATATGTTGATAGGAATGCAGGCAATTTGAAAGAACATTTTTCCGAACAGATGTTTCAACAGCATATATATATTAATAGATTGCTAGGACAATTACCATGGTTGATTTTTTCCCAAAATTTTTTTTTTATCATGGTTGATTTATAAATTATTCAGAAGATTTAGACAATCATTTTCAGTTGTGGGTTGTCTCTTTTTTTAATATGATAATATCCACATGTATTTTCATGCTCAAGAAACTTATTTAATTTTTTTCCGAAACTAATATTTTAACGTACTGTGAGAAGTTATTTTTGGTTCAATAAGTTGTCAAAAACTTATTTTCATCACTTATTCGATATTTAAAAGACACTTGTTGGTACCGACAAATAAGGTTTTACACAGAGATCAGGTCCCAAAATTTTAATTACCACAATTTTTTTTTGGTCAGTGCCGATGAAATAGGTTCAGGCACTGTATCCACGTTTTAAAAAGAGTTTTTGGTATTTGTACGGCGAATTACTGATATGTTTATTAGTCACCATCGGAGGTTGCGCTCATGGCACTGTAATAATTTCACTGAGATTGAGAAACAGCTTGATTTTTGTAGAAACACGCTTTTCTTTGATCGGATAGAAGAAAATAGATCATTGGCTGGATATGAACGCATGTTCCGACTGATGGTTAGGGAACGAGCTTATGCGTTAGCATGTATAATTGAGTCTAGGTGGAAACATAGATCGCATTGCAGGTGGCTGAAAGAAGGTGATAGGAACAGCCGCTACTTCCACGCGGTAGCTTCAGCAAAACAGCGTAGAAACAGAGTGTCAGTCATCATGCATAACAATCAGGCCATATCAGATGATACACAAATTCGCAATGCATTTAAAGAGCAGATGGCAAACCTCTTGGGTACTGACAACTCGATATTGGACTTCAATCCGGTCCCTCTTTACCCCCAAAACCCAAACCTTCATACATTGCAGGAGCCTTTCTCAATACAGGAGATTGAAACAGCGGTTAAACAATTGGCAAAAAATAAGGCCTCGGGGCCTGACGGGATTCCAAATGAATTTTTTCAGATCCATTGGCACACAATTAAGGAGGGGGTATGTGCAATGCTTCTTGGAATTTTATAATCACTCTTTGGATTTATCACATATCAACAAGGCCAACATTACCATGATCCCAAAAAAAGAAAACTCAGTTAATATTGGTGATTTCAGACCCATTAGCGTGATGAATATGGTACCCAAATTAATATCAAAGATACTTGCCAACAGACTACGTACTCTCCTACCTGACCTTGTCTCTCCAAAGCAAACGGCATTTATACATGGCTGGCAAATAACAGAGAATTTCAATGCCACACGTGAATTACTGCATCATATCTCTCAAAGTGGACAACCTGCTTGCTTCATTAAGGTAGATTTTGCTAAAGCCTTTGATTCGGTCAATTGGGAATTTCTTACCAAGGTTATGCAAGCTCGGGGCTTCCCGGTCAGATGGCTCAGGTGGATACAGTGCTTACTAACCTCAGCTTCTTCAAGAATAATCATGAATGGCGATTGTTCTGATTTCTTTCGTCACAAGAAAGGGTTAAGGCAGGGGGACCCCCTGTCCCCCATGCTATTTGATATTGTAGTAGATGTCCTCACAAGAATGATAGAGGTATTGAATCACACAGTGGATGCCTATCTCACACGGAAGATCAAGGAAGCAGTGATCATTCACCAATACGCTGATGACACAGTGCTAATTGCAAATGCCGAACCAACTACAATCATATCTCTCAAGATAATACTACGCCTTTTCACCGCCGTCTCAGGTTTGGCTATTAATTATGAAAAAAGTACGTGGATACCTCTCAATATAGATACTGGGCATACTCGGGTTATCACGGCCGTACTTGGATGTTCATCATCTCAATTCCCCATTATTTACCTTGGATTACCACTCACATTGAAAAAACCGGGTAAGGAGCTGTTCTTACCACTCATTGAAAAAATTGAATCTAAACTGGAAGGTTGGAGAGGCCGATTAATTTCCAGGGGTGGCCGGTTACAGCTCATGAACTCAGTTCTTAGCTCGATCCCGATTTACTTCATGTCTTCCTTCCTTATACCGAATTGGGTTATTAAGCGTATTGATAAAATACGAAGAGGCTTTCTTTGGGGACATGCGGAGGGTAAAAAAGGCATTTCGCTCATCAAATGGGACATGGTGTGCACCCCTCGGGATTATGGAGGTATGGGGGTTGCAAATCTATATATTCGCAATATTTCATTACTACTCAGATGGTTATGGCGATTATACAGTAATCCCCAATCTCTATGGGCACAAACAGTTCTACTGTTATATAATCTGGCATCTAACACTGGTACACATCGAGTTCTCAAACAACAAGGTTCATTTTTCTGGTGTCAACTGATTAAAAAATCAGACCCATGTTTGACAAATGCATCTCCTGGAACCTTTCCACCGGAGCATCAGTTTCATACTAGTTTGATGCATGGACATTCCCAATAATGGCGTCCCAAAATGCACCTGATCGGGCCACTAGAAATTACTCATTGCGAATGGCGATTGATAATGGCCTATGTCGCCTAACATTAACAGAGGATGGAGGACATGATCGAATTAAATGGCTCTTAACCAATAATGAGGAATATTCTGCGAATTCATTTTACTTTAATGCTTTGACACAAGACAAAACTAGATGGCCATACCGGTACATCTGGAACTTCCGAGTACCACCTACTGTTAAGGCATTTGCATTCCTACTGGTACAAGGCCGGCTATTAACACATGATGTCCTTCTACATAGAGGGATACAGTGCAATGCACAGTGTGAGGTATGTCAATCTTGTTCACTCGAAACGGCGGTGCATCTATTCTTCAACTGTCCTTTTTCAAATCGAGTTTGGAGCATACTCGGCAGAACCATGGGATATACGATCCTAAATAGAGGCCGGACGGTCCAGGAAACAATTGACAAATCCTGGAGATCGAATGGTAGAAGAATGACACGCAACACATGGGGTTCATATTTTTTTGGAGTTTGCTGGTACTTATGGCGGGCTAGAAAGTGCTTAATTTTTGAAGATTCCAAATCTAACTCAAATGTTTCGCGCACAAGGTGATCGAGAGAGGTGATGCTGTGGAGGAAGTACTGCTGATTTTTTTCAAATATACTGTTAATTTGTAATATTATTTTACACTGTTGTTTGTTCCGCTGATAGCTACTGTCAGTTTTTAAAAAAAAAATAATTTTAACAATTCAGCTACTCGATTGTTAATTGAGTGGTAAATTAATTAATTAATTAATTAATTATATATATATATATATATATATATATATATATATATATATATATATATATATATATATATATATATATATATATATATATATATATATATATATATATATATAGAGTGTGGCTAAGTTGCTACCGGTAGCACTTTGACCGAAGTGCTACCGGGGTCATATCTTAGTACTCAATGTTCAAACAGCAAATCCAAACCGTTAGATGTTCAATCTATATTAAAATGTGCTTGGAGACCAAATTTTACATTTTTTTGAATTTTTTTGCTATTTATTAAGTTGGTTTGAAAACCGTTGTTTTTATTAAATTTCTGGAGCATTGAAAACAGCGGTTTTCAAACCAGCTTAATAAATAGCAAAAAAATTCCAAAAAATGTAAAATTTGGTCTCCAAGTACATTTTAATATAGATTGAACATTTAACGGTTTGGATTTTCTGTTTGAACATCGAGTACTAAGATACGACCCTGGTAGCACTTCGGTCGAAGTGCTACCGGTAGCAAATTAGCTACACTCTATATATATATATATATATATATAGCTAGGCGACTGCTTAACATTGTTAGAGTGCAAAATTATGTATGTGGTTTAGAGGCAAATTCACATGTATCAAATGGGGTCAATTGACCCCATTCATTTTCAAAAAATAATTATTATATATGCTATTTTTTATATTTTATAGTTAAATATTAAGAGTACCTAATAAATGACCCCCATTGATTCTCTAAATTTTTTATATAGTTGACTTTCATTCATTTTTCAAGAAAAAAAATAGACTATTAAAATAGGTACAACTTGGATACATATAACATTTTATGTTTTTGATATCCATTAGTCAAAATTCTGTCTCCGCCCCTGATGTGGTTCAGTGGTTGTGACTTGTGACTTTCTTTCTTCGCATTTAACAAAAAAAGTAAAAAAGTAATATTATAGGAGCGTGGGTCGGATAAATGATAATGATAATAATAGTAGAGAAAAGTAAAAAAAGTAAAAAAGTATTATTATTATTAAAGGAGCGGCGGGTTAATGATCGATCGGTGTTTTTTGTTAGTCTTATAGTCTAGCTTGGCTTGCACTCTAAGCCTTAATTATACACAAATTAATTGGTACAATCATGGTATGGTATACACACACACACACTACTCACACTGACCGTAGTGTCGTGTTCGTGTGATAATGAATTCGAACATGCATGCATATATATTAATTGATTGCCTCGATCATTCGGTTCCTTCCTCCTTCCTCATGTGCTCTTCGATCAAATTAATATTGTTCTCAATCATCAATTATTTGTATTTGTGGTTACTCGTGTTTAATCAACCATCAACCATGTGCGCGCAATTAAATAATATACTTAATTCAAGCAAATATATATGACTAGTACGTTCGCTATCTTATAGAGTTAATTAATAATTTGTTATCAATTTGGGTACGGACATAAATACATAATAATAATCTGGATCCGTTTGGATGGAATGTAATGGGAATATATTTATAATTGAAAAGCCAATTAAGTACTGTGTGTGGTTCATGAGGTACTGCACCTCCACTACACGACTACTAATCACAGTGGGATCCACATTGTTTTTCAAAAGGGAATTATGTGCATTGCGTGATTTCTAATTTGGTTGCAACAACATCATGTGAATCTTTCAGCAAGGGGACAAATTAAGAGATGGGTTCACTCTACTCTTTGATTCCCGAGAGAATTACCACATCCAATATTTACTTACAAGAATTAAAATAATAATAATAATATTTGAAAGGGGGTGAAACGGAACGATTGAACTGTTGGAAATGCTTCACGTGAACCTCAGATGGGATCGATGCAACTTACTAACATGTAATAAGGGTGTTTGCAATGCAATTTTATTATTATTAAGTTTCAAATTTTATCTGTTTTTGGTTTTAGGGTTTAGTGCAAATGTAACTGTTAGTTAGCATTTAAGGTAGCACAGCACAGATTTGTTTTTAGTGCTTTCTCATTAGGGAGGTGTTTCTCATTACGGAACAACCACTATATATTAAGCATTTAACAAAAAAAAAAGTTTCAAATTTATCATTAATTTGTTTTATGTTATTATATGTTCTCATGTCATGTCGACTAAGTCAAAAAATTTAACCGGTTATGACGATGACCCAGTTATTAAATATTCATTGAATATTATTTTAATTTTTTTTATGAATTACAAGTGGGAGTTGTGCTCTTTGACTCTTTCCCACATTCCAATAAAAATATATATATTTGACTTTGGTTTGGGCATATGCTGATGCCTGATGCCAACTAAATAATGTTTTCAAACTTGTGCATTATTAATTTAACATACTAATTATTACACTTCGGCTTGGAGTTGTTATTGCTCATTTTGTTAAATTAATTGGAAAACAAAATAAAATACCTCATCCTCATTCCTCATGAAGAGGATGAGGCTGAAACTTTTAAGAAGGGTTTGGGCCGTTCGGGGTCTGTCAAGGACCCTGGAAAAATGTTTTTAAAGCCCAATCTGAACTGTTTATGGTTTTAAGACGTCCCTATCCAACCCAATCTCGTTTGCCAAGCTTTCCTTTTCTTAGGAATAATTTTATTCGTCTATATTAATATGGTTGGCCCGTTGGGTAGAATTAGGGTGTTCTTTGTTTAGCTTCAAAATCTATGGTTTACAGATTGAAACTGTTCTTCGCAAGTGATGAGTTTTCATGCACATTTTTTATTTTTCAAATTAATTTACTACAAACGGTTAAAAAAATATTCAAAAATAAATTTATAAATCTTCTAATTTTGACCGCTTGATTTTGTAATAAATTAATTTAAAATTTTTAAATTTTGAATGTAAACAAATCACTTATAAAGTAGATCAGTTGTAACCGTTTGAATTTATAGTTTGAAACTATAATTCAATAAATAAATTTTGAACTTGAAGTCACCTGGGCTTAAGAACGAGATATTTTTATAAACCATAATTAAAAAAAAAAAAGTTCGGATTTCAGCATGATTAGCCGAGTTTTTACAAAAACCATAAGAACCGGACTACAAAACCGGTCTTGTCAGTTTTACCCTCCAGAACCGAGTTGCCAAACCGATCTCATTTTTTTTTTTTTTTTTTTTTTACAGATTGTTTATAAAATAAATCAGATATTTTGTTTGATTTTGTATATTAACAATAAGATTAATCGAACAATTAAAATATATATTTTTTTATGTATTTTGACCATTTTATCATTTTAACAAATCAATTGATTGATTTTTTATATAAAAAAAATCAATTGATTGATTTCTTATATAAAAATAAATCAATAAATATTTTCGTGAAGAAAATTAAAAAAAAGTATAAAGGTGAATTACAATAACAATACTAAAAATTTGTATCTCTGGATACCTTTTTCTAAGAAATAATGTCTCTGAATGATTAATGGACATATTTTTCATAATCTAACATCTTTTATGGCAAAAATCAACTCTATTTTAAATTTTTTTTCAAATCTTATGGTTACAGAAACTTCTAAATCCTCTATGTAGTAGACCAATGTATCATTATTTTAAAAAATCGACCAATTAGAATACTAACATATTTTTTCATAAATAAAACACTTATTTTATATTTTTACAAAAAAATAAGTACTTTTTAAATTAAAATGAGCTTTAATAAAAATAACAATTAAATAATTAAATTTGTTTGTTTTTAAAATGTAAAAAAGTTAATTTAAAAAAAATAATACGTACATTTGAAAACCAATTCATTGATTTTTATATATTCATTGATTTTTTTTTCATATAGAAAATCAATCCATTGATTTGATAAAATGATAAAATGGTCAAAATACACAAAAAAAATATATTATAATTGTTCCATTAATTTTATTGTTAATATACAAAATCAAACAAAATATCTGATTTATTTTAGAAACAATCTGTAAAAAAAAAAAAATGAGACCGGTTTGGCAACTCGGTTCTGGAGGGTAAAACTGACAAGACCGGTTTGGCAATCCGGTTTTTATGGTTTTTGTAAAAACTCGGTTAATCATGCTGAAATTCGAACTTTTTTTTTTTAATTATGGTTTATAAAAATATCTCCTTAAGAACGGAGTTGTACTGTCAGATTATTTTGTTTATGAATGAGCAATTGAGCATGCGTCACTCGTCACGTAAGTGTTTATTGTACCTGTACAAATTGGTAATTTATAAAATTTTAATTTATTCACGCTTAGGATTAGGACGTTAAAGTAGGAGCGGCAGTTTTAGACTTGTAGTTGTAGACGGCATGATGTCTCATTAATTGCGCCATATTATATTATTACGGGCACCAAATCGTCGTGTTTGACAATTTTTTTATATTTTTTTGAAAATCTTGGCAGAATCTGCAAAGTCACGAGGGACAATTGAACTCTCGATCTTTGAATAACCATATTGTGCACAATTTTATTGATTTTGTAAATTTTGGTTTTTCGGTTGGTTAGGCCGTTAAGGTGTGCTGCTCCACAAACTGAAAATAGAGGAGCCAATGATATGAGAATTTTTTTTATAAACCATAATTAAAAGAAAAGAAATTTAGAAAATCAATATGATTAATTTTTTTAACAAAAACCATAACAACCAATTTATTTTTTATTTAGGACCGAACTGGCAACTCAGTCTCGAGTTGTTTTTCAATTTTTACGAAAAAACTATGTAGTCATCAATGTAATTTCAGTTTTTTCTGTCGGGACCGAATTGGCAATTCAGTCCAAACTTTTTTTTAGGGTTTGGTTATAAATTATTTTCTAATCGAGTTATCGCGGGGTTTGAAAAACGAAAATATAAATGCAAAACACAATAAAACATTAATAACATGAGACATTTGAACCCTCTTATTAATGTATACATATTGATAATTACTATAGGCATAATTATATATATAATTAAACGTCCAACTAAAAAATTTCTCCAAAACAAATGAGAAAACCATAATTTCTCCAAACCAAAGAATTCTTAATTTTTTTTTTAAATTATAGTTTACTGTAGGAAGAGAAGAATATTTTTTTAATATGGTTTACTTTAGTAATCATATTGGTCAAAATTCTTTTGTTGAACGTTTAATTATATATATAATTATGCCTATAGTAATTATCAATATGTATACATTAACAAGAGGGTTCAAATGTCTCATATTATTCATGTTTTATTGTGTTTCACATTTTAGATTTTCGTTTTTCAAACCCCTCATTATCTTGACTTGAAAACAATTTATAAGCAAACTCTAGTAAAAAAGTTGGGACCGAATTGCCAATTCAATTCCGACTGAAAAAATGAATTTACACTGATGACTACACAGTTTTTACGTCACAGTTTTTCCGTAAAAATTAAAAAATAACTCGGGACCAAGTTGCCAATTCGGTCTCAAATAAAAACAAAAATCGGACCGGATTGACAACTCAGTTCTTGTGATTTTTGTAAAAAAAGATGTAATCATATTGGTTTTCTAATTTTTTTTAATGGTTTATAAAAAAAAAAATCAATGGCATGAATGAGGGGGTTTTTGAATAGAGGTATTTGCTCCAGAAGTGCATCGAGAGGAAAGGAAACGTAGAGTGTAAATTTAGATTTTAACATATTTTATTTAACTATGACTGACTATTTTATCCTAGGAAAGAAAGACCGGTAATATAAATGTCGTTGTCAATGTACAAAGTATTCAAACTAGTGTTTTTCTGGTGGGCGGACCGGGATGGACCAGGTCAAACCCGCGCGGGTTCACGGGTTGGCCGGGTACGGGTTCGGCGGGTTCATGGAGTTTACGGGTACGGGTAGCACGGGTAAAAATTTTGAAACTCAACTCTTGCCCGCACGGGTTGGCGGTCCGGGCGAACCGGGTAGACGGGTTGGAACGGTCCGGGCGGTCTGGACCGGATTTTTTTAATGTTTTTTTTGGCTGTTTTTTTATGTTTTTTTTTCTTTGTTTTTTTTGTTCGGTTTTTTTTTTGTACAATCTAGATTTTAAATTTAGTAATTGAATACAATAGTTTACTATTAGTAATGATAAAATTTTAATTAAATACAGTAGTTAGATTCTAAATTTCTTTTAATTAAATAACAATTTAGATTTTTGAAATATTTGAAATGTAATGATATGTAATGAAGATTGGAGTAATAAACTATTTAACAATAGGCGGGTAGGCGGGTACGGATAGGCTAGCGGACCGGGCGGGTAGGGTAGGCGGGTTGCGGATTCGGTGGGTTTTGGTTTCAAAAACTTGACTCTTATCCGCATTTTTACCCGGTCCGCTCAAGCCCCTTAACCCCCAAAACCCGCGGATAGACTAAACCGGATGGCAGGTCGCGGGTAGAAAGTATAACACTAATTCAAACAACTTGTTGATATATTAATTTCCAACATTTAAAAAAGAAAATTAAGGATGTTATTGAAGAAAAAGAATAAATGAAGGACATGAGAATGCGCAGACAATTATTTTGTTTCCTATGTATAACCTCACCTTTATATGCCTTGAGCATCCATATATGCACAACTCTCTTTGCTTTGGTAGTTGGTACATATAACAAATTAAGCCGGTGACGGTCGACTATATATCATGACATGGAGGTTGATATTTAATTCTAATTGCTACTATAAGTACAAGTGTATAACACACACCGAGCAATCTGACTATAGCGCTAAAACAAATTAACAAGGAAGGAATCACATTTTAAACTTGTCCATAAATTAATTAAGTGGCATGCAACTCTTAGCTCCCAAGACATAAATATATACTAGTAAGTGCTGACCACGCGTTGCCGTGAGGATAGAAAGTATGTTTTAATCATTTTTTAAAATGCGATTAATATAAAGATTGATTGCATAATTATGTATTAGTCAATAATGAGAGCAAACGAGAATCTTAGTGTTTGACTCTAAAAATATGCCGAGATGATTACATATTTTTAAAAGAAATATGACGAATTTTGTAGTTTAAAGGAGATCGAAATGAATTAGAAAATACAAGAAATTGCTGGAAATTGAGTCAGCCGATTGGCTTAGCAAAATGAGACAAACTGAGCAACCAAATAATAGAATATGAGTACCTAAGAGCATCTACATCCATGAAACACAAAAAAAATTAAATACAGTTGTCTTGGTAATAATAAAAACTAATTCAATTTTATTTCTTAACCACTCCATTTGTCAAATTAGTTTTAATTTCTTCACTTGAGTTACGAACAAATTAGAGAAAGAAAAAATCTTGTAAATATTATCTTAATTTCTTAACCAATGTATTTGTGAAACAATTTCTTCTCCATTTCTTTTATAAAATTTATCTTCTTTTTTTTGTCTTTCCAGTTTCTTAGCTATGAAACTTTTTCACTTATAAGGGCACAAGATGTGTCTAAATTACAAAAGTCAACTAAAATAAAAAAATATTTGAAAGTAAAATAAATAGAAAAGACAACTTATAAAACGTGAATATTGCATTGTAAAATTGTCAGGAAAAATAGTTGCACCTCTGTTCATTGTATCAACAGACACAAAAATTTTACCAATAGAAAACTATTGTTCTTTTCACAAAAATAAGAAACTTTATTCAATAAATTATTCAACTTAATTATTTAAAAATGCTATAAAAGTATCAAATACTTTAATGCAAATGCTTACTTTTCACCTAATCTAACTATGATGAAGTGGATCTCTAGCATCAAAGACTCAATTCATAACAAAAGATGTTCCTTCCACCTAGTCTCAATGCTCACCTGAGACATAACTCGATTATTGATGAATGTTCCCCTGAGACATACCGATTGTCTCAATGTTCACCTAAAATTCAGTTTGTTGTTTTCAATTATATTGATTATTTTTTATATAGTTCCCAATTAGCTGTGACCTGAACAAAAGACACCATTGTTAACCGAAAAGTAGAACAAAAATGTTATATTTGCAAATCTGATCAAAATTTTACTACTCTGTAAATAACATATAGCATTCGCGGTAATTCCAATTAATAACAAATATTTTTTGGCCATTTGCAAATTATTCCCAACAGTAACATCAAGATAATAGATTCATGAAAATGTTTCTTTAAGAAGTAACTTTTGTTGAGTGTGTTTCTTTGAAGGGTGACAAAATTAATTTTAATAAAATTCACATGAACCATACACGGGGACAAAATTGTTCAGAATACTAAAAATCATTTTCTTCCAATCTGTTAGAAATTTAGAAATGATATTTATACAGTACTTCAAGCATAGTTATATGCATTTTCAGAATAAACACATTAATAGGAATAAGGAAATGACAAACTCAATTTAAAACTTCATAATTTGAAAAGGAAGGTATCACAATACGGTACATAACAATCGTTCTCAGCTATTTCGCAATAGCAAGTAGTGACATGTCTCTATTTATTAATTAATTAATTAATTTATTTTATTGTTTGAGAGTGAAGATTTAGTTTAATTTCTATGTATTTTTCTTTTGTTAATTACTATTAAACTATGAAATATGGCTAGATGGGGATGCTTTAAGTCAACCAAGATCTCTTGTTTCTTAATTTGTTTCTTAATTTGTTTCATTAATGAGCGTGATAGTTTTAAGAATCTGTCATATCCTCTATAATTACTTCACTACTAATAAATATTCTACGTAATTTGATTTCATAAGATAATCATAAGAGAATCATTATAATGATTATATTATTGATGTAAACAACCAAGTTTTAACCAAAAACTTTGATTTTATAATACAATCAACAGAGTATGAAGATAATAGTATACATGCATAACAAAGCAAAATATTCATATAATAAGCAAAACATACAAAACACTGTC
This sequence comes from Carex cristatella, assembly GCA_024447775.1. Classification (NCBI taxonomy): domain Eukaryota; kingdom Viridiplantae; phylum Streptophyta; class Magnoliopsida; order Poales; family Cyperaceae; genus Carex; species Carex cristatella. Next base: position 83,582 of record JAJHPF010000023.1, read on the forward strand.
AAGCTAAAAAATGAAATAGAAATTTCATCACCATAATATTAGTTCAAACATTCCAATGAAAAGCAACAACTCAGGCATCCAAAATATACCATAGCCACGCTTCACAAAAGTGCTACCCAACACAAAATGAAAAGAAGGCAACATCCAAACAACCATAGTATAGATATCCTAAACACCAAACTTAATTTGACCCATCCAAAACGATAATTAGACTGGCATGCTAATTCTGTGCAAATTTAAAAAAAAAAAATTAAACTGATATGATTGATTCATAAAAAATAGCAAGATTATAATTTATTTTTATATCTAATTATTACCTATATCGCAAGGCCAACACTTCTGGCATCACTGGATAAAAATGAACACTGGAAAAATCTGTGGATTCAAGATAATTAACTGCAATTGAAATCATATATTTAATCTTTAATTAAAATAAATTTTAATACTTAGTGAGGAAAATTGGAAAATGAACATAAGGGGATATATGAATAGTGTACGTGGTTTATGAATGATTACTTTCAACAGAGTGACGAAAATGATAGACTTATGCTGAATAGCATGAACAATCCTCACATGGTTGGTCAAAGGTAAGATTATCAAAACCAATGCAATGACATTGCATCTCAAATATATAGAAGTTGAACAAAGGTAATTAATACAACTAAAAAGTCAGAGAGAAATAAAGGGGATATATATCATATAAATTTTTATAAGTTACACTATATTTATCATTCACGTCCAGTCAAGAAGATAAATCTCAAGAGCGGGTACACGTCCTCTATCTCGATTAAGGTACTGCACTTTATGCCCATAACAAACTCGACCAACTACATCTACGGGAGGAAATCAAAATTGTAAGGCGTTCATTACAATTAAATTTTACTTATTGGTAACATGAACAACTTTTGAAAAACTGTGTACAAACAAGAATTACCTGTGAGATATTTGCCGCATTGAATTCCATTAATTTGATCAATGGATGGCACCATGGGGTAAGTGGGGAAATTACACATATTTAGAGGAAGAGGAAGGATAGTGGTCTCCTTATGGAAAATAATTTGTAAAGGTGTCTCCAGAATTTTATACTTATCAAAAGTGATATATTTTTGGAATGTCGATTCAACCATGAAATTCTTCAGACAATACAAATGTCCGACATGAACTATGCTTTCTACATATGATTTCATCTCATCTGAAACTCAGGCTAACATTAGGAAGTCAGTTTGAAAACAACAAAAGGAGGGTGACAAATTATAAACCATTTTTTTTTCATTGTTTAAATGCACCATACCAAACTGGTCAAGTCAGGAGCACTAAATACCAGCCAAATCAAAGCTTAGGTTAGGATTATAGATAAGATTAATCCAAATAAATTACAAAAGAAAATCAAGAAAATAAAAATAAAATATTTTTTACCTAACCTAGGTAAGGACAGAGAGGAGAGCGAAAGAAAGAAAGAAAGTACCTGGAAGAGGATGCTGAAGGTCCAATGATATATCGATTAATAATCATCCCTGCAAAAAACTGAAAATCCACCAGAAGTAAAAAAATTGAACATAATAATCTTTACTAGTACCATATTAATAATCATCCTTGCAACTGTAAGGAATGAACCAATTAGAACTACAAAAAATAATAATAAAATAAAACTTGGATCTTTACAAATCAAGCCCAAGTCCCGTCAAAACAAAAAAGGTCATATTTTGGATCTGCATTGATCAATATTCCATGACAAACATATTCAGGCCAAAGCCTTAATCCCTGATGACCGGCACAATCATAAAAAAGAGAAACACTTCCAAAACCAAAGTATTAAAACTAATATCACAAACCTTTACCTATTCTAGGATCATTGAGTGCTGAAAAACTGAAGTATTTCCCAAATTCGCCACCCCCTGGCTTGGGAAGGCTTGTCAAAATGCACAAATTTCAATGTTAGTAAGGGTGGATACGCACATTTAACTAAGAATAAGCCAGGCATCTCTTAAAATGTCAAAAAATAAGAGTGAATACACAAAATATGATCTGAAAATGTTATGGTGAAAATGTTATGGCAGCGAAACTTAATGGCGGTATTAAATGGAGATTTATCAAATACAAAACCAGTATAAGACTTGGAATTTTCATAATTACGATTTTGCTAATTAAATTATGAGTGAGGCTATCGTACTATGCATAGCGCATATTAGTCCGTACTATGGATCGATGTCTCTATTTTCAAAGTCCAAATAGTCGATCTGAACCGTTCAACATGATCTCCATATGAAAATGTATTTGCAAACTAAATTTTACATTTTTATAACTTTTTTAGTAATATTTTAGATAGGTAGAAAATCACTATTTTGAATGGCCTAAACTTTTTAGATCAAGTGACTTTCTATCTAAATAAATAGAAAAAAAAAAAATGTAAAATTTGATCTACACGTACATTTTCATATTGAGACCATGTCGAATGGTTCAGATTAACTCTTAATTAAGGTGTGAAAGGATTTTATTATCCGATAGTTTCTACAAAAAAATATATTGTCGAATTCCTAAAATATACTAATTGGATAAAATGACCCGGACCCCATTTTACATATCTTGATTTTTTATTTTTTTATGTCTTTTCTTGCTTTGAAATTTACAGCAAAATTGCTTTAAAACTGAGTTCCAACCATATCAACTGAATACACTATTTTCACTGGTATCGCACCTTGTAAGTTGTACCAGTTCTTACAAAAATTAAAGGTATCAGAAGAATGAACGGGGGAAGTATGACATGCCTCTCATGTACCAATATTTCAAATAACATGAAACTACTCTTTTAGTCTTGTTGATTTCTGTATTATTCAGTTTGCGTTCTCTATGGAGGACTGTATAAACATAAAAACCAGATGCACTTGCTGATTAATGTACTGATGCGTAAGCAATCACTGTACCAGTACCACACCATGGGGCAATCCTTGGATTCAATTTGCATTGGAATACTTCAAATAGTTCAAATAGCGCATTATAAACTCTAAAGGATTACCATAGAGGAAAACCAATTAGGATTTGTACCCGCAATACTCTGCATAGATCAAAATCTACTCTGACCCTAAGACGCGTGAGCAATGAATAAAAATTTAAGAAGAACCTGTTCATTGTAAGATCTCCTGTCTTTTGATATTGCTTCTGCAAAGGCACCATTTTGTCGCCTCTGGCTATATGCACATATATCTCAGCAATCTTCAAACAAAAACCAACTTGTTAGAGTTGTTATTCAGAAAACAACATTAGACTAAGCAACAAAAAAATGAAAGAAGAAGATATTGCCAAAATATTAACCTGCTTCAGCAACTGCTTAGGCTTAAATTCATACTTCTCTGGATCTTTGACATTCAAGGACTTTCTCTGAGGACCAGGACAAAAGGATTGGAAGAGGAGTAATGTATTAAAAATCAAAGAATTTCTAACATTTTTGAACACGCTAAACCTGAAAATAAGAAGATTAAAAAATAAATAATAAGACTGCCAAAAAAAACCTTAACTTGAATAAAAATTCTACCATTTCTGAAAATTCTAACACACTGATTATGATAAGGAAATTCTAACATTTCTTTAAAATTTATCAGGCATAACAATTCATTTGGAAAAATCCATTTCTTTATAACATTTTACATAAATGTGAGGCTAAAAAAAATAGAAAAGAGGGAGGAGGGGGGCGGCTAGCTAGGGTTTACCTCTGACTACCTTTTACTCCATCTGGAGATCGCAGAGAGAAAAGAAAAGATGGCGGAGATCGAAGAGAGAAAAGAGGGAGGAGAGGTGGAATGGAAGAGAGCGTGTAGAGAGGATCCGAAGAGAGAATGGAAGAGAGGATCTGAAGAGAAAAAAGAGGGTGGAGAAAGACACACGGAGAAGAGATGGAACAGAACGGAAGAGAGAAAAGGCATGGGGAAGAAAGAAAGAAAAAAAAGACAGGAGGAAAGACGCGTGGGGTGGGGAATAAAGAAAAAAAAAATACAATTTTCATGTATCTCAGTGTGTGGCGAGTGTCTTTATAACTAAAGTCAGACTTCTACACAAACAGATACATAAAACATTTTTATAATATCTCATATTCAATACAATAGCTTAGAATGGTTGGATCTGCTGAATAAATGGTTGAGATTGTCTCTGGACAGATACACCATTCAGTCCCCTGTAATCAAGGTGCTATTATAGGAGTTCTGATAGGAAGCAGCTCGTTATAGCTTACCTAACTAGCGGCATTGATGCTTTTGGGAGATTGAATGAGACCGGATATATATATTTTATAGGATCCGAATCTGATGTGATTCTTGCTTATAAACAGTAACCTATCATCTTTATTTTTCTAAATTCAACTATTGAATTGTTTCGAGATTCGTGCAAGGAAAAATCAATTGCTTTGAGATACGTGCACGAAATTATTAGATGGTTAAATTTGAAGAAGTAGGAATTTTAGAGTTACGTTCATCCTTTTAAAAAAATCAGCAGATATGAATCCATATTTCACATCAAAAATCATAAATAAAAAATTATTATTAGTGCTTTTTCTCACAAATCATAAATAAAAAATTATTTTTAGGATTCCAGAATGATTGCTTTGTTTTTTATAAAAACCATAAAAAACGAGCTGGCAGTCTGTTTCCTACAGTATTTTATACTTCAGAACGGATTCCCAACTCGTTCCCCACCGAGTTCAAAATTTTTGGGCTTTGAGATTCGTGCCAAGTTAAAAAGAACGGTCCAAATCAATTAATTGTAAAAGATTTCTGACAGCGTCCAGATCAAATTGGGCTTTGGGCTTTGTTGAAATTAGTAGTGACCATCAGATTTGCATAAATGTTTCAATTTCCGTGCATACAATTTTTTTTTTCACTGGGAACGTATTGGCAGTCCGTTCTCTTATAGAGAACAGATTGACAGCCCGTTCTGAAGTATAAAATGCTGTAGGGAACAGATTGCCAACTCGTTTTTTTATGGTTTTTATAAAAAAATACCAATCCTGAAACTCTAAAAATGAGTTTTTTTATTTATGATTTATAAAAAAAATGAGTTTTTTTTATTTATGATTTATAAAAAAAAAATTCCTGTTGAGGGATCAAGTTGGAAATCCAACGTTGACCGATGCGATTCAAGTGGAATGCAATTGCAAGTCTCTCTTCACTATTCGTGCGGTTTCCAATCGGACGGTCCGGATCTAACCAGAAATATTCTAACCTCCACGCTCCAGATATTTACGAAAAAGCCCTCGTCTACCGAAATATCTGAGACTTCTTATTAGGGTTTTGCTTCTTCATAAGCCGCAAACCCAGAGAGAGACCGAGAAAGAGAGAGTCATCGCTCGCGTTTTCCGACATCTCAAGTCGATTTAAAGGTATCTTATCTTTCTCTCCTCCCAGATTTACTTTGTTTCCGTCTAATCACTTGATATATTCTTTCTCTCCTCCCCGATTATTTCGTGTTTACCCAAAGTAAAGTGTTGACCGTCGAGGCAGATCTACTTTTTGTGTTGTGCTACTCTTACCTTTTTTTATTAATCTTCTTAATGAATTTGTAATTTGCAGATCAATTTCAATTTGTATAATAATGTCTCGTGTTTGTTGAATTAATTAATTTTATCAGGCATCTAATTTTTTTTTTTATAAATACTGCAGATCTTAGATCTGTGCTATCTAGCTATTGTAGTCTTCAACTGTGAGTAACAGAATACAACATTTTATTTAATCAAATGCGAATTTGATGAATCACTTGGCGAGTTGTTAAGGAGGTTTTACTATCAGAACATCTGATGATCTCACTTTTTATAAACTAATGTTGTAAAAGGATGATTGCCTTAGTTTGACCTTAGTAAAAGGCCTATTGTATTACCTAATTTTGACCTTTCGATATTTACAGAGTACAGAAATTAAGAAATGTCGGATGGAGAAGAATACCGGGTCTTTATTGGGAATCTTTCTTGGAATACAACAGATCGAAGTTTAGAGGATGCGTTTAGCAAATTTGGCAAAATTGCAGATGCAAAGGTATCATACAGTGATCCTCTCTTTCATAATATAGATCAGCATTCTTGTATTGAGTTCCACAAACTTCTGGATAGGTATCCTTGTATCTTCTTTTAATTATGAATTGTATTTTTAAGCCTCAATACTATTGTAGCACAGCTATAACTGTCAGCCTGAATCTATCTCTCTGTTTACTGGTGTTATAATTATTAATGTTACCTCATTTAGCATAGCCTAAATTTCTTTTTGGATGCTAGATCAATGCTATGTACTTACTACTTACCTGTTAAGAATTCTCGTTGTTTACATCATATAATAACAAATAATATCTACACCTTCATGCTACTTAGTCTGAATTCTATGTTGAATTGATTGCCATTTTGTGTACCTAAATGTATCTCAATGAAAAGCTTACCAGTGTGCACAGAGTTTTACAGGGAAAAGGTTGCAAAAAAAAAAGTTGATACAGCAGCCCATCTTCTAACTGGATCACAACCTGGTACCAAAATTCTTTCCATGTTAACATAATGATTTATTTGTTTGTCTCAGGTGGTAAATGACAAATATTCAGGCCGGTCCCGAGGTTTTGGATTTGTTACATTTGACGAAAAGGAAGCCATGGATGAGGCAATAGAGAAAATGAATGGCATGGACTTAGACGGCCGTGCCATAACTGTTGACCGGGCCCAGCCAGGTGGTGGTGGAGGCGGGGGTGGCGGTGGTGGAAGAGACCGTGACTATGACCGTGGGGACCGCCGTGACCGTGGTGGGTCCCGTGGTTATGGCGGCGGCGGCGGTGGCGGTGGAGGTGGTAGAAGCGGAGGTGGTGGTGGTGGTGATTGTTTCAAGTGCGGTAAACCAGGCCACTTTGCACGAGAGTGCCCGTCTGGTGATGGTGGCGACAGATACGGTGGCGATAGGTAAGTGATTATTTTTTGGTATTAGGGTTTGTTCAGATTTTCTACTGGAGAAAAGGGTTTTGTTTTGTTTGAAACTATTTTTTTGTGCTTCATTGTTGTACACTGACAGCAAATTTACAGAAATTGATCCCGTAAAAGTAGAATCCAATTCAGTTATACATCAGTTCGCATTTCCTATTTTATGAGAAATGTAATGAAAAGTCTACAAGTATTGAAATAGAAAAAGGTGAATTTGTTTGCAACCTTGTATTTCTTCCATTCACCGAGTGGGTTATCTTTGATTCTAAATAAATGGTTGTGTTCTTGACAAAATATTATTTAGGTATGGAGGTGGTGGTGGTGGCAGGTATGGACCAGACCGTAATGGTGGAGACCGCTACTCTGGCCGTAGCAGGGATGGTGGTGGGCCCCGCAGCGGCGGTGGCGGTGGCCGTGATCGCTCCGCCCCATATGGGCGGCCCAGATAAGAACCCGGGCTTGTATCAGTTTGATGTGATGAAACCTTCATTTCATCAATGAATCAAGGTATGAAAAATGTTAGTTATTTATGGTTGTGACGGTACTGGTATTATTTAGTTTTTAGTGTGTTAAAACAATGTTTAGTTAAATCTGTTGTGTGATGATTTTGTTACTTAAATGTTTGCTTTTTTGTTCTGTATGCAGCCAAGGTGCTTGTTCACCAAGGCCTTTGTATGTGTGGTACTCTTGATACTAGTTCTCTGGATTTTGGTGCAAAATGCGAAATGTTGCTCTCTTGTAAAAAAAATGTTCCTTTTGTTTGCTCGCGGCTGTGCGCTTTTCCTTTATGTGATCCTTTATATGGTGTTTCTGTTACGTTTCGGCTCTCTGCAATTCATGTGTGTACTGGTGCAATCTCTGGTCCTTAGTTTGTTGGTCTTCTTTGGGACAACTTGGGTACGCACTTGCTTTTTGTTTAAGGAAGCGGCCGGGCAACTGAGAGCTTCTCATGTGCGACTCAGATTTGTGATTCGTTAGTAAGAGATGTAGATTCGTTAATGCTCGTTTTATGAAATGTTAAGCATAGCTCGTCATGGGAGATGAAGCGGGTAATATTAGAAATCTTTTTCCTTGTCATATTTTTTTTAATTAGGATGATTAGTATTGATTGGTTTTTTGTCATTTTGGCAGGAGGCTGGTATATTTGGCCTGTTAACATATTGTCCTTAGAAAAATATATACTTCACCAAATGAGTTTATTCTTGCTCCATTGGTTTAAATTGGAGAGATGTTTGCCTTTTACAAGCCTTGATGCCACTTTTGGGAGGTTTCTCCATTCATTAATTCAAATCCTCTATAGGAGTGCATCTTTCATCAGATGGTCCATTTGGTCCCTGATTTTGTTGTTCCGTATCGACCTCGAGTTGTTGGTTTGAGACAAGTTGTAGTGTGGAATCCGAATTGCTTAGGCTAAATTTTTTTTAACAAGTATAGAGTTTTACTCTGAAGGGTTATGAGAAAGAGGTGGCCCCCCACTCCCCTCCCCCTTTCAAGGTGAGTACGGATCCTCTGAGGTAACTCAAAAGTTTTAGGTTGGATCTGGACCGTCTGATCAGAATCCAGGCCCCTTTAATGTTTGTGCCAAAGCAGATTGGATGGTCCGGATACAAAGTCAAAATTTGAGTTTGTCTCAGGTGATATGAATTCCCTCAAGGTCTAGTAGGCATCTCATTTTTTTTCTAATCTGAAATTTGAATTACTATTCAACCCTTTTACAAATTAAATTGTGTAGTTTTAGGCTACTGTTGTTCTGTTGTGTTTCTGATTTTAACTTTAAATTATTATTTTATAGTTTGTTTTGGTAGGAAAAAAAATACACAAATAATCTTCATATAGGATTTTTGTTTTAGTTTTTTTTTTTCAATAACTCGAATTTTGAGTTTGGATCTGGACTGACCGATCAGAATCGGGACCAATATGGCCTGAGGTGGAATGCATGGGGCCCTTTTAATATTTGGGCCAAAGCAGATTGGATGGTTCTGATCCAAACTCAAAATTTGACTTGAAAAGTTATGAATTCCCTCAAGGTCTTAGTAGGCATCTCATTTTTTTTAATCTGAAATTCTGAATTACAATTTTGACCCTTTATTACAAATTAAATTGTGTAGTTTTCGGCTAGTGTTGTTCTGTTGTGTGTTTCTGATTTTAACTTAAATTATTATTTTATAGTTTGTTTTGTTAGAACAAAAATACAAAAATAATCATCACGTAGGACTTGTTTTAGTTTTTCTTTAACAACTCAAATTTTGAGTTTGGATCCAAACAGTCTGATCAGAATCCGGGCCAAGCAGGGGCCCCTTTTCTGCCAAAGCAGATCGGACAGTCCAGATCCAAAATCATAATTTGAGTTACCTCAGGTGATATGAATTCCCTCAAGGTCCTAGTAAGTATCCCATTTTTTTCTAATCTGAAATACTTAATCACAAATTAAATTGTATAGTTTTAGGCTACTGTTGTTCCGTTCTGTGTTTCTGATTTTTAACTTCAAATTATTATTTTATAGTTTGTTTCTGTAGAACAAAAATGCAAAAAAATAATCATGTAGGACTTTTGTATTTTAATAATCGAGCAGGGGTCAAAGCCCTTGTTTCTAATTCAACTCTTTGTTTTTGTTTTTTTTTTAATAATGGAACAGGGGTTAAAGCTCCTGTTTTTAATTTTGACTTTTGTTTTAGTTAGCTCTTACCGTGCTCACAAGATATTTGACTTTGTGCTTCAACTGAGTATAAAATTTAGGCTGTTTTATGTTCTCGTTATTTTAGCCTGTTGAGTTGTAATATGCAAATATATATCTACTGGGATGTTCGAGATCTTGGTTTGTATTTTGTACTGCTAATTTAACTGCTGTACTGGTGTTGCTTTCTATGTTTGGAGTATGCAATTTATATTTTCTTATTAGCCATAATACTTTGCATCAAATTGCACTTTCTACTGCAGTCAAAATGTTATTCTTGGTGTCAATAGCTCTTTAAACATGTCATGCTTATCTATTATCTAAATCAAAATTTAATTTTGAAGTGGTGATGTAGATTGTAAATTTCATGGATTTTTTCCTTTGCAGTAAACAGTAGTATACTAGGCTAACTAGAATGTTGCATTTCAGAATAAGCATGTAGCTTCGGTTTGTACATGGTCTATAGAGTGCAAGACACAAAACCTGAAACTGACTGGATTTTGGACCTGTAATTTGTCTCTTTTGTTTTTTGTTTTTTCTAAGAGCTTGGTAGTGGTTACCAAGGTAGGAACCTGTAATTTGTCACACAGAACATATTGTTTTTAGTCACTAAACCAAATGTTGGTTCTTGCTGTGAGTGCAGGAATCAATTTGTGTATGTATGCTTAAAATTGTACAGTGCTTGTGCTATAAATGTGAATTGGAACCCCTTAATGCGTTTGCATCCGTATCTGTCCATTTGTTCAAAACAAATCAAAGCTAATTGTCTCAGCTTGTAATATATATATATAGAAAATAGCAAGCCAAATGAATTTTTAACTACAATGAAGAAATATTATTTAGACAGGTTTTATACAACCGATTTATAACATCTGTGATCTGTCCTTTCCGAATTATTGTACAGAATATTATCCTTGTCATATTTTTTTTTTCTTTTTCTTTTTATCAAATAAGCTTTGACATTAATAGAGGTACCTTTTAAATTGTTGCTTAGGCTGCTTTGATTAGGGAAAGAGGTTTATGATCCACAATTAGTGTTGTTGAAGAGGGTTCTAAATTTGTTCATTTTTTTTTACTTGAACCTTTCATATTATATTTTCTTCAAAAACTACTCAAAAATTTAAAAATTTATAACAGATCGAGATTTTAAGTATTGTTTCAAAAATAATGTTCTAAATAGAGTGTTATAGGTGCTGTAGCGGTGCAATATGGATATAATGCTGTTTTTTGTATAAATAAAAAATTAATTTTTTTAATAGCATCGGATTGAGGTCGTGTAAATTATTCTACAACTCCCAAATATAAAATTCTGTTATGAATAGAAATGCTTGAGCGTGTTGCAAAAAAATGCTTCTTGGATAAGGAAATGATATTGGAATGACGAATCATGATTTCTGACCGGCCACTAATGATTGAGGGATGTAAACGGTACAGAACAAATGCTCTTTGCATACTTGAATGATATTGATCGGTCCCCAGGTAAAGCGTTTTTTTCTTGAACAAGAAATAGTGGAAGTACATATTTCAGATCACACAACGTACACAAGAAAGTTATAAATATTCCTCCGAGGAATAAAATTGTACAAAAAAGAAAACATGAATGTTAAAGAGGGTGGAAAATGCAAAATCTGAATGGTCTAGTGGGAGTGTGGGACCCAGATTTTAACCTCAAAACCGAAAGCCCGAGAGGCACCCGCAGGTTGTGACAACCATTTAGTTTTTCCTCCTTGGTCTTTAATTTGTAAAGCTAGTTCACCAAGGAGATCATGTCTAGTGTGAGACCTCTTTGATACTTGAAATAGAACGTTAAATTATTGGAGGTTTTAGAGGTATATGATCATACGATATAATCAGTTACAGTAGCAGTAAGTAAGAGGTATATACCATAAACAAGACAATAGTTAGCTTGTTGAATCTAAGATTCGATTTTGGTACATCACATGAATTTTAAAGGGGATACGTAATTTTGAGGTTTTAGAGGGTTATACATGAAATCCCCCTTAAATCTAAGAAGTAAGATACCTTTACCTAAGAAGGAGAAGAGAAAATCAAACGTATCTAGATGAATCTGTAATACAAATTTAAAACTAAGGTTCGCACTAGATCCTAAAAAAAGCTCTTAGAATTCTCCAATGTTCTAAATTCTTCTGCTAGTATGAACCCTTCAACAATTCACAACCGAAATAACTTTTGAGCATCAATTTCATTGTCTTTAGGAAAAACTGTAAAGTACATGATACATAACTTGAGAATAAATGACTAAGTCATTATAGCTGGTGGACGTTGGCTACGATTCACTCCCATCAGTACTCTAGTTTATAGTTTGCAACATTTTACTTCAAACAACATAATTAACATGTCTTTTTTATAATAAATCTCCTAAAACGATCAATGGAAGAGATAACCCATCACATTTTTTAAAAATTTTGTGAGATCATCATGATACCCTTACGCATATCTCGATTAGGCAGCCTGAACAAAAGCTCTAGGTTTGATTTATCAGATAAATAGGAAATTTATATGATTTAGCACCTTCGGCAATGTTTTAGAATCTAGTAGTTTTGATTACTCTACTTCCAATCTCAGCATAAGGTAGAGGTTTGCTATTTACCCTCGTGCCCGTGACCCAGATCTGGGTTGCTCGTGACCGTTGCCCGCCCGTCCCGTCTCGTGCCCGGGTTTAGCACGGTTCACGGGTAGGCCGGGACGGGTTAAAATGTGGGACGGACCGGCAATTTAGAAAAAAAAATCCGGTTTACCCGTCCCGTGCCCGGACCACCCCCCCCCCACTAACCCCCATTCGACCCACCCGACCCCCCACATACCCTTTACCTTTAGACTTTTAGTCATTTCAATAAAGGGTTAAATCAATTTATTTCAAATTAATCTAAGTCATTAATATATATTAAGATCTGCACTTGTAAAAATATTTTCATTTAGATTTGTGCATGAAAAACTTTGAATGGATAGGATTTAGTTAACATTTTCAATTTGAAATCAACAGACGACGGTTTACTATTTTTTTTCAAAACTTTCAAAATTCATTCTCCCCAAACAAAACCTCTTTAAATATACTCCAATGGCCCAATCCCTCATATTTTTTCACATCTCAATATCTTATATTCTCATAATATTTTCAATCACTCATTCTCTCAATATATTTTTATTATTCACAAAATTTAAATTTATTGTTAAAAAAAATATAGTTATAAATTTAAATCGTTCTACAAATCCGCAAACGGAATAACAAAGGTTTTTCAAAACTCCACGAGATTCGTTCTACAAAATTTGAAGGTATGTTTATTTTATAATAATTTGTAGTAATTGTTAGATAATTATATTTATTTTGTAGTAGTTTGTAGATAATTAGATTTATTTTATAGTAATTTGTAGTAATTGTTAAGTAATTAGATTTATTCTTGGAAATGTGAAGTAATTAGATTTATTTTAGAATATGTTAGATTTTATTTTGAAATTCGGATTTATTTTTAATAGGTTAAAAAAATAGGTTAGATTTGTTTTTTGGAAATGTGAAGTAATTAGATTTATTTTAGAATATGTTAGATTTTAAAAACAAGTGGTATGCCAGTCTCTGTTATTTCGTTAAACATTACAAGTGATACCCATTTTTTTGTGTGATTTTTTTATATAAGCATGTTTTCAAGACTTCTTTTACAACTATTTTTTATAGTTCATGTATGCCAGTCTTAAACGGGTTGCCTATTTGTCTCCCTCAATTAGTTTTGAAAAACAACCGAATGAAAAAACATGAAAACTAAAACAAAAAATGGTGAAAGAGAAGAAATCAAATCCTTCTAAAGAAATCTTGAAATCTTGATCCAAACCAGGGGTAGGCAGAGGCCAAGTCAGGAGTAGGAAAAATCTCAATCCAAACAAATTATACATGGTATTGGTGATGTTTTTCAAAATCCAAGATTGGGCAAGTGCCTACTCCTACGTGGCTGTGGCTCCGCCTCTGCTTGTGCGTGCATTCATCTCAAACCGACTAGACCCGGATTCTGATCGAACGGTTCTGATCTTAACTCAAAATTTGAGCTACTTCAGAGGATCCGGATCTACTGTTATAACTAAGCAACGCATCATCTGAGTCTGAGGAGTTCTTACCGGCCCATAATATATAAAACCGGGGCCAGAAATTAATATGGCCTAAGGTAATTCTCGGGTTCATATCCGACCGGCCTTTTGATGGAGAACTCGAACAGTAAATACTAAATAAAAAAAAATGAGTTAGGCTTAGGCTACAGTACTATGCATTTATAATGCACTTAATTTGGTCCGTATTACATATCTATATTTTTATTATTTAAACCTCGATTCGAATGTAATTGTTAATATAATTATTCACAAAGGGCATCTGACAATAACACAACTTTCGTTGTCCAAATTGATGCTATATATATATATAATGTATCCGTGAATATATATATAGCCTTTTCTTCTAATACAATTACTTCGAGAAATGAGGTTTTCTCTCTCACTCATTAACCTATAAATCTATAATTTTTAGATAAAAATGGAATCAAGTTTTCTAACTAGAGTTCTAAATAGCATGTTATAACTGCGTTATAGTGTTTTCGAACCAAAATATCTGCGACACTATCAGCGCTATAGTGGCGCAATATGGACATAGGGTCGGTTTTTTAATTAACCATTCCACTATGATGCGATAAACGCTATTTAAACTTTTACTTGTAATTTAAATATCTATGAAAATTTTCTTGTCATATTTTAAACCTGTAATCTCCCATACATATAATTTTATTCCTGTACGTTCAATTCATTTAAGTAAAGAAATATCTTGTATGTTTTCTTATTTTAGAAATATTGATTAATTTTATTTAAAAAGGCAAATATACTTTAAGAAAGTTATCTCAGTACGTCCAGGTATATATGATTATGGAGCCACATGTTTTCCGGATGATAGAAGAGAACGTTACAAAGTAAAAGGGATCGCATGGTAAGCTAATAAAATATAAGAGAAATTTAGATATATGCCTATTAAAATTTACCTATTAAAATTTTAAAATTAGTTATTTTTCACAATGGTGGCTTAAGCAAAATTATATTCGTAATTCGTAGCATGCTGGAGTGAGGGCACGGTACGTACTATACTTAGCGCATATTGTTTTGTGTTATGGATTAATATTTTTATTTTCTAAATACAAACAATCAATTTAAATCTCCATATGAATATATGCTTGTAAATTAAACTTTGAATTTCTTTGAATTTTTTAAATAGGTTGATAATCACTTGATCTAGACAGATTCTAAAGCGGTGATTTGCTACCCATTTTAAAAAAATAGTAAAAAAAATTCTAATAAAAATGTAAAAATTAGTCTGCAAGTAGATTTTTATGAAAGAAACTTAGTCTGCAAGTAGATTTTCATAGACAAGATCAACAAAATATTGATAATTAAAAGAAATGTCTATGAAAGGAACTTAGTATTAGTTATTTTTATTCTTAAGATTTAATATAATACAAAAATTAATATCATCACCTTCCATGCGTCAACCTAAGAATCAACTGCTAAGCTCGGTAATAGATTATTTCACAACCTACTTCCATATAATTAGTCTAATCACAATTACTAAACTTTCAAATCAACTAATTTACAAAAATATATATAAATTTATTCATGCATACCTAATCAGTGATAACAACCGGATCAATATTTTTATTTTATGTACAAATATTTATCTAAATGTTTAAATTCCTTAACATGTGATTATTAGAGGTGAAAACAGATCGGATAATGGTAAAACTATATCTATTTTTTTTGTTTGTTTTCCGAATACTGATAGGCATAAAAAATATACACATTTACAAATGTTCAATCTAGATTTTATCCTGAAAATACTCTAAATATCTTGTATTTTGATATATAAATGTCATATATTACACCTGGAATCAAGTTACTGTCTTTGTTTACTTTAAATTGCGTAAAAACAAGCGAAAAAACACTCACTGCGACCCCGCATTGGACACAGTGCGGGCCGCACTCAGCACTTGGTCAAATCTGGGAGGCTCTGCGCAAGGAAGGGAAGCAAACTGAGGGGAATGCGACCCACACTGGAGGTCAGTGCGGGCCGCACTGTGTACTTATATTTCTAAAGAAACAATTCCAATACGACCCGCACTTCTGTTAGTGCGGGCCGCACTCAACAAGAAAGAAGAATGCGACCCGTACTCAGGATAATGCGACCCGCACTTTATGTTACACTCAGCCAGGAGAAAAGTCCGAGGGGAATGCGACCCGCACTGACTCCCAGTGTGAGCCGCACTAGTAACTTAGTCAAAATCTCAGAAAATCCGGAAATAGAAGAAGAGGAGAAAATAACCATAATGCGACTCGCAGTAAAGCCAGTGCGGCCCACACTTTGCTGGCGCAGGAAGATAAATAAGGAAACTAACCCCCAGTGCGACCCGAGTTGACCGCAGTGCGGGCCGCATTCATAATAAAAATGCGGTTTTGCTATTTTTGGAAGGCCAGATCATGCCCAGTTGGCAATAGTTAGTGGGTCCAATAATAGAGGACGTGTGGGACACTGTTCCCCACGTTTTTAGGGTGTTTTCTAGGCTATAAAAGAAGGAAAATTCTGCTCAAAGGAGGCATTCACCATCTACCATCAATCCATACTCTACCATAGACAATTCCATTTTTTACACATCTCCTTAGAGCAAAAAGTGAGATTTAGAGTTTAGATTTGGATAAGAAGAGCAGAATTTTCAGAGCAAGGAAGAAAGGCAAGAGATCTCCATAGGAGTAAGGGTTGTAATCATTTCCCTTTCAATTTCTCTTTGTTTTAGCCAACTTGTAATGAATTTCTTTTGTAAGTTTTGCATCTCCATGAGAGGCTAACTTCCTCTCTAGGGGTGTAGGTCAAATGCATGAACTTGTTTAATTCTATTCTATTTGGTTCTTTGTTTTTATGATGATTGTTTGATTTGATTGTTAATTTCTGCTATTTATTCTTTGTGAATCCCATAATTTGTGCTTGAATTGTAGTTATCCCGCTTTAGGTCTTTTAGACTCCAAAGTAGCTTAGGATCATATAGGATAGTATCAATTATGTCACAAAGTCATTAGGATTTAGGTTAGAGAAACACCATCTTTTAATCTAAGTCGGAACTACAGAAATTAAGGTTAGAGTTTGATATAAAATCTAACGGTTGGAGTCAAACCTTAAGTCGGGACATCTTGAATTGAATTAAAAATTGGTATGAGTTGCCTTCACCGGTTAAATTATTAAGTACCGAGATCTAAGGAAATGATAGACTAACAAGAGCTTTATATCCTAGATGATCAAGGCGATGTACTTTACCGTGAAGTTGTGATCATCTAGGCATATTATTAATTCACGCAAGTGACACTTTTTAACACATTTGGTTAGAAACCCCATCGAAATCAAACATGAATTTAAACACACCGAATAGATAGGATTAAACAAGGGATTGTAGACCGAAAACCCCTAGACTCTCCAAACCTTGACAAAACTCTAATTTCGCTTTACTCTTTCTTAGTTTTTATTGTTTAAACCTCCAACTCCTTGGGTATTGAACCCACCAACTTTAGGACTTTAGAAATTAAACTTTAAAACAAACTTGGAAACAAACCAAAATTCTAAAATTATTCTATAGAGTCGAAACTAAAATCTCCCCTTATCCCTTGGATCGATACCTTTTATGTTACATTGATAGGTTGTGCGCTTGCAATCGACCAATCTTTGAGTATTTAGGTTTATAAATTTAAAAGTAAAACGAGTATTAAGTCATAGCAAAAACCCTATACCAAATTACTCAACAAATACGGCTACAGATCATATCGGATATTTATTTAAAAATAAATAAATATTATTAAAAATATTTATCTAAATGTTTAAATTCCTTAACATGTGATTATTAGAGGTGAAAACGGATCGGATAATGGTAAAACTATATCTATATCTATATCTATATCTGTTTTTTTTTTTGTTTTCCGAATATGGCTACAGATCATATCGGATATTTATTTAAAAAAAATAAATATTATTAAAAATATTAAAGCTCTTAATATTTATCTAATTATAATGATGAATAAATAATAACATAATACTTTTCATAATATAAATTACACTATATAGTATATATCTAATCTTAAAATATTAATAATTAAAATATAAAATCATATTCATATCCTTATCTATCAAGATATTCGGATATCAAATATCCATATCTAATTTTGCAAATACATATCAGATATTACTCACTCCATTTTCTGTTTTGGTTTCCTTTACTTCTTTTGAGTTTTGACAACAATCTCAGTTGAAAGACTCACTACTCCGTTATTTATTCATCGTAATTTTATACTCATCATTTAATGAAACAAATATCTAGAGAGGAATCACTTATTTTAAACGACTCGGCAAATATAAAAAGACATATTTTTTAGGTAATACACGGAAGGCGAAACCCAACTTCTAAATAATATCTCAATCACCTTTTGTTTTTTTTTTAAATGAAGATGTCCGTAGGTTATTACTACTAGTATCAGTATGCATACATATACATATAAAACATAAAAATTGGTACGTGTTCAAACTGCGTACTAGAACATATCAATACTCCTATCAGTCCATATCAGTATACCCATCAGTCCTTACCAGTACATAACTACTACAACTACACCTCATGTACCATAATTAAGGAAATAAATTAAAACAAAGAACTTGTACGTGTTGGTATTGAGCTGTCAATTTTTCATGCTCGGCTGATGTATTGAGCCATCAATTATCTTTGGCCCCAGTATAAATACGCTGGTTGAAAATCGAAACGAGACCCCGAATTTTAGAGGAGACAACCCATTTCTTGTTTTATTAAAAAAAAACTAGTCAGAATCTTTTTAATTTGAGCAATCTCATTGCCCAAACACTCAGAATATTGAGAAAATTATCAACATTGTACAGTCATCTCCAAAAAAAAAAATTACCAGACCGAGTAAAAGTGTGTAAATAACATCCCGAAAACAACAAGCATTCCAAGGATAAAAAGTGATTAGATTATGAGAATTGCCACCACGTGATGCAATTCACGGAAGGAACAGAGCTTTAAGATCCATGCTTAACTGACTACATTTTGACCACTCCAGTGATCTGAACTCATAAATAGTATCTCAATCTGTATTATATTCGTTGGTAACAAGCACAAACTATAAAATGCTATAAGGTAAACTATAAGGCAATGATACTTGCTGGGAACTAGAGCCAAAAGGATGCACAAGAAAAATAAAAAATGTAAGAGAAGAAAAGCACACACAGCCACCCACACAATTAAAAGTGTGAGAGGAAGGGTGTTATAATCTGTTTATAAAGCATCCCCAAGTCGCAAAGCTTTGTGTACCTGAGACCACATATATCGAACTTGGGTCTCTGTGTAAAGAGTTGCAAGGCATCTGGCTTCAACAATTATTAGCCTGCCTCTAGTTTTGTGCATAAAGAATAGTTTCATGAGGCTTCTACTTGATAAGAACCTTCCATATCTTTTTCATATACACCACGAGCGACCACACCGCAAGACCCGCAGAAACATAAAGTAGTGCCACACCAGACGCAACTAGAGTAGTTTGCCCAGTTAGACTACAAGGTTTCAACAAAAAAGCATGAAAAAAAAATATCTAATGAAAAATTTGCTATTAAATGGATTAAGCTTAGATGGAATTACAACCTTGGGTCTCTAATAAGAAGTAGAATGGTTAATGCAGTCATTTGTGTAGCAGTCTTCCACTTTCCCAGATTGTTCACTGCTACAGCCTGATTTTGGTAAGCCGATGAAATAAACAAAATAAGCATTCCAATGGTAAATTTTGAAACATTTTCAAGAATCAAAGAACTAAAATATCGAAAAACAACCTCAAGAAGCTTTTTATCCTGAGAAGCAGCCCATTCTCTTACGGCCGACATTGTTATCTACGCAAATGAAGAAGTCATAACCGAAGGGTAGATGACAATACCGAATGTGAGTAAGGAAATAAATAAAAATATATCAAGAGCGGTACTAAAAGGAAATGCACCAAGTAATCAGTTTAATATTATCTATCTTATAGTTTGATGATGTAAGTAGTACGGCAGAGAGAACAAACCTCTCTGCCAATTATAGCTATTGATGGCACTGGCAGAAGCCAAGGTACTGCAGCAAGTAGAGGCACTTCAAAAGGTCTTGTACATAGCAGTACAAGTGTAGCAGCTACCATAAGCTTTTTCAATAGAGAGAACAGACATTCAAAGTGAAATTATCACCAAATTTAAAAAAAAATGATAATAGAAGTAATTTGAGCATGAGTAACCAAATTACAGTAATCAACAAAGCAAAGCAAGCTAACCTTATCGGCCACAGGATCAAGAAATGCACCAAATGCGGTCCCCAATTGCATCTAATATTAGAGAATACAAAAACATAGACATCACCCATTATATGATATGAATTACAAATTGTATATATGAAAAGTTTATATATTACATGGGAATTAAATAAATAAATAAA
Organism: Carex cristatella; assembly: GCA_024447775.1. NCBI lineage: Eukaryota > Viridiplantae > Streptophyta > Magnoliopsida > Poales > Cyperaceae > Carex > Carex cristatella. The sequence goes on from JAJHPF010000023.1 coordinate 103,725, forward strand.
AAATTGCAAACCTTACGGGCAATATAACCATCGAGCCAGTCTGTTATAGCCGCCAGTAAAAATATGCTGGTAGTGGCAGTTGTTCCCCATGGACCCTCCATGTAGAACGCTACACCACCGATTTATTGAAAGGATTAAACTTTATTTCAGAGTAAAAAAGATATTAATACCATAATGATCCTGTTTGGAAAGATGAAATTACATTCAATAACTTACTGCTTATTAGAAGTGGAACAGCAGCAACTCTTCCAAGTGTGAGAAGAGTAGGCAGAGTTAGCAAACGGGGTGGTGGTGGTGGAGATGTATTTTTATAACAGAACCCGTTAACAACTTGTCCTTCACCAACCGGGCTAACCGGATCCAAACCCGAATCCGCATCGGTTCCCATTGCGCCTGGTCCTTGGCGTTGAGCCCGCTTGACTAGATTGGAATCGGAGCGAAAGCCAAAACCGAAGCCGCCTTTAGTGGGAGCCAGAGCTCGTACAGCGGGCATGGATCGACGGTTTATCCAGCCCGACCAATAGGGCCTGTTTAAGGGAAAGAAGGAAGAAGGTCGTCGTCCTCCTCCGATGCAGGAGAGTGGAAAGTTGGCGCGGGTGGGACCCAGGGTTTTGATGGTTAGGTTTAGGTTTAGGTTTTGGTTGAGGAGGCGCGGTGGTTGGAGAAATGGGATCGAGGGGTGGTGAGCGAGAGAAGCAAGAGATTTAAGAAAAGGCGAAGGAACGGGCCTGACGGGTGGGACTCCTGGGGGCATCTGTCTGTTTCGTTTCGTTTCGTTTCTTTTCTTTCCTTTCACCAAGAGTCCAAGAGTCCAAGATAGATAGATAGATACTAATGGAAAATTTCGGTTTTAAAACATCTCTCCAGACTCCAGCCATAGGACTAGGAGGGAATAAAAATAAAATATCTTAATAGTTAAGGTTGCTGGCACAACACAACAGCATAGGAATTAGGACTAGGAGGAGATATTTGCGAATTTGGAGTTCAAAATGGGGATTAGTTGGAGCTGAGCCTGACCGGGACCTGTCATCTGTTTGATGAAATGCCGGAAGCCTGGAACCTTGCTCGGGCTCCCACCAATTAAATTAAAACTTATTAATACAATCTTACGAAACTTTTATTATATTTCATTTCAATTTTCAAGTGTCATGTCATAACTCATTAGTAAAACCCGACGAGGTCCGATTTGGATCGGGCATGTATAAATCTAATCCTCTCTAGTCTCTACCTTTAATTTAACAATATCTATCCTATCGTCCGTTTTAATGTACATCCCCGAACTTCAAAGTTCCGTTTTAAACTTTTTAATTCCCATCCATGATCCATCCCGTTCTACTCCATTCCTTTTCGTCAACTTCAACGCAAATCGTGCAAATTAACGTACATGATATCGTGTTTACTCGTGGAAACTCTTATTTCATACATACTTAAGAAGTTAAATAATGAGTAAAATAAAAGTAAGACGGAGTAAGATATGACTTAATCCGAATTAATTTATCTAGATGAATTAACTTACTTTATATTTACTCAATTTGTATGGATCACTGTTATAAAAAAATATATATATATGTATATATTGTTTGACATCTTACTCCACTAAGTAGATTAATTTTAAATCATGACTCTAACTATCAAATAAGATATAAAATATGAAAAGTAATATGGAGTAAGCAATTTAATCCTCATTAATTTTACTCAACAATCAAATATGAACTATATGTTGTAATGTGTTCGTCTCGTATGAGAATAGAATAATTCACAAATATTATTGTTTTCCATTTTCTTAATTTAAATTGAATATATGTATGTGTACACATAGATGTTGGCTAATATCAAAACATTTGTTCCACAGCTGTGGCGCAACCAATTAGTTTTAAGATTTTTCAAAGTCCAAACGGTACATCCAAACTGCTAGATGTGATATCTATATTAAAATGTGCCAGGAGACCAAATTTTATATTTTTAAAATTATTTTTACTATTTATTAAGTTAGTTTTAAAATCGCTAATTTTAATAAACATTGAAAATTTTCTAAAACATTCAAAACAATGATTTTAAAATTGTCTTGTTAAATAGTATAAAAATTACAAAAAATATAAAATTGGTCTTTAAGCACATTTTAATATAGATTGAATGTTGAACAGTTTGGACTTTGAAAATGTAAAAAAACGAAGCATTTGTTCCACTGTCTAGGAACAAACGTTTTGATATTAGCCACTCACTACACACACACACACACACACACACACACGCATACATATATACAGAGAGAGAGTACGGCTAACGTGTTTTCTCTAGTATATCAACAGCATGCTTCAAACAATAAATCCAAACTGTTCAAACCAATTTTCTTAACAAGAACTTTGTTTTCATATATAATTTTTGAATTTATTTACCATCAAGTCAGTCAAAATATATAAAAAAAAATGTGTAAAATGCACTATATTATCTAATTCGTCGACTGCCATTGTAGAAATAATGGATTAACACTTGTGATATTGTGTGAAACACTAAAACAATAAAATACAAACAATATTTATATATGTTTCAAATATTATAAAACTAACATTATCCTCGTATTCTAGAGTAAAGAGTTTTATTTTTACAAGTCTCACATACTAACATGAGTAAACTCTAGAATGTCAGCGACGGAACGAAAGCGAGAACGAAGATGGAGTGAGAGTGACGACAGAGAGAGACAGAAGTGAGAAAGATAGTTGGAAAATAATAGTTTTCGTAGATAGAATGTCATTATAGTTAGAGGACGGACGGGAACATAAGATTGAGGATGGAAAGACTTTCTCTATATTTTTACTCTTGTACCGTGCTAAACCAAATAGACTATTTTACTGTTGCCTTTTTTTTTTATGATCACAGTGCATCCTTTGTGAACCTATATTTAGGGGTATGTTTCGGATCACTCAAGCACTACACGTTCAATTATTAAATTATAACTGTTTTTTATCATGTCTTTTGTATCTTTTGTTGTTGATATCGTCATGAGAGGCTAAACAAAACCTTTCTAGAGTGAATGCATGTAATCTTGAATTCTTAAGAGTTTAATCTAGTAGTTTCATTTTATTTATTATTTGCGCTTGATTTGAATTCTACTGTACTTTATTCTATGTACTTCTGTCTTAATTTGGTGTGTGCTAACCTCGTCCGTATGGTGATGTACACACCATAATGTTTAGGTGTATAAGGTAGACATGTTAGGAATATAGTACAATTATCTAGATCCAATAAGGGTGTGCTCCAGAACCCGAGGCTGTAGAGGAAGGAGAAGGGACGAAAAGGAAGAGAAACATGTATTCTTTCCCTCCGAACAGTAGATTATACACCCCGAATCGAGAGGAATAGATTTTGCCAAAAATCCACAACACACCCCACTCTCCTCACCTCCGAATAATAACTTCTCCCCTCCGCTCCCTTTTCGTTTCCTCTCTTTCGGAGTAGGTGAACGACGGGTGCGTATCCTCTGAGATATCTCAATTTTTGCGTGACCGACGTGTCCGGTGCCTATTCGGGGGAACGTAGGGGGGCAATATTAATATCTGAGCTTTGAGATTCGTGTAGAACGTATTTTAATGATTGAGATATTCCAAAAAGTCACGCAAAGTTTGAGATATCTCAAAGGATGCCAATTCTGAACGACGTGGGCAGCCCGTGCTTGCGCTGGTTTCCCCTTTCTTCCTTTAATGAAGGGGCTCTCTCTCTCTCTCTGGAGCACACCCTAAGGAAAATAGATGTAACTGTTGATTCCTTGTGATCCGATCTCAGTTAGAAATCTATTAGAATATAGATCTGCATACGAACGTCGCGTTCTATAGACTAATAGTGAGATAATCTTGGTTAGTTCAACTACGAAAGGTATAAATAAATGATGTAATTGTGAAATTAAATCCTTTTAATCTTGGCAATAGAGACTTATCATTGATCTTTATGTGATTAATTAATTTAAGTCTATATTTTTTCAATCATGCAAATAAGAAGAAAATAAAAATATACTAAGTAACAATTATTTAATAATTCATATTTCATAGTATTACTGATAATTATAGAATAAGAGCAATTAATTTTATAAGTGAAATCAAGTTAGTATACATATTTGAATATTTTATATATTATAATGATTAAAATCAGTTTTCAATAAAACGAACAATAATAATTTTACAAGTGAATACTAAACGAAGAGCAAATAAAAGGACCAATTAATATTTGATTATTTTATGATATAGAATGAGAGACTAAATCACAAATATGAACAAAAACATATAGTTCAGTTTAACATATTTATTATAGCATACCATGTAGCATCAGAAATAGGAACAGAAGTAGGGCTGATTAATGAGCGAGCATGAGCGAGTTGGGGTATGCTCATGCTCGGCTCATTTAATTAATGAACAATAATGAGCGAGTTGTTAATGAGCGAGTTATTAATGAGCGGGTTATTAATGAGCGAGTTATAAGCAACTAAACGAGTCACGAATTATTAACAAGCTAAGAAATCAAAAACTATTTTTGAAAAACTGATTTTTATTTATAAAATGTAACCAATTGTCATAATCCAATCTAATTAAACATTACATAATTTAACAAAAAAATGTCCATAAGTAAATTTAACAAAATCAAACAGCAAATTTGATCTGGAGCGTAAGTTTAGGTTAGAAGATTTTTTTATTTATTCGATTTTAATTTTAATTTAATGAATTGAGATTAAATGTGGCAGGATTAGATGTGACAGTTTCTTAATGAGCGAGTTATGAGCGAGTTGGGGTATGCTCGTGCTCGGCTCATTAAGTTAATGAGCGAGTCACGAGTTATACATAAGACCATGTATATTGTAAAAAAAAAGCCTATGTAGCATAGTGATAGCAATAGCACATAGCGCGCAGTGGTAATAGCAGTTTGCTATTTCAGCTATAGCAATAGTAGTTAAAATAACGTACTTTTATCTAATAGCGTAATTTTTATGGCTTGAAAAAACTATAGCCAGCTAGTTAATTAGAACACTAATCAAAATTGATATACATTTGATGATGTCACGAGATGGGTTGCGGTCACCCCTGAAACGGTTGAATTTTGAGCTCATCAACGTGAGGTCTGGAGAAGACGAGGGAAATGTGGGCACTGACTGACTGGCATGTTTTTCTCAAGTTGAAAACAAGGGAAGGGAAGCGGTCAGGTCAGGTTAGGCTGATCGATCACACGGAAAGAGGAACACCTTAATCTTTTAGATTAGTCCCAAATTAAAAAAAAAATTGAGCTTTGACCGGCCCCATTAATTAGTCCAAGGCGCAGGCGTAGCCCCAACCCCACCGTCTCTGCCTCTTTCCCCTCACATCCTCATAACCTAGCCCCAACCCCACCGCAATACAACCATTCTGGTCCATTGCAATACCCTCCACCTGCTTACCCACCTAATCCCTACTATAATCCACAATCCAGATCCCAATTTAAATCTCTACCTGCATCCGCATCCATCCAGCTTCCACCACACTGGAACTGGCCATTATGATTATGACAACCCCAACCTGCATTCAAGTCCACCTAGCTTCCATCATACCAGCACTGATCAGTATGCCCCGCCCAACCTCAATTCAAATTTAAATCCGTCTAGCTTCCATCATACCGGCAGTGATCGGTATGACACCACCAACCATTTGTCCTATCCCCCTCCTCCTCTCTCCCATTCTGACAGTATTTCCTCAGTTCATGATGGATTGGCCAATATGCACATCTCGGATACAGTCGCCGTGTCATCGCCCCAGTACCAGCACCAGAGGTATGATTCATTTGGCAGCTATTCTAACTCTCCGGTATCAGCACCACCAGCACCAGTCTCCTCTTTTTCTTTTTCTGGTTCACAGCATGGTGATAGCAATCAGATTGTACCATATACTACTGGATCTCCAAGCAGCAAAGGAAAGTCATCACTTAAGGTTCTCCTCCTTCATGGAAGTCTGGAGATATTTATCAGATCTGCCAAAAATTTGCCCAATAAAGATATGTTTCACAAAAGAATTGGAGATCTTCTTGGGCCCCGCATAACCAACTCCGTCAGTGGAGGCATCCAGAAGGTGGGAGGGGGCATTACTAGTGACCCATATGTAACTGTCTCTGCTTCTTACGCTGTAATAGCACGCACATATGTGATTGACAACAATGAGAACCCCATATGGGACCAGCATTTCTATGTTCCAGTGGCCCATGAAGCTGCTGAGGTGTTGTTCACAGTAAAAGATGATGATGTGTTTGGTGCAGAGATTATTGGTACTGTGTCAATCCCGGCTGAAAGGATCTACACAGGGGAGAGGATTGATGATGTATTTCCAGTTCTCGGGCCAAATGGAAAGCTGTGCCACCGAGGAGCTGTTCTGAGTTTCTCGATACAATACATACCAGTTGCGAGGCTTACAATGTACCACCATGGTGTTATTGTGGGGTCGGATAGCAAAGGAGTGCCCAATACATATTTTTCTCTTAGAAGGGGAGGTAAGGTGACTTTGTACCAAGACGCACACGTGCCTGACAATTGCTTGCCAAACTTCTCGCTTGAAAATGGAATGCAGTATAAGCATGGGCAGTGTTGGAGAGATGTGTTTGATGCGATTAGTGGTGCTACTAGGTTGATTTATATTGTTGGTTGGTCAGTTTTTCATACGGTCACTCTGGTTCGTGATGGAGGAAAAGGGAATATGGTTACGTTGGGTGAACTCCTCAAGTGCAAGTCACAAGAAGGAGCTAGGGTTTGCCTTCTCATTTGGGATGACCCAACATCTCGCAGCATTCTGGGTGTCAAAACTGTAAGTTAATTTCAAACCTTTTCATTTGGAATGATGTTCCTTATAATCACAAATCACTGTGTGCGTGCGTGTGTGTCTTAGCTTGTCTCCACAAAAATTCTTGGCAGGCCGGGATCATGGGCACTAATGATGAGGAGACACGGTGGTTTTTTAAGCATTCTTCAGTAAATGTGTTGCTTTGCCCTCGTGCTGCTGGAAAAAAGAACGGCATTGTTAAACAACAGGTCAGGTGATCTGACTTAATCCTTTTATGATATATAGTTAAAGAAAAGTTATGTTAATGACTTGAATGATAATGGCACTGCTTCATGCATTAAATATATATTTATATATATGTTCGAGTGCAGGAAACTGGAACTATCTTCACACATCATCAGAAAACTATTGTTGTGGATGCCGATACTGGGAACTATAGAAGAAAAATAATTGCATTTGTTGGAGGGCTTGATCTATGTGGAGGCCGATATGATACCCCAACACATACTTTATTTAGGACTCTAGACACAACTCACAAGGATGACTATCACAACCCCAACTTTGCGGTAATTAATTACTTTTTTGCTTTTTGTTGAATCCTAATTTGACCTTCATAAATAAAATAATATGCTTGTATGTATGTTATTTTGTTCCTTTGCATCTGCAGGAAGTCGATAGTCGTGGTCCAAGAGAGCCATGGCACGACTTGCACTCTAAAATTGATGGCCCAGCAGCCTATGATGTCCTGAAATTTTTTGAAGAGCGCTGGTTAAAAGGGGCAAAACGTCACGGGCTTAAGAAAATGGGGAAGTCTTATGATGACACATTGCTAAATCTTAAGAGAATTCCGGAGATATGCCTTGATGATACACCTTACATCAGTGACAGTGATCCAGAATCTTGGCACGTAAAGTATAATATTATGTGCCATGCATCTTACTAATTAAATTGTTCATGTTTTTAAACAAGTTCATTTCATGGGATTGAAGGTACAATCAATCTGGTCATACCAAGGAAATGTGCCACTACAGGCCCTGATTGATTGATTGATACTGTATGTAGCACACAAATGCCCGTTATTTAATCATATATTATATGTTGTTTTCTTTGATGATTATTGCCAAATTAGGTGTTCAGATCTATCGACTCAAACTCGGCTAAAGATTTCCCCAAGGATCCAAGGGAAGCAAGCTTAAGGGTACGTAATTTCTTTTTTTTTTATTTGTGGTGTTTTCAGTTTAATTGGCCTGCATATTTCTTTTTTATATTTTTTCTAAAAAGCATTTCCAAACTTTGTATTGTATAACAGAACCTTGTGTGTGGGAAGAATGTTTTGATTGATATGAGCATACATGCTTCTTATGTAAATGCTATTCGTGCAGCCCAGCATTTCATTTACATTGAAAATCAGTATTTTCTCGGTTCTTCCTTCAACTGGGATTCCAACAAAGATATAGGTAAATTTTGATATCACTTGATGCAATACACAGAGATGTTAGTTAGTTAATTGTGCATTGATACCACTGCATTGAACTGCAGGTGCCAATAATCTGATACCAATTGAGATTGCCTTAAAAATTACAAACAAGATAAAAGCAAATGAGAGGTTTGCTGCATACATTGTAATTCCAATGTGGCCAGAGGGCAATCCAACAAGTGCGCCTACACAGAGAATTTTATATTGGCAGGTTAGCCATTAGCATTATATTATATTATATTTTGTGGAGACAATTTTGCAAGTATTTCCAGTAAATTGTTGTTTGATTGATTGCAGAAGAAGACAATGCAGATGATGTATGAGACAATCTATAGGGCTCTAAAGGAAGCTGGCCTAGAGGACAAGTATGAGCCACAAGATTACCTCAATTTCTTTTGCCTTGGTAACCGTGAGCCTCCAGACCGAGCACCGCCATCAAAAACTTCATCTAATTCAAATAACCCCCAGGTATTTATTTATAAGTATATATCATATTTTATAACACTCAGTTACCAAGAATACACACACACATATATATGTATATATGTGTATATATATATATATGCTGACATGACATCTTCCTGCAGGAAAGTGCAAGAAAACATAGGAGGTTTATGATATATGTTCACTCTAAAGGTATGATAGTGGATGATGAGTATGTGATAATTGGATCAGCCAACATAAACCAGCGATCACTTGAAGGAACCAGAGATACAGAGATTGCAATGGGGGCGTACCAGCAGCAACACACTTGGGCTCGAAACCAAAACCAATATGCTCCTCATGGTCAGGTAAGGGCATTATGGGCAGATATATATATGCGTGCCTTATATATATAACATCATATAATAAATCTGATTAATTAAATGCAGATATATGGGTACAGAATGTCATTATGGGCAGAACACACTGGTACCAGTGAGGAAATATTCAACCAACCACAGAGCCTTGAATGTGTACAAAGGGTACGCACCATGGGAGAACTCAACTGGAAACAGTTTGTTGCAGATGAAGTAACCGAGATGAGAGGCCACCTCCTAAAGTATCCACTAAACGTTGACAGAAGGGGCAAGGTAACATCTCCACCAGGCTGTAAGACTTTCCCGGATTTAGGAGGGGAAATAGGCGGTGCGTTTTTGGCTATTCAAGAGAATCTTACCATATGATTATTGACTTTAAATGATGTAATTTTATGTTAGTTTTGGCCTTTGGGTCCTTCCCTTGATACAGTAGGATAAATTAATTAAGGTATATATACATGATGGATGCATCAAGGTCTGAGGCCCTAGGTTTTCTTGTGTTCATGATTCTCATATATATCTTAATTTCTCCCCTTTTTATTGTAGAATTTGTGGATTTTTTTGCGATTGTATTTGTACAGTAATTGTCAGTATACACAAAGTGCCGGAGATGACAACATATAACAATAGCTGCATGCTGCATGCTGTAACTGATATCTTGATTCTTGACATCGTGTTCTCAGCTAAATGTCAAAAAAAATGGAACACATATGGAGACGCATACAAAACGGGCTTTTTATCCATTGCATTAGCATATCTTCAAGTCTATATTAAATTATATTGGGCTTTTCTATTTTTGTGTTTCTTTTTTTAATGGGAAACCTTTAGGCACTATTTTTTTTTTTTTTTGCGTTTGAAAAGTCTCACTGATGAGACAGGAAGATCTCTACCACCACGTGGCGCAACACAATTGGTGATATCAAAACAGAATCAATCTAGAGGATAGGAGATCAAGGCAGGCAAGCTAGCCAGCCAATAGAAAACCAGTGACGTGGGCATATCCTGATCCTCCTGTACTCTACTTGTTAAAACTCTCTCTCTCTCTGTGTCTCCTAAAATCTACACTCACTTATCAGCACAGCAGTTAACATATTTCATTATTCCCTCCTTAATTTCTCCATCTTCAGAGGAGATATAGTATAAATGGCAACTTCTGCTCTGCACAGCTCATTCTTTGGCCAAAATGTGATCAGCAAATCAGATGATCTCTGCCGCCAAATCGGCAGCAGCCGCATCACCATGCGCCGCACCATCAAGAGTGCTCCCCAGAGCATCTGGTATATATATATATATATATATATATATATATATAGTTAAATTAATTGATCATTTAATTAACTGATTAATTAAGCTAGCATTAATATATATTTGTCTCGCAATCAGGTACGGACCAGACAGACCCAAGTATCTGGGCCCATTCTCAGAGCAGACGCCATCATACCTGACAGGTGAGTTCCCTGGCGATTATGGGTGGGACACAGCTGGGCTGTCCGCTGACCCGGAGACCTTTGCACGCAACAGGGAGCTGGAGGTAATTCACTGCAGATGGGCTATGTTGGGAGCCCTAGGCTGTGTCTTCCCCGAGCTCCTCTCCAAGAACGGCGTCAAGTTCGGGGAAGCCGTGTGGTTCAAGGCTGGCTCTCAAATATTCTCTGAGGGGGGACTCGACTACCTTGGCAACCCCAATCTCATTCACGCACAGAGCATCCTGGCCATTTGGGCTGTGCAGGTGGTGCTCATGGGCTTTATCGAAGGTTACCGTGTGGGCGGTGGGCCTCTAGGGGAGGGTCTTGACAAGGTATACCCTGGTGGGTCCTTTGACCCTCTTGGCTTGGCAGATGACCCTGAGGCATTTGCGGAGCTCAAGGTGAAGGAGATCAAGAATGGTCGCCTCGCCATGTTCTCCATGTTCGGTTTCTTTGTCCAAGCAATTGTCACCGGCAAGGGACCTATTGAGAACCTCGTCGACCACATTGCAGATCCAACCGTCAACAATGCTTGGGCTTACGCCACCAACTTTGTGCCCGGCAAGTGAAGCGGATTAGCAAAGCCATGCATCGACGTTGCTGGATTGTGTAAATTATAATCAGGCCTTTCTAATTATGCATGCGAGGATTGATATAATCAATTGATATGTACGTACGTAGTGCATGTGTTTGTAATATATATATAGCTACTAGCTAGCTACTACTTATGAGAACTTTTAATTAGTACTTTAATTGCAAGAGCAACCTCTTCCTAATTTAGCTGTTACTAGGAAATTAATTAATTACTAGGAAAATTGTTCCAAGGCCTGGCCAATTCCTTAATTAAGATGTTTTCAAACGAAGCCATAAATATTATTGTCTCCAAACTTTTTAATATATTTTTTTAGTTAGATATAAAATCACTGTTTGTGGACTATCCAAAAAAAAAAATTGTATCTATTAAAAATAGTAAAAATAAAATAAAAAAATATAAAATTTGAACATGTTGAAACCTAGAAGTCGTGATTTTTATTCATGCCCACCATTCACTGAAATTTGCCAACTATGCCCACTAAAACTAGATTCTATCAAAACTATCCAAACTGGTTATTAAATGGCCGGTCCCTATTTTTTTTTTTTTTGGAAAAAATTGTGATTTTTTTATTTTTTTTATTAAAGTTTTAGAAATTTTTGATATGTTTCTTTGAAATTAGATAGAAAAAAATATAATTTAGTTTATTAGAAGGACTGAAACAAATAACCCGGATGAATATTTTTCAGATCGGGTTTTTCGCAGCTGTAAGAAAAATTAAAATATTTCATTGTGTATTATGCACGATTTTTGATGCAGAATGCATACTTTTTGATACGAGAATTATATCAGATTAAAATAACGAACGACTCAGATTCAACCCTGTTTGAGTAATAACAACTTTTCTTAAATAATTTTATATATTATGCACGATTTTTGATGCAGAATGCACACTTTTTGATGCGAGAATTATATCAGATTAAAACAACGAACGACTCAGATTCATCACTGTTTGAGTAACGATTACAAAGTTGCACAACATTTTTCTTAAATTTTTATTTTTAAAAAAATAGAAATACCATAATATTTTTTTGTATTTACCTAGAAGTGACTTTTGAACCGGGATCAATAATTCAAATTCAAAGAATTTTTATTTTTTTCCAATAACACACTTAATTTTTCTTACAGCCGCGAAAAACCCAATCTGAAAAATATTCATCCGGGTTATTTGTTTCAGTCCTTCTAATAAACTAAATTATATATTTTTCTATCTAATTTCAAAGAAACATATCAAAAATTTCTAAAACTTTAATAACAAAATCATAACTTTTTCCAAAAAAAAAAAAAATAGGGACCGGCCATTTAATAGCCGGTTTGGGCAGTTTTGATAGAATCTAATTTTGGTGGGCATAATTGGCGAATTTTATTGAATGGTGGGCATGAATAAAAATCACGGACCTAGAAGCAAAGAAATAATAATAATTATAATTTATGGTACAGCATATGTCTAAGCTCAAATGAGCAAAGCCCAAAAAGATATTCTAGCTAGTTTGAGTATGAAATGAAATGCTGCTTTACCTATTTAGAGCTTCTAGCTAGTTTGAGTATGTTGGCCCAAAAAGATCAGAATCGTATTGGTTTGAATGATAGTTCATGAAAATCACTAATCTTAATTTGTTAAAGATGTAATAACCGTATTTATGCTGTGAAATTTTTTTTTTGTTTCGCACATATAATAAATTACAGTTTAAACAAATATAATCTATCATAGATGATAAAAGTAAAATTGGTCTTGCATCGATCCACATTTGTGCACCCCAACTTTTTGGTCTAGATTAATTAAATTCGGCCAATGTTATTTTTTTTGTTAGATTTGACCCATGTTATATTCTACTTTTGAGTATTATTATTATTAGTCTATTAAAAGATTATCCGATATTAACGCACGGATGTTTATTCGACCAATTACTACTGTAGTATACGTCCTAATAGTAAGATTCCAATTAAACTATTACTTGTATTTAGGGGTGTTCATTGGATCCGGTTTAATCGGTTTTGGACCGAACCGAATTAGATCGGTTCAAACGATTCGGTTTTTTCGGTTTAATAGTTCGGTTCGGTTTGTTTTTTAAAACCGAATTATAACTTCGGTTCGGTTCGGTTTGAAATTTTCAAAAACCGAAATAACCGAACCGACCGAACTTTTATATATTATGAATTTGGTCCGGACCGGACCAGTTTATTTCTTAATATCCCGGTTTTTTTCTTAATCAATTGCTTTAAATACTTCGGTTTATTTTTTAATATTCCGATTTATTTCTTAATACTCCAATTTATTTCTTAATATACTTCGGTTTATTACAAAACAATTGCTTTAAATTAAAAAATGATATATTTTGGTTTGAACTGAACAAACCGAAATAAAACTTTGGTTCGGTTCGGTTCTATTTTTGAAACCGAATTATAACTTTAGTTTGCCTAATTCGGTTCGGTTTGAACCGAACCGAACCGATGAACACCCCACTTGTATTGTTTTTAAAAGTGATCCCATATGCAATAGAATAGACAGTAGTAAAAAGCCGGTATGAACAGATTGTAATATTTTTAAAATTTAATTTTCATCAAAGTAAATCGAACTTGTGCGCACTTGGAAAAAGTTTAGGATAGTAAATAATTTTGAAAATTTCCATCAAGTTTGAGTTTGATGGCTCAAAAATAAAAATGTTTTAAGAAGAAAAAACGAAGAATTGACGAGACTTTAGAGAAATGAATGAATGGGGAAGACAGCGTGGCAGCTGATGTGAGCATGGAAGGCACGTGAAGCCACGTGGGCGTGTTGAATACCCTTAAATGTTAAATGTTAAATGTTTGAGTTTTGTTTATTCATTGTAATTGTCACCTTGTTTTAATAACCAATAGATCGAATAATGTAATGTATTGCACTTTGCACGCACCGAGAAGAGAAAAGAAAAAAGAAATGGACCCATACACTGGCCATACCTTGTCACGTGTCAATGTCACAGATTCACAGAGACAGACTCATGCCCTCCTGCTCCCTCGGTAAACCAGACTATGTTGACTACACTACTATGTATATCTGTGGGTCGCTGCGTGGGTACTGGGTACGCCAACATTTTTTTTTTAATTTAATCTTTAAATTATAGAGGTTCCCGTTCTAGATAGAGTTATCCACTTGAGTTGCTTTTCTTCTCCCCGTAAACAATAAACAATTAATAAATAATAATAAAGTTTTTACATAAAACAAAATAATAAAGTATGAGTAATTGGGAATCATAAACTATTTATTTATTTATTCCACTTGACCACTTGTTAAGCAAATCCATTTTATTTATTTATTTATTCCACTGCATTTGCACTTGCAAACCTCACCTGAAAACACTAGTCATCTCCCCTTTCCCTTGATAGCTTGTCCTTGTCGAGTTGAGCTCACTCTCAGTCTCAGTAGAGTTTTCACTTAAATATTAAATTCCTTCACTCTGCCTCTGTCTCCGCTCTATCAATCATCCTCTACTCTGCAACAAAACACAACACACTTGACTCAGTGACTCTCCCTGTGTGTCTGAGAGAGAGAAAGAAATAATTAAATAATAATGTCATCATCCCCAAGAGGAGGAGGAGGAGGAGGAGGAACAGGGGGAGGAACAGGGGGAGGAGGAGGAGGGGGAGGGAGAACAGGAGGAACAGGGGGAGGGAGAACAGGAGTCGGGGCTGCAGCTCAATCGTCAGTGACTTCCAGCCAGAGCCGAAGCCGGCACAGTGTACGCATCATAGCACAAACAAGTCTAGATGCCAAGCTGGATGCAGAGTTTGAGGAATTAGGAGGAGAGTCATTCGACTACTCGAGGTCGGTGCAGGCACATGAAACTAGACAAGGGGGAGGAGATGCTGCTCCTGCTGAGCAGCGCCGAGAGAAGGTCATGGCCTACCTACAGCACATTCAGCGTGGCCGGATGATCCAGCCCTTCGGCTGCCTGCTGGCCCTTGATGACAAGTCCCTACGCGTGCTCGCCTTCAGTGCCAACGCCCCTGACATGCTTACCAGCCTTCCTAATGCTGCTGTACCATCTCTTGACCTCGACCTTGACCAAAGCAACCAGCCTTACCAGCCTCAGGTGCTCACTTTCGGCTGTGATGTCCGCTCTCTCTTTACTGCCCCCAGCGCGGCTGCTCTCCACAAGGCTGCCCTCTCCTCCCCTGGCACCGACGTCTCCATCCTTAACCCTGTTCTTGTCCATTCCCGTGCCTCCGGCAGACCTTTCTACGCCATCCTCCACCGTGTCACTCGCTGCCTCATTGTCGATTTTGAGCCTGTCAAACCCACCGAGCTCCCCATGACTGCTGCCGGAGCCCTTCAGTCTTACAAGCTCGCCGCCAAAGCTATTGCCCGTCTCCAGTCCTTGCCCGGCAGCAGCCTACAGACCCTCTGCAATGCTGTTGCCGAAGAGGTCTTCGAGCTCACCGGCTATGATCGGGTCATGACCTACCGCTTCCATGATGACGACCATGGCGAGGTCTTTTCCGAGGTCACCAAGCCAGGCCTCGACCCCTACATCGGTCTGCACTACCCGGCCACCGACATTCCTCAGGCTGCCCGCTTTCTCTTCATGAAGAATAAGGTCAGAATGATCTGCGATTGCCGAGCCAAGCCTGTCGAGATCCTCCAGGATGACTCTCTCGGCTTTGACATCACTTTCTGTGGCTCCATGCTGCGCTCCCCGCATAGCTGTCATCTCCAGTACATGGAGAACATGAACTCCATTGCGTCTCTCGTCATGGCTGTTGTTGTTAATGAGCCCTCAGAAAGAGGGGATGATGAGGCAGGTCCCGAGGGGCAGCAGCTGCCACAGACGAAGAAGAGGCTTTGGGGACTCATTGTTTGCCATAATGAGAGCCCCCGTTTTGTGCCTTTCCCGCTGCGCTACGCATGTGAGTTCTTAGCCCAAGTGTTTGCCATACATGTCAACAAAGAATTCGAGCTGGGTAACCAAATCCGGGAGAAGAACATTTTACGCACCCAGACCCTGCTCAGTGACATGTTGCTGAAACAAGCGGGGCCCCTAAGCATCATTTCTGGGAGCCCCAACATCATGGATTTAGTCAAGTGCGACGGTGCCGCACTGCTATACCAGAACAAGGTGTGGCGACTGGGGCGAGCACCGACTGATAGCCAGATTCACCAACTTGCTTTCTGGCTGACAGAGAACCACATGGACTCGACTGGTCTCAGCACTGACAGTCTCCATGAGGCAGGTTATCCAGGAGCAATTGCGCTTGGGGACACAGTCTGTGGCATGGCGGCTGCACGAATCAATTCCCGGGACATGCTATTCTGGTTCAGGTCACACACTGCAGCTGAAATGCGATGGGGCGGGGCGAAGCATGACCCATCCCAGGAAGATGATGGAAAGAAGATGCATCCAAGGTCGTCTTTCAAAGCCTTTCTGGAGGTTGTGAAGATGAGAAGCAAGCCATGGAAAGATTACGAGATGGATGCTGTTCATTCCTTGCAATTGATCCTGAGAGGAACTCTAAACAATGATATAGGGAATAAGGATTCGCTTATTACCAGTGCTGGGACTGGCACTGGGACGGCAGCACTGGAGAGTAGGATTGATGAGCTGAGACTGCAGAGCAAGGTGGAGCTGCAGGCGGTTACAAGCGAGATGGTGAGATTAATCGAGACAGCCACAGTGCCGATCCTGGCAGTGGACAGCAGAGGGCTGGTTAATGGTTGGAATGAGAAGATCGCTGAGCTGACGGGACTCGCTGTTGATGATGCTGTCGGCAAGCATATGCTTTCCCTTGTCGAGGATGACTCACTCGCTACTGTCAAGAGGATGCTTGGCTTGGCTCTGCAAGGTAAAATCCAACAATATTCATTTTTAAAGCTGCAGGATACATTCTTATAATGTATAAAGTCAATTCCAGGGTGAATGGTGCGCTCTTTATCAATAAGAGACAGTAGGAATTGAAAAATACACCAAAAATTCTATTGCATATAGTTTTTTTGTTAGCATTATTATGCACTTTTAGTCCAAGGTTTAATACATATATGAAATTTTAACAAGTAAAATTTTTAAATTAATTTATAAATGAGAAATTGCAAAATAATTATATTGAATTGAGGGCATGAAGAATTGAAGATTGTAACCTTACCCTCTCTTACTTTGTTCTAGCAAATTTCCTTTTCTTCTTCCATTTTTATTAATTGTTCCAGACTTCAAAGGAAGGAAAGAAAATAATGCTTGTAATTAATAATTCCTTGATTTGACTAATTTGTCCTTCAATAAATCTTTTTTTAATAAACCTTCAATAAATCAATGGCCATAATTAAATCAAGGAAAATCAACTGTAAAAAATTGTCCCTGGGTAATATTTTAGTATTTAGAGGAACTTAATGAATCAATGCTTCCTTAATTAAGAAAGTATTCTACAGGAAATAACGTATTATATATTTTTTTTCAGGTCGGAAACTTTCTTTCCAGCCTTTTATGAGAAATAGATCCTAGAATGTATAAAATACTTGCCCACTAAAGTTCAGGAAAAAAAAATGCCTCATTATTTTAAATTTTAAAGACATGAATTTATAACTGCTATATGATACTTAAAAAAAAAATTCATTACATGTGGCTGGAGTTTGACATACCAACTTTTACCAGGGAGAAAAAAAGATTAGTTTGAATTTGATTGCCATTTTTTTTTAACAGGGAAGGAGGAAAAGAACGTCCAATTTCAGCTGAAGACCCATGGCGCACGCCGGGAAGATGGCCCGGTGGTGCTAATAGTAAATGCTTGTTCCAGCCGTGACATAGATGAAGACATCGTGGGTGTGTGCTTCGTGGCCCAAGACATGACGGGCCATAAGATGGTCATGGACCGCTTCACTCGCATTGAGGGTGATTACAAGTCCATAATTCAAAACCCTAACCCTCTGATCCCCCCAATTTTCGGTGCTGATGAGTTTGGCTGGTGTACCGAGTGGAATGCTGCCATGGCCCGTTTGTCAGGCTATCCTCGTGATGAGATTCTCGATAAAATGCTTCTTGGGGAAGTCTTTGGGGGACAGTTGGCTTGTTGCCGTATGAAAAACCAGGATGCCTTTGTCAGTATGAATATTATAATAAACACGGCCATGACAGGTCAGGAGCAGGAGAAGGTTCCATTTGGATTTTACACTAGAAACAACAAATTTGTTGAGTGCCTCTTATCGGTTATCAATAAGGTGGATGGAGAAGGCAGAGTAACAGGTGTTTTTTGCTTTTTGCACATCACAAGTCCCAACTTGCAACATATGATGCAAGTCGAGAAATTAACAGAGCAGTCTGCTCTGAAGAAGATTAAGACCTTGGCATATATTCGGCAAGAGACCCGAAACCCATTATCAGGTATGTTGTACTGTCGGAGGATGATAGATAGTGCGGGATTGAATGAAGAGCAAAGGAAGCTGGTTGATATTGGTTCGAGATGTCAGCGCCAACTCAGCAGGATACTAGATGACCTAGATCTTGATTCCATCATGGATAGGTAAGTGGCTTTGGCTCCTATAACTCTATAATTTGTTTGTTTGTTTGTTTGTTTGTTTTTACCTTTCTATCTTGATTTCATTAGTATTACTGAATGAAATCCATGTAGTTGCCTGGAGCTGGAGATGGTGGAGTTTGAGCTGCGGGATGTGATAATGATAGCGGTGAGCCAGGTGGTTCTAGAGAGCCAGGAGAAGGGGGTGAGGCTAGTGTACGACCTCAATGATAATGAGGGGAACCAGTTCATGTCAGAGCGAGTTTACGGAGACAGGCTGAGGCTGCAGCAGATAATAGCTGACTTCTTGTCCGTCTCTGTCAAGTTCTGTCCCAGCGGAGGCCTCGTTGAGCTTGCTTCTGCCCTTGTCAAGCAACCTGTCGGACAAACACTTCATCTCATTAATCTTGAGATCACGTAATTAGAATTACTACTCCCTCCTTTTAGTTTCATTCATCTCTTTGCAGTACCCAATTTAATATATACAATTGATTGATTATATGTTGATTACTGTTAAACTCAGGATAAAACACACACACACACAGACAGGGAGTGGAAGCACAGAGGAATTAGTGTCTGAAATGTTTGGGAGCTGGGAGGAGGCATCAGATGAGGGGCTGGGTCTGCTGGTGTGCCGCAAGCTTCTCATGTTGATGAATGGAGATGTGCGTTATCTGAGAGATGCCTCCAAATCAGCCTTCATTCTGTCGCTCGAGCTCGCTTCTGCACCTGCTACTTCTACTGCTACTGCTACTGCTACCCCAAAAATCTACAAGCCCCAACCCATTAGGACCTTCTTGTAGACCCAAAAGTTAAAAATGTGTGTTGTTTTATGGTATGTAAACTAGGGCCTTCCCTGTCCTACCCTTTTCATTTTGAATAATGAATGAATGAATGGATGGATGTTTAATTTGATGTCTATTATTACTGTTTGTATCTTCAGTTTGTTTTCCACAGTTGCCAGCGCGCAGCTACCGAGCTGATCATCCGCTAATAATTTAAGCATATGACATGTTCATTTTTGGTGGTGTGTACTTTAATTTCTTTGCGGCTCTTTTAATTTTGTCCCAATTTCTAGTAGCTGCTGCATTTCTTTTCTTTTTATTATTCAGTTGTTCATGGGAATACCAATCGATGGATTGATTATACCAGCAACAGTTCCTTTTTTAGTTGATGCACCAGTATGATATAAGTTGATATTTATGACACAAACCCTCAAAGAAGCAAAGACAAGTAAATGTTTGCAACAATATTACAATACATAAAATTATTTGATTGATTAGGTAAACTAATAGTCTTACTTAAGGTTAAGGTAGAAATATTGATTTATGGATGATAAGATCCACTTTAGGAACCAATAATAATAATAATGGGTTATGGGTCCGTTGCTCAATTTGCCAAGACAGTAGTGTAGTGTGGTGGTACAAAACAATCTGGACAAGCAAGTCGAGCAAAAGAAAAGAAAGAATGGTAAAGGGAACAAATTAATTAAATTGAGAGTATTTTAGTTAGCTAGTTAGCACTTAGCACAGCACAGCACAGCATAGCATAGTACCTTGAAATAGCAGGTAGCTAATTGTTATTCGTTGTTCCCCAAGGCCAAGTTCCCTTCGCTCCCGAGTCCTGAGGCTATAATGAATGAAAGGATGATAAGCGGGAGGGAGGGAGAGGGGAGGATAGCCAAATTGGCAAATTCCCAATTAAGAAATTATTGAGATCCCAATCCCATTAAAGGAGCCGGGCCGACGGGCCCTTAATAATCAAAGCAATAATTTATTTCCAAGTTGGGCTCACAACTCGGCCCATTGAGAGGGAGGAATCCAAACTCTTCTCTTTCGCAAAATCTCAAATCTCTCTCAAGTCTCACCTCACACCTCACTCTATCCTCCTCCTCCTCCTCCTCCCCTCCCCTCCCCTCCCGTCGACGAGAGAAGCCGTCCTTTCCTCCTCTCTTCCCTTCCATTCATTCCAGGTGCCTTCTCTCTCTCTCTCCTCTATGTTACATCTATTGCTTTCAATTACTCTACAAATTCCAACCTGGGTAATTACTATTTACTAATACATCCCCTCAGCTTACGAATTACGATGCCAATATTATTATATGATGATTGATTATTCATAACAGTCGCCACAGCATGAGCTTCGCTCCTCTTTGCCATCTCTTGCCAGCACCGGCGCCGGCATCTGCATCTGCATCTGCATCAGCATCCTGCTTTCTTTGTTGTAGGAAACAGAAACAGAGATCTGAGAGAGGGAAAGGTATTGCTACTTTTTGTACTGGTGCTAGCAGTAGCAGTGGTAGTAAGAGTACAGCAGCTCCAAGTCAAGCCGAAGAGCGCTTCCAGAGGGTGGATTTGGAGAACGCCGGTGCCTACCGCCTCATTGACCGTCACACTGGCCAACAAGTCATTGTCTGGGGCGGGCCCCATGACCCCGACTCCCCTATTCCTTCACACCTTCTCTCTATGCCCCAGTCCCCCCATCCCCCAGGTCTTTCATTTCCATTTTTCCATTTTTCCATTTTGCCATTTTTCATTTAATCTAAATATTACAATCTCACCATGTAATGAAACAATGCCTGCAGGGAATGAGGGTCCTCCAAGCGCCCCGTCTGTCATTTCCAGTGGTTTTGCCAAACTGAAGGCCCAAAAGGTCAAATCCATCATGATGCGCAGATCTTCTTCTTCATCCCGATCCCAAATCCAAGTCAAGTCAGGGGTCAGCAAACCAATCCGTGGGAATAAAATCCTTGTAGATGATGACAATGATGAGAATCAGAATGGGTATGAACGTAGTATATCTTCAGATGAAGATGATTCTCCAACCATAAATGACAGAAATTCTTCAGCTGATCGTTCGACTTCTTCAGGAGATACTGTGTTATTCTCAACTGGAACAGGAACAGCAACTGAACGAGGAAGAGGAAGAGGCGGTCGAGCCGGAGCTTCTTCTTCTTCTTTAAGAGGATGGGGCGGTGTTTCCTCAGCAGACTATTATTCCTATTCTTATGATCACAAGAAGCTTCCCAGGAAATCATTTGCCAATGCCCGAGGTGGTTTCTTCAGCAAAATATCCTTCAAGAATCTCGGCTGCACCGATCTCATGATCACTGCTCTCAGGAGCCTGGCATTCCTTCGGCCATCCCATATTCAGGTCTCTTTTGCTGCTGCTTTTTTGTCTTATATTTTTATTTCACATGGTAGTTCATGCTATATATTTAATATGTACAGTACTGACATAATAATGAAGGGATGTTTTATTTTATATTATGTTGGGAAATTCAGGCAATGGCATTCCGGGCAGTTTTACAAGGCAAGAGTTGCGTAATTGCAGATCAGAGCGGGTCTGGCAAGACGCTGGCATACCTTTGCCCCATCATCCAGCGCCTGAGACAAGATGAAGAAGCTGCTCTAGCTGATGGCAAATCTGCAAAATCAGTAACCAGTCCCAGGTGTCCCCGAGTCATTGTCCTTGCACCTACTGCTGAGCTCGCCTCTCAGGTCCTCAATAATTGTAGGATGATATCAAAATCAGGCATCCCCTTTAGGTCCATGGTTGCAACTGGTGGCTTCAAACAAAAGACTCAATTAGACACCCTTGACCAAGGTTTAGATGTGCTCATAGCTACGCCTGGTCGCTTCCTTTACTTGTATCAGCAGGGTTTTGTGCAGTTATCGCATCTTCAATGGTATGTAAGCACACATAAATATCCTCCATTTAATTGTATTAAATTTACTTCTATTTTTCTTTCCCTTTGAAAACAGTATTATTCCAGCTTCCTGCTATTTTCAGTTTAATATTCTGTGCGCTTGAGACCTTGCCTATGGGGTATGAAAATAACTTTATTAAATGTGTTAAATGTGTCCTTGTAGTGTTGTATTGGACGAGGTCGACATACTGTATGGCGAGGAGGGTTTTGAACAAGTTCTGCAGAGCTTGGTTGGTGCGGCGCCAGTGTCAGTACAGTATGTTTTCGTGACTGCAACTTTACCTTTAGAGATATACAACAAGGTGGTTGAGTTCTTTCCAGATTGTGAAGTAATAATGGGACCCGGGGTGCACCGCACAAGTTCTGGTCTTGAAGAGGTGGTTTTCTCCATAAATTTACCTTTTTCTCTCTTTTTTCGGAGTTCTATCTTTTCTATCAGTATGGTAAGATGCAGATAATTTCAGGTTCTGGTCGACTGCAGTGGAGATGCAAATGAGGAGAAGAATCCAGAGACTGCTTTTACAAATAAGAAAAATGCTCTTCTAAAGCTTGTTCATGAGTCTCCAGTTCGCAAGACTATCGTCTTTTGTAATAAGGTCTCTCTCTCTCTCTCTCTCTCATTCGCTCGTATCTTATCTTTTAATTTTTAAAATATGTTTGGCACTTCACATCTGATAGTGATTATGATTGTTCTTTTTACTATAGAAATAGCTGTTGTTGGATTATTGTCTTCCTTATAGTTTAAAGAATTATGAAGAATCTTCCTTTGAGATTGCACCCGCACCCATATTTCTTTATCTTATTGGTAAACAACATGTCATATTTGAGGTCCAGTCAGGTCGCGTCAGTCCTGTTTAGGTTATTTGCCTTTTAAAATTCTCAGATGATTCATGATAGGGTCTCACTTTTAGAAATTTGTGGTCCTTGTTTGAGTAGTTGTGAGTCGATTATCTGTGAATTGAGTAGTATGGATATTTGTTTGTGCAGATTGAGACGTGCAGAAGAGTGGAAAATGTCTTGAAAAGGGTGGATAGAAAAGAAGCACGCATCAGAGTGCTGCCCTTCCATGCCGCATTGGCGCAAGAAGCGCGCCTCACCAACCTCAAGGAATTCCTCAAGTCACAGTCAGCTGACTCCATGTTCCTTGTCTGCACGGATCGGTACGAACAAATATATATGTATAATATATATGCACTAAGTAGGAGTGTTCATCGGTTCGGTTCAGTTAAAACCGAAATAAAATAGGCAAACCAAAATTTTATTCAGTTTTCAAAAATACAACCGAACTGACCGAAATAAACTTATCAACCGAATTAAAACCAAACCGAATTTGGTTGAACCAAAATAAGAATATTAATAATAAAAAAAAATTGTTAATTTTTTGAACTTTTTTAAAGGTGGGTTTAAATTTTTTGTTAGGCTCGGTCTAACCAATTTTAAACTAAACCAAGCAATATACATTATGTCGTAATTTTTGAATTTTTTAAAATGTTTGGTTATGACGGGGGACGGTTTTAAAAATTTTGTTTGGTTCGATCTAACTGGTTTCAAAATTTCCGAACCAAACCGAACTGAACTATTAAACCGGTTTAAAAAATAAACCGAAACGTTTAATCCAAACTCGCTCAGTTCGATTTAAAACCAATTAAACTGGATCTGATGAACCCTCCTAGCACTAAGTATAGAATTGTAGTGACTTGGATGTAAAATTGTTGGGAAAATGGCAGGGCATCGAGAGGCATAGATTTTGAGAAAGTGGATCACGTGGTTCTGTTCGATTTCCCACGAGAGCCAAGTGAGTATGTGCGCCGTGTGGGAAGAACAGCTCGTGGGGCCGGGGGTGCAGGTAAGGCGTACATCTTTGCTGTTGGCAAGCAGGTCTCCCTCGCTGGCAGGATTATTGAGCGCAACCAAAAGGGACACCCCTTGCATGACGTGCCCGGAGCCTATGAGCTTGATAGATATTAGATAACTAACATAGATGGTTTGTATGATAGGATCTCAGACCCCTTTTGTAATATTAGCAACTTCCTTTGGCCCTCTACCTGTAGCCATGTAGTTGGCAAACAACAATCTCATGTCAATTTTGCTTTTAGTTTTCCTTTTGGTTTTATTTGGTGAGGGTTTCAATATCTCATACTTTTCATATTTCATTATGTCTTACATTTATATCTTTATTTTCAAAGTTCAAATTGTCGATCTGAACGGTTCAACGTGATATTTATGTTAAAGGAAAATTTGGTTATTTGCCACTCCAAAACCTTCAAATCTGAAAAATACCATCACAAAACTATAAATCTGAAAAACGCCACTCTAAACTTAGTTAATTCTTAAATTTGCACAAATACACAATTTTTACTTTTTTTTATTAAAAAATTAACTGAAAAATATAGTTTTGAGATATGTATTTCTATATTTCCCTATATACCTTTGAGACCCCTTCTTTTTCAAAATTGTATTTTTCAGTTAATTTTTAATAAAAAAAATAAAAAAAAATTAATTTTTAAAATTTTAAGAATTAACTAAGTTTAGAGTGGCATTTTTTAGATTTATAGTTTCGTGATGGCATTTTTCAGATTTGAAGGTTTTGGAGTGAAATAACCAATTTTTCCAATATTAAAATATGCTTGGAGATCAAATTTTATAATTTTTTGAAACAATTTTACAATTGTTTTGGATAGGTATAAAATCATTGTTTTTGGACCATTCAAAAATTAAAAAAATTCATCTCCAATATAAAATTATATTTTAGTATGGATATCATATTGGACAGTTCGGATGGACAGTTTTGACTTTGAAAATCATATATAAAATATGAGATATTAAAAAAATATTAAGAAAGTACTGTTCTGTTTAATTTCCTGTACATGTGCAAGTCACCATTTGATTATTCAATTCATTTGTAAATATTTACATAACTCGCCGGTAATGCGTCTCAAAAATACCAAGAGACAGGATGCTTGTTTGTTTTGATATGAACTGTGATAAATTTCTAGGGCTTTACTGTACAAAGAAGAGGAGAGGAAAAAAGAATACGTAATTATACTTTCTTATTGTTTGCTTAATTACAAAACTGTACATATATATTTTGTAAAAGTTATACAAAGAGACCTATAAATCTAAAGAATATATCATAACATTCAATAAACATGGTGCTTACAAAGAAAACCAAAAAGTCCAAGTCTCTAACAAACGCTCGTGCTTTTTTCAAATAACGAAACAGAGAAAAAAAAATGGTTCCAACTTGGAAACCTTGACCAAGCAATGGCAGCTAGCTATTCAAACTTGGAAACCTTGTGTCCTTGTCTATGTACACATTCTGTGTAAAATATTCAAACTTTTGAGTTGAGCAGATTTATAAATATATGTATTTTTTTTATGAGTAGGATTAAAATGTATGATTAATTTTGTTCAGAGAGAGGTACAAAATAACTATTTTTGAATGGTTCAGAATCTTTTAAAAAATAATAATTTTGTATCTATTTAATTTTTTAAAATCAATAAAATATAAAAATTTGTATCCTAGAACATTTTAATATGAAAATCATATTGAGCGGTTCAGATTAAATGTTTAAACTTTATAAAAACAGATAACAATATTGGAGCATGATGTGCACACAATAAAACATTTTAACCCACTTTTTTTTTATATGCAAGTTGAGCTCGGAATGATTTTTCTCCTGGTGAGAAAAGAATATTTCTTATTCAATTGAACCTCAAAATTAAGGATAATGAACGGAAAAATGAATTCAATATGAACATACAGTTTTGATTTTTTAAAATTTCGTGGCAGGAGCTGCCAGAATATGAACATATATATAGTTGATGTGATGACTTGAGAAAAATTGGCGAAATGGACAATTGACGATGACTTTAAAAATGATATAGACAGTTTTATGTAAGAAGATATTTGTATATTTCATCTATAAAATATGGTTGACGTGATGACTTTAGAAAAATTGAAGATCAGATAATTGATCTTTCCTTTAGTCAATACTCAATACCAATAATTGGATAAACAATTGTGTTATACTTATATATCAGTCAGTCTGTCTGGCATGCCATTATAATATTCAAACTTAAGTTTATTTAATTAACAGCTATGTGTGCGACTCTGTACTTGTAAATTAATTGGCTTATTTTAAGCCAATTAATGATCGTGCAATATATATTATATTATATTATATTATATATATATATATATAGAGAGAGGGGTTGGCTAATATACAATCGATGGTTTCTGAGTTCCCGTGCAACCAAGTCATTTTTCGATTTTCAAAGTTCAAACGGTCGATCTAAACCGTTAGATGTGATCTCTATATTAAAATGTGCTTGGAGACCAAATTTTATATTTTTTGAAATTTTTTTTGCTATTTATTAAGCCACTTTGAAATTCGCCGATCCAACGGTAGCTTCTGTTTTTACTATTTGGTTAAGACACCGTTGGATCAACGATTTTCAAAGTGGCTTAATAAATAGCAAAAAAATTCCAAAAAATGTAAAATTTGGTCTCTAGGCACATTTTAATATAGAAATCACATCTAACTGTTTGGATCGACCATTTGGTCTTTGAAAATCAGAAAACGACTTGGTTGCACGGGAACTCAGGAACAATCGATTGTATATTAGCCAACCTCTATATATATATATATTCGATGGTTTTATTTTTATATTTGCGTTGCTTTCAGTAGTTGTCTTTACATTGCAGTTGAAATTTACAACTATCTTTATTTGAATCAGTTATTATTTTCATTAGTAAAAACAAAATATATAGAAAAAATTATAACTATCTTTATTTGAATCAGTTATCTTTTTTATTGGTAAACACAAAAAATATATATATAGAAAAAAAAATACAATACAATACAATACGTGCGCATGCAGGAATGTGATTATCCAATAAGATTGAAGAATAATTAAAGTCAACGAGGGAATGAATATGCCTAAATACGGCCATGACCGTTAGCTTAATATATAAACTCAATTCCAACAATTAAGCTAGTCGTCTCATATCTTAATATATCCATCTAACCTTTGTTTCATTTTATTCTTTTTTGCTTAGTTTTCACTTAATATATCCATCTAACCTTTGTTTCATTTTATTCTTTTTTGCTTAGTTTTCACTTAATATATCCATCTAACCTTTGTTTCATTTTATTCTTTTTTGCTTAGTTTTCAAGTTTTAGGCGCAGAAAAAGTCCTTTTTGAATATATATATAGCAGCTTTTTTTTAACAAAATTTGACCGTGCATTTTAATTTTATTATCTTGTAGCTGTCCATTTATTTTAATTAATCTTCCATAAGTGTCTCTCTCATTTCTTTTATTTGATCACAAAAAATAAAGAGAATTGACTTTTATAATCAAATTTATGCAATTTTAGATCCGATGATGATTGATGTCGTAGTTTTTAGATCTGGAAATGTTATCTAAATATCTTAATTTTGTAACAACTAACAAGTTTCTATAAGTTATCTTTTGGACTTTCAAATTTGACATTCGATGTACAAATTACTTTCAAGATAAAGATAAAGATAAAGGATAATATATCGATTTAAAAAACACTTGATATATGCATGCATATACTTATATATGTATCATTAATTTTTTTATATAATCAAAACGTCATTAAAACGTCAGCAATCATCACAAGGAAGTAATAAATAATACAAGTCAGTATTGAGCGAAAAAAAATGACATAAATATGAGGAGAAAGTTCATCAGTCTCTAATACTTATTGGATTGTGTTTATATAAAGAATTCAAATTGTTGAAATTAATGTATTTCACAAGTAATGCATTTATATATAATTTTTTTTTATAATTTCAAACTAATATAGTTTAAAATCAATCAGTCAAAAAGTGATGAAAAATAAACACATTAAAACTAACTTGTAAATTTTTTTTTTTACTGATTGACTTTACAAATTAATTCAAAGTTAATAAATTTGATATGTAAACTTTTTACTCGTGAGGTAAATCAATTTTAATGGTTTGATCTCATCTGTCATTCCAATATATCAATTGTATTGTAAAGATCGACTTATTTCATTTTAATCCAGCTCAATTAAACACGTTTGGCTGAATATCTGAGATCTAAAGTATTTATTTCACTGTTTAGTGAGAGTCAGAATAACTTAATTGGTAAGAGCATCCTAAGCTGGATTTCATATATATATATATATATATATATATATATATATATATATATATATATATATATATATATATATATATAGGACGTGGCTACGGTGCTACGCGTAGCATAGAGACCTCCGTGCAACGGCTCAAAATTTGAATTTTCAAAATTCTAACGGTCGATCCAAACCGTTAGCTGTGTTCTCCATATTGAAATGTGCTTGGAGACCAAATTTATATTTTTTGGAATTTTTTTATTATTTATTAAGCCACTTTGAAAATCGCTGATCCAACGGTGGCTTAACCAACAGTGAAACCGTTGGATCAGCGATTTTCAAAGTGGCTTAATAAATAGTAAAAAAAATCCAAAAAATATAAAACTTGGTCTCCAAACACATTTCAATATGTAGAACACATCTAACGGTTTGGATCGACCGTTAGGAATTTAAAAATTCAAATTTTGAGCCGTTGCACGGAGGCCCTCTATGCTACGCGTAGCATATTAGCAATTTCCTATATATATATCACCTAAGGTAAAAAAAAAAAAAGGTTTGATTCGGGCGGCAGATATACCATATTAGGGGTCCCATACAATTTATCTAGAAATGAATTGGTTTGGATTCTGATCGGATGGTCGAGATCTAAACTCAAATATTTTTTGTTACCTGAAAGGATGCGGACTCACTAGTTATAGTTACCCATATATGAAAAGATTGCGCAGGCCTGAAAGATCCTCAGGAGATAATGTAGCGTTGAAAACGAATTAAATATTATCCAACTGAATCGATCTGTATTTAAAAATTAAATATGAATATTTAATATTTGATATTTGAATATTCGTGCATACGCATATGGTTTTATATTTTAATTATTCATATTCGAGTAGTAGATAAATATCATATAGTTTAATATATATTATAAAAATATTTCGTTAATGAAATAGACCTAGATCTTTTTATCAAAATATAAATGTGCATATATTATGAAAATATTTGTGTGTGTGTGTGTGTATGAGGAGATATCAAGTTACAATAATTTTGAGTTACAACAACAATTTATTTTATTTTCAAAGTCCAAATCGTTGATCCAAACCGTTCAACATGATTATCTAAATAAAATATACTTCCAAATTAAATTTTATATTTTTTTTGAATTTTTTTACAAAATTTAATGGTTTGAATTTGACTAGTTTTTGTAAAATACTTAATAAATAGTAAAAAAAATTCAAAAAAATATAATATTTAATTTGAAAGCACATTTTATTTATATGATCATGTTAAACGGTTTGGATCGACAATTTAAACTTTAAAAAAATATATATATATATATATATTGTTATAACTTAAAATTATTGTAACTTGATCCCTCTCCTCTCTCTCTACACACACGGATATCTGATATTCAGTCCTTTTTCACCCGTAAATGTATGTGATATTTGGTGTAGTTTGGTCATAAATTAAAGCATGGTAGAGTTGTAGACTAGCTAGCTAGCTAGGCTGCGGGTTTGACTTGGCAACTTACTTTTCCCATTATATATATATAGATAACAAGATTAATGTGCAAGTTGCAACCACCAAAATTAAGGATGGATGGTCAGGGTATTAATTATAGAATAAGGCATGCTATCTGTAGCATAGTGACATGTCGTGCTATCTTTTTAAAAACTTATTGAGTAGACTTCAAATGACAAATCTAAACCGTTGAAACCGATTTACTTCACGAGTGATGTATTTACATATAAAATTTACAAATTTTTATATTCATTTAGTATAAAGTCAAGTGGTAAAAAAAAATAATGAAAAATAAATGTATTAAAATTAACTTATAATTTTTATTTTTTTGACCGCTTGACTTTATACCAAATAAATTCAAAATATTCTAATTTTGACATTTAAATACATCACTTATGTAGTATATTAGTTTCAACGGTTTGGATTTGTCCTTTGAAGTTTACTCAATAGGTTTTTTAAGACGTAGCATAACATGTCACTATGCACTATGTTACAGGTAGTACGCTAGTCTTATTCTTAATTATATAAAGACGTACTAATTAATAATAATAAATAAAGTCAACGTCACTTAATTGGTTCTCGATCTTTACTAATTAAGGATGCTATTGCTATTGCTATGCTTGCTATATATAAATTGATGAGATCGAGAAGAAACCACAAGAAGCGGAGCCTATCGATCGCTAGCTCTCGATCGATCCACATCTTGCGCTGACAATATATACATACATGCATGCATCGCCATCTCTACTCTGACTCTAGATCGATCTCTAGGCTCTAGCAATATATGTATTAATTTATTTATATTAAAGCTAGCGAGGGAATACATGCATATACTTATTACTTAACAAGCAAGCAGTTGCGTAAGTTGCGTTGGAGAGCCGGAGCTAGCAAGCTAGCAGTTGAGTTGACTAATTTAATTAATTTGCTGATTAATTGAATGGCGACGGCAACATGCCAGCCGCCGATGAAGGCGACGTCGAATGGAGCGTGGCAGGGGGACGACCCGTTGCACTTTGCTCTGCCTCTCCTCATCCTTCAGATCTGCATCATCCTCATCCTCACACGCTTCCTCGCCTTCCTCCTCCGCCCCCTTCGCCAGCCTCGTGTCATTGCTGAAATTATTGTACGTCTAATTTATTACTTATTTATTTCTACTTCTACTCATCAAGTGTCTACATCTACATGCAACCTTACGATCGATTTCCTTTGAAATTAATGTTTTGCAATTTTTTATTTCTTTTCAAGTAATAAGAATATATAGTAGATAGACGCAAGGCCTACAAAATATATATATATATATATATATATATATATATATATTCCATTAAAAAAAAGAAAAATCCAGAAGAACAAAGAAAACAGAGAAGAAATTTTTTGGTTTGGAACATGGAGTCGATCGATCATGTGTTAGAATATCTATTATGATTTATGAGATATCTGTTCTGTATGCAGTATGCTAGAGATTTTTTGATATCATAGCTAGCTATAGCTAGAGGTATATAGGTAACACATGCAAATGCACGCCTAATTAGCTATATATAGCTACTCCATTAAAAGTGCACAAAAAGTGCAGCTGCAGCCTATATATTTTGCCAAGTTAGAGGTATTATATATTTATGCTTAATTATTTGTCCAAAATTGTAACAATAATCAAGGATGCGACATTTTATTTCAAGTAAATATATATGGACTTGTTTAATTAATATTTATGCAGCTAGGTCAATTGTAACTTAATTAATTAGAAATGGATGAATGAATTGACAGGGAGGAATCCTGCTGGGGCCATCAGCACTAGGCCGAAACAGTAAGTTTCTGTCGACGGTGTTCCCGAAACAGAGTCTGACGGTTTTGGATACGCTGGCCAACCTCGGCCTCCTTTTCTTCCTCTTTCTAGTCGGCATCGAACTTGACCTGGCCTCCTTACGCCGCACTGGCAAGAAAGCCCTAGCAATCTCCGCTGCTGGTATCGCCCTTCCCTTCGCCATCGGCATTGGCACCTCCTTTGCCTTCCTTGCCACTGTATCCAAGAACACAGACAAGGCCCCCTTCCTCGTCTTTATGGGCGTCGCTCTCTCCATCACTGCCTTCCCTGTTCTTGCCCGCATCCTTGCTGAACTCAGGCTCCTCACTACTGACATTGGTCGTACGGCCATGTCGGCAGCTGCTGTTGATGACATTGCAGCCTGGACCCTTCTTGCCTTGGCCATAGCGCTCTCTGGTACAAGGTCTCCACTGGTCACTGTGTGGGTGCTCTTGTGCGGGGTGGCATTTATAATCGGGGTTGCACTGATTGTGCGTCCCGTGCTTGCCCGGATGGCCCGGTGCTGTCCGGAGGGTGAACCCGTTAAGGAGGTCTACATATGCTTCACGCTTGCAATTGTTCTGGCAGCGGGTTTTGTGACTGATGTTATCGGGATTCATGCTCTTTTCGGAGCATTTGTTGTTGGTATAGTTGTCCCTAAGGAAGGCCCGTTTGCCAGAACATTAATTGACAAGGTAGAAGACTTCATCTCAGGTCTCTTCCTTCCACTTTACTTTGTTTCCAGTGGTCTCAAGACTAATGTGGCTACTATCCAAGGAGCCAAGTCCTGGGGTTTGCTTGCGCTAGTCATTATCAACGCATGTATCGGCAAAATCGGTGGTGTATATTCCGTAGCCCGCTTGGTTAAAATTCCAGTACGTGAGGCCTTCACCCTCGGCTTCCTAATGAACACAAAGGGCCTTGTCGAGTTAATCGTGCTTAACATAGGCAAGGATCGAAAAGTCTTGAATGACGAGTCATTCGCCATTATGGTGCTCATGGCTCTCTTCACCACTTTCATTACCACACCAATTGTTATGGCTATCTACAAGCCGGCCCGACCGGTGGTCCCTTACAAGCACCGTACAATTGCACAACCAACTTTTGACCCTGCAGGAGAGCTACGTGTACTTGCCTGCTTCCACAGTAGTAGAAACATCCCTACCGTTCTAAATCTAGTTGAGTCATCTCGGGGAACAAGACATCGCCGCATGACACTTTACACAATGCACTTGATGGAGTATTCAGAGAGGACATCGGCCATTTTGATGGTTCAGCGTGCCCGTCGAAATGGTTTTCCCTTCTCGAATAAGAGCAATCGATCTAGCTCGAGCGAGATTGAGGTGACCTTTGAGGCTTATCAGCAACTCACTGATGTCAGTGTACGGCCCATGACTGCTATATCTGGTTTTGACACAATACACGATGACATAATCTCGAGTGCAATGGGAAAACGTGCCTCGCTCATAATACTTCCTTTCCACAAAGTGCTACAGCTAGACGGCTCACTTGAATCAATTGGACATGAATACAACCTTGTCAACAAGCGGGTGTTAGAACAGGCACCTTGCTCAGTTGCCGTGCTAATTGATCGTGGTCTAGGAGGCCCAGCTCACGTGCCATCGAATGAGATTGCTTGTTCAGTCACGATGCTGTTCTTTGGGGGAGCTGATGATCGTGAGGCTCTTGCTTATGCTTTGCGAATGGCTGAGCATCCCGGCATTGATGTAAAAGTAACTCGTTTTCTCCAGACAATTGAAAATGATAATGAACAAGAGGCGAATGACAAAGCCATTGAGGTTTTCCTGAACAAGGTCGGTAGTGCTGGTGACTATTCTGTGCAGTTTGAGGAAAAGGTTGCAAGTACAAGGGAGGAGGTGGCAGCAACTATCAAGGAAATGACAAGACGCAACCTGTTCATAGTCGGACGATCACCGCCAATTGCCTCCTTGCTTGAAAAGACTGACTGTCCTGAACTGGGGCCGGTTGGATCCTTCCTAGCATCGCCAGAATTCTCGAAGACTGCATCAGTTGTGGTTATTCAGTGTTATAACCCAAAACCATATCCATCCACGGCGCAAGTTCAAAATGCACTAGTACAGGAGACGACGGTGCCATAATTGATCGATTTTATTGTTACAAAGTTTGAAAATTAATTATTAGGAAGAATGGAATTTGTGTTCATGGGTCATTTGTTTGATCAGTTGCCTTAATTAATTGTGTACGTGTTTCTTATTTGGAAGTTTACCAGAATTTGTAGAGGTTAATTATATACACACTTAATTATATGTCGTGTGTGTACACAAATGTGTGGACAATTTATCCAGTTTCTGAGAGGATCTGATCTGTCTAAACACGGTACAAGAGATCGATCAGCCCGATTTTTTTATTTATAACCAAAAAAAAATATATATATTATTAATAACCAGATCCTCCAATTTTTTTCATCCGTACCCAAACCGCCCCCCATGGGGCGGTTTACCCCCCCAACCCGCCCCCGGTGGGGCGGTTTACCCCCCCAACCCGCCCCCATGGTGGGGCGGTTTACTAATTTTTTTTTTTAAATACCATTTCTCCCCAAACCAAACCCTACCCGCCCCCCACACCCCCTCCACCCGAAACCACCCCCAAACCGCCGGATTTGGCCAAAAAAGCTCGTTTTTTCGTTCCCGGACGCGATATTTCGCACCTCTCAACCGTTTCCAACTCCTCTCTCTCTCTACCGCCCCTCTCCCTCTCTCCCTCTCTCTACCCGCCACCCTCTCTCTCCTCTCTCTCTCTCCATCCGAGTGCGTAGTCGCGCCGCGCCATCGCTCCGATTTCATTTTCTAGTATGAAATTATTTCTTTAACTTGTTTATAAATTATTTAGATTTTTTATAAATTGTTTGGAATTTTGTATAAATTATTCAAAATTAGGGGTTTTTTTAAAAATTTTTAAAAAAAAAAGATTTTTTTTAAAAATTTTTTTTTTATTTTTAATAAAAAATAATTTTTTTTATTTTTATTTTTTTAAAAATTTTAAAAAAATAAAAATTAATAAAAAAAATTAAAAAAAATTTTAAAAAAATTAATAATAAAATATTTTTAAAAATTTTTAATAAATTTTTTAAAAAATAATTAAAAAAAATTTTTTAATAATAATAATAAAAAAATAAATAAAAAAATTATTAATTAATTTATTAATAAAAAAAATAATAAAATTTATTATAAAAAATAAAAAAAATTTATTTAAAAAATATTTTAAAAAATTTAATTATAAAAAAATTAAAATAATTAAAAAAAAAAAAAAAAAAAAAAAATAAAAATAATAAATATAAAATAAAAAATAAAAATAAAATATAAAAAAAAAATTAAAAAAAAAAAAAAAAAAAAAAAAAAAAAAAAAAAATAAAAAAATAAAAAAAAAAAAAAAAAAAAAAAAAAAAAAAAAAAAAAAAAAAAAAAAAAAAAAAAAAAAAAAAAAAAAAAAAAAAAAAAAAAAAAAAAAGAAAAAAAAAAAAGAAAAAGAAAAACGGGAAAAAGAAGGGGAAAACCACACCCCGACGGGGGGGGGGCGGAAGAGGGGGAAAAGCACAAGGAAACACAAACGCCCAGAACGAGAACCCCACCCCTCCCTCCCTGACCACCCCTAAAAAAAAACAAAAAAAAAAAAAAAAAAAAAAAAAAAAAAAAAAAAAAAAAAAAAAAAAAAAAAAAAAAAAAAAAAAAAAAAAAAAAAAAAAAAAAAAAAAAAAAAAAAAAAAAAAAAAAAAAAAAAAAAAAAAATAAAAAAAAAATTAAAAATTGAAAAAAAAAAAAAAAAAAAAAAAAAAAAAAAAAAAAAAAAAAAAAAAAAAAAAAAAAAAAAAAAAAAAAAAAAGAATGAACGAGCCTATTCGATTAACTGAGACGGAAGGGGAAGTGGAAGAGGATAACCAGCCCGTAGAATAGAACAGGGGTGCGATAGAAGACAAAAGCACTGAGGAAAGAAGATAAAGTAGAATCCAAGGCCACATTTAAAACCCCAAAAAAAAAAAATTGAAAAAAAAAAAAAAAAAAAAAACCACAAAAAAAAAAAAAATAATACTTTAAAAAAATATAAAAAAAAAATTTTTTCTTATTTTAAAAAAATTTTTTTTTAAAAAAAAAAAAAAATTTTTTTTTTTTTTTTATAATTTTTTTTTCCTGGGGGGCAGAAAAAAAAACCAACCCCCCCCCACCCACAAAAAAAAAAAAAAAAACCAAAATTTTAAAAAAAAAAAAAAAAAAAAAAAAAAACCCGAACCCCCCCCCCCCCAAAAAAAAAAAAAAAAAAAAAAAAAAAAAAAAAAAACAAAAAAAAAACCAAAAAAAAAAAAAAAAAAAAAAAAAAAAAAAAAAAAAAAAAAAAAAAAAACCACAGGGGAGAGAGGGAGAGAAAAAAAAAAAAAAAAAAAACAAAACCAAAACCCATAAAAAAAAAAAGAAAAAAAAAAAAGAAAAAAAAGGGGTTGGGGGGGGAAAAAAGAAAAAGGGGAAGAGGGAGGAGAAACGAAAAAAAAAAAAAAAAAAAAACAAAACAACGGAAGAAAGAAGGGGGGGGAAAAAAAAAAAAAAAAAAAAAAAAAAAAAAAAAAAAAAAAAAAAAAAAAAAAAAAAAAAAAAAATAAAAATATAAAAAAAAATATAAAAAAAAAAAAAAAAAACGCTCGACGTGGAGCTTGTCAAGAGGTAATTTCTAAGTCCATTAAATCACAATAAAAATATTTTTGAAAAAAATAAAAAGTTATTTACTTTCTCTTGAAACTGTAGGTATGTTAGGGCATTCGTGCTTGACTTACGTGGTACCACGATGTTTGTCGATTCTAGTGGCGACTCGGTTCCGATTATGTTCCTCCGCAGCTGGAGCTACTCGATAAGCCATCGCGGTGGAACTGGGGTGGAGCCGTGCTTGCATGTTTGTACAGAGGACTGTGTCACGCTTGTCTGGTAAGTTTTCTTCAATTAATGTTTTTTACTCTTTTTTTAATTAGATAATAAAAAATACATATCTACAATTTCAGAGAGGCAGCCAGCAGTTAAATGAGCCACTCCTTCTACTACAGCAATGGTCCTGGTCGCACCTACTGGTCTGTCGACCCGAAATTCCATCGAATGTGAAGTGGCAAAGGGGCTCTGACATCGACAAAAGCCCTCTATACGGTGTCATATGGGGTAGCAGCCTCCGCTATTTTAATACGCCGAGGGGAGGGACGGCGGGTATCTCGTACGTCCGGAATCAGCTCCAATTGTTGCACCAGACAAACATCAATTGGTTCCCGTATTAGGTGTGGTACCGGGCTAGAATATTCTGTCACTTAACGATGGAACAGAGGGATCTCGGTTTATATCGTGGTCCGGTCGTTTGTTATTGGATAGTTGAGTATCACTATCCTGATCGGGTTCCTCGTCAGTTTGGCTTCGATGCCTTCATCCCGGATGACCCGATACTTGGTGAGGAGGAGACAGAGAAGTTGCACAAGTAAGTAATACACACCCATATATTGATATTATTTTACAAATTGTATCTAACTAACTTATAATGCAGTACCTTCCATAAGAAGCCAGAGGTGGATTGAAGCGGCCGCCATTTAGGCCACTATAGGATTGCCCGCACGCCTGAGAACCACTTGTGGGTCCCGCCTGACCCGGCAGACGTCAGTTTGGGAGCGGGACCATGGGCATTGCGATATATGGTCTGGTACCGCAGTGGTACATGAATTCGGTGTACTTACATGGCGACTACGGTGATTCTCTTCGGCGGAGAATGATGGTTGACGAGAGTAAGACCCATTTGCCATGGGGCCCGACCAGTACTCGAGCGGTAAGTAATAAAGATTACTTGT
Source organism: Carex cristatella (assembly GCA_024447775.1). Taxonomy (NCBI): domain Eukaryota; kingdom Viridiplantae; phylum Streptophyta; class Magnoliopsida; order Poales; family Cyperaceae; genus Carex; species Carex cristatella. Next base: position 141,323 of record JAJHPF010000023.1, read on the forward strand.
AGTATTAATTTTTTTTCATACAACTCATTTTCTAACTAATCGTTATGAATAGGTACTAACGGGGATCCGAGGAGTTGCACACAGCTTGGTGTGCATGGTGAAAAAAAGTTTTCGGGCGTTCGAGTGTACTATGCTGCATCACACTGCTCCGATCGTCGAGGATTCCCACTTTGATGGGCGCCTCATTGGCATGTTGCACGACGCTGGTGAAAACATCAACTGGCGTGAGATCAAGAAAGACTCACAAGCTCCGAACCAACCAAATCAAGAACGGGTCCTCGTATACGATGATGACCTACCACCAGCCCTCGAAGGTATTATAAGTTAAATTATAATACATATCAATTTTGTTTTCAAATGTGTTCTTAACAACTTCAACTCAAATGTTGCAGAAGACAACCCAGATTGGGCGTTCCACGATTGGGTGCTCGACAACAAAAAATGACACGCCTACTACAATAAATATAATGTGCCAGTGCAACTTGGCGAGGTAAGCTGGTTCGTCTCTGTATAAATTAAATTTTCATTATTTTCATAAAGAAAAACTAACATTATATAACTGCAGGATGGTCATCCTATATGGTGTGCCGAACCCACTTTCACTCCGGCAGACTTTGGCCTCACCGCCACTGGTGTAGAGGATCTCACCGGAGCCACACCATTGATGCCACCCCCGGCGCAAAGACGACCACGAGGCTAGTGGCGGTGGGGCACAGCAGCCCACCGATGCTTGGGAGGCTCGCTGCGTTCGGGGACACGGCCCCGAGCACATATATTGGGGACGGGAGACCGATCCATGGGAGACGGATCCATCACAGGCTACTCAGTATGATCCATGGCCCGATTCATACCGACGATCCACGGGCACAATGCAGGAGGACATGCATATGGATGATTCGATGACGAGGAGGACATGCATGTGGATCTAACTCATAACGAGGATCCTCCACAGCCACCAGAGGAAGCGTGTGCAGCGACAAAGGACCCGTGTGCGGCCGCCGAGGGCGTGCGGGCCGGCTCCCGGCATCGTCCTTTGTCCAGGTCCTCCTCGTCGTCGTCGCTAGTTTTTTATATTTCATCTTGTAGACCTGACGTAGTATTTTTATATTTCCGTTTCTATATTGTATGTTGATTAGACGTTATTTGCTGATTTTATTCACTTTGTTTTCGTTTCTATATTTTATGTTGATTAGACGTTATTTGATTATTTTGTTCACTTATGTTTTAAACTAGTTACAAATTATAAAATCCATCGTATTAAAAATATAAACAAATACATAATATTACAAAATACATAAATTATAAACATCATCGCATTAAAAAAAAAAATTAGTAAACCGCCCCACCATGGGGCGGGTTGGGGGGGTAAACCGCCCCACCGGGGCGGTGGGTGGGGGGTTAAACCGTCCCATGAGGGGACGGTTTGGGTACGGATGAAAATAATTGGAGGATCTGGTTATTAATAATATTTTTTATTTTTTTTTGGTTATAAATAAAAAAATCGGTCGATCAGCTGCTTATATATTTTGTTGTATAGTAAAAAATATATATATATACATATATATCTATATATATAGAGAGAGAGAGAGATGGGCTATTGTACTTCGCGAATTAAATGGTCTTTTGTACTTCAGATTTTGAACCCTGTGATGCGCTTTAAATCTCGTGTACGATTGAATTCCGGATCAGCGAAAATATTCGCCCAAAGGCACCTCCAGTTACAAAATTGTTCTCATGTAATCACTGGAGACGTCCATTCCTACTAAAACCCTTGACCCCCTCTCTCTGAAATTGCTCAACCCTAAGTCTCCTCTCATCTCGCACTCTCCTCTCTCCTCTCTCGTCTCTCCTCATTGTTGTTTCTCTGTCAGCGCACCTCTCCCACTGTCCGACCCAGTGCTCGATTCTCAGATATTGAATCGCGCCTCTCCCTTTCGTCAATCGCACCTCCTCTGAAGCTCTTCGAATCAGATAAAGGTAGGAGCTATTATTTATAGATTGATTCTCATATAAGAATTATTTGATTTACTCTATCGATTTATTTTTTCAAGAAATGCAAAGACCAAGAAATATGGTTAACCACTTTTGAGTTAATCTTTTATCATGCACGAGTAATATCATCTATTCAATTGAACATATGGCACTGAGTTGCTCATTTTAGATGTATATATTGCCCAGTTCTTATTGTAGCTCCTGTTCTTTATGAAATAGGTGCAAATTAGAGCAAATTGATTAGGTTTGTGTATGAAATAGTTAAGAAAAACTGTGTCCAAGCAAGCTAGACTACAGACCACCAGAGCCTAAAATAACATATAAATTTGATAAAATTTATGCATTATCTTGTTGTCTAATAAAATTGAATTGGCATTCTTTTTTTATAGGGATTGATTAAAAATCAATGTCATTAGGCTCAAGCAATATATCGGCCGATGAAGATGATTACACTCCCAAAATTCAGCTGCGGGTAATTTTTATTTCTTTTGCTTGTGTTATACTTTACACCTCCAATATAGAAGGGTTGTTTAGTAATTGACTTTACTTCTTTGTAACAGTTAGAAGGTCATAACGCAAGAACATGCCCACAGGTTAATTTTGTCATGTATTATGTATTTTTTTTTTTTACTATTTTTTCTCATGTTAATTGCTGACCATTGGTTATTGTTTATAAAATTAGAAGGGAGAAAAAATCTCTGGAAAAGGGAAGAAAAGGGCAAATGATGATGATGGTACTGAAGAGAAAGAATTAGAAGACTCGGAAGACTCGGAAGACTGAAGAATTTGAAGAATCTGAAGAATTGGAAGAATCTGTCTAGTAAGCCATGTTGTTAACTCTTTTTATTTTGTTAATGTAATGAGCTGAATACAATTGTGTAAAAATCTCTTATTCAAGTGTTTTTTTTTTTTTTTTCTCATTTTGATATTCTTTCTTCTTTTCTCTATTTGCAGGGTTGTTTTGGCATGATTTACAAGGGGAGCAATTTGCTAGTCTCCATAGATTTTTTTTTCTTTTAGTGTAACTTGGATTAATGTACATGCGTTAAAATTCTGTGGTGATTGTCATCCACTTGGGATTAAATGTGTAAAGTGCTCAAAATTGTTGTATTGAATAGTTTGTATTTGATTTTTGTACTTCATCTATAATTAAAGTGTTACTTGCAAGTGATTTGATTTCTGCATGTTTAATATCTTTGTTGTTGCTATGTTCTTACAAAAATAATGCATTTAAGATGCTTTTTGTTGGTTCTGTTATAAAAATATTTGCTCCATAAAGTCTGGAAATTTGTTTACTTAATGCACATAGCAATGTATAACAACAAAACAACAATTACAAAAACTTAATATTTACAAATAATTACTTAATGCACACAACAATGTATAACAACAAAACAACAATTACAAAAACTTAATATTTACAAATAACTGAATTTTATATAACGTATAACAACATAGCAATCTTTGAAAGCACAAAATTTGTAAACTATACAACCTTGTAAGACATTATCTATAATCTCCTACAAACACCTTCAATCTTGTGCCTGTATATGTTACAAATATTCACAAATATCTTCTATCACATCTAAGATCTCCATGTGCCTTCTTTTTCAACACTCCAATCTAGCAAGAGTCAATCCACGCTCACAAATTAGACCTGTAATTGAAAACTTAGCAAGTCAATTACAGGAGATATTTCGGTCTGGCTTTTTGTTATACAGATAGGCTGGTACATAACTAATTAGGCTGGTACCACCGAACCAATTAGGTGGGTACTGGAAATGTTTCCCTTGTTACTTTTAGTACCTCCAAGAGCAACCCGATGTGATTGAGATCAATTTGATTATATTAACAAAAAACTGACAAAACAAGATGAGATTGAAATAAAAATAAAGTGCAATTGTCTTACCGACTTCTACTTCCGATAAGCAGCGGGAGGGCAGCGCATTGGAGTGTTGCGCGAGAGGGAGAGGAGGAAAGGGCTGAAGACGGGTGGACGGGGTAGAGGAGAGGGTTGAAAGAGAGAGGAGAGGACGTGGGAGGGTGCAGCACGGAGGGAGAGGTGTGATGTTGCGCTGAGTTAGGAAGTGGTGGCAGCGAAATTGTAGAGAGAGAGAGAGACAGGGATGGGGGAGATCGCGAGAGAGAGGAGAGAGGCGGAGCTGGGGTTTAGCTAAAGACAGGAGACGGGTGAGGGGATTGTAGAGAACTGGACATCTCCATTAAAATGGAGGTGCCTTTGGGCGAATATTTTCGCTGATCCGGAATTCAATCGTGCACGAGATTTAAAGCACATCAGAGGTTCAAAATTTGAAGTAAAAAAGACCATTTAATTCGCGAAGTACAATGGCCCATATATATATATATAAGATGGGCGATGGTGAGTTGTGAAGTAAGATGTCATTTTTACTTCCGCTCGTATTTTCATTTTGAAAATTCAAACAACCGATCCGACCGCTCAACATGTTCTTCATATTGAAATGTGTTTGGAGACCAAATTTTACTTTTTTTGGAATTTTTTAACTATTTATTAAGCCACTTTGAAAATCGGTGATCCAATGGTCTAGAAAATTTTACTGTTTTTTACTGTTCACCCAGATCTGCGATTTTCAAAGTGGCTTAATAAATAGTAAAAAAATTCCAAAAAATATAAAATTTAGTCTCCAAGCACATTTCAATATGGAAAAAATGTTGAGCGGTTCGGATCGATTGTTTGGATTTTCAAATTGGAATATGAGAGTGAAATAAAACGTTGTTTTACTTCGGAACTCACCATAGCCCATCCCTATATATATAGAGAGAGACAGGCTATTATGCTTTGCAAAGCAAACACCCCATTGTGCTTTGCATTTTAATCCCTTGGATCCCCTTCAAGATTCGTGCTTAGGAGATCAGATCCCCTCTTCAATTTTTCGCTGATTTTGAATTATTACCTTCTACTGGAGGTGTCCAATTGAGCAAAATCGCTAATTTTTTTAGTGTCTCTCTCTCTCGCGTCTCTCTCTGTCGCACCTAAGGAAACGGATGGAGGAAGGAAAGCTGCGCTGGAGATTCTCACCGGAAACGGAGGAAGACCTCGTCGCTGGAACTCTCACCGGAAAAGGACGCACCAGTGCTCTCCGGTGCAGCTTTCCTTCCGTCTACCGGAGAGGAAACAATGGGTGACAAGTTATATGTTGCATTGTCAAGAGTTACATCACAACATACAACAAAAGTCATGTTGAAACGGATGGAGGAAATTATCAGGAGATCTTAAGCGAGGAATAAGGTATGAACCATGTTACTTTAACATTTCTAATTTGATTATAAAAAATTTTAATTGGAGCAATTACAATCTACTTTTCATATTTTATTTTATTTTCAGAAATGTTGGACTACATCGAAGAGGATCACATTGCCAATGATACTTGAAGATTTTTTTTTCATATTATATTTGATCATTTTATTATTTGTTGTTTCTTTTACTTTTCTTTATCATGTGAATCTCCTTTTTTATTTGTATTTTTTATTTTCATTAAAAAAAATTATTTATGTGTAAATGTTAATAAACAAATCTTTTCAAGTGTCTAAAGATTTTATAATATGTCTAGTTGCATCGCACGGACAAAATACTAGTAATTTAATAAGAATGTATCTATTGTTTTTTTTTAAATAATAAGAATGTATCTATTGAATTGGATGCGCAAAATAATTTTCTTGTGGTGTTTGCGCGGTCCACAAGGAAGACTGGACGCTGTGTTTTCCGCACGCAGTCGGCAGTTGTACTTGCATGCACGGTCTACGACTACCGCCAATTCGACGCGCAGAATCAGATGATCATTTATTCATCTATCCCCTGTGTGGATATGTGTTCGGCAAGCGCTGATTAAGTCTCCTTAAGACTTAATCCGCTTTCTTTAGTTTTCTTAGCCGCTTAATCTCACCGAACACCAATTTCTTAGCGCGGATTAAGAACACCTCCTTTAGCCTCCTTTTGCCCGGATCTTAATTTCTTGTCTGAACTTTAAGCCACCTATATCCCCTCTTTAAGCACTTAATCCTTCACCCGCAGATTAAGACAACCGAACATCGGTTCCTTAGCGCTCCTTAACCTCTTAATCTTTCACTCTTAATCCTTTGTTGCCGAACGGCCTCGTACATTCCACCAAAATTTTTTTTTTTTTTAACTTGTACCTTCCAATATTTATTGAGAATCAGTTCCAATTAATTCTTTTAATTATTGTTGTATCAGCAGTAAATTTTGTTGGACGCGTGTCATCGCCTCGTAAATTATGAATAACATTTTTTAATTGGAATTTGTTACAAAGGAATTCGCATCCTCTGAGATATCTCAACTTTTGCGTTGTTTTCTTTTAAATGGAAAATCACAACCGCTCAAATAGTTCTGCACGAATCTCAAAGCACAAATAATAGTGGAAGCGTGTGAAGGCAATTAGGTAAGGGAAGGAAATTAAAGACTTAGAGGCTAAGCAACTAATAAATGAAATGAAATGAAGTGAAGCGAGGCCGAGACCCTAGAGGCAATTGGGTAAAATCGAATCAAATCGCAAATCGAATAAAAGGGGAGGGAGGAGGGAAGAAGGAAGAGAGGATTCGAGAAAGAGAATTAATAACAAAATCATCCGAATAATAATAATAATAATAATGGGAGTGCTGTCGAACAAGATCGGTCGGGAGGAGGTGAAGGCCGGGGACCACATCTACACTTGGCGCTCCGCTTATCTCTACTCCCATCACGGTATTCATTCATGCATGCTTCATTTCTTACTGCTTACTGCTTACTGCTTATGGTTGCTTCCAATAATCACTTAATCCAGAACGAACCATCAACCATGACTTGAAATGACAATTAATTAATACTTGTTATTTCTTTTGACGGGGATGGGAATTTTGGGTCAAATTAAAAAGGTATATACATAGGAGATGAGAAGGTGATCCATTTCACCAGGGCTCCAGGTCATGAGATTGGCACTGGCACCGTGCTCGACATGGTCCTCTTCAGCTCCTCCCCTGCTTCCCGCACCGGCAATACCTGCCAACGCTGCATTGATGCTAGGCACCAGCATCAAATTGATGGGGAACCTCTACCTCTACCTGAAGAAGGTGTTATCATCTCATGCCTTGACTGCTTCCTTGACAGGGGCCACCTCTACCTCTTCACCTACTCTGTCTCCACTGCCTTTTTCCTCGCCAAGGCCCGTGGTGGTACATGCACCTTAGCCTACTCCGACCCACCAGATGTTGTTCTCCACCGTGCCCTTTACCTCCTCACCCACGGTTTCGGCGCCTACTGTCTCTTCAAGAATAATTGTGAGGACTTTGCCATCTATTGCAAGACCGGCCTCCTCGTTGAAACCGCCTTCAGCGTTGGCCGTAGTGGCCAGCTTAGCTCTATCACTGCTGCCATCACCGCTGTTGCCTCATCTCCCCTCCGTTACCTCACCACTAGTGCCAGCGGCCTCGCTGTTGTCACCACCAGCATGTATTGTGTGGGGCGTTATGTGGCCGACATAGGCATTAGGAGGGATGTCGTCAAGATCCCTGTTGAAAGGCTTGTCGAGCAGGTCGAGACCACTCCTCTGGCCGCAGCCGCTGCTGCAGTTTCTTCTGCCCCAACAGAAAGGAGCTCATTCTTTAGAGCACTCTCTCCCCCCGTGTTGATGTAACTGTCCGTCAAACAGTATTTAATTTGTTGCTTTTGTGTGGTTGTCGTGCAATTGTTATATTGCCTTGTAGAGAAACCAGTTCAAGGACTTGTGGATTTCTTTGAGGGTGTCAAAAGTGAATTTATGATGAATGAACCGTGTGTTAAATTATAATTGCAAAGGAACTGCTACCAGTGTTTCTAAATTAGCATTTTATATTATTGTTTTAGACTTGCAGATTTGTTTTGGGAAAATTTGAGCAAGTGTTAAGAATGTTTCTGATTTCCTGCTATGAATGGGCGTCAGATTTATGATGAAAAACCATGTTTTAATCTAGTTGCAAAGATACTGTTACCAGTGTTTCTATCTTAGCAATTTATGTTGCTGTTATATGATGATTCAGCAGCCACTGTTATATTTTCTGTCATAATTGTGTTGGCTACTGTTCTGTGATTTGGTTGTAGAAAATATTGAGACTAGCACTCAGTTATTTTTAGGTCTTTTGTACTAAGAGGTGGGCATCAGTTTTGTTATGCTTATTTCTTCTGATCAATGGTTTCAGTGAAATCGGTGGGATTCCCCACATTTATCAAAAAAAAAAAAAAAAAAAAAACGTGCCCATTTTTCTGGTGGTTGAGACTTGAGAGTTACTAGTTCTTAATACTTTGCTTAAAAAACTAAGCATTGGCAAACAAAGTAAGAGATAAAACTGAAATGGCAACCATTGCTCAGAAAAGAGGAATCAGCATGGGATTAAGAGGATGCCAGTCTGATACTGATTTGAGCAAGCAATCCGATTACCTCTGGAATCAGTTATTATTTGTGTGATTGCCTCACACAATCAAACACATAATAAAATGTAATCTCTTTCCCTACTAATATGTTACCCAAAAATACAAGAATTTATTATAGAAACAATACAATGCGTCATAAATGGTTCAAAACAATTGCAATTGTCTGCTTCATGAAGGGGTTGTGATGGTCGTTTATATGCATACACATAATATAAACATAGTAAACAGTAACAGGATGAAATTGTGGAAGACAAAAGGGAGTACAATACATGCCAGTATAATATGTTGTTCTCCTTAAATTTACAAGATTTGACAATTAATTGCCAACCAGCTTCATACATATAGTTCCCAACATGAAACAGAATCAATCCCCAGCTTTCTAATACTTTGAACAAATCCTTATTAATTAGCAGCATCCATGCTATATATATATATATATATATTAGCTAACCAGGGAAGCATCATTACTATTGAGTTCCCAATAATCACGTGGTTCCAGGAATTTGGATGAGAGAGAGAGATAGGTGGATGCAGGTGATAGAGCTGTGATTAGAATTAGAATGAAACAGTAGCATCAGTGGCAGCATAAGTCTTAACCAAGTTCTTAGTGGAAGGCAATCCAGCAACAACATCCTCTTCTATTCCACATTCATTTTTCCCCCTCAGGATCTTGAAGTATCCATCCTACAATCACAAACCACAAGAAATCATTAAATTGGATGGATCACAATTTAGAGCAGTAAGTCACTCAACATCATAACTAGCAAATAGTTGCAAATGAACTTACATCTCCCCAACCTCTGTTCCACTGATTAGCAAGAAGCTGCAACACAACAAACAAACAAATAAATATACATGGGTGAGTGAGTTTAAACACACCAACAAAGCTTCAAAATTGAGAAACAGAAAAGAAGAGGTACAAACCCAGTAATCTTCGCCCTCTTCACTGGTTCCCCATCCAATTAGCTTCACTGCATGGCCCCCCATCACATCACCTGTCACGTGCTTGTACACTCCCGATTTGTAGTGAGCAAAATCCTATCAATTCATTAATCCGTGTGACATTTATAATAAGATTGGATATCTCTACAACCAAATTTAAATTTTGAAAAACAAAAGAATGTTTCTCTCAAGCTGCCAACTAACCTCGTAAACAGTGAAGGCAACTTCTACAGGACCATTTTTATAGACCTCTGCCATTATATCGTGAGGATCAGAACTAATTCTGTAGGCATTGACACTGAAATGCTTGTTATCAGTCCAGAAGAGGTTCTTCGCTTGGCACTTCTTTTCACATTTCGGGGTTGGATATGCTGGCTCACATCCCGGGTGAGCACATCCTGTCTGGTCAAAGTATGGATCACACTGCACACATGACAAATAAAATGCAAATATTTTCTCAATTAGTCATAATAAGCGAATCACAAAAAATATATGAAAGAAAAAGAAATTTAAATTACCTCTTCAGTAACAACACCAGTCTGGACAAAATAGCGCCATGCGTAAATTGGATAGCCTCCATCACATCCATCTCCGCACATGAAACCACAACAGGCCACAAGATCATTTGCTGACAACGATATGTTCTACCAGAAGAACCAACACAAAAAAAACCCAGTAATGTCAATGTAAATATAACTTAATTTTGAAGTGGATACAATTGTAGGGTGAAATCGCCATACCATGCCAAAATTAATACAAAAACGATCTGACAGCGACTCCACAGCAGCAAAAGCCCAGCATGAACCACAGTGGCCCTGAGCATAAAAATATTATAAGCACTCTAATACCATATATACATAGTATAGATGGAAAACTAAAATCGCAGCCATAAATATAACAAAAAAAAATATGAAGGGATTAACTTACTTGGTCTTTTGGAAGCAGTGCAGTAAATATTTTGTTTTCACCACACAATGACACAGCATGGCAGGTAAAGGCAAGGAAAGTTATTAAAAAGGGAAACAGCCAACAGAGAGTCAGAGAAGGAAGAAATGATATGAAAATTAGATGGGTTAAAAATATAAATAGTGTTGGTGATAAGCAATTAAGCATAAGCTAACCAAGGATTGTCCCAATAGTGGTGCATTGAGGCCAGGCTGTCCTAGCATCAAACTGATTCGGTAACTTCAAATCCTTTTGGTGTCTCACAAGAGGGAATTCATCGAGTGCATTTTGTGGTGTTCGTTTTGCACCAAGCATGTGTTTAAATTGGGCAACCTGAATTAGAATTAGTAGATCAATCAGGCTTTCATAAACCAAAAACAATGAAGTAAATTCATTAGAATTAACAAAGAGAAATGAGGCTTACAGTGTGGTTTGTGAAGTAAGGATTTGAGGCAGCTTTCCACCCAGCAGTGGGATTTGAATTGATATTTTGTACAATTGAATTCTGATAAAATGTAAGACAATGATTGATGAGATGAGATGGTAACATTACATTGCACACACTGCAGTAATAGTGTGTAGAGAGGATATATATATATATATATAGATAGATAGATAGATATATATTAGAAGGAAAGAAGTACCTGAAGAATCATAGATTGACTTGCAAGCACCTGAACCATATAATAGTACATGATTAGAACACGATATTAATAACATGATTGATCAAGTGAGGAGTGATGGAATCAACTGATTGATAAAGTGACCAAAATTGCTTTGCAAACCACCAGAGTGTGTGTGTGTGTGGAATTAAATTAAAATGAATGAGTAACTGTAGTTGAATCGATCGATGTAGAAGAAATATTGTTGACTATAAAGGAGGAGGAGGAGAGAGAGAGAGAATTAAAGCAAATAGAAGAAAGGGGAAGGAGGAGGATAAAAGACCTGAAGAGAGGAGGTGGAGGCAAGAAGGAGGAGGAGGAGCAGTAGGCATGAAGTCGTCATTGCTCCGATGATCCGATCCGATCCGATCCGATGCGATGAGAGAGGTCCGTCTCGGTCCTGTCTTGGTTTGCGATTCAAGAAAGAAAGTCTCTGCTGTGTCTGTGTTGCTTGTTCAATTTATTAACCAGATATTATTTTATTAATTTATTATTGGTTATTGGTTAATGTAATATTAAATAGCGAAGTATTAACTCAAGTGGGTAGTGGTCTAGTGGATGCGTATTGCGTTGGAACTTGGAAATACACTATACACTTCTCAATTGCACAGACAGCAGACAGGATAGGAACTGGAAGGAAGATCTTTTTTACCAATCGGAGGTGGGACCTACTACCTCTGCACCACAAGAATTCTCATTCTCTGAGATATCTCAAACTTTACCTGACTTTTTGGAATATCTCAATCATTCAAATACATTATGCACGAATCTCAAAGCTCAAATAATACTGGCCCCCTACGGTTTCCCGAATAGACACCGGACACGTCGGTCACGCAAAACTTCAGATATCTCAGAGGATTCGCACTCGCAACACAATTACCCAAAACAAAATGAATCCGTATCCTCTGCATTAACTCCGAATATAATCTTTTTGAGTTAAATGAATATAAACCGTTCAATCTGTATCAAGATTCGTGCGGACTAGATATGCACTAATATTGAAAACTCCTCCCTATTATAGTAAGTAGTCGGATTGACTCCGTTTAAAATCAAACGATTGATATTTATTAGTTCAAAAAATTTTCTTTTGAGTTAATGCAAAGGATACGCGTTCAAACAAAAGAATTCTCGTTTTTTTTTCGTACCCAAAAAATAATAATAATAATACCCATTATAACAATTTAATTACCAAAATACTCAAACTGCCACACTGAGCACCAAACTGCCCCCACTGAGGGGCGGCCTTCTCTGAGCACCAAACCGTCCCACTGTGAGGCGGTTTTCTCTTGACACAAAAACGCTCCACAGTGTGGCGGTTTGCTATTTGACCTATATAATTATGTTTTCTCTCTCCTGCTTCGTCACAATTCACTCAATCTTCTTCCAAACCGGCATCTGCTCTCAAATAGTGCTCCGAGACGATTTCTTCAACAGTGTATGAGGTATTTTATTTTTTAATTAATTTATTTTATTTTATATTTTAGAAAAATGTCAGGAAAAAATAAACAAAAAATGTTACAAATTGTTTAATCCATCGTACTCATTTGAAACCCTAGCTCTACTATGGCATCAAAACCTGAACTCCGGTATGAAGTAAAACAGTCCAAACGCAATACTCGCAGAACCTTAGCCGATTAATTTTGGACGAGCGACACCCGTAATAGGAGATATTTAGCTTGTATGGGGCTTTCACCCGAGGATGTCGAAGACATCATGAACATCGATAATCCAAAGGCTAGAGAAGTGTTTGAGTATACATTTCCCGATATCGACCCTCCACTTAGTTCTCGGATTTGTACTTGTTATGGCAAGGAGCAATGGTGCGAGAAGGTTGTACGACCCCTTCCAGCTTCCAAAGCATCTGCAGACTGCAAGTTCCCGACCCCTCCACAACCTATTGTACTTTGGGGTTACATGTTGGTAGACCCGTCTCACCAGACGAGCGACCTTCTTAATGCTCATCAAAGGGTCATCATTAATGTCATTCGTAATTACATCGGCAATAAGTGATGCCGTTATCTGTGCATAGTATGTCCTTATTGACGTAGTCTTGCAAGTGTGTGGTCCTTCGACCTTTTTAATTATCCATGCCTCTCTCTGGCCTTTAGACTCAACAGACATTTTTCGTTTGCATCGCGGGTCCTTACAAACCACAACATACCAGCCCTTATCCCACCTGGCCACTGTACATTCCCAGTTACCATTCACATGTGTCTGCTTAACTCTGTTCGACAGTTCATTTATGTTGGTGTAAAGCTGGCCCGGGGCAAGCTCTTCGTTGCGTACAAGGGGGTGAGGTCACATCCTGGTTGCGATCATACCCATAATCAGTGGCATAATTGTCAGCATGGGTATAGCTGTCATACCCCGGGTTATCATAACCCGGAAAATAATTCTAGACAAAAGGTCCAGCCCCGGTGTCCAAGTTGTTATGCGTAAAAAGTCCAGCCCCGGTGTCCAAGTTGTTCTGAGCAGAAGGTCCAACCCCGGCATCAACAGGTACTATCGAAACTATTTTACAAAATAGGTCCATTACCGGGATTGAAGTGGACTCAAAAAAACCGAACATAGATGTCCATATATCATAGTCTGCTATAGGATACTTTACATAGTAAGGTTTGGCACCGGGCGGTTGGTTGTTAATCCGGATACTAATTTCTACGGAAAATCGGGCGCAGTCCCAACCAGTTTTTTGAAAGATTACTTCCCTAATTTCAAAAATTATAGTATTGGCGAGAACTAGCCTTAGGTCTAGTGGCTAAGGCACACGGTCTCTATGTGAGAGGTCATGAGTTCGAAACCCAGATTGGGGAAATTCTTTGTTATAATAACAGAGGTATTAAATAGTTGGGTGGCTTGACCTCCAACTTTACTCAAAAAAAATTATAGTATTGGCATTCACCTGGGAGCCGTAACTCGCATATTTCGAGTATTGGCATCCAAACCCCCTTTTCGTGATTTTTCCGCCCAAGTACAATGGAATGAATATTTTTGGTTTGTTTTTTACATTAGAAAAGAAATTTTATATCAATATAAGATTTTTGTTTATTTCTAATAATTTCTGAAATATATTTAATTAAAAAAAATTACCTCGGTCACTGTTGAGAGCATTGTTTGAAAGAAATCGCCTCAAAATTGTCTCGGAGTACTGTTTGAGAGCAGATGTCGGTTTGAAAGAAGATTGAGTAAATTGTGATGAGGCATGAGAGAGAAAACACAGTTATATAGGCCCGATAGCAAACCGCCCCACTGTGAGACATTTTTGTGCTAAGGGAAAACCGCCCCACAGTGAGGCGGTTTGGGTATTTTGACAATTGAATTGCCATAATGGGTAGTATTATTATTATTTTTTTTTTTTTGAGAACACTTGACAAGTATTATTATTTTTTTTAGTATGAAAAAAAAAAACACGGAAAGAATTCGTATCCTAGTGCATATCTCTGAGATATCTCAATTTTTGCGTGAACGACGTGTCCGGTGCCTATTCGGAGGCAGTGCAAGGGTCCTATTTTTTGTGCTTTGAGATTCGTGCATAACATATTTGAACAGTTGAGATTTTCCAGAAAAAACATGCAAAATTTGAGAAAATACCTAAATCGATGCACAAATTCCGTTTTATATATTATGCCCAGTTCGACCTTTATTAAGAGTATTTTATGTAAGCAAAATATTGCACATTTTAAAGAAAACATTTGATACACAACTGACCGTGTATAAGTTATGGCGTGAGTCTATAGAACTATGAATATTATGGGTTAATATTTCCGTTTTCAAAATCTTAATAGTCAATACGAACCGTTTAATATGATCCCGTATGAATATCTACTTGCAAATCAAATTTTATATTTTTTAGAAAAAAATTAGTATTTTTTAAGATAGGTAGAACATCACTTGATCTGAAAATTATGGACCATCCAAAAACAGTGATTTTCTACTTGTTTTAAGAAATAGTAAAAAAGTTCTAAAAAAATATAAAATGTGGTCTGCATACACATATTCATATGAAAATCCTTTTGAACAATTTGGATTGACCATTAAGATTTTGCTAACGAAAATATTGATCCATATTACGGACTAAATCGTGATATGTATAGTACAAAAAATCTATGCATTAACCAAATATTTGTGCAAACTATACGCCTTTAAAATTCTTAACAAAAGAGTTAAAAAAAAAATTAAACAATCAAACTTCCACATACCAGTCCATTTAAACAAATTAAAATATAAACGGCGATACAAAATGCATTTCTACATTATCATACAATTTATATTTTAGAATTACATAATATATAACTTGCATTTAAATTAAAAAAAATATATGCATCACATCCATGACTATTTTGACATATAAGCCTGAACTTTTAATCAACCGAGCAAAAGCCTCTAAATTTCACTAAAACATTATTCTCTTAATTTCCATTTATATACTTTTTTGTATTATTATTATTTTCTCATTAACTATTTTCTAATAATAACAGTAGCAATAATAATGATAATAACAACAACAAGTTAACAGAATTATAGCATGCAATAATAATGATAATATTCTGATATTACGATAACATGCCTGACAATTCAAAAGAGTGGGGCCATGGAGAAATTAACTTCAAACTGTGCGCATTATCTTAATTTGTTAGACCAAATAATCTTAATTGTGCACTTTATCTAGACCAATTGATCAAAGGATGGAAGGAATTTCCGTTTTAGTCTATTTTGCTATTATCAGCTGTTCATGATTTCTTTTTATATTGCTTTGGAAATAATTTAAAAGCCTGTATAATTTAAATTATGAGAGATATTCACTTGTCATGGGATTACACAGGATGATATTTGAAGGAGATGGGAACTCGCTTTTGAAAAAATGAGAATCTATAGATACATGTATGTACGAGGTTAATTGTAGGAATGTGCTAAAACGAGTGCTCAGTTGTACTGTGGGATTAGTTGTGGAATATCTTGATTTATTTTAGAAATATTATTTAAATTTCTTACCTATTTAAAATAAGAATAACTTTACAAAAAAAAAAAAATAGACTAATATGCTGTAAAAATTACTGCCAAAAATAATAGTAAGTGTCGTGCACGTTAATTTGATTGAAGGGTATTAAAGAGTATTCATTAATAAAGAGTATAAAAATATTTCAAAATATTTGAATAAAAAGTATTAATTAACATTGCAAAAAAAAATAATATGACTAACAAGGTATAAAATGTTCTAAAAAACAAGATTTGCGTTGAATAAACCTTTTTTTAAATGTTGCAAAAATGTTGATTTAACATGATGTTCAAGTCAGATTCAATTGCGTTGATTAAACAGGATTTGCGTTCATTTTCGTTGATTAAACAGAATTTGCAAAACTGTTGTAAATACTATTAATTGATATTGCAAAAGAAAAACAGAGAATTATTAAAACATTGTACCCTCGAATTAAGATCTTTTGGTTTTAAATCAGGACTGTCCGATTCGAATCCGAGAATATCCATCAAGATTTCGAATCCCAAAATAATTCCGAACAACGGATTCCAATCGGATGGTATTGATCCAAAACCTATAAATTGAGTTACTTCCAGGATGATAAATTCAGACTCGCAACAATCATATTTATATAAAAAAAAAAATGTCTTGTCAGAATGATGCTCTTTCGGCCTAATATCCGTGGATAGAATTAGAGGATAAATCATATTTATGTGCATCAGCCTATGCCCTATGCTGCTATGCACGACCGGGGTTTAGATCTTCGACACAACAATGTCAACAGAGACTGGAAAATTAAGATTCTTACAAAGGTCGATATTTTCTTATGCCTCGTGTTGAAAAAAAATAAGATCCTGATACAGAAAGTTCTTACAGTGACAGAATGCATAGTTCAGTTGGATTGTCCCTTGTGTAACTCAATCAACCGTGACAGAAACACATGACTATAATAAATTGAGAGTAGGTTCGTTGCTCATCCGATTTGTATCAAGATTCGTACAAACTTTTTTAAAAATGTGTATTTTTGTTTTGTACGAACTTTGGTAATTTAGCTACCAAACAAGCCCTAATATTATTTTACTTATTTTAATGTCAATAACTAATTATTTAGGTTTTTAAATGCTTACATCTTATAGGTTTTGAAAAACAAATTGCTAACGCAATGGTAATGTCTCCCATTCATCTTTATATTTTGTATTTAATTATCACATCAAAAAATCGTTTATATATGCATAATTACATATCCTGCATTTACGATTTTAAACTTTTAAAAAATACATCCAGTAGTGGATTTTGAACTCTTGGTATGAATGAAGAGAACAGGAACAGGAACAGGAACAAGAGTACGTATATGTTTTCTGAAAAGTGGGCCCATCTAGAATTATATGAAAAAAAGTCAAAAACATCACCTTGGGAGTTGGGCCCCATGCCCCCATACCAATTCCTCTGAGATATCTCAAACTTTGCGTGACTTTTTGGAATATCTCAATCGTTCAAATACATTCTGCACAAATCTCAAAGCTCAAATAATACTGGCCCCCTACGGTTCCCCGAATAGGCACAGGGGTAAAAACGGAGCGGATACCTTCGTACGATGCTCCATTAAAGACCTCTAACTCTAATATAGATTATTGAAAAAATAAAATATTATTTGGAAGGATAATTTATTGTTATTAATTAGATTTGAAGTCCCAATCCATTTACCATTCTATTTTATTGTTATTGGTCTTCGTCTTCTTCGTCTTCTTCTTGTTCTTTTTATTATTTTTTTCTTTCTAAAAATTCATGCCCATAAGCAAATGATATTCTGGAAAGGTTACTGACATGGAGGTTTATTTTTAATATTTGTTATTAAATTTGAATTACTTTTGTTTTGAACTGGTCTCCATCTACTGTGAGAGGATCCAGAAGCGGATGGAGCAGGTCAGAAATGGACCGCGGACGGATCAAAGACGCCACTAATTAACAGAAAAGAAGAAAAAGAAGAAAATAAAAGTAATTAAGAGGTTTTGATTTCTTTATTGATTGATTCAAATTTGAAGCTTATAACGACTTATAAGAATAATAATTATTAGAGGATACGAAGAAGAAAGCATTGTATTTGTAACTGCTAGCTGTTGGGTCGCTTGCACATCCCTCATCCCTCAGCATTGGACCAAGACGTAATAACCAATTGCTGTTTGCCTGTTTGTTTCAATCAAACTAACCAACTTATTTATCTCATCTCATTTTATATAATACATATTGATCACTAACTTCAAAATAATAATTAAATATATACTTTATTTATTTTAATTAATGAATTGTAAGTAACATCACTTTATTAGTTGTTTCTATATTTAATTTAATCAGCAATACATAATTATAGTAGAACTAGGGTGCTCTTAGGAGTACCAAGCTCCATTGTACTCTTAATTCTAAAACTTATCATATTAACTTTAAACGACAAATCCAAACTGTTGAAATCCTTCTACATTACGAGTGATTTGTCTACATTTGAAAATTTTAAAGTTTCGAATTAATTTAGTATAAAGTCAAGTGGTCAAAAGACTTTCAAAAAATGAATGCATTAAAATTAATTTAGAAACCTTCTAATTTGACCACTTGACTTTATACTAAATTAATTCGAAATTTTAAAATTTTCACATGTAGACGCATCACTCATAAGGTAGAAGGATTTCAACGGTTTAGATTTGTCGTTCGAAATTAATCCGATAGGTTTTAGGGTTAAGAGTACAAAGAAGCTTGTACTCCTAGGAACACCCTAGTTCTACTCATATAATTATATATACCCTAATGAATATTGAATATAATAGGACTAAAGCTAGGTGTTTCTAAGTTCATCATATTCTTTTTGTGAACTTAACTCAAAAATTTATCGGATTAGTTTTAAACGATAAATTTAAACTGTTGAAATCTTTCTACCTTATTAGTAATGCGTCTACATGCAAAAAAGTTAAATTTTCAAATTATTTTTGTATAGAGTCAAAAAGAAAGAAAAAAGTTAAAAAAATGAACGCATCAAAATTAATTTATAAACCTTGTAATTTTGATAGCTTGATTTTATACTAAATTAATTTGAAAGTTAAATTTTTTTTATATATAAACGCATCACTTGTAAAATAAATAGATTTTAACAGCTTGAATCCGTTATTTGAAACTAAATTGATAAATTTGAAAATAGAGTTCATTGAGAAGCTTTGCAACTTGAGAAAGAACCTAGTTTTACTCTGTATAATAGTATTATAGTTTTGTATCCGTCCAATGTCCATTGAGATGAGTAGATGATGAGATGTGATGCGGTGTCAGCCTTGACTTTATTTGCCTCTTTCTTTCTTTCTTTCTCTCTTACTCATTTCATTTATTCGTGCCATTTCCCATTTCGCATCTTCTTTCTCTCTCTATCTTCTCTATCTGTAGTTGTGTACCAGCCAGGCAGCCAGGCAGCCAGGCAGCCACCCTCTCTGTTCGTCGCCTCAGAAGCTCAGATTCAGATCTACAAAATCACAAACTCATTTCCATCTCTCTCTCTCTCTGCGACTGCATCAGGATTTTGAATTGGAATTGGATACGGCATACAGGATACGGGATACGTCGGGGACGTTGGGTTCCAATTGGATCCGATTGCCACCGACCCACTCTCCATATCCACCTTCCTTCATTCATCCATTAATTCCTCGACTCCCTCCCTCGACTCACTGACTCAGTCTCCATTCCATTCTGCTCCGGCCAAACCAGAATATCCGATCTGATCTGATCTGATTCGATCAGATCCCATTCTGCGGCCCACCCCTCATCAGATCTACATCTACATCTTCTCCTCTCGTCTCCTCTCCCTCCAGGTAATTCCTTTTACTTCCTTATATATTATGCTCTATGTTAGATCTGTTTATCTCTCTCTCTCCTCCTCTTCTAGTTCTAGCTAGATCTCCATCTCCAGCTGGAACTCTTTTAATTACATTTTAATTTCCTTTCTTTCTAACTCTTCAAATGTAATTAATCTTACCTACTTCACTAATTGCTATTTGGTATTCATCCATACTTTCCTAACATTGGTACAAACCTAGTTGGAATTTGGATGTCCTCCATTTCTGGATAACGATATTGGGTGTTTTTATATATGGTTGTCTCAATTGTATTGCTTTATGCATTATTACCAAATTTATCTGTGTCTGAATTGATTCAGGGATATTCTTGCAAAAATTACCCCATCCATTGTTCATTTTAGGAACATTTTTTCTCTGGCAGTTCTTTTGTTTTGAGTTCTATTGTGATCTCTCTCCAGGTAGGCGACAGGAACCATGAAGAAAGCATTCGACCAGACTGTTCGTGATCTGTATGTGCCTCTTTTTTTGTTGTTGTCAGATTTCAAACTATATATGTACATCATATGTATCTATATTTTCCTCGCCTTTCTAGCATTTGGACTAATTATGATGCTGCTATCTGGTAACTTTTCAGAAAAAGAGGGGTCAACAAGAAAGTTCTTAAAGTACCACATGTTGAACAGAAGGTACTTCTTTTTCATTCCAGTTGTTTTTTGTACTTTGCTCTTTCTTCTTCATCCTTTGCTGTTTCACAATAAGGTTCTTGATTTACCCAATGGTTTAAATTTATCATTTTCAGATTCTAGATGCTACAAGCAATGAGCCCTGGGGCCCACATGGTACACTTTTGGCGGATATTGCACAAGCAACTCGCAACTAGTAAGTCTTCTTTCCACCCTCAAAAATATTTATGATCACCTTTCAATTCAATAGTGCTGCATCAGGGTCATGCTTCTAAAAGAACATTTACTATATCCATGCATTACAAGGTTCAGTTAGACTGTTTTTTATTCCATGTACAATTACAATTGGTGATTGATTGTAACATGTAATGCAGTCATGAGTATCAAATGATAATGAATATTATCTGGAAGAGGATCAATGATACCGGTAAAAATTGGCGCCACGTTTACAAGGTGGGTGTCTCAGCTTATCATCCTCTTCTATTGCTTCAACTTTTAATAGATGAAATAAAATGAAGAGGTGGTTTAATGTTTATTTATGCACAAATGATAGGCCTTGACCGTTCTGGACTACCTGGTGGCGCATGGATCTGAGCGTGTCATTGATGACATCAGGGAGCACTCTTACCAAATCGGGGTACAACTTCTCCCGCTCATTTACTCATAATGAATTTATTTAACAAACACATTATATAATGATGATGATGATGATGATAACACGGATTCATTTGGCAGACATTAGCAGACTTCCAGTACATAGACTCAAGTGGGAGGGACCAAGGGCAAAATGTGCGCAGGAAATCGCAGAGCCTTGTTTCTCTTGTGAATAATAAGGAAAGGATTCAGGAAGTCCGTCAGAAAGCTGCTGCCAATCGAGAAAAGTAGTTTCCTTTTCCTGTTCCTTTTCATATCCCCTAAGTGCAAAGAAAAGTAGTTTCCTGTTCCTTTTAAGATTTTAATTTGCGTTGTTACATAATAGGTATCGTAGCAGCTTTTCAACAGGAGGAGGAAGCCGTGGTGGTTCATACCCAGGACCAGGAGGGTATGGAGATCGATATGATGATGATCGGTACGGGGATCAGAACAATGGCTACAATGGGAGGGACGAGGAGAGGTACGGTAGAGGGGGTTCGGACCCGTACAGCCGTGATGGCAGGGACAGGGAGTATGACGAGAGGGAGAGCAGCTACAATGGGAGAGACAGGGACAGGGATGATGATTACCGCGGCTCCCGAAACAGCAACAGCAACTACAGTGATGGGTACCCCTCCCGCAGCAGGAACAGCTTTGACCGCGACAGAGATCGTTCCTATGATGATGATGACCGCTACTCCTCCCGGTATTTTATTCGTCTCACTTTTCTTATCCTGTCCCAACTTAACAACTGCTAAATAAATTTTCCTATGGATTGTTATTTGTTGATATTAGCCACTTGTCTCTAAAGAATACTTCATTTTCATATGCTGTAGGAGCGCTGGAGGTGGTAGAGCTGATGACTCTAATGATGACAGGTGGCATTTCTTTGTCACTTAATACTGTTCTTTTGTTTCTTTTGAAGCAAATTATATCAACTTGTTTAGTTTTGGACTAAAGGCTTGGTTGTTGTTGTTGTTTAGTTTTGGTCCCCTTACCCTAACAGCCAGCAAAGAAAAAGAAAAACAAAGATAAGAAAACTTTATTATTTAACTAGTTTTGTTCTGTACATAAAACAGAAGAATTGAGCGCAAGCTATCTGAGCCGAACATTGCATCTGCAGCTTCTCCACCTGCACCTCCTAGCTATGAAGATGCCGTCAGAGATTCTCCAGTGCCTTCACATGAGGAGAGGTACTTTCGTTACTCTCACATACTTCCTCTCTTTCTGGAATCATGATTTAAAGAATGAGCAAAACTTGCTAACAAATGTTTCATTTCTCAAATGAAAGGGATGGAGAGAATGGAACAGCAGCAGTTGCACCAAAAGCCGAACCAATCCCTGCACCTGCAGCAGTGCCTGCCCCCACACCTATACCTGCACCTGCATCTGTGCCTGTGTCGGTCCCCATCCCTGCCTCTGCTGCTGTCCCTGCACAATCTCCTGTCTCGGAGCCTCTTCCCACACAAACAAGTATCCCTGTGGATGGTTTTGATGAGTTTGATCCACGTGGTTCCTTCTCAGGTAATGCTTCTCAACCTGTAATCACCACAACCTGATATGTAAGTACAATTTACTATTTGTACGGGTTTGGGGGAAGTCTATTTAGTTAATCTGGTGTGTACTTAACATTTAAAGCCTTTATTTAGGTTAATTTCTCACTTAATTAAATTTGGTTAGTACCCATCAATCAAATATCTAAATTTGGTATAGGAATCATTGCATTTTGTCAAGTCAATTGATATTTAATCAAGATTCTAGTCTGTCTATTACTTTAAAGAACATCCCATTGGTCCTGAACCATTTTGTGTATATTACACTTGTACCCTTATTACCTAAGCCGGCCTGTAAATATTGTACATTAAACAAAACCTCATTTTCGTACCAAATTGTTTTAGTGAAAATTTTGGAGGCCAGAACTAAAAGCTTTGCGAGAAATTTATTAGCTTGTTGAGACATCTCATGATGATTGACATTGCATGCGTATTTTTTTTGTCAGCTGCCCCTGTCGGTGCCCCATCAGCATCAGTTCCAACACCAGCTGCACCGGCAGTAAGCAGCCTGGAGATGGACTTGTTTGGATCTGATCCAATTGGTTCCCTGGCTTTGGTTCCCATAACCACCACCACTACCACAGATGACCATGCTGCCTCTATCAATTCAGGTTTTCAGGCGAACAGCTTTGCATCCATGCCCATGCAAGCTGCAGCATCCTCACCATTTGACCAGGTAAGGTTAATATCCATCAGCAATCCATTTGGCTAGTTTGGTTTTTGCAACTTGAATGTTTATGCAATTTGTTTCCACTAAATTGCTGTTAACAGGTTGGCAGCAATCCATTTGGAGACACCCCTTTCAAGGCTATTCCTCAGGATGATAACTTCAGCAGTGGTGCCAGCTCCTTCCAGACTTCGGCTCCTGCTCCTGCACCTGCACCTGCTCCTGCTCCCAGTTTTGATTTTGGAGATGCATTTGGGGATGTGAATTTCAACCCAACTCCAAGCGGAACTGGAGATGTGCTTGGTGTTACTCCATTTTTGGGTACCACAACCACAACAGCAGCAGCTGGTGTTCCTGCTCCGGCTCCAGTGATCTCTCAGCCTCAGTTGGCACTGACATCTGCACCCTTTGGTTCGTTGCAACAAAACCAGTTTACACCTGGGCAACAAAACCAGTTTACACAACAAAACCAGTTTACACCTGGGCAACAAAACCAGTTCATGCAGACAGCAAACCAGTTCACAGCCCAAAACCAGTTTTCTGTCCCACCTCAACAAGGATTTCTGGCACCTCAGCCTCAGGCACCAACCACTACTCCAGCCTTTGTTAACAACCCCTCTGTTTCCTTCCAAGCAGCTCAGCCTCAACCAGCAACTGCATTCGTGAACCAAATTCCAGGACCCAATGCAGGCACTAATTTCGGTATGCCCTCCCAGCCTGCTAACCAATCAAACCTTCTTTCTTTTGAAAGTGCTGTTCCGCAAGCTGGTGCTAGACCGCAATCCCAACCTGTACCCCAGTCCTCAGCAAAGTTTGAGACAAAATCAAGTGTATGGACTGACACTTTGAACCGAGGGCTTGTCAATCTCAACATATCTGGTCGTAAGTGCTCTTTTTTGGCTTTTCAATCTACTATGCACCATCTGCTCATAATTTGACTTTTTTTTTGTAGTAACTGTTGAGCATTAGAAGTTAATTGTATCGTGACATGGATTTTTTTCGTAAAAAAATGCAGCTAAAATAAACCCACATGCTGATATCGGAGTGGACTTTGATACGATGAACCGCAAGGAGAAGAGGGAGGATAAGAGAAGTGCTGCTGCTCCTGCAGTTGTGTCTACTGTGACAATGGGGAAGGCCATGGGTGGTGGCTCAGGCATTGGTCGTGCCGGTGTAGGAGGCATGGCGCCTCCTCGCAATCCCATGGCCGCTTCTGGCATGGGCGGTATGGGTATGGGAATGGGTGGTATGGGCATGGGGATGGGAATGGGAATGGGTGGTGCCAGCAATGGTGGCGGTTATGGCGGCATGAACCAGCCGATGGGCGGCATGGGAGGCATGGGCATGGGCGGTATGGGAGGCGGCATGGGTGGCGGCATGGGCGGCGGCATGGGAGGAGGCATGGGTATGGGCATGGGCATGGGAGGCGGGGTCCAGGGAATGCCTATGCGACCAATGGGAGGCATGCAGCCCGGCGCACCCGGTATGGGGTACAACCCCATGATGGGTCCGGGGGCTGGTTTTGGCTCACAACAACAACAACCATATGGCGGTTTCAGGTGAAGTGAGAGAGCGACTTGGTGTTTTGCAAGATGAATGATGCACCATCTTTATTTTCTTTTATTTCTGTTCTCTTCTTAGTTGCATCACTCACTCTATTCATCATCATCAGCTTTTTCCTTTCTCTTTTTTGTTTTTTAATCTTTCAAACAATGTAGAGTATCTCTATGGAACGAACTTGGTTTTTGGATGTACTTAATTTACAGGGCGATGTATACATAAATAGTGTAGCGAGAGTGAGAGAGAGAGCAAGGGAAAATGGGGGTGGTTACTGTTTATTGTACTCTTGTGTATTTTTCTGTTCAAAGCTAAATATTATTCTTTTTTCTTTGGAGGCGGTCTACGGAGCTATCATTACTTTTCACCTTGTAAAAAATAAATGTACTTAATGTTTGTTTGTTCTTGCGCCGAGAAAGAAATATATAATTTTTTTTTTGGGGTGTGCTTGTCTGCTTGGTACCGGTATCTCTTTTATCTTTTACGTTGGTGTTTTAGATATGGTAAAAGCAGAAACAATTTTTTTGCAAATAATAACGCTGGTACCAGTTCCTAACAATCCTCGATAAATTAAATTTTTTAAATGTATATCACATTGTATTTGTATCATGCAAGCACTAGTATGAGAAGAGCCAGACATGGTACGCTCGACTAAGGCACTAACACAACTCATCAGCATGATACTGAAAAGTCTATATTTCAAAGAAGAGATCAGTTTGGTTCGATGAGTTCCATAACTGTCTGATCCACTTTAAAATCAGTGCGCACTTGTATTAAAGCGAATATGCACGGATATTAAAGAGACTTGTACAGATCTTGAAGTGGATTGGATGGTTATAAAACCCATCGAACTCAGTTTGAGTCTGATGGGCATCGGAGCCAAACTGCTCTCTTCAAAGAATAGGAGACATGGTAATGTTATCATACTAAATTCCTGGTATCGGTTGGTAATTTAATTCGTACATGACATATATAAATAACTAAAAAGGACCTCTTTGAACAAATCGACCATAATCAGAGTTTACTATCACAACATAAAATCAGGTTCGAAGTAAATTAAGTTGTTTATATCGTGTTGGGATTATGGAATCAATCATTATCGTATCGTCAGGAGAAACAATTACCGGATAAAATTAAGGAAAATAAAGAAAGATGGAAAGTACAAGGATAAAGTTAATTAGCGTGAAGAGAAGAAAGGGAGTTAGAACTTAGAAGAGAAGGGAAAAAGATAGAAAATTAAAAATATAAGAAGCATAACCACAAAAGTGGCTGTAGTTTAGTGGTTAGAATTCTACGTTGTGGCCGTAGAGACCTGGGCTCGAATCCCAGCAGCCACATTTTTTACTTATTTATCGCATATACTATCGTTTAACACTAACAAATAGCAGGTGCGGGGTATCCCCTTCCTAGCCTAACTGCTAGTTCCCCAAAATCCTTTAACGGGTGGCAATTATTTTACTGCATTGGGATATATATACATGCATATATGTTAACGTAACCTCCTGAATTGCAAGATTAATTGTGAAAAGAAATTAAAGCAAGATATTGATCAGTTAATTTCCTCAAATATAAACAAGAGAGAGAGACACAATACATATCAACATCAGCAATGGTATTGTTATTTGTTAGTTACTATTCTTCCAAAACTATAAATTTATCAGTTTCCTCAATTACACTACACACACACACTATATATATATATATATATAAATATATTAAACAAATATGAACTTGAGATCCCCCAAAACACTCAGTATCAAACTATCAATGGCGACATATATATATTTTTATTTTGTAAAGGGCCTCCTGTTTCGTGATTTCAAACCGTGATGCAGACATTGTGCAGAAAATACTAATTTGGTTGCAGCCTCAACATCATCGATCTAAATTACGTAGATATATTGTCAACATAATTAATATATAGTAATTTAATATTTAAATTCAGCCAGTAAGTAAGACAAAAAAAAAGGATAAAGAACAAAAATGAATAAGAATTAAGAAGAGACATTTGGATGTGGAAATTAACAGTGGTAAATTAATTAATTAACTATATATGTTAGGTAGTACTGGCGTACTGGTAACGAACGGTGACCTCACAGAAGCCATGGCATTGACGTAGGTAGTGTGTGTGTGTGTGGTTCATTAATCATTGACATAAATTAATTACATTACATATGAATAATTCTGAATTTGAATTTTGTAAAGGAAAAGCAGGAGGCAGCCAGGCAGTATCGATTGATCCAATTAAGGGGTAGAGAGGCTGGGGCTCAGTGAAATCGACATGCACTAACCATCAATTGAATTCAATTCAATTATATTGATTTCTGTTGGACTGTCAAGCTCACTCCCAAGTCCCAAATTTATTTTTAGCCCCCCACCCCCTACATTCATCATTATATCATTGTTTTTCTCTCTTTTCATTTTTCCTCCTTTTAATTTACCTTACATATATAATTGCCGCATTTACCACACTGTTCGTAATCAGTACTCACATTTCCATTCCATATATTTATAATTTATATATTGTCTTCATTTCTGTTTTGTATGTTTGCTTGTATTTATATGGAGCCATCTATCCTTGATTTTAGACTATATATCCAACTTAAAATAGACCTTAATTAATTAAACGTATTAATTCTTCATCTACAATCTAAACTCCAATTTTTTCTAATGGTCTTTGTATAAATTATTTAATTAATTGCCAACGACAATTAAGATGGATGTTAATTTCAACGAAACATCACCAAAGGACAAAGGCAAAAATCCACTATCATAAAAGCGCACAAGCAAAAAAAAAGATATGGATGTTTTTAATTTGTGCATGTAGATGTAGTACAGGGCGATTTGTGGAATAAAGG
Source organism: Carex cristatella (assembly GCA_024447775.1). Taxonomy (NCBI): domain Eukaryota; kingdom Viridiplantae; phylum Streptophyta; class Magnoliopsida; order Poales; family Cyperaceae; genus Carex; species Carex cristatella. The sequence goes on from JAJHPF010000023.1 coordinate 169,056, forward strand.
GTACTCATATATTGTAAATCCAAAAGACAATCATTACTGTATGAACATTGCAATTTGAAAGGAGGGGGGGAGGTTACATGCATGAATTTGAAACATACATATAATTAAATGTGCTTCGTTGGTTCTCTGTAACATGCATCCCATGATTGTTCCCAGCTCCAATATTTTCTTTCTTATCTTCATGTAAATTTTTTTTTTTCCTTAATAATTGTCCCCTAGCTTATCTCTTGATATCTAAAGTCAATGATTCTGTCCCTAATATAATACGGTTGGAGCATTATATATTAATTTTGGCAATTGATTGATTAATAAATTAATGTTTTGTCATGTGATAAGGTTGATGCTAAAGAGGCTTATTATGGGCCACTACATGCCCAATCAACTCCACACGTACTGTTATGTGAATGAGGTTTTTATTACCTAGCTAGCAAGAGCAAGAGCAAGAGCAAGAGCAAGCACATGCATGATAGTATGATACATAACATATATACAACTTAATTGAATAAGAATTAGTGGATTATAATTAATTGTAAGGACCAAGGAGAGCTAGCTAGCTAGGGGGCCACCGCTTGAAATTGGAAGAAAAATAAACTAAAAAAGAAAAGAAAAGAAGATTCTTCTGGACAGTAAAGGACCCACCTCTTTTGCTGCCTTTTGGAGCGCTCTTCTTCCCCCTTTACATTTGTCAATCAATCATTAACCTTCTATGACCCAGCAATTAATGCAACAAAGAAAGAAAGAAAGAAAGAAAGAAAGAAAGAAACAAGGAAAGAAAAAAAATAAATATCCTCCTCACTTCCTCAGTCCTCAATCTGCATATGCACCTCTCAGGCTCAGCTGCCTAGCTCTCTCCTCCTAAATTAATTAATTAATCCTAGTAGTAACAGTATTACTTAAATTCATCATATATAATATATAATATATAATATAATATAGGTGAGTGCTAATTTGTGTCTGTGTATTCCCCTACCCTTCTGAGGAATATAATATCTCAAACTAATACTGTTACTGTTACTGTACTGTACTGTACTGCAGTGCATTTTGCATTTGCACCCCACCCAAACTTGATGGATGTGGAAATAATTAGTCAAGAAGGCTTCATCTAATCATCTATCAGAAAAGGAAAAGAAAAAAAATCTTGATGAATGCTTTAAACATATTTTGGCATGAAGACAATGCATGCATGCCAAAATTGACGGCTCCTCCAACTATATATTCTTTTTCACTAGCTAATTCAGAAAAATATATATAGTAATTAATGCAACCTTTTCCTTGAAAAAACAGGGAGTGATGGTGATATCTCTAATCTCTTCTCTGTTTGCCCAAATATCCATCCATGACCTTTTCTTTTTCTCAACTTATAATAATAAATATATACATTTGTTCATGTGCTTTTCCCACTTCCACAGGTGTTTTGTTCTTAACAACACATATATAAATTTGACAATATATAATTCCCAACTGAAATTAAAGCAACACCTTGACATGCTAAAAGGTAAAAGGTGGAGATAGATACTCATTTCACATTTACCCTTTGAAAAATTAAAAACCCACTAAACCTCTTAATTAGTTTTTAGACCACGCGCAGGCCTTAATTTGTATTCTGTTAGTCAAACACGTCGTGCCTAATTATTGACTTAATTGGGCATTGAAATTTTATTAGTTACATGTAATTCAAGCAACTTAATTACACTGGAACAACTAATTAATTTAGTCATATCAAGGACATGTTGAAAATTGTATCTTAAAAGCAATACCAAATCATATACACTTTGGAATTTTATCTTTGGAGATGGATCGATGTTCTAAGAAACTCAAGAAATATTGACTAATTGGACATTGAAATTATTGCAATGAAACCAACCAACCAACAGATCTTGACTGCTGCTTAATTGAGAACTTTTCCTTTTTTTTTTCTCAAAAAGGGCTTCAAATTAAAAAATGTAGGTAGAGATGGAAGATAATTAATTAGTTTAATTTAATTGTTCATGTACATGTGGAGCAGTAGCAATCAGAACGGGACAGCTGTGACTCAGACTAAAGACTCAGAGAAACATTTGCGAAAGAGTCCCTGCTGGCCTGGGTGAACTAATTAATTAAATAATTAATTAATTGCAACTTTAATTGAAAGGTGTTGTTTTGTAAGGAGTTGAGACAGGGAATTTGATACCTCAAAATATATATTCTACATACGTAAAACCATGTGCCCCCATTTCCAGAAACCCCACGGTTAAAAGTAGAAATTTTGAATGCGACCGACAGATTCCATGCCACAGATTTTTGCATGTTTGCATGAGGCATGATTTAATGATTTAAATGAAACAACACATCAAAGAACAAACAATAGATAGTTGAAAGTCCAAACAAACCATATCCATATGCATCATGCATGCATCAAAAGTAAGAGTAAGAGGAGCACCGCACCCAACAATGCACACTTTATTCTCTCCACTATTATTCCTCTCTTTTATTAGTTCGTCTTTCCATTCCATGCATGTAGTACTAAAAGAGAAAAAACAAGGGTTCCTTAATTTATAAAGCTTACTTTACTAATATATGTACAATTAACAGAAAATTAACAAGAAAAGTCTACCGACAAAGAAGAAGACATGATATGAACAATTAAAATTAAAAAAGAAAAGAAAAGAAAAATAAAATACAGGGGAATAAATTAAGGTATTACAAGTAATAATTCTAACTTATTTGAAGAAGAGAACTAATCATCAAATGGACACTAAAAGAAAAGAAAATCTGTTATAATTAAGAGTCTCTGTGAAGAAAAGAAAAGGAAAAAAAAACAAATATTGTAAAAGTAGTAACAGTAGTAGTATTATATATAAATATGTATTTGTTCTATTTCCTGGAATTAATTAATTATTCATGTACCATCATCAATCATTCCGGAATTTTTAAAAATGTAACTATAGATGGCCGAAGGAGGAAGAAAGTCTTTGAAATTCCTTGCTGTACATGTCTGAATTGGGTTGGAATTGCTGGTTTTGGTACTGGTACCATGGATTCAGTCCAGTAATGGAGAATTGGGTATCATCCTTGACACCACTGCACAGCCCGAGGTGGCCTTGGCCTTGGCTCTGATTGTGACTTTGGGTTTGGGTAAGGTTTTGGGTTTGTAAGATGGAAGAAACGGGCATCAACCCGTTAAGGTATTCGGACCACTTCAAATCCTCCTGCACTCCATCGACTCCTACTCCGATTCCTACTCCAATTTGGGCAGCATCCTTATTGGGCACGACGTCTGACCAAGGAAATAATCCAAGGGGAGTTTCATTTTCATAGTCAATTGGGTTGGTATTGGAGATATTTCTATTGCTGTTGCTGGTACTCAAATTGTTATTGTCTGGATAAGTGAAGTCCAAGGGGAGGTTGGATTTGAATAGATTGGAGCTCATGTTAAATTCACTGCCAGGGTTTTGATTTTGGTTGAACCAGAGAGTTGAATGTAGGGGTTGGATGTCTGAGACTGATACTGATGCTGATACAACAGCATGCAAATTGGGCAGAACTGGTTCGAGGTGGTCCAATTGAGAAGCGGAGGCGGAGGCAGAGGCGGAAGCAGAGAGGGGATTATTGTCACTGGAGGTGGGATCCAATTTACTATCCAGGTCTTGTGAAGCCGTAGCGGTAGATGCGTCGGGTTCGGAGAGGGGTTTGTGGGTGTTGGGGTCAATGCCTCGCTGCCGAAGCTTCTTCTTAATGCACGAGTTCCAGAGATTCTTTATCTCATTGTCGGTTCGGCCCGGCAGCTGGGCAGCAATCTGAGACCATCTGAAATACAAATACAAATACAAAATTAGTTATTTACTTGTTGTTAATTGCATGGGAGAGAGAGAGAGAGAGAGAGAGGGAGACATTAATTAATTGAGTGAATTAGAAATCTGAATGAAATGAATTACTTGTTGCCAAGTACTGCATGGAGCTCAATGATGAGATTTTCTTCGTCGGGGGAGAAGGAACCGCGCTTGAGGTCGGGCCGTAGGTAATTGATCCACCGTAGTCGACAGCTCTTGCCGCACCGCTGCAACCCTGCACAATTAATATATATCCATCCATATATAATATTCAATAAAGAAAGCAAAAGTAATTAATGAATTAACTAAGAGCTAGCATTGAATTGAATGAATTGGAAAGAGCATTGACGTACCGGCGAGCTTTGGGACTGAGCTCCAACAGCCATGGCCGTACTTGGTGATGTGACGCAGTAGCTTCTCGTCTTCCTCGGGTGACCACAGCCCCTTGCGTAGCTTCTGCTTGTAGCAGCACGAGTGCCGCCCCATTAAATTAATTATTGGTTAATTATCTAGCTCTCTGCTTTATCTGTATTGCCCTAGCTAGCTCCCTAAAATTTGTAAATAATATTGGTTGTTGACAAGAACAATATAATTGATGAGCACAACCCTCCCTCTCGCAATGTGTGTCTTTCTAGTTTCTTCCTTACTTGTTTGCGTAATTCCGACTGACCTCTCTGTAGACACACAGAGAGAGAGAGAGAGAGAGATGTGATATTGTTTGTGCTTGAAAGAGGAAGAGGTAGAGAGGTAGAGAGAAAGAGAGAAAGAGAGAGCAACTGGGTTTAATTGGTCTATATGGAGGACGTACGGGCACAAATTAAGAGAGATGTCCTAATCAACTGTCTATGATTATATATATATATATATATATATGCGTCTACAAATATATATACATATTGTGTATGTATAATTCCATGTTCTTTTATATTATATATATCTTCTTTCATTTGTCTAATCCATATACATATACTATTAATAATGAATGCAGCTTCTTTTTGGTATGGTGATTGGTGGTGGGGTACGTAGCTTAATTGTAGACTGTAGCCAGGCCACGCCACGCCACGCCACGCCACGCCACCCTTTATTATTATTATTATTTATCTCATCAATATTAATTCTTTCATAGCACCACGAGTGACTGAGTCTGAGCGACACTGAGAGAAACTTACCAAAGGCGGCGCCCAAGCTCAGACGCTCACTTCAATTAATTACAGTATATATTTATATAATATTAATTAATTATTTGACCGACTCGACTCTGAGTCTCCGAGATATTGGTAATTAATATTTGTATTGTATTGCATTGTAGCATATATATAGTTGAATTATATTATATACATGCAGAAGAAATTAAATAAATTTAGAAAAATGTTATATGTATGTATCAATTAATGTATATCATGTAATTGTTGTCTGACTGTGAATGAAATGACAACATATATGTAAATATCTCAACATTGTAGGCTCAACTGGCCGGATTGCAGTACAGAGTACAGAGTACATCCTTTTCAACTCTTATTGCGTATAGTTGTAGATATAGTCACTTGACTCACTTCACACTTTCACACTACAGTAGATGAACATAATATATATATATATATATATATATATTTGCTAGCTAGCGCGGAGCGCCTACCTAGTTAATTAGTTAGGATAAGTACGTACGTGTTATACCTAGAGACGGTACGTGACCAATATAATTACAGAAACCAAATTAACGAACGCAAACATTCAGACATTCTTCTCCTTAATTAATTACTAGTCTGTCTATATATATGTATTTATATTTAGCTTAGTGATTCAGTTAATTAAAACAGGGTACGTAGGCGCTTGAGTTTGTACGTACGTACGGCCATACGTGAAACATGAATTCATCATCGATCACGTCCCTGTCTGCATGTACATATATGTTTCATCATTTCATTTTTATATATATATACCTACGCATGCACAGTCAGATAACTAATTAACCACTTCTTCTTACTTCTTACTCATAAATTAAATGACTGCATGCCATTAATTAATTTTGTGCTAGCTAGCTCATTAATTAATTGAATTTTTCTTTTGAGCATTTTAGTCGTGTGGTCGAACGCCCGCGCAGCTAGCTAGCTATATAGCGTGTCTGTGTTAACTTTGAATTACTACAATATATACAATAGAAGCCGTTCCTGTCCTGTTCACTTCCACAAAAGTCATATAGTATATTCACATGTTATGAGCCTATATATATATATGCATGAAGACCATCTTTCAAAAAATATGACACGATACGCACACATAAAATTAGAATTTCAATACGAGGGAGCTCACATTAATTATCCCTAAAAAAATGTTTTCTTCTTGTTTTAGTAGGTTTTTTATTCTTCAAATTAAATTAAGAAAGTAATCTTCATCACAATAATATTGATTTCTTTCTTATTTTTTTTAAACTACACATGATGAAATAGGCAGCTTTAATTTAAAATAAAAATACTAATTAATTAAACTCTAATATATATGGTCAAGATTTCAAAAATAATGGGTGTGGTTAAGCCAGCTCCATCATTTTTTTTTATCTGTCCATGGCAACACGACACGATATATATGACATGCAAACAGATCTGGTCACAACACGACAAAGCACGCGACACATGGTATGCCATTATTTCTTTATGTCACAATTTTTCCACTTCTTTGACATTTTTTAAACTTTTTGTAATAAACTAATTAAAATTATGAATAAAAAATAATTAAATGTAGTCAAATGTGACTAATCACGATATATATGACTAACGTATCGTAACTATTTGCATGTCGTAACCGTCCTGTGTCACAGTTCAATCATAACCCGACATGTGAGCAACACATGAAAGCTGATGTAATTAGTTGTTAATATCTCAATGGTGATGAATAATTTATTTAATTTGTTCATGAAGCATACATGAATACACGTAAACTTGCAAAAATTATGAATTCATTGTAAAATGTTGAAACCGATCTATTTCATGAGTGATACATATACATACAAAATGAAGTAGATAAGTTTACGGTTTGAATTTTATCGTTTGAAGTTAATGCGATAGACTTTTTTAGTTGTGCTCATCAAACTCTCTCGTGAGTATAACACATGCTAATTTTGGTCTATATATGCATGTTTGTGTGTATATGACATTGTTTGAAGATTAAGTGAAGTTGTGAAATTAAATACAACTGGATTGTGTAATATATTTGCAAATAAGGATGACCAAGAATTAATATTTCCACAGATCGGGGGGACACACTTAACCTATCATTATCATTTGAATGGCAATGGTGATAAACTAAAGTTGACCTAGCTAGAATGCTAGATATATAAAAGATGAAATAATTGATAATTAATAGGCACATGATAATATATTGACATTTAGAAAGAACGATCGAGAAAAACAAATACGTGTCGAAAGCAGGACGAAGAACACTGAGAAACGTTTGATTCAGATTAAACGGAGGAAAGCAACACTTAATTGGATTGGTTACTGAAGGTAAACAGTAATCCAACATTAAAAAAAAATAATAAAACTATAAAATAAATATTAGGATTGAGGGGCGAATAGTCAAAACCCGGTTTGGATACAATGATTAGAGGAAACAGTAACAGTGGTTATATGATTGGAAGCCATGTGACCCTAATGCTAAATGCTAATGCTAATGGAACCTTTCATTTCTTAAATAATCTTCAATAATAAAACAAAACAAAACAAAACATAACATAATAGAGGACAACCAATCAGACAATGCCAAATGGAAAGTAGAATTAATTTAAGCAGATTCTCGTGGCCTTCTTTCTCCCAATGCCTTTGTTCTTGTGCGGCACTGCTCCATGTGGTCAACATGTGTATGTTGTGTGGTGCCACTTTATTAAGCTTAAATCATTGTTGTAAATAACATTATCCGTTCCCCGGATGTCCATGGTGCTGTCAAGTGATTAATCAGAAATAATTAAAAATAATTAGCCAATTAATTGAAAAAAATTCTGATAATTTAATCGCCGCCAACAATTAATCGGTCTATACAGCTATTTTCTACAAAAAAAAATGATTTAAATGCAGGGTAGTCAGCACTCAGCATTGCTATATATATATATATATATATATATATATATATATATATGTATATGTGCTGATAATATCTCTCGACAATTGAAGAATATATAGAATGAGAGGCCACAGAGAGAGAGAGAGAGAGAGAGAGAGAGAAGCACAAGTGCACAACAGAACATGGAAATAAAAGATAAATTAGAGGCGGGGTCCAGAAGAGAAAAGCCATCTTGCTTTCTCTCTCTCAATTCTCCATCCATGCTGTTTCCAGCTCTTCTCTCGGTCCCACCTAAGTTTGCTACTTGCTACCTCCATTTCATTTTATTAATTAATAATCCTGCCTAATTAATAATTAAATTAAATTACTAGCTAGCTAGGACAAATTAAATCCAACCTCCAAAGAAAGAATATTAATATATATATATATATATGAGATTACGGTCGACAATGCTACTAAGGGCTAACCTCCCTTCATTCAATCCATGTGATGCATCGATCATATATATATATAATTCAATTATATTAATGAGGATATATATATAATATATGATACAAAACAAATATTCTAAATTAATTCATAGAATAGAATCCCGACAGAAAGGCACCCGAAATTAAAAAATAATATATATATGTATAATGCAAAGGCCATTTCCCCTTCCGTTTTTTGTCCCCTTGTGGCCACATAATAATTTTAAGGCCACCATTTCTTGACTTTAGCAATCGTCCCTCCTTACTACAATTTTATTTATATATACCTAAATTCGGCCGTATATAAAATATATATAATATACAAAAGATACCTTGCTTAATTACCCACCAATTTTATATGAGCTTAATCATATGCAAGCACATGCATGCTCCTCTGAAAAAGTCAGACAGAAATTATATAATGCCTTTCTACTGATTTTGCATGCAAGATATATAAATAAAATTAGATATGTTAAGATACGCTGCATGATAGCTTAATTCAGCTTGCATGGATGCCACTATCATTCATGAATCATGACCCCTTAATTAATTTGCCGAGACATTTCTTTTCTTATATGTGCATGTTTTCGTTTTTGTTTCTTTTAAGTAGCTTGCATGATATCTTGCAAATTTTTACTGGTTTCATTCGATCGGCCTTAAAGACATGGATATCTCATATCAGAAAGTACAATTTTGCTAATTAATTTATTTGTTCAATTGTATCAATGGCATGTTCAATGCACCGTGATTGATAATAGTAAGATTTTTAAATTTGTTCTCCAATATTTGGACCTCCGACTATCTACCATTATATATCTGTGTGTGTTTTAGTAAAAATGTATTTTAAGATGTATCTTTTATCTTTCTTAATATGATAAAATGCATGTTGTTCTAAAATTAATTAATGGGTTAATTGTGCAATTTCAACTGAAAGAAGGAATTGCATATGTATTATATGTGTGTGTGTTCATAGAGGAGGTTCCAAAACCTCATGCTTTTCATACCTCATTATTCCTCATATTTTATATCTTCATTTTCAAAATCTAAATTGTCTGCTTAATATGATATCCATATTAAAATATGCTTCAAAAACCAAATATTATAATATTTGAAAATTTGTTACGATTTTTACAGATTGGTACAAAACCACTGTTTCTAGACCGTTCAAAAATAGTGATTTTGTACTATCTAAAAAATAGTAATTTTTTCCAAAAATTATAAAATTTGATCTCCAAGCATATTTTAATATGGATATCATGTTGAACGATTCGGATCGATATTTTGAACTTTAGAAACGAATATATAAAATGTGAGACATCATGAAAACATGAAGTATTGAAACCTGCCTCATGTTCATAAATCATTATCATAACCATATGCATGTGTCTGATATTATATTACAAAAAAAAAAAAACACATTGATTGAAACTCAAACTTTTGTTGTCTAAAATATTTAGAAAATTCCATGAGGAAGGAAAAAAAGACTAACTAGGTATTGGAATTAATGAAATATATTAATTATCAAAATTGAAGATAGAATATGTCAGATGTCTATATTTTTTATCATGTATATATGAAGTTACCACTTGACAGGCACTGAGAGGAAAATAAGAAACAAGTTAAATATATATTTAGTTGTACGTTATTAATATTATAAATTTGTGAGTGCTTGTGTAAGGGTCCTTTAATTAAAACAGACAAAGACAGATTGACTCGATCTTCTTCATGAGTGAGCTGTGAGGCTGTGCATAGCGCGGATTGGTCTTTACAACGTATCAATAAAATTCTAACGGTTGATCTGAATTATTGAACATGATCTTCATATGAGTATGTACTTGCATACCGAATTAAATAGTTTTTAGAATTTGTTTACTGTTTTTTAAATTAGATAGAAAATCACTTGATCTGAAAATTCTGAACCGTTCAAAAACAAACAGTAAAAAGTTTCTAAAAAGATGAAAAATTTAGTGTACATGTACGTATTTATATGGAAATCATGTAGAATGTTTCATATCGATCGTTAAATTAAAAACAAAAAAAGGCTGCCAATTCAATCAGCAGATTCCATTTTTTTTTTTTTTTTATCTTCCACTCCACATTAATTTATGTTAAGTTTAGAAAAAAAAAATAGGGTCCGCTGATTCAATTAGCGGACTCCTATCTTTGAGTCCGCTAATTGAATTGGCGGATGTAGTAGATTTTTAATTCTCCAGTAAAAATGGTTAATTATTATTTTTTTAAATATGATATAAATAAAGATTTCGGTTTGTGTATAATGAGAAGATAATCAATTCATCACATAGATGAAAATATCGGGTTGTATTTTTTGAAAATAAAAATTAAGAATAGCAATTTCTGGTTCTGAGTATATATGTCTGTGTAATTTGCCACGTGCCCTCTTTAATTACATGCAATGAAGGTTAGATCTTCTGTACTGCCATCAGATTTTCAGTTAATTCCCCGTGTGTCTAAAATCTACATGCTGCCATGCATATATATATGGACCGTTCTATGTTTTTTTTAATAAAATATATATAATGAGGGAAAGTTTAATTAATTTGTAATTGGCCACATGCATGATATAATTAAGTTAATCTAAGTCTATATATGTATATAATAGTTAGCATTTTGATCTCTTCTCTGAATTAGTTATTTTCAAAGATATATATCACTAACTATAAAAATTAATTCTTGGTTGGAGATCAGAAAACAAATTAATTAAGTACGTATATATATAGATCATGAGGATTAATTCGGAACTTGAAGGCAAAAAAAAAAATGATTCTCCGGCCAATTAAAATTAAGCAGCTAGCTAGCTAGCTAATTAAGTAGCTTAATGCTGAAGGGAAATTAATTAATTAATTAAAGCAATTAGTAAAGCAGGTACAAAATGTTGTTGGGGGCAACAAACTAAATAATAAAAAGAAAAGGCAAGTTATATAGCGATTGATCATATGATAATGGATTGGCACCTTGCCATCACAATTAAGAGCCACTATTAGCGTTAGACAATGCATGTGATTTCATTGGGTTTTTCTTTGTTTGGATGCGCGCATACATATACATAGAGATATATATGGGTCGCCAGTTAATTAAAAATAATTAACTACATGCATATACCTCGTTCATCCTTATCAAATCGAGTTGTTCAAATCAATTGGACCCAATTAATAAAGCCTCAAATAATCAATCAATTATATATAGTGCGCTAGCTAGCTCTTGATTAAAGGTTAACAGCAGCGAGGTATATATATATAATAATAATAATAATAATAATAATAATAATAATAATAAGAGACATGCTGAAGCACAACATAGCTAGTCCAGCCGACAGTTACAAGTTTAGTGTTGTAAATAATAATATACGCTCATCAAACGGACATGTTTAGATTAATAGGAATTTTACAGACAATTTTACAATTTTATTAAAGTTATATGTATATAATAATTTATTAAAATTATTAATTAAAATTATCAAATTTATCAAATAAACTTATTTAATTTAATTAGTTTTCTTGTTAATTAATAAAATTTTATTAAGTTATTATTTAGAAAAGATTCAAATAAGACCAGACAAAGTATAGCACATATAAAGAATAAATGCAGAAATAACAGAAATAATAATGATGATGATGATGATGATGATAATAATAAAAATAATAATAACAATGTTGGATATATTAAAATGTGCTTGGAGATGAAATTTTATATTGTTTTGAATTTTTCTTACTATTTATTAAGATAGATACAAAAATTCAATGGTCTGAAAACAATGATTATGTAAAATACTTAATAAATAGTAAAAAATATGTATAAAATTTAGTCTCTAAGCACATTTTTATATGGATACCATGTTGAATGGTTCGGATCGACTGTTTGGACTTTGAAAATATTAAAAATAGATGGTGTAATTAATTTGGTGTCACTAAAAAAATAGTGTAAGTGAATCCCTCCTCTTTTATCAAACAAAATAATATTCAGGTTCTTATGGTTTTTGAAAAAAACAAAATAATCAAGTTAGTTTGATAAAATCTCTTTTTTATTTATGGTTTATAAATAAATTCGTTATTTACTGATTTGAGTTAATTAATTAGAGGGTCGTACATATAAAAGAGGAGGGTTCAAATGCACCCAAATTTCTATGCTCCCATTTGTTTCAAATTCGTTATTTCCTTTATCTTCATTTTGAAAGTCCGAATAGTCGATCTGAACCGTTCAACATGATCTTCATAATAAAATATGTATGGAGACCAAATTAAATATTTTTTGGAATTTTTTAACTATTTTTTAAGATAGGTACAAAATCATTGTTTTAAGGAGATTATGGACCATCCGATGAACTAATTTTGTACCTATCTTAAAAAATAGTAAAAAAATTCTAAAAAATATAAAATTTGGTCTCCAAGCATATTTTATTATGAAGGTCATTTTGATCGGTTCGGATCGACTGTTCGGACTTTGAACAAGAAGATAAATGATTGAGAGCAATTAAGAGCATGAAATTTTGAGTGCATTGGAACCCTCCTCTATGTAAAAATATAGGCAAAGACTTCTATGGACATAATGATATATTTGTAAAATGAACATATTTTTATTTTCAAAGTTCAAACAGTCGATGCGAACCGTTCATCTTGTTCTCCATATTAATATGTGCTTGGATACCAAATTTTACATTTTTCTGAATTTTTTTACTATTTATTAAGATGGGTACAAAATTCAATGGTCTGAATTTGATATTTTTTGTACCCATCTTAATAAATAGTAAAAAAATTCAGAAAAATGTAAAATTTGGTCTCCAAGCACATATTAATATGGAGAACAAGATGAACGGTTCGGATCGACTGTTTGAACTTTGAAAATAAAAATATGTTCATTTTACAAATAGGTCTTTATGTCCATAGAAGTTTCACTCAAAAATATATTTGGACTCCATAATTTATATATTTTAGATAGGTAAAACATTAATATATTGAAATGATCCAGAAACTTTACATTAATATATTTTATATATCTATCTAAAATCTTTTAGTTAAGGTTATATCTATCTAAAAAAAATTACACGTGATAGTTAACTTTTTCTTCTTTTCCTCCATTTACGTAATTATTAGTCTTCTGCGCCTCTCAACGGCAGGTAGAGTGGGGGAAAAACGACAGGTCTCGTGTCGTGTTTTACTGTGTGATTAAGTGAACAGTTACATGCATGTGCTGTGCTGTTACTAAAATATCGAGAGGTAATCACAGCAGACGAATAGTCAGGACACGCGAGTCACGTCGTGACTCGCGTGCCGTGATCATTCGCGTACCGTGTCCAAACGTAATTGGTCTAATCCGCAAATTACGTTTTTCATGTTTAACTATTTTTTTATAATTTAAGTTAGTTTATTCAAGATTCATTATTTGAGCAAGACCTAATGACCCTCATTGCACGTGACTCGCGTGACCACGTCTCATGGAGTGCTATGCTGTGACTGGATCTTTCGCATGACTTGACGTGTCGTTTCAAATTTAAAAAAAATGATCATGGCACGCGAATGGTTACGGAACGAGACACGCAAATCAAAGTACATAACAGTCACAGCTACCCTGCCATTCCGTGTTGTAATTGTATTGTTTCGTAACAGAACTAACTAAGCGGTGCTATTTTTCTCACTCTAACGGCAGGATACATTAATAATTGTATGTGTATGTAATGAGAAGCTTCCTCTTTTTTGTCGGATGTTAATTTGGGTTATTATTGTTAAAAATGGAGATAATATAGAAAAATAAGAAATGAATTACGAAAAATGAAAAGAAAAAAATGGGGACCGTGAACCGTAAAAATGTGGGCAGCTCCAGGCTCCAGGCTCCAGGCTCCAGGCTCCAGCCTCCAGCCTCCAGCCTCCAGCTGTGAGCCTGTGATCGATTAAAAGAAGAAACAATGGAAAAGAAAGTGATGCCAGCTGTACCGCTGCAAGTGCGGTCCATGGAGAGAGAGAGAGAGAGAGAGAGAGAGACGGGAGACGGGAGACGGCAACGAGACGCAATACGAGATATTTCACACGTGGCGCCATCACAGAGGTCAATCAATTATCACAAGTCCTTTTCTTTTTCCTTGGAAATTTCCGAATACCAAAACACGCTACGTACTCTACTACTACGTAGCTTGTAGCTACCATAATCAAATAATCAAATATAATATAACTAATGGAAGCTTCTGCGTGGGACCCAGCCGCATAGATAAATAATAATAATAATTAGTAGTAATGAAGCTTCAACGCGCCGACGCTGCCACGTCAAGACCTTTTCCATTTACCTTTTCAAAAAATTTAAAAAGTTTTATGTAAACGACAAGTACAAAACTAGGTTCTTCTTAAGTTCACTTAATTTATGTCAACTTAATTCTAAAATTAACTAAATTGATTTCAAAGAACGAAATTGAATTTAACGATCTATCTTACAAATAATGCATTTCTATGTGAAATTTTAAGTTTTAAAGTTAATTTAATATAAAATCAAGCAGTCAAAATTAAAATATTTATAACTTAATTTTAATGCATTATTTTTTTTAATATTTTTCTACAACTTGACTCTGTACAAAATTAATTCAAAAATTTAAAACTATCGCTTGTGGACGCATCACTCGTAAGGTACATTGATTTTCATCAGTATAGATTCGTCATTTAAAACCAATCTGATAGATTTTAGAATTAAGTACAAAGAAACTTGATGAACTTAAGAACTCCCTAATTTTACTCGTAAACAAAAACTCTTATGAAAGAGGCCAATTAAAATGGTTTGAATTTTACTTAAAGCCAATCCGATAAATTTATATATAAGACAAAAAACAAAATTATATTTTATAAATTAAAAGATAATTTTTATCACTTTAATGATTTTAACAATTTCAATTCATATTATATTTATTTATGGAATTTCAATTATATTTAATAATTTTGCAATGGCAAGATTCACATCCCTAGCTAATTAACTACTATTATCAATTACAAATTCACACATCTCTTTATAAATAAGTTGTTAATTTAACAAGCTTTCAAAATAAGTAATTAATTTTTTTATTTTGTTTTTGTTTTTGAGAAATGCTTGGCGGTAGCTACCAAGTTTGAAATATATAGATGTGTTTAATACAACAAGATTCTAAACAGCTAAATAAAACAACAAAACTGCTATCTCTTACAAATATATATCAATTTATTTTTAAAATTAAAATTATTTAATCTACATTTTTACAATTACTTTATAAGCGTGATGAAAATTAATTAATCCTCTGAATTAAAGCCCTTGTAAGCATCCTCCGAAATAAATTTCCCCTCCCAAATATAATGTGCACCAATTGTTGTTATTCATAATAGTGATTTTACATCACTTAATTATTAAAGTGATTTAAAAATATTTATTGAAAATTATAGAAAATAATTTATATATAATTTAGTCATATTTTTCGGTATCGTAACATATCCAATTGTATTGGCAGTTAATTATCATCCTATATTTTAGGTAGAGTCTTATATAATTCTCCACAAATTTTGAAAAAAGAAAAAGAAAAAGGGAAAATTGGGCAAATTAAGATGAGAGATTAGATATTGTTGGTGTGGACGTACGTACATGTACATGTAACATGTGTTGTTTATAATTTGAGGAATTTAAATGCACGCATGCATCGCCCAATCAAATTAATTAAATGGATGGTATTTAATACGTAGCTAGCTAGGTAGCTATATATATAGACAAATTAATATAGTTGAAAATGAGCTAGTAAAGGTGCGCATATAAAGACAGAAACAAGAGAACAATAACAAAAACAGCTAATAAGCCAAGCTAATACATGCAGTACCTAGAAAAGAAATGGATGGTGAGAATTCACTTCATTATCCCCAAAACTAATTAATTAATTTATTCATTTCATTATCTCTTTCTCTCTTTCTTTCTTTTTGTTTCTTTTTTTTTTGGTTTTATATATCTTCCCGTGAAGAAATAATTATGATCATCAGGGAAGCTTAGCCTGCTGCCTAGTGCATGAAAGGTATGTAGAGAGAGAAACAGATCTAGAGAGAGACCTGGAGAGAGAGAGACAACTAATTGACAAGAACAGGTTTTGAGGTTGAGTTGAATGTATTGTATATATATTTGCATATTTGCATGGATAACGACTTTTTTATTTAGTCCTAATCAAATACCGTTATTCTATATATTTTGACGACAGCATCCATGCAAACAAACATGCATCGCTACCTCTTCTTACCAACCATCTTAATTCTTAACAATTAAATATCTCTTTCATCTTTCATCATATGTGTGTGTGTGTGTGTATAGAGACACACACCTCTTTAATTACATATACAATCCGCCATGCACCGCTTCGTTACTCCTTCACAAGATATATATACTATATTCAAATTAATGTGTGGAGCTAGAAAAATTAATTAGATGAAACAAAATTAAGGTGTGGCTTTTCCAAAAATTACATTACATCCCCAAAAATAATAAAATAAGTAAGGGTGCAGTTCTAACAGGCCCGCAGCTAGCATTCTTAGGCCCAAACCAATTAATATATGTAACTTGTTTTCTAATTGGGAGAATTGGTTCTATGCCATTGAAAAATCTTGAATTCCGAAAATTGTCACTGCAAAGTTCAAAATTATGCTAATGCCATTACAAATCACAGTCAATTCTAATCTTGCCTCAAATCCAGTTTTTTTTATACTATTCTCACGTAAAATGAATTAAAAATTTCCGGAGAGGAACATGTATTTGGGAATTTTCTATTTTACCCTTCATCTTTATACCATTAAGAGACGTGAACCTTCTTTCCCAATTAACGCCTCCTCTGTGGATTTACGCATCTCACCTCTTCCTCTTCCTCCACTCGCCTCTTCCTCCTCCTCCACTCGCCTTCTCCTCCTCCTCCACTCGCCTTCTCCTCCTCTCCACAACTAACGCCTCCACAACTCGCGTCTGCCTCCTCTGTGTAATTGCGCCTCTACCACTTGCCGCCTCCTCCTTGTGTCGACTCCTGCCGCCAGTCGCCTCTGCACAGTCCTCCTCCTTCCGATCTAATCATCATGCATCGCCATCAATCCTCCTTTGGAAACTCTACGCAATCGATTGCGTCCACCGCCGTCCAGCTGAGTGACAGTCTGTTGCCAATCGTGCAATGCCCAAATTGCGGGATCGATTTGAAGAGACTTGTGAGCGGTACCCCAGCAAATCCACAAAGGATATTCTACAGATGCGTAAACTACAAAAAAGGTACCGAATTTGTTAGCAGTAATTTGCACTTTTATAGTTACCAATCGAATTAGGGTTTTACTGGTACAAGCTATTGATATATAATTTTCTAATTTTGGTTAACAAGCTATTGATATATATTTCATATTTGTGTGTTGTATTAAGAGAAAGGGAGTAAAGTTTGGATGCTTTAGGTGTACAGTACCAGTTTAGTATCAGCTGCAAACATAAGGCACTGACTGTGCAATTAGGTCAATAATAAGTATCAGCTGCAAACCAATTTAGTATCAGTGCGAATTTTTTGTTGTACTAGTACAGGGTCACTGGTTTATCTTTGTACCGATGCAGTGTTGGGCCGTATCAGTTGCAATAAGGCACCGGGCCGTGCCCAGTCTGAGGTCATTGGTTTATCTTTGTACCGATGACAGGTACTATACATAAGGCACTGGTTTATGCTGTAACCAACATATGGCACAACTAAAAATAGCAATATACGGTTTATCAGATTATTTAGAAACACCCCGTGGTATTTAGAAACAATTTGACATTAGCGCTTTATAAAAATTTATTTTGCAGAAGACATTGTCGTGCAGATTCTGGAAGTGGGAAGAGGACTACGAGGCATATCTTCGTGACATTGGAGTTGTGGGTATGCGGAGTGATCCCGAGCATATCTTCCCTAATCGATTTGATAATAGAATTGTCGCTCGACTTGATAATGAGATTAGAGAATTGAAGAAACAAAACTTTCAAATAATATTACTTCTTGTTATAAATGTTACCATTATGATTAGTATTGTGATTGTAATTATGTGCAAGTAGTGTGAAGTGTATCCAAGTTCAGAATGCAAATCCATTATGTGAATTCTTCTTATGTATTTGCTTCATTTGGAATTAGGGGAATTATTGTATTTGCTCCATTTGGGAAAATATTGGTGCATGAATGCAAGTATTCTTATGAACTGTTTTATTTTTTTTAGGCACTTCAATTATATGCAAGTCTTCTTAATTAGTTGGAAATCTTCTTAATTGAAATTATATGCAAGTGTTGACATCTTTAAAATGTTTAGTCTGGATATGCACTGACCCATTCCGAGTAGTATGCTAATGGACCAATTAACAATGAACGTATGCTAATAAACCATCTTTATATGCAAGTCTTCTTAATTATATCCATGGTTCCAGTTAACATTTGAAATCATATGCAAGCCTTCTTAATTGAATCAAACGGTTCCAGTTCACAAAATTGGAAATTACTTCTTATCACAAAAGATGCTTGTGATTGTTCTCGAGAAATGCAATGTCTGCTGGTGCTGCTTCGTTAACCATACTCAAGTGGTATTCACTCTTCTCTATGGTGTACGCCTTTGCTGCGGGCCACATGTGAGTAGCAAATATATCACCATGAAATTTCTTTTTGAAATTCGACATCAAATGTCTCATGCATTCCCTATGCTCACAGTCGGGGAATACGCTTGCAATGGCACTTTCAAGTCCCTTTCCTGCATCTGAAGATATGGCCAAACCTGATGGATTTCCAATTGCCCTTTTCAGCCTGAGCCATGAACCATTCCCAATTTTCAGTTGTTTCCAAGTCAAAAACTCCGTATGCAACTGGGTACAACCAGTTGTGCCCATCAACACCTGCAGCAGCCGCCAACTGACCTTTAATCTTGCCCGTTAAATGGGTTGAATCAACACCCAAATATGGTCTACATCCATGTAAAAACCCATCGATACATGGCTTCATAGCCACAAATATCTTGCTGAACACCATTTTATTGCCAACTTTTTTGCAATCTATCTCAACAATGCTCCCAGGACACCTCTTCTCCAACTCACCCTTAAAATTGTACATTAATTGAAAGTTTTCCTCCCATGACCCATGGATCTGATCAATAGCAGCTTTCCTTCCCGACCAAGCCTTGCCATAAGACACCTTGATATGAAACTCGTCTTCTAACTTACTTTGAACTTCCTTGGCTCCAGCTGAGGGATACTTTCTTAACCAATCTCCCACTCTATCTGATACCCAAGAACTAGAGGCCATTTTCCTGTCAACCATGGTAGTGGATGGGCAAGAATGAGCGTGTCATAATACCTTCACCTATAATTACAAACAAAAGTTTTGTCACATTTACATATTCATCTCATATTTGAATTCATGCAAACAAAATTATTCATCACATACCATGAAAGTTTTCTCATCTTGGAGTCTAGAAGCATGAATTCTTCAAGAGCAACTAGTAGCTTTGCATTTTCCTATGAACCTAGCCTTGTCCGACTTCACCGTACAAACTTCAAACTCATTTTTTTATTGCAAAATGCCTCAACGACTTCCTAAAGGCATCAACATCGGAAAATAATGCGCCAACCTCAATTTTAGGGTTTTCAGGGTCAAATGCAATGACCCTTTCACTGCCAATGGCATCATCTATAGTTTCCTCATCATCCTCCAAAATAGGAACTGGACCACTTGGCTCCTCATGTACATCCTCATCATCATGGCAATAAATATGCTCATCATTAACACCCACATATTCATTAGGATCAGGATCGTCAAATTGATCAGGTTGTCCTGCAATCTGACTGTTTTGAGATGCCCCTACCTGACTACCAAGTGCAATAGTTGGTGCTACCTGGGTTGAAGTGTTACACCCCTGAGAGCTCTCCGCTTGGCTCTGATTACCAGGTGCAATATGTGGTGCTGGCTGGGATGGAGTGCATGGATAAGTGGGAGCAGTACCACTACATTTTGAGCTACCACCCGTATCACACACTGCTACAGTCTTTGGGTCACCCCTATATGAAAAATGCAATGTAATTAGTACATTCTGGTAGAATATGAAAAATACAATGCAATGTAATGTAATGCAATGTATGGCAGCAATGTAATTAATTAATTGATACTTTGCATTATGGCATCAAAGCAAAGGTAGAATATGAAAATTAGAACCAATTACCCTATATCTGTTTTAACAAGTAGAGCATATACTAATTAATCCTCTTATTGAAGATTATCTGCAAATACTGTATATAGTTCTAGAAAAGGGTAAATTGGGTGAGCCAACTAAACCACATCTCACAAGACATATCACATCTAGTATCATACTCTAGGGAGCTAAAATGGGTATTGGAGTATCATACTCCATTTATTCCAATTTCTATGATACTCCATTGAATGCTTATTTGTGCATCTTTCTTAATGTAATCATAACTTCTTGTTAGTCACAAACTTCTTGAGAGTCTTAATTATCCATTAATTCAATCAAAGCTAATGAAGAGAGAAATACGAATGCATCTTTAAATTTTATATAATTCTTTCCTCTAATAAAATTAAAAATGAACAAGTTCAATGCATGGCCATGACAGGCATGTTACGTTAACAAGCCTATATCTATTTTAACTAGCTTATATCTATTTTAACCAAATTATTAACAAGCCTATTAGCAGCAAAGACAAATCACATCAAAACAATTAGGAAAGCAATTAGTACAAATCACAGTAAAGACCAATTACCCAAAATTTTCATATCTATATGTTTTCACGCAAAGCAATTAGTATAAATTTTCACAGCAAAGCAAAGCAATTAGATGACATTGCTTACAATTAGTAACAAGCCTATATATGTTTTAACCAAATTTGATTGAAACACCCTAAATTTTCAGCACCCAAATTCACATCAAGTTGAGATGAAGAAAAAAATAATACTGTCAACGAATTCTACTCATAAATCTAACACTTACCCACTAGAAATCCAAGACTTGTCCATGTCATCTACTCGCAAATTGAAGAACTTGCTGGAAGGCCGACTCACGAATTGAAGGTCAGTAGAGGAGATCTTCAATGGCGGAGTCAGAGGAGGCTTACTGGGTGGAGGCTTCCTTGCTGCATGGCGAAGAGATGAGTGGAATGGCTACTGGCAGAGAGCTGAGTGGAATGGCTACTGGTGGAGGCTTCCTTCCTTGTGATTGATCAATAGATGAGGGAAGCCTTTTGACACTGGATGAGGCGGAGAGGCAGACAGGTTAGGCGGAGAGATGAGCGGACTGGATCCTCCTTTGCCCCGGACACAAGGACAGAGAACGCAGAGTAGGGTTCTCATAAG
Source organism: Carex cristatella (assembly GCA_024447775.1). Taxonomy (NCBI): domain Eukaryota; kingdom Viridiplantae; phylum Streptophyta; class Magnoliopsida; order Poales; family Cyperaceae; genus Carex; species Carex cristatella. The sequence goes on from JAJHPF010000023.1 coordinate 190,721, forward strand.
GTATTTGGAGGGTATTTTAGTCAATGAGTTTTACATTTTTATTTTAATATGAATAAAACTGGATTTGGGGCAAGATTATAATTGACTGTGATTTGTAATGGCATTAGCATAATTTTGAACTTTGCAGTGGCAATTTTCAGAATTCAAGGTTTTTCAATGGCATGGAACCAATTCTCCCTTTCTAATTTTAGAAAACGTTTCCTTCTGTGTGTGTGTGTATAAAGAAAACACTTTACTTGAATAACTTAGAAGGCCACACAGATTTAATATTTCTTTGGGAGAGTTACCCATACCTCTTCATCATATATAGTCACAAGATTTATGAATTATTCGTGAATAATTTGTTTTTTTTGTGTGCGATAGCAAATTCCGAACAACAAATTATTCAGTTGACCAAATTATTCGCTAAGTTTTTTTTTTTTTGTTTCCTTGTGAGACTGAGATCTCTGATCCAAATAATTCCAAATTATATCCGAATTATTCCTAAATAAGGAACTGTTGACTCCGCCAAACCAAACATGAATATTTTATTTGTCACTATGCTCTCCAGTCATCACTCCTCAATATCTTCAATTATTTTTGTCTACGTTTAAAACAAAATACAATAACAGATGTAAAATATATAATACATAGTTAAGTATGTATTTTATAATAACTTATTGTGTACTATATATACACAGCAACTAAAATGCGTATTTTGCAAGAAGAAGGGATTATTTGATAAGGCTCATGTTCACAAATCTTGATAATGGATTTTGAAAGTAAATTTGTAGATATGTTATTGGTCATATATATAGCTTAATTAATTATCGATTTCATGCAATTAAAGTAATTAATTAATCAATGATCGTTAAATTCAAACTGTAATATCCTCTTCCTAGTTTTTTTGTAATAATAAAGTGTGGATTATACAATAGTCAATTAGTTAAGAGTTTATTATGCAATAGTCCAATGTGCATGTCGCAATAGTCAATTAAGTGTACATTTGATAAGACAACTTGTTTTTATGTATGAATTGAAATATGTAACTATGTAAGTATGCATATAAAAGAGCCAAGTTTTGCTTTCAACAATAGTTGTGTATGTTTTTGTATAATTAATAGGTTGTATTCTGAGATGTGAAGAGTTTATAAAGATATATAGTTATCTTAGGCCGTTTTTATTATTATTATTATTATTATTATTATTTTGCCTTTTGGAACTAGCAAGAGATCATCAACAAGAAGTTTGAGGATATTGATACGGCTTATCTGGAGTGGATAGCCCGTATGCTGGAAATCAACTGGTTAGACTGAATCTCTCCTTATCTGGGTTGATAAGTCAAGATGGTTACGGGTCGGTTTACTGCGGGATGCAAGCCGATATTATTAAGGAATTGGGATGAGGATGTGAGATATCTTACTCTTCCCTATCGATATCTCTCTTAACGTAGTTTTTGTTGGTAGGAAATTCGACCCCCCTTTTTTAGGAAATCTGAGGCTTTTTATATCCTCCTTCCTAACCGTCCCCTCTGCGGTTATCTGGGGGCAGTTAGGAAGTCGGTTTTTTGTTGTCTAGCGTGTAGCGGTTTTATGCCGTGTGTTACGGTTATCCCGCGTATAGCAGTTTTATATCGGTGTTACGGTTATGCCGGTTATGTCATTCATGCCGGTTATGCCATTCATGCCGGTTATGCCGGTATGTCGGCCCTGTTATTTAATTGGGCTTTTCTTTTATATTCTGGATTGGCCTATTGATTGCAAGGTCCGAATCCCAGATGTTATTTAAGCCTTTTAGGGCCTGTGTAACATGGCCCTATCATTTGCCCCCGAAGTCGGAATGTATCATGTCGATGCTTTCGACTTTGACGATGTCGGTATTTGGACTGTAATATAAGAAAACAATAATAAAAAGTATAAAGGCGTTCAACCGCCTATGTCGGTTTAGGATGTAGTATTGGCCGAGTATCATCTCGGTGATGTATAAAATATTTACTTTATAACTAATTGACGAACTATCTCGGTATGCGATATGAGGAATGTAAAAGCGACATGTCAATCTTTATGAATGATAGCATAGTTAGTGAGGTTAATAAATTTGGTGGGTATATGTTCCCTGATCTCGGAAATTTTTTTTTTTTTTTTAAATAAGTTAGTTCAGCTAGCACAGCTTGTAACGACATGGGAAAGTTAGTACATATAATAAAAAGTAATCGATATAACCGATATGAATAATACAAAAAGTTCATTACATCATTTATCTGAATTCTTTCTCACGCCTATTCAAAGGGATATTATATCGTTTATCTGAATTCTTTCTCACGCCCATTTGTAAAGGGATCTTACCTTCCTAATTTTAACCATATCTTGTAATAGGGCAAGACTAAATTGACCTTCCGATAACCATGTCCATGGTAAGTAATGGAAGGACAATTTAGTCTTGTCTTGATTACGGGATATGTACATGACTAGTTGGGATTATCTTTGGAAGGTTTTGAGTGGTTATTTTCCATGTCGGGGGGTGGTGTCGACGTTAGGACAGAGTTATCAAACGGACAGGCCTTAGCGTTGAGGGGAGGGATAAGATGTTTAAGGCATATATTATGGTACCAATAATTGCATGTGCAACAATTGGTCATGAATTGCTTTTGTCCGTCCTTATAACAAAGTCGGCAAACCTCCGTCACTTTTTCCTCCCAAGGCTCGACATTGCTCTCAAGTTGTTGCATAGATAATGTATGCAGAGCGTCATCAAGGAAGTCCCCCATCTTCGTGTTCTCATGTTCGATCATGAACTCGATGGCTTCTTGGGAAAATCTCATTAGAAGGTTCTTTCGTTGTTCTTCGGTAAGAATGCGTCGTGTTGCCTTCTCCTCATGTGATGCCGACGGAGGGTTTGACGTTTCACCCATGTCGGATCGCGGGATCTTCTTTTTATTAGCTAATCTTTTGAAAGGCATTGTGTTGGTATTTTTTAGCAGAGGAGATCTTTCTGTCCCCATCTTATTGAATTGGTCCTATATTTATAGGCGGTGGGACGGAAACCGCCTTTCATAAATGCAACTCTCAACTGTCGGTTTAAATATGGTAATTTTGGGATGCGTTTTATCTTTAGATTGACCGTTAGATGACTGCCACATCTTGTTGTAAATCTCAACACATGCGCCGATATGAATTTGTGACTAATAACGCTAATGTCGACATGAGATTATACTTAAAGAGTTCATACTTTAAATAAGCAGAATACATATATTAGATAATACAACAAGCGACATTAATGTCTTAAACCATATTCCTTATCATAAAGGAAAAAGTTATTCTAAGAATGGTTTCAATTCCTCTCTGTGCTGATCACAACTTGGGCAAAGGAATGAAGTATAACGTGAATCACTAGGGCCGACATGGTAGTTCTTTGCGTGATACGGTTGGGGTGAAATGATTCTTCGCAGCCATCACAGGTAAACATCTCTTTGGCGGGGCCTCTCTTAGAGCAATGGGAGCACTTGTTCCGCTCTATCGGGTCCGTCTCCTTCCATGTCGCAGGAGGCACTAGCTGGCGCCTGGTTCTTCGGCGTTTTGGGTTTTTTGGTTCGGATGTAGCAACGCTCTTATAACTGGAAGTACCCATGTCGATATTTTGCGTGATGGTAGCCTTGGACAGAGTTGTTTTTACTTTTAATCAGGGTGACTTATTATAAGGACCAAGAAAACCCATCGGTCGCTTCGGTTTCTGGGCCGAAATCTATACCCTATATTTTTCACCAACGGACTGGATATGATGGGGTGACGAAACGTCGCGATGAAAAAAGGCGGGAATCACCGACGGGACATGTGTAGGGGCCATTTATGAGTTGATGCGTGTTATCACTTGGAAGTCGAGCTGCAGTTGCCTTGAGGGCTATAAATATCCCTTTCTCCGCCGTCATTCATTTTGTTCCATTCTCGCTTTCTTTCTGAAAAGATCTTTGAAGCTTCATCTCGGAGAAAAATTTTCGCAAGAAGTCGTCATTTGTTATTACTTCGGGATCATAATGTCGGGTAATTTTTCCTTGGCTTTTTATGTTTCTGATTTTCTTCTTTTTTTTTTTTTTTTTTTTTTTTTGGTATATTGTTTATAAGGCCCCGACATACAAGCTATAGGGACATATATCAAATGTTTGGTTATCGTTGTGTGATGAAATTGATTACTATTATTGCTTGGCGACCAACAAGGTGTAAGCATTGCCTGTCAATACTTCATTAGGACATGTAGTTTTGAATGTTCGCCGACATTTTTGTTGCTTCATTAGCAGACATGGGTGGCTCACCAGCGGAAGGATCAGAAGCTGTTCCTATCCCGCCTCGCCCGGGAGTAGGTAAAGGGTTGATGCTTCTTCCTCGTACTTCTTCGTCCGAATCCAATCCTGGGCGTTTTGCGAGGTGTCAGATTTCAGAAATGGCTGGGGGGGAACCTAATCCCGATGACGTCGGGGATGAAGGGTCAGAAGAGTGGGAGAGCTCGAGTGATGAGGAGGCCATGGGTCATGATAATCCCGGTGTCCCCTTTTATGCTATGGACTCTGAGTCGGATGATCAGACTTATGCTGTCCGATCAGGACATTTTGAGGAGTCCCAGGGCATTAAGCTGAGGTCAACTTTTGCAGACTCCGATTTGCCTAATTTGCACAGACATTTCGTTGGTGCCAACGAAGATGAATATGCCGACACCAGCATAGTCCTTCCCGGTATCAATGATCGGGCTCATCATTATAGGAAGGGGTTATGTCTGTACTGGATTCTTCCTTACTGTGGTCTTCAACTTCCTTTTACCAAATTTGAGCGGGTTTTGCTTCGACTATTGGATCTCGCTCCTAGTCAACTAACTCCTCCTTCTTGGTGTCATATTACTAGCTTTCAGTGTTTGTTTGAACAGATCCCGAGATTGCAGCCCTATAAGCCGTCAGTGCCTGTCTTCTGTGCCTTCTACAATCTCTACTTCACCTCTAGTGAGCATCTCGCTCTCCGCCAAAAAACTAGTAAGGCGGAAAAATGGGAGGGTCTTTTCTTTATAGAAGACCTATCTCGTGTGAAGAAGGTCAATGATTGGAAGTTGCGTTGGGCATATGTCGAGCGGCCTCGGGAAGTCGCCACTTTAGAGAAGATCAGATACCGATGGCGACTTATTCAGAAGGGTAATCTGATGGCCAGTCAATGGGCTAGAGTGAGGGATCTTGTCAAGCCCAGATCAGGCAATCCTTCTGATGACAAGGTCATCAGAATAATAAAGAAACTAGTCCTAAGTTAGTATTCTGGCATGTCGTATATATTTATTTATTTGCAGTAATATGAATGTCGATATAGTGTTGATAAATATGTAATTGTTAACTAATTCTTTGGTTGTGTGTGCAGAGAAGGGTCGTTTTACCTTGGCGCACGATACTTCCGACTTGGTTCCCTTCAAAATTACTCATACTAGGAAGAGGAACAAGAAAAGGGGCGCTCAGCTCGATGCTGTAGCTGGTCCATCTGGCGGGGTGTCTCCTTCGGATGTCGCCATAGAGGCTGACCAGGGTATTGGGGAGCGAGCAGCTATCCCGGCTAAGCGGAAGGCTTCTGAGGACCCAAAGAGAAGGGCCACGGTCAAGAAGCCCAAGGACTCTTCATCTCGGTCCCGGACTGAAGCCGAGGAGAGGAAGAAAAGAGGGGAAAAGGGGGAAAAAGCTGTGTCAGAAATTACCCCTCCTCGTGATGAGGATGTTATTGATGAGTCTCTAATTCCTTCTCCTCCCGTTGAGCTTCAGGGAGCTGTATCTCCGCCTCCCTCTCCCTCGTTGGCTCTTGCTGGGGGGACCCTACCCCCGTCTTCTCAAGACGGAGACATAGTTCTCCTGGATGAGGAGAGGTTAGCCGAGCAGATCTCGGTCATCAATCCTGACAAAGATATCGGGATTGTGTGGAAGAGTGATTTCCCAAGGGGTAATCCCGACGGTATCGCGGCTCACATCCCGAAATACGGGATGATGCAGAGGGGGGAAGGGTCAACTTCAGACTGCGCCCAGTATGCTCGCGAGATCTATCGCGCCACTGCCACTCCCGCACAAAAGGATATGTTGGAGAAGGACCCCCGTGGTTTCCTGAGCCACGTGATGGGCACTCTTCACGACATAGGCGTTGCTGTGGGTCATTTTAAGGACGCTTATGAAAGTGGAGAATCCGGGGTGAACTTCTCCCGTGCCGACCCTGCCGTTATCCAGAAGGCGTTGCAAGAAAGGGACTACTTTCTTAAGCAGGCCTTGGGATATAAGAAGAAGTGTGAGCTGGTGGAGGTGGGGGCGTCATCGCTGACCAAGCAAGTCGAAGCTATGAAGACCATGAAAAGGGTCAGCGATGTCAGCATTGCGTCTTTCCGGGCAAAGATATCGGAACTGGAAGGCGAGATTGAGGCCAAAGACGCCGATATCATAGGGAGAGAAATGGCGCTGGCCGAGAAAAGTGCTGCTCTGGCTGCAAAGGATGACGAGCTGGCTGCTAAGGATGCAGAGATTGCTCGACTTCTTAAGGAAAGGACGACCAACTTCCTTGGAAGTCGGTCGTTCGGTTGTGCGGCTACTATAGCATCAGTGCATTTGCTGAGATATTCAATTTATGAACAGTTAAAGGATCTCAGTAAATCGTTTCCTTTCCTTCCCGAAGATCTCGAGTATGCCCCTGTTCCTACTGAGGATGCCGCCGTGATGTCGCTGTCCGGGTATTCCTGGGATCCCGAAAGGGATGTGTTGTTGGACACCGAGGGTAAGCCTGTTGTATCTGAAAGGCTTGCCCTTGCTACGGGTGAAAATACCGGTCTTGCGCACGTGTGGACCGATGTTGCTCCTTGGCCTGCCGACATACCTCTTCCACCTCCTGAGGAAGAAGATGAAGGGACCGAGGAGGAAGAAGAGGGAAGAGAGGAAGAAGGGATATCTCTTAGTGTTGCTCCTTCATCTTCCTGAGGTAGTTTTTATATATTAATCATAGCAGTGATTATAGTATGATTTTTTAACCTGTGTTTTTTGGTTTGTTTTGTCTTTATTTCTAATAGGGGACTCCGTGGCGAAATGCGGCTAAGTTGAGGATATGTCGTATGGCGTTTTTCTTTTCTCTCTCTTTTATTTAGAACTCGTGCCTAAGGCCCTCGGGATGTGAGGGCTAGAATTCAAAACAGTTGTATTTGTGACCCCCGAGATGTGGGGGGTTTGTTACCAATGTTATTGTAAGTGTAAGAACAGTTATTTTTGTAATTGTTGAACAGATTATTTTCGTAATGTAAGTTTGTTTTTTTGTAGTCTTATGTTGTATCCATTTTTTTTTGTGATGTTTCGGCATATGTGTTTATTTGGATACGTGCTTCGTTGCCTTGTCGGGTTTTTATTTGTTTGTGTTGTGGCTGTCGCGATATGTATACGTAATTGTCGCTGTGTAAGCCTTCGATCTTTATATAGTATCGTTGTCGCGACATGAGTAGATATTCGTTGCCGTGTAGGCTTTCGATTTTTGTGTGATATTGCGTCGCGATATGAGTAAATGTTCGTTGCCTTTTTTAGGCTTTCGATTTTTGTGTGATATCGCTGTCGCGATATGAGTTGGATCTATTGCCATATAGGCTAATTGGTATTGCTTTCGCAACCTCTGTCCCATGTCGGGCTTTGGATTCATGGTATTGTCATGAATACTCATTTATTGTATGTTGTGATGCCATGTGGGTTATTACTTACAACTAATATCATCGTAGCGACATGAGTTTTGATGTTAATTGTACCATATAGTGATGCTGTCGCGACATAGGACTCGTAAGTTATTATGTAGGTTTTCCGCCCGAATCGTATGTTGTTTATAAGCTTTCGTTCGTTATCTTTCGACCAAGATTATATAATAAATTTCATTGATACCCACGAGTTAGTATAATCCTCGCGTTAATTTTTACATAAAACAAACTGAATAAAAACTCAACTGAGAAATAAAGTTTAACGACATACGATTTCCTTCAAACATAAAATTTGCGCAAGTGGCTTGTATTCCATGGTCTTGGTAGTACCATGCCATCCCGATCTTCAAGCTCATATGCCCCCTTTCCTTTTGCCGTTATGATGCGATAAGGGCCATCCCAGTTGGGTTCTAGTTTACCGACATGCTTACCGGTGGCTTCTACTTTTCGAAGGACTAGATCTCCCACCTGGAATTCGCGGGGTACGACATGTTTGTCGAATGCTTTCTTAACTCTTCGTTGATATTCCACCACGCGTGCCTTCGCTTTGTCCCTTAATTCCGTGATGAGTTCAAGGTCTGTTTGTCTTTCTTCTGTATTGGCTTCATTGGAATAAGTTGACACCCTTAAGGATGGCTCGATGAGTTCTAGGGGTGTAACGGCTTCCATGCCGAAGACTAAGGAATATGGAGACTGTTGCGTTGCTTCTCGTTGTGTGGTCCGGTATGCCCAAAGTATCTCGTCCAGCATGTCGGGCCAATTTTTCCTATTTTCTCGGACCTTCTTTTTCAACCCTTCCAATATTGTCCTGTTTGTGACTTCTGCTAGGCCGTTACTAGCGGGGTGGCTGACTGAAGTGAAGTTATTACGGATTCCCAGGCGTTCCAAAAAATCAGTAGTTGTCGTGGCATTAAATTGGGTTCCATTGTCGGATATGAGCGCGTGAGGGAGCCCAAAACGACATATTATGTTGCGCCATATGAATTTTTCGGCTGCCTTTGCGGTAATGTTGGCTAGTGGTTCAGCTTCTACCCATTTCGTAAAATACTCGACAGCGACAATGATCCATCTCCGCTGGTGGACGGCTGTTGGGAACGGGCCAACAATGTCGATGCCCCATAGGTCAAACGGCCACGCCCCGGATATGGAAATTTGATTGTAAGCCGGGATCTTACTCAGTTTACTGTGAAATTGGCACTTTTCACACTTCTTGACGAGGGTAATGGCATCTTGTTGCATTGTCGGCCAATAAAAGCCTGCTCTGAGGACGCGTTTGGAAAGGGTTTTGGCCCCTTAGTGACTGCCGCAAACTCCTTCGTGGACTTCCTCGAGCAATCTTGTAGCGACATCCTGGTGCACACATTTGAGCCATGGGCGAAGGTACCCTCTCTTGTAGAGCTGGCCATTGAAGATGGAGTACAAGGGTGCTATCTTTTTGAGACGCCGCGCTTCAAGTGGTTCTGATGGTAATATGCCCGTGTTCAAGTAAGTCCACATAGGGGCATACCATGTATCTTCAATCTCATTTGTCATCATTAAGTCTGTTGTGGGGTTATCGACACTGGAATCTGGAACATCCAGGACTATTACAGGTTTATCCTTGTCGAGATTCCCTGAGGCACCGAGTTTAGACAATGCATCGGCCTGGCTGTTTTTGTTGCGAGTGACTTGCTGGATTTCTATGCTTTGGAACTGTTATTTCATCAATCGTATCTTATCGTGATACTTCCTCAGTTTGTCGTCAATTACCCGGCATTCATCATTAATCTGTCTGACCGCTAGTTCGGAATCGCTATACATTGTTATTTCTTGGGCACCTAGTCCTTGGGCGATTTTTAACCCCGCAATCATGGCTTCATACTCTGCTGTATTATTAGTGACGGGGAATTGAAAATGGAGGGCATAATTTAGAATTTCCCCGTGCGGTCCAATGACGGATACCCCCGCTCCCGCGCCCTGTAGTGATGAAGCTCCATCGACATGCAAGGTCCACTTGTCTTCAACATTACTGGATAGTCCGGAATATTCTGCTATGAAGTCTGCAAATATCTGTGACTTCTGGGCGTTTTGTGAGTGGAAGGTGATGTCGTACTCCGATATCTCGAGGGCCCAAGATAATAACCGTCCCGAGGAATCAAGGTTAGCAAAGGCCTTTTTCAAGGGTACGCTCGTGTAAACCTTCACGGGGTGAGACTGAAAATAGGGCCTGAGTTTTCGTGCCGCCACTATGAGGGCATATGCAGCTTTCTCGATCTGAGTATATCGGGTTTCGGCTTCTCGTAGTACATGGGATACAAAATATATCGGTTTCTGATCCCGTCCTTCCTCTTTGACTAGGGCCGCGCTTACCGCATGTCCTGTGGTGGCTAAGTATATGACCAGCGTGTCTCCTGCTGTTGGTCTACTGAGGCAAGGCGGGTTTGCGAGATATTCCTTGATTCTGTCGAACGCGGCTGCACATTCCTCGGTCCATTCATAACGTTGCGATTTGCGCATGGCTTTGAAAAAAGGAAAACATACATCTCCCGATCGTGCGATGAATCTGTTTAACGCTGCAAGTCGTCCAGTCAAGGATTGTAGCTCCTTCAGGTTTCTTGGCGGCTTCATGTCGAGTATGGCTTGCGACTTAGAGGGGTGGATTTCTATTCCCCTGATGGATACCATAAATCCTAGAAACTTTCCTTCGGTTAATCCGAAGAAACTTTTCTTGGGATTTAGCTTCATGTCCGCTTTGTTAAGGGTTGCAAATGTTTCCCTTAAATCTTCGATATGTCCATCATCTGTCATACTTTTTACCAGTAGATCGTCAACGTATGCTTCGACATTCCTTCCGATTTATTTTTGAAAGACTTTGTTGACCATTCTCTGAAATGTTGCTCCTGCATTCTTCAATCCAAAGGGCATCACGCGGTAACAGTATAGGCTTGAATGAGTGGTGAAGGTTGTTTTTGCCTCGTCATCCTGGTTCATCCTGATCTGGTTATAGCCTGAGAAAGCGTCCATGAAACTTAAAAAAGCATGTCCCGAAGTGGAATCGACTAACTGATCGATTTTCGGTAGTGGAAAAGGGTCCATTGGGCATGCCTTGTTGAGTTCCGTGTAGTCTATGCACATTCGCCAATCGCCATTAGATTTTTTTACTAGCACGGGATTCGCTACCCATTCTGGGCATTCGATATGTCTGATAAATCCTGCTGCGAGCAGTTTTGTCACCTCTTTGGTTACTGCTCGTTGTCTTTCTTCGCCCATGTTCCTCTTCTTTTGGTGTATGGGTTTGACCCCTGGTCGGACGTGGAGTTTGTATTCCGCCAAGGCCCGCGGGATTCCGGACATCTCGGCCGCTGTCCATGCAAACACTGATTGGTGTTCTCGTAGAAACTTGATCAATTCTTCTTTCGCCTTTCCTTGGATGGCTTTTCCGATATTCAAAGTTTTTCCTTCTCCTAACTCGATCTGATCCACTTCGTCTGTTGGTTCCAAATCTGTTTTGGATGTCGCTTTATCCGTTGGGTCGAGGGCGAGGGATGTGTTTGGAGGCATGAAGTCCGCAGAGGACTGTAGTTTTGGTGTTGTCACTCTTGCCCTTTGGTTTGGGGCCTCCACATTGTTGTGAGCCCCCGTGCCCGTGAAGTGAGGTAAGATAACATTCGCGTGCAATTTTACTTTGCCCGCATTCCTCTCCTATTCCTTGCTCGGTATGGAACTTAATCTTGAGGCATGGGGATGATATGACCGCCCCGATTCGGTTGAGTGTTCTTCTTCCCAATATCGCGTTGTAACCTGATGGCGCGCTGACCACCAGGAAATCTACCATGACCTCTGTTGTTTTAGGCGGGATGTCGAAAGCGACTGTAAGCCTCGTGATACCGTGTGGCCGGAGGGTGTCTCCCGTGAAACTTACCAGCGGGGACGCGATTTTCTGTAATTGGTCTTCGTTCATACCCATCTTTTTAAATGCTGATAAAGACAGGATGTCGGCCGAGCTGCCTGTGTCTACGAGTATTCTTCGGACTCTGTGCTGACCAATTTTTAGGGTGAGGACTATAGGATCGTCATGTGGTCCTATGACATCGCCCATGTCTTTTTCAGAAAATGATATGGCCTCGTTATCTCGGGACCGCTTCCTGCTTGGTGGGACTTCGACGTTCATTATCGTGGGGTACGGTCTGGTACCCTTCCTGGGCGGACTAGTCGTGTCGCTGACTCCTCCACTAATCATAAGTATCACAGGGCTTGCTTGCCTTTCTGGTGATGTCGTGGTTCGTTCTGGATTTGATGTCGGGTGCGCCCTTTGTCGTTCCCTATTGGGGTTCTTTTTGTAGGGGATATCTTTCTTGAATTCCCTATTGCGCCCGTTGTATTGCCACTTCCATTTTTCGTAGAATTCGGGTTTGATGTAGTCTGTTAACTTGCCCTGTCGCGCCAACTTTTCCAATATGTCTTTTAGTTGGAGGCAGTCGCCTGTTGAGTGTCCATCAAATCCATGGAACAGGCATCGTTTGCTTGAGTCTTTTACTTCAAAAATTTCTTGTCGCAACGGTGCTGGCAAGTCAAATTCATTCTTCACTATTTGATACATCTCGTGCCTTGGTTTGGTAAATTGTGCATACCGGTCGAACCAGGGTCTGTATTCCTCCTTCTCATCCTGGTCCATCTGGGGACGCTGTGCGCGGTTTGTCCGGCGAGATGGGTTTGGGCCTTTGGGCCGGTTTGATTTGAACGGTCGACTTCTATCCTCCATTCGTGGCGATTGGGATCTCGCCCGATTAGGGCTTCTATTGTCGTCTTCAGCCCTGATATATCCTTCGGCGAATGCCGCGAACTCTCGCAGAGTATTTATCTTTTTCATGTGTGCTTCATACCGTAGTGTCCCAGGGCCGCCTTTCTTGAGTCCTCTCTTTATGGCTGCCAAAGCGAACTCTTCTCTCAAGTTGGGTATTTTTCGTGATGCCTCGACGAATCTGTTTACAAACGTTCCCGTCCTTTCGTGAGGCCCTTGCACAATGTCGAGAAGTGTTTCGCAGGTGGCGGGTAATGGTTTGATGAAAGTGTACCGTTCCAGGAAAGCCTTAGCAAGATCAGAAAACCTCGTGATGGATCCTCGGGGCTGCGTCATGTACCAATCCCACGCTTCACCCGTCAGGCATGTGGTAAATATACGACACATGATGGCGTCTGATGCTCCTAGCAAGCGAAGGCGTTCTTGGAACCCATAGATGAAGTTGTGGGGGTCCTGGCTATCCCCACTTCCTTTAAAATTAGGCAAAGCATTAGGATATCGGAAGTCCGCCATAGGCGTTCTGTATATGTCGGCTGACAAGGGACCGTTTTCCACCCCCAGTGGCATGGTTCTGATGTCTGTTGTTCTGTTGGCCATTTCGGCAATACGATCTTGGATTAGTTTTTCAACCCGGGCTAAACTGACTCTTTTATGGGGGCTGAGAGAGTCGCTCTCGTGCCTTCGTTCGCGGCGGCAGTTGCGTCCCCTTTTCTCATGTCGATCATCGTCTTTTTCGCGCCGGGATCGCGCTTGATCTCGATGTGACCTCTTTTTCTTTGATTGTTGCCTTATCGAAGCTTGGTCGACCAGGTCTTCTTGGTTGCCCTGATCTCCTTCTGGGCGTATCAGCTCGTCCGGTTGTTTAATGGCTCGGCTTTCTCCTTGTTTCTCCTCGTGATGATTCCTGCGTTCTCCGGGCTTTTGACCCTGTTCCTCTGGTGTGTCGGTTCCACCTGTTTGGATAGATCTGGCCTGAACAAAATCTTGATTCAAGTTACTTGGTTGGATGGCCTGGCCTCTTCCAGCGGGACGTTCTTGCGGCGGCGGTCGAGCCAATGCAATTGCAGGGGGAATCGTTTGCTGTTCCTGGGGGGGGCGGCTTACGGTATAGGGCATCGGTGCTATGGACCTTGGTGGGAAAGAAGGCATAGGAGTTGATTCATAGTAGTATCCGGGGGCCCCCTGGGGATACGATCCATATGGGGTGTTGTAAGTGAACGGAGGCCCTGCTGTGGGGTAATATGGATAAGGAGTGTAGGGGTACGGTCCCCCGGAGTAATGCGGGATGAATTGTGGCTGCGGGGCCACAGTTAAACCAGGAGTAATCTCGATGCCGGGTGGTTGCGACACTGTCGCGCGAGCAGGTCTTGATGTGGTGGTCGCGTTCAACAAGGGTGCCGAAGGGCGGGGTGGCGTGTTAACAGTTGTCGCCGTGACTCCTGGCGGTACTATGGTAGTTGTCAATGTCGTACTACCCAGGGTTCTTGTGGGGTCGTTGGTTTGTTCCAACACGAAGTTGATATGAGGGAGTCCTCTTGAGGGGATGATCTCGACTCCGGACGGCGAAGCGTTGACCATCTGTGATGAATCCATCTAGTTCTTTAGTTTCTAAGCCTGGTGGCCCCACGGTGGTTGATACGGCCTATCTGGAGTGGATAGCCCGTATCTTTGGAAATCAACTGGTTAGGATCGAATCTCTCCTTATCCGGGTTGATAAGTCAAGATGGTTACGGGTCGGCTTTGCGGGATGCAAGCCGATATTATTAAGGAATTGGGATGAGGATGTGAGATATCTTACTCTTCCCTATCGATATCTCTCTTAACGTAGTTTTTGTTGGTAGGAAATTCGACCCTCTTTTTTTAGGAAATCTGAGGCTTTTTATATCCTCCTTCCTAACCGTCCCCTCTGCGGTTATCTGGGGGCAGTTAGGAAGTCGGTTTTTTGTTGTCTCGCGTGTAGCGGTTTTATGCCGTGTGTTACGGTTATCCCGCGTATAGCAGTTTTATATCGGTGTTACGGTTATGCCGGTTATATCCGTCATGCCGGTTATGTCATTCATGCCGGTTATGCCATTCATGCCGGTTATGCCGGTATGTCGGCCTGTTATTTAATTGGGCTTTTCTTTTATATTCTGGATTGGCCTATTGATTGCAAGGTCCGAATCCCAGATGTTATTTAAGCCTTTTAGGGCCTGTGTAACATGGCCCTATCAGATATTAGGAGCAAAGTTGCAAAACACGTCTAATTAATTAGTATTATTGATGAAATTAATATGCCACAAAAAAAATATTGATGTCTACAAAAATTATAGTGTCACTTCACCTTAATTAATTATTTCATGAAAAAGGAAGCAGCATGTAGACGCATATGTACGGGAAGAAAAATAAAGGTAAGGGTAGGAAAAATAGCAACATCCAACTACAGGTACGTCACTAATTAATTAATTATGAATGCCTTGCAATCATTAATTACACAAAACATATGACTAGACGAAAATCACTTTCTTCCCACCCCTCATGAAAACTTTTCTCTATGTATAATGTACCCACCTTTTTTCTTTTCTTTTCTTTTCTTTTCTTTTGTATGAAGACATACAGAAATTAATAAATTTTGCTTTACTTTACTTGCAATTGATGATGCAGAGAATTAAGAGAAAGAAAGTTGTTGGAAGGTCAAATCATTCAAATGCAGTAGACTGAAAAGGAAAAGATAGAGGACCAAATTAACTGAACAAAAACAAAATCAATTAAAGCATAAATATTTATTACCAATTAACAAGCATGTAATTAAGTAGTTACATGCATGCATGCATGCATGGTGCAGGTGCGAAAGAGGAGATACGAATAGACCAGACCGTTAAATTGATTGATTGAAAGAGGAACGATTTAGACCATTATATATGTTGTGTTGTGTGCAAGCATATATGTATATATGTGTGTTCCATCTATTTAATTATTTCTAACAACCAATTCAAATTAACATGCGCATAACCATAGGAGCGGAACTAGAAAATTAATATTGTTGGAGTGGAACAAAATAGTGTAATATACTCTTATTTAAAAAAAAAAAATTTGAGAAAGAGTTTTACAATTGTGTCAGATTTTCTCGAAAATAGAAGAATTCAAATATTTTTTGTATTTATCTACAAATGACTTTTGAACTGGATTGATAAATCAGATTCAAAACATTTTTATTTTTTTCTCAATAACACACAAAAAAATATTTTAATTTTTCTTACAGCCGCAAAAAATCCGGCCTTAAAAATATTGATCCGGATTAATTGTCATAGTCTTTATAATAAATCAAATTATATAGCATTTCATCTATTTTTAAAGGAATATATAAAATATTTTTAATATTTCAATATAAAAAATAAATAAATTATAAACATTTATGTTTTAATTAAAAAAAAATTATAACTAGGAGTTTAATCTTCGGTTACACAAACCGGAATTTTTTTACGCAGTTTTGGAATGCCTAGAACCGGAAATAAATTTTGCAAAAAGTTTGTTTGAAACTAGAAATTTAATCTCTAATGTTGGACGCTTTTGGAAATCCCGCACACCAGAATGTAGATTTGAAAATTATTTTTTAATTTTGAATATTAATAAAAATTTCAGCATGCATGCATCAATATACCACAAGTCTTGTACGGACTGACATTCAAAATAGATCGAGAACCCGTTATAAAGTGCTATCCATTACCATATTTTTTGAATCATAGCACAATTAACAAACAAATGATCTCCTCTCTCTACTTCATCACAAAACACACATTTAGATCTCCCTAACAACCTCTTTTCACTAAGTTGTCCTTAGTGAGAACTTTTTACTTTTTAACCATCCATAAAAAAATAAAAACAAAAATTAAGTGGAATATGAGCTTGCCAAATACTATAAAAATCCACATTTGTCATACCGCTAAAGTCTAGTCATTCATAAAATGATTTGAATGGAAACTTAGAATTCGGAGCCCATCTCCACTCTATTCTATCAACTTGGCCATTCAACTTAAACCCAGAGAACTGTTCATTAAGCTGTTTCTATTAGTGTTGTAAATTACGGTATGCGCTCGTCGGACCAACGAGGTACCGTTAAGTGATTAATTGAAAATAATCGAGAATAATCGGTCATAATTGGAAATAATTGATCTATTATTCGAAAATATCTATAACGGTTTGATCACCGCCAACAACTAATCGGTCTAAACGGATGTTTTTTACATCACTGGTTTCCATTCATGTAAGTAGACATCTACAAGTTGTCTCCTAAATTGAATGTTCATTCTAGTACGTACCCACAAATACCTCAGTCACTCTATTGTCTATTTATAGTAATTTCAAATAGAAATGAAAATTGACATTGTAAAGAATATTAATTCAAAATTTGGTATGTTCACCATAGTATATAAATTAAATTAAATTGGTATTTTTTTAGGCGAAACTGAGGTTAATTATTCCCTACCGATTTTTATGGAAATCAAAATGTTAGAGACTAGATATCAAATATCTTTCTATTATTTACATCTCTTTATACTACACATTATTAAATTATATTGGTAGAGGCTTTGACTTGTGGATTTGTAATATAAGAAGAAGAGAAGAGGAAACAGTTCTGGGTTGGGCCGGGCCAAACGAAAGACATTTAATATATGATCTAGATTATGCACCTATATATTATAAATGAAGAAAGAGAGCGAGGTGAGATTGCATTTGTAATGGGCCTGGGCCTGGGCCTAGTTTAAAAAAAAAAAAAAGGTTAAAAACTTCCTCACTCAAGCTATGTGCGCGCTAAAATAAAAAAAATGAAAATAATAGAGAGAGAGAGAGAATGATGAATGAGCTGAAAAGATAAGATGATTAGATGCCAGAGGCAGAGGCACAAGTGGTGGGACCCGCATTCTCTGCTGATTTTTTTGGACGGTCCAGATTTAATCTCAGCCGTTGAGTGTTTGGATGATGGAGGGGCAGTATTAATTTTGTTTTAAAATTCGTACAAAAATCTTATTTCATCTGTCCGATAAAAAATGAACGGACCAGATTAAAAGTGCCTGACTTTAAAAATGCAGAAGATGCGATTCGCAAGTGGTGAGAGGCAATAATAATAAATTATAATAGAAGTACATGCACTAGCAATTTAGCATCAGTCCATTCCGTATTTATATGTATATCTGTAGGCCGAGCCCCCACAGCCCAACAGTGAACAGCCTAGGACCGCAATGATACCCTTTTTATTTGTTTATTTATTATATTATTGAATTAAATTAATATATGCTATCAATTATTTGAAGATTATCGATATTTGTTTCGTTGTTTCTTATTCATGTTTGATTGTGGCCTAAAGAGTGGAACTGGATCTTGTTTTAAGAAGAAAATAAATTTTACAAATTTTTTTGGACCGAGATGGACCGAACTTGACGTATAAAATACACACAAATTCATACAAATTCACAAATTGATGCTTAGCCGAGCTAGTTTGAGAGCTAGCAAGTAAGTTAAGCTCCAGTTCAAACTCGTTAATTCTGGAACAAGCTAGTACTACTGGCTTTTTTTTGCCACCCCTGGAACTGTCACTTATAAATAGAAAATGTTGCCGGGAAAAGAAAAAGGAGCCGTGAATTGTTGCTTGGGCCTTGGGACACCTTTCTGTCTTAATTTGCGGTGGTCACTGCTAATTGGCAAACAAACAAACAAACAAACAAACAAACAAAGAAAGTGGCATTTTGGTTTTTTGTTGTATGTTTTTTATTTGAATTTGTCTAGAAACCCTTGGATTTTTGTTCATTTTTACTGGTATTAATTTGAAATAATAAGTAAAGAAAGAAGTGAATAAAAAAATATTATAAATAAACAAACGCAAGAAGGCAAAAAAAAGCCAGCTAAGGCATTTTGAGAGCCAGCTATGCTGGGCCCATTGACACTGCGTCACTGGCCACTGGTGTTATTATGCCTCCTCAATCCTCATGCCTCATGCCTCTGCGCTGTCCCATGCACTGGGTCCACACACACAAAATTACACAATTTAGTAATTTACAACACAACACAACACAACACAACACAAAACCCAAGATCCCATTAGTCCATTACCATCTCTCTCTCTCTCTCTCTCTCTCTCTCAGACTCTCTAACAAGGGAAGGAAGTATCTAGCAAGTGACTGAAGCACGCACTCACTCACTGTGTTAGTGTTTACCCATCTCATAAGTCATATCTATCTCCCAACCTCATAACTAAATCTATCTGATTCAAAGCAACAGCAACAGCAAGCGGGGGATACTAGCTAGGCTTAGGCTGGAGAATTAACTCGATCAGTGGAAGCAAATCAAAATCAAAATCAAAAGCAAAAGAAAAAGCAAGCGATCGATGGATGCCAAGGAGGAAATAGCAGTTGAATTAGCTCCACCCACATCCACATCCACATCCACTCCTTCCCCTCCTACTTTGGTAAATCCACTCTCAATCTAATTAATTTGTTAATTTAATTCTTTCTTCCTTTCTCTTCTCTTCATTCACCTTAATTAATTTAATTCATCTTTTTATTTTATTTTATTTATTTTTCGAATACTTTAATTTTATTTATTTATTTCTTAATGTTATATTATTATTATTTAATTCTTCTTGTGGGTGGGTTATTACTTATTACTTTTAGAGGTTATGTTAATGTTAGTTTAGTATAATAATATAGGGAATTGCTTTGTATGCAAGGAAACCATATATGCCCACTCATGCTACCAACTTTCCCACACTCCTTTTTCATTTTTTTTATTCTCTTTTACTTTTCCCCTTCCCCTTCCCCTTCCCCTTCCCTATATCTATATCTATCTCTCTATCTTTTTGTAGGAAAAAGAGAAAGGGAAATGAAAAGAGAAAGTTAAAGCGGGATTTCATTTTTATTTTAAATTTAAAAGTGCTTCTTAATTACTACGTTACCCTTTTTATTTATTTATTTATTTTTCTTTCTTTCTTCTTCTTTTCATTTAAAAGCATCTTCTGGGGATTTCCGGTAACTTTCCAGCTCACACCCAAATTAACAACTTATTAATTATTTCAAAATAGTTTGCTTATTCACTAATCTTGTTACTATATATGCTCATACCATGACATGTCACATGTGTGTGTGTTTGCATGAATGATTTTTTAACTTGGTCCCTCATAATCATTTTATGACCGTCAATCCTTTTATTCAAAGGTTAGGATCTTAATCATCTTTTTTTTTTTCTTTTTTTTAATGTATTGAAAGGATATGATCAATTCAAATTTAACAAGGGTTCTAGTCTGATGCATATATGGTAGCACAACTAGCTACCAATAATTTCTTTGCTTTTCCTAGTTGTTCTATATTAATTACTTCACATTTTCACCAATTCCATCAGCACCAAGGAGTTTAATTTTTGGCAGAATTAATTTACTGGTAAAGAGTTTATACTACTACCCGTATGTTTCAAGTCCACCTTATTTTGGCTCAACCCACTCTGTTTCTGCAATTAAACATCATTTATCCTGACAAAGTGAGCTTAATTACTTATTGGGTGTTGTTTATCCCTGGTTTGTGTGTTGTGGTGTGTGGTGGTGGTGGTTGGGAGGGGGGGGGGGTCGTTATGTTTCGTATAAGGAGGATAAAGTTATCCCTTATCCCTCTCACAAGGGATAATAGTTATCTCTTTATCCCTATTTCTTTTCTTAACCCGCTGTTACGCATATCTTGTGGATTACTTTATTCTTGAGTTATCCTCAAGTTATCTTGCTCCTCCCAAATATGTCTTTAGGTTACAATAACAGTTGGATGATCAGAACATTTCACTATTAGACCTAAACACCTTTTTATTTTTTTAATTATTAAATTCATTTAAACATTTTAAAGTCTTTTCTCAATTCTTTTCATTTTTTTTTCTTTCAACATCAGATGGATAAGGAGGAGAAAACCCAATTGGAAGCACCCAAGGAAAGTGAACTTGCTCACATCCCAGAAATCACTGAAGAAAACAAAACA
This sequence comes from Carex cristatella, assembly GCA_024447775.1. Classification (NCBI taxonomy): domain Eukaryota; kingdom Viridiplantae; phylum Streptophyta; class Magnoliopsida; order Poales; family Cyperaceae; genus Carex; species Carex cristatella. Next base: position 211,190 of record JAJHPF010000023.1, read on the forward strand.
TTGAAAACTAAAGATCAAGAAGAAGAAGACAATGCAATTACAGAAACTGGCACGGTTAAAAATATTGATGTGGCCGTGGAAGAGATAAGTGGTGCCGAGGCAGCTGAAGAGTCAGTGAAGAAAGAAATCAAGGAGACTTTGATTGCACTTAGCAATGCAACTGAGGAAGCTGCAGAAACCACCAAGCTGGTGAAAGAAGAAGCCAAAGATCAATCTGATGATGTCGCTCCAATTTCTGCAGTGCTAGTTTCGGAAACCAGTGAAACAGAAACCACTGAGCTGGTGAAAGAAGAAGCCAAAGATCAATCTGATGATGTCGCTCCAATTTCTGCAGTGCTAGTTTTGGAAACCGGTGAAACAGAAACCACTGAGCTGGTGAAAGAAGAAGCCAAAGATCAATCAGATGATGTCTCTCCAGTTTCTGTAATGCTAGTTTCGGAAAGTGGTGAAATGCTAGCTGCAGAAACCACTGAGCTGGTGAAAGAAGAAGCCAAAGATCAATCTGATGATGTCTCTCCAGTTTCTGTAACGTTAGTTTCGGAAAGTGGTGAAACGGTAGCTGCAGAAACCACTGAGCTGGTGAAAGAAGAAGCCAAAGATCAATCTGATGTCGCTCCAGTTTCTGCAACTCTAGTTTCAGAAACTGGGGTAGCTTTAGTGACTCCAATCCCCGAAGAACAAAAACAAACCGAAGATCTTGCAACTCCAGTGGCTGAAACCCATGAAGAAGACAAGCAGGGGGCTGAAGAATTGGTGAAAGAAGAAATCAACGAAACTGATTTGCCTAATCATGCAACTGATACAGAAACCATCATCGACGGGACTAAAGATGCCGAGCCTATTCATGAAGAAGAAAACAAGGTCATCGAAATTGTGAATCTGCAACAGGAAGCCAAGTTGCCAGAAGTTCAAAGTGAGGATCGTAAGTTGGAGGATACTTCAGTTGCAGTAACAGTAGGTGAAGAGGAAGAGGCCGAGAATAAGGATGAGTTGGTGAAACAAGTTATCAAGGAATCCGAGTTACCTGATTCTTCCCTTGCTGTAACTCCGATTGTTGATACTACTGAGTCAACGCCAGAGACCAAAACCACTGATACGGATGCGGGTGCAGTTATGGAGCAGGTTCGTACTGAAAAAGAGAAAGCTAATTCGGATGAGTTAAAGGTTGAAATTAAAACAGATGCATCTCCTGTACTTTCTGAAAGTGCAGAAGTTGAAAGTGAGGTTACTCAAGTATTGCCAGAGAAGAAGAAAAAAAGACCTCTTGGAGACCATTTGGCAGAGGAGAAAGCTAATGACTCATCCGTTACTGCTAACAAACAGGTTTCTGATGACAAGTCAGAAATTGAGCCGTCAAAATCAGAGCAGACTGCAACTGCAGTTGCACCAAAAGAAAGTACTGAGATTTCTTCTAGAGATGCAAATACCACTAATGATACTAAATCAGAAGCAGATGAAAAGAAGGAAGAGGATGAGAAGGCCACACGTGAGGTAACTAAAACCGAATCTGCACAGGAAGGGGAAGGTGAGAAGATTGCTGAGAAAGAATCTGCTCCAGCAGGGGAAGCTGCTAAAGAAGAAGTTGCAAGCAAGTTGACTTCCCGGGGCTCAAACAACTTATTGTCAAAGGTGAAGCATCAAATAGTGAAGGTGAAGAAGGCAATTGTAAGAAAATCTCCGAGTTCGAAGAATATGCCGGTGGAGAATAAAGATGATATCAAAGTCAAATAAAAATGAATTAGAATTTCTTTTTCTGTGAAATTAATATGGATTTTTAAATGATCCCTTTGGTTGTGCTAGCTTTTTAATTTGCTTGGTTTTACATTAATTGTTGGTTTGTATTATTATATATTTATTTATTTATTATATATTTTGTATTTCATTAGATTGGGATTGGGATTGGGATGTGAATATGTTTGTGCAGTATACAAGAACATAGTATGCTTGATGACTTTGTTGAGTGTTACATTTACTTCAACTTGTGTGGATGTTATTTGTGAATATGTGCATGTGGTATGTAGACAGACAGTAGTCAGTACTCAGTAGTGTAAAAACAGTAGCAGTGATATGTCACATGTATAATCAAGTCTGGTATTTTGGTTTGTGTTGTTAATCTATCGTTTTAATTTCATCCTGCTCCTTAATGGTCGATGGCTTCCGCGAATGCGTCAACTTCTTAATAAATTAAGCGTGGTATCCTTGTTAACTTTATAATCCATATATTTTCAGAACGATATTAAAAATAACTTACCCAAAATGGTGCTATTACTAAGCAAGCTCCCTATGCAATAAGCTTATAAAGGGAACAAAGCAACAACATGAGAAAAAAAAAATTACACAACCCAAAATCATCTAAAAGCGTAACTCTGATTATATAACAAGACATAAAAGCTACATTTGATTACAAAACTGATCCTGGGAGTAGCACAAGTGGTACTAATTCAAGTCTTCAAACCTTATCCTGCACCAGCATAAAAAATAAAAAGTTTTTACAGCAACATGAATTGTTAATTTTTAGCAATCGAAATGGGAATTCAATGGAAAGTCCCAACCAGATGAAACTTAAATAACAGACCCACAATTTTATATTATCATACAAGTAGAGAAAGGCCTAAATCATATTGTCAAAAGTCCTTAATTGGAGGTGGATCCCGATCTCCTAAACTAATGCAAGTTTGAGTTTAATTGGTTCGGAACTGTCCCATCTGAATCCGAACAAATCTGGTCCAAGTTAGAAATTCAAGGGGCCCTTTAATATACGCGTCAAAGCTGATCAGACGGTCTGGAATCTGGATCCAAATTCAAAATTTGAGTTACTTTAGGGGATCCGAATTCCCTGGGTGTACCAGTGGTTGGTACAAGTTCCCAGATTATTCCAATAGATAAAAGTTGACAGGTAGACCCTTTTACCCCTGACCCATGAGTTCTTCCTCTTCGGCTTCCTAAAAACAAACATATAAAATACATTCACGTTCACTACTAACATAACATATCACCATCTAAAGCAGGAATAATAACATTCATTCTTAACTATTTCTGTGGATGTTAGGATACCAGCGTGAGATAGTAAAGAAAATTAAAGGATAAACTCAATTAAGTATAGGTCAACAAAGTAAAATAACCCACCAAAAATAAAAGTTTCTGAAGCACATTGCTAGCTATAACATCTCTGCTTTGGGATCTGGTTTGACGGAATTGGCTACTCCTGCATCTTCTCTTCCAAAACTGGAAAGCACACTTGTTCCAGCAGCAGTGGTGGCGGTATTCTCACTGGAAGACCCGACTTGAGCTGGCTTGGTATTGACATGAGGATGAAGCAGAGGCATCGGTGAAACCATGCCGTGCATTGCATGTGCATGCGGGCCTGAGATGAATTGTTGAGGGTGCACCGGGGAGTACATGCCCATGGCGCCCATGCCCATCTGGTACATCCCAAGGCCCAATGGGGGATAGTGGGCCATGGGTGGGCCCCGTAACGGTTGCATCATGGACGGTATCATGACTGGCGGTGGCATGAACATCCCATTTCCCATTGACATCATCTGCACACGCACGTGTATATAATTAACCAAATTTCGTAATTAGCTACCCAAGTTTTCCTTTTACTTATTTTCTTCACAGTTCAAGACAAACGTGCCAAGACGCACATTAATTATGAAATTTTTGGCATATTAAATGAAAAAAAAAACACTGAACAGTAACTACTAAATGGATTACCTGAATTTGGAGTTGGAGATTCTTAAGGTATTCGATGGCATCATCAAGCATCGACGCCTTATCCGCCTTTCACCAACCAAAATTCAATATTACAACAAAATTCGTTTAAGTATTGTATCTTTATATTACATCTTGAATTTTATCAACAATTTAAAAGATGTATGTAGTGCCATACCTTGCTACAATTCGGTATAAGCTCTTGAAGTGCCTTCATTTTCTCATTTATCCTCTCTCTTCTCCTCTGATCCAAAAATAAAACAAGAAGCACAATATGCAGTAATGATTGCACTTGAAGCCTAGCTAGTTGGTCTCAGTTATCTCTATATTGGTCCACTCTATTCTGACAAACGGTGCAAGCAATTGAGCTGCAATTTATACCGACTTTACCTAAAGTGAACCCAAGTAGAAACTAAACCAAAACATAATTGCCCCTCTTAGCTACATTTGTTTACAATGTAACAAAAAATTAGCCCCAATTTGATCCCAATTTAGCCTCGGTCTCCCCTCATCTTCAGCTGTCTCAAGTTTCATTCAAAAGGATCCAAAAATTTACCTAAGATAAATGCAACCAGGCCTAATTCTTTAAACTACAGAGAAACTTGGTTCAAATTCCACATAATGGTTGCATAATTAAACCATGGCCATGAAATTAGGATTCTGTGCCATCCCAGTATACCCTGAAAGCTTCACCTAATTTCGACTCGATTGCCCCTTATCATTGTCGCAAATGAAGACAAGAAGATTGTGTGGTAGTTCTTGTTTGGATTCTTATTTTATTACATTTAAAGAATTGAAATACATACTCTTTCTGACATATTATGAACTTCAGCTGCACGGCTCTTCTTTACAGATCCACCTCCTCCAATTGCAACTCTTTTTTCTCCTGCTAACTCATCGTCCATATCCTGCGAATTTCCCATACAAGTCATGTGCAATGCATGTATAGTATAACTACATAAAGGACCCAAAAGTAGTCCAAAAACAATTAACTAACATGTTAACATACTCATTTTTTTTATTAAAGGGCCCCGGTACACCCACCATCTTTTTTTTTTTTTTTTGTGTGACAAAAGTGGGGCTTATCCACCAGTTTCATTACGAAACTTAATAGATTGTTCTTACAAAAGCAGTTGTATTGAGAACAATACCACTGAATATAGCCAATCAACTAAAAATTAACATCCCCACTAGATGATATATCACATAACTACCACATCTAGGAGGCATCTACTAATCAGCATAATAGTTTGCTAGGATCACAAAAACATAGTTTGAGATAGAATTATACAAAACGTACAGATAAACAGTCAAACCACCCCAGCATCTTTTATTGCATGGCACAGCACAGCACCGAATTTATTCCGTGCATATGATCTCTCTTTCTAAAAGAAGGAAAAGAAATAATAATAAGTATAGAGATAGAGATAACTACCTCACTGTTGCTGCTGGATTCTTCTCCTTCCCTAATTTTCCTCTTGCCAGCATGCTTTGGCTCACTACTATCAATCACCTCATCATTCACTACTGAGCAAACAGAAGAAGCTGCCAGCACAGGCTCATGCCTAATTATACTGCTCTCTTTTTCATTGGCACGAATGAACGATTTCTCTGTTGAATTTCTGTTGATGGTGGAGGTTGATGCCTTTGCCCCGCTCGCCAGACGCTCCTTAAACAGAGAGAAGTTTGTCACACCAGCAGTCGTACCAGTACCAGCACCAGCACCAGCACCAGCACCAGCACCAGCACCAGCACCAGCACCAGCATTATTATTAGGTTGTACTGTGGTTGTCAAGTCAAGAGTGCTTTGGTTGGTACCGGCAAACTCCTCGAAGAAATCAGAGAAGAAGTCATCAGCATGAAGCGGGTCAGGTTGAATGGGGCTGCTGGATCGTAACGGGTCATTGAGCGAGTAGTGGATCCAGGGGACCATGTCGTCCTTATCCTCGGCTCCGAGAGTATCGTTTTCTGGAAACTCATTTGCCATAATGTCGGCCCTCTTTCTTCTGCCATTGGCATTGTTGCTGGTACAAATATCAGCATGTCGACTATGTTGAATTCTTTCAGGTGATTTTTTGGGTCGGCTAGAGTGGTCATGCATCACAATTTGGCCATTATCCCATAAAAGCTCCGCAAATTCATTGTCAGGCCTTAATTAATTAAGGAACCAAACAAACAAATTAAGACGATTAGAATATTATTTATAATAATTTCCATTTATCTACTTTAATTAAATATAATTAGTCATTAATTACAAGTGGACTGCCTGATATACATACATAGGTACGTAGATAGAAATGGAAAAGGAAGAGACCATTAATTTTAATTAACCCAGAACAGAAAGCAATTAGATAGTGTAGTATTCCAAAAGATAAAAGACTAGAGAGAGAGAGAGAGAGAGAGAGAGAGAAGAGGATTAATAAGTGGACTTACAAGCAAAATGGGGAAGAATAGGTGTTCGTATTCATAGTGGACTTGGGTTTTGTAGTCTTTCCAAGAAACTCGGATAGGGGCATCATAAATAAATCAAAACACCAACCAAACTACCTTTCTTTGTTTCTCAGTTCTCAATCAATCGAAATATATAGAGTCCATACTCAAATAGCTAGAAGAGAGAGAAGTGGGATTTGGGAAAAAGGAAAGAAACGAAAGTGGAAAACAGAGAGAGAGAGAGAGGAATGGGGGAGGAGAAACACGATATGAAGTGATGATAATAATCATATCACATCATATCAGACAGATATGCAGTATAATGTTCGTTGGACTGGCTCACTTGTTCAAGTTCCTAGAAGAAAAGATAAGGTCCTATGCTCCTATTCTCACTATCACTCTCACTCTCTCTCTCTCCTACTTAATGTATATATTAATTGTATAGTGTATTATATTATATTCACATCACAGTTAAACTCATGTACACACCTATGACTATGACTACATATCTATTTATAGCATTTTATAGGCTACACAGCATCCTCTCCATCTTTCTTTTTTGTTTGGTCCATGATGCATTGCATATTTGCATCCAGTGGTAAATGAATTGAATTAGGCAATCGAATTTTTTTATCCATAGAAATTACTAAAAAAAAAAGAGAGAAATAGAAATAATACTTCCAGAATTTATTTTATATAAAATAATAAAGAAAGAAAGATTAATAGAAAGAGTGCATTCTGATAGATAGAAAGATTGATACCAATATCATCAATCATAACCTAGTTTTTCTCTATTAAAATATAAAAGGTATTTAAGAAAATAAATAGAAGAAAACAACAACTTTGCTAGAATCGATGAAATTAGTATCAATCTAACAATAGATTTTTTTTGGATTGATGAAATTAATGCCAATTTTTAATTTGTGTTACACTAATAGAAAGATTAGAAGTATTGTCTCTATACAAAGTTTAAAAAGGAAACAATAGTCTCCATCCAAACTAGAAGTGTCGATAGGATTTTTTTTATCCGTTTATCCGATCCGTATCATATCTGATAAGATGGATACGGATAAAAAAAATTTCGTAAGTTTGTCAGGTATTGTAAATTTTTATTTTGTTATCTAAACGGGTAAGGATATGGGTTAATATTATTTCGTACCCGTTACCCGATTGGATAATTATAAAAATATATATATGTATTATATATATATATATATCAAGAGGAGGGATCCAATTACAACTTTTTTTTTTTACACATCTTGACATTGTTTTTTTATAGGTCAATTTTGAAAATTTTAAAATCCAAACAGTCGATCCGAACCGTTCAACATGATAACCATATTAAAATATGCTTGGAGACCAAATTTTACATTTTTTGAATTTTTTACTATATATTAAGATGGTTACAAAACCGTTGTTTTTCAATGGTCCGAAAACAACGATTTTGTAACCATCTTAATAAATAGTAAAAAAATTCAAAAAAAATGTAAAATTTTATCTCCAAGCATATTTTACTATGGTTATCATGTTGAACGGTTCGCATCGACTGTTTGGACTTTGAAAATAATAGGTGTCAAGATGTGTCAAAAAAATGGTGTAATCCGATCCCTCCTCATATATCAATAAGTATTGAAAAGAGTATTTTAATTGGTTTACTTGCGCTTAGTATGATCAGAATTTCTTTTTAATAAAGTATTATACATGTGTGAAATAAATGTATAGGTTTTATTGTTTTATTTAATAAATAATAAAAATATTATTATATTAGTATTACCCGTTATTTATTCGCTACTATTTCGACAATTATAATGGGTAATAATAAGATAGAGACAATACAAAATTTGACACTGAAGATAAAGATATGCAACAGGTTTATAAAAAAAAAATGGGATATTGTTTTCATTTTTCCCCCTTATTTTTTTAATATATTTTATGGATAAAATTAAAATTCTCTAGACAATTAGCCCAAGATCGATCGATGGACATCAAGTTGAAAGGAGCAACGACTAACGAGGCACCTTCGACGAGAGAAATTAAAATCAGAAACTGCGGTGACTGTATTCAAATTGATCACGGATCGATGAAATGAAACGAAATGTCAAACAAACGAATGAACCAAAACGGGCATGCACTCAAGTCTCAGCAGCAGCTGCTCGCTGGTTGCTCATTTAATTTCTTTGCCCCTATTCGGCCATTAATTGCACATTGTACCCATCCAAATTCCAAAATCCAAGAGAAGATATATATGCATCAAACCATGCATACATTGCATCCATTTCATTAATTTACTATTCATTCAAAATCCACTCCACATACATACATACTTACGTACACACACATATACATATGTATTATTATATATTATATATATGTTTTAAACAACTTAATTTGACCCAGCTAGCTGTTTTATTATGCATGCAGCATGCAAGTCAAGTCAAGTCCGTATGATCAAGATATCCTATATATACGGGGAATTAAATTTAAACATGTACAAACATTAGACAAGGGTTGTACATACGTACCCTAAATAAATTAATTAATCCAAACTGCTGCTTTCCAGGAGGCCACAATCTCCCAGTCATAATAATAATAATTTATTGTTGCGGCTTAATTTTTTTTGTACTGACGTATGATAATAATAAATTATAATATATATTACGTAAATAGTACGTGGGTCATATATCTATGTACGTAGCTAGTGTACTAATTGTTTCATTGTTTGGCAACTATTTATCAATTTTTAATTTTTTATGTATAAATAAATTAAGTTGGAAATACATAAGAATGGATTGATTTGACAGCCAACATTTGATTCTTTGGTTTAATATATAATAGAGGCAATGTTTGTTTACGTACGACCACATGGGAGGTTGCATTTGCATGCAAGCATATACAAAATACATACGACAAATTCCTTGTAATTATTAACTTAATTAGATGGATGGCGCCGTGAGTACGTAATCATGCATGCCTTGCCTAGTTGCCTTGAGAATTAAATGACACTATTATATATTGAAAATACTTAAGAAAAATACTGAGCTCGATCGAGTCCTCATTTTAAATGACACTATATATTGATTATTGAAAATACTAATCCTCCGAGTCTGAGCTCCACATTTCAAATGTTATAAAACTGAGAATTTGACTATGGCATGCACCATTTTAACTTATAAAAAGTTAGAAGAGATAATGAGACTGAAGAAGAAATTATTTTATTAGTCTTTCTCAAATCACAGCTTACATTACATACCGTATATATATAAAGAAGAGGAGAAATAGACCTAAAACCCTGGTTACTAACTTTTAAGGTTTAACAATCTGATAATTTGCATGAATGGTAAACACAAATATAATTAATGTGACAGTCCCTACAAGAATCAATATAGAAAAGGGAATAATTTCGTTGGTCTCTGTAGCTATTTGATGAATTATGAAAACCAATAACACAAACCTAAAGCAGCAAGAAGGAGAGATAATGCAACTGGAGAGTGAGCTAGCGCTTGTAACGGCAACGACTAGCGAGCAGAAGAGAGAGAGAGAGAGAGAGAGAGAGAGGATCGATAAAGGGTCGAACTTTAATTGGACGGGATCTTTGGGTACGTAGGCCATTTTAAATCTGAACTTTAATCTGTATAGCTCTGGATACTTTTGAGGATCTGCGATCTCAGCAGAAACAATTTTGCCATACATTTTTGAATTTGTGAGCTTATACCTAGACTACAATATAATGAAGAAATGTACATGAGGCAACCCTCTCTTCTGATACTCAACCACATGCACACCCGATGCCACAGCACCAAATAAGTTCTTTTTTTTAGTAAGAATAAGAGTCTTGCTTTTATTTTTATTAACCGCAATTAGTTACAGAGTCTGGGTAGGATTTTGAGAGGTGACCCTGCAATGGATTTACATATGAATGGAAATATAAGAAAAAAATAAAATACAAAGAAAGAAAATTTTGAGAAAAGAAAAGGTACAAATTTTATCAAAATGAAATAATCACAGCAGAAATATCAAATTTTGTTATTGAAATAAAAGAATTAATATTTTGCCAAACAAAACTATACGATATCAAATCTAAAGATCTGTATTATTAACCAACGTCTAAAGGATTAAGAGCTTCATAATACCTGTCATATATAATCAAAGCGTTCAATTTTTATGTCAAAAAAGAATAATTAGGAAGCATGAAAATATCATTTTTATACCTCGATATATATGAGCCTAGCTTCCCCATGAATTGTAGCTAGCCGGCATCCAAGAGATTAATTGTACAGTTAAGTTTCTTTGAATCTCTATTAATTCGACCGGTCAAGAAAACCACTTGAAACCCTAATCCTAGAAGTGCATTGTACAGTTTTATATACTTGATATTGATGGTAAATTAAGCTGGTGCCTTGGTTTGAGACACCCACTTATCAAAGGAAGTCCCATTGAATAATTCAGACATGCCAAAACAGAAATTTAACAAACTATATTACAATATGCAGAGGGAACTGGAGGTTTCGATCAAAACCAATGATTAATTAATTAAGGTGACTTGGCAAAAGCCAGAGTCTTTCGGTTATATGGCAAAGGCCAGTCTGCATGCAATGGGGATCATATTCATATTGTATAGAAACAAACAGAAATGAAGAATGAGAAATAAGAAAATAAATAAAAAAGTTACTAAAAAACAGTTTAGACGTATGGTATGGGTTTACGTGTGGTGAGTGTGTTTTTAACTAAATTTAAGATTCTACACATAAAAATGACGCATTTAATAAAAAAAAACAAAATTATTAAATTAGATGATTGATATTAAATCTGAAATTTTATCTTTCAATTATAGCCGTTGGCAGAGCAGAACATTAACGTACTTAATATAATAATCGATACACACACACTTTGTAATATATGTATATTGTAAATGATATGAAGAAATATTCAATAAAGCATATAATCAATTCAATTCAATTAGATTAATAATTATCTCGCACGAATAGCTAACTGCTTGTCAATCTTCAAAATTAGAGTAAATGTTATAAAATCGGATGCATGATAACTAGTTTGAAAAAATTATTAGCATCGTAATGTCTAACACCTCATGTCAAATACAACAATATATTTTGTGGAGAATTATTAGAAAAAATATTAATTCTCTTCTTTAACTTAATTTTTTCTTTCTTTCTACCGAGTGCTCGATCTCTCTCTCTATCGATCTGTTAATGTTTTTTTTTCTTGCTCTTTCTTTTACCACGCCGAAGTGGAAGAGAGTGTATATATAATTAGTGGTGCTCTCATAAGGAATGTAGCACTGAAATGGATCATGATTAAGTAATGAATTAAATCAGGTCCTAAGACCAATAAATCTTTGAGTTAATTAGCAGCATTGAAGCTAATATTGACTAGTCAACAGTTGTAAGTGTTGTTGTATATTATGCTTATAATTAGAGCAAAATTAGAATGTGATGTGCTCACCAAAATTTTTTTATTGGAAGTGTGATGTACACCTCTAAAAATCTATCGGATTGTTTTCAAATAACGACGAATCTAATATGTTGAAATCCATCTACTTCATGATGAGTGATGCTCATGCATGTACATGAAATTTTTTGAAAGCTTCGAATTCATTTAGTATAAGATTAAACGGTCAAAAAAATTATGAAAAATAAATATATAAAACTTATAAAATAACTTATAAAAAAATTTATTTTTTGACAGCTTGATTTTGTAATAAATAAATAAAATAATTTGATAAATTTTTAAAGATACGTTGACCAACTCTTTTTGACGAGCATGTCACACAGCTAGCTTATCTTTGCTCCTGTAATTGAGTGTGATGGGCCATGGGAGTGCTGACACATATATTACATGCATGTACGGTGTATGTGGGAAACAAATATGCGCAGGGTTTCTGCTTGTTCAAATTAAATCATTCGTTTATTTTGAGATTCATACATAAAAATCAATTGCTTTGAGATTCGTGTATTAAAAAAAAAGAAAAAGTTATTTATTTATTTTGAGATTTATGCATAAAAATCAATTGCTTTGAGATTCGTGTATTAAAAAAAAAAAGAAGAAGAATGATTTGATCTGGAAAAAGCTGAAACCTGGCCTGCGCAGCAGATTTATTTCCGTGTATGTGAACTTGTGAAGAAAGAATGAAGAAATTGATTGGCTGAATGGCCGATGGATGTTATTAGATGCAATCAAATCACCATGTGCCTCCTGCATCTTGATCTTGGTGTACTTTTTGTGGGGGATGAGACTCGACCTGAGAGTTGACAACTACGTACTATGTCAACAGTCAACAGTCAATAGCCAATAGTCACCATATGCTTATAATATATATTAGCCTTGTAAGTGTAAGTGTTGTATATTATGCTTATACAATATTATTCGTGAGATATTTGCAAACGAGTTTTATTCATTTTTTTTTTTACTGTTTTTGAACCGAACTCTGAATAAAACATAAGAAAAACATCTAATACATTTTATTTGCGAATAAAATACGAACTATAAATTATTCGCGATAAAAATACAAAATTTTTTAAAAAAAATTTTGAGTTTTTTTTATTTCTTGTTGTACCGAATTATATATATCTAAATTACAAATTTTTAACTCGCCAAACTTTTGTATTGACACTGTGGTTAGAATCATTGACACTATGCTTATAATTATAATTAAGTGTGATGGGCCATGGGTGCTGACACATATATAACATGTAGATGTATGTTACATGCATGTATGATGTATGTGAACTTGTGAAGAAAGAAGGAAGAAATTGATTGGCTGATGGCAATGGATATTATTAATTAGATGCAATCAAATCACCATGTGCCTCCTGCTTCTGTTACTTTTTTTTGGGGGGGGGCGGGCGGGCGGATGAGTCTTGACGTCAGAGTTGAGACTTGACAACTACTGTGTCACTCACATCACGAATGATTATGTACAAATTTTCTTTTAAGGAAAAATTTTCCGGCATTTTTTTCCATAACTAATAAATAAAATAAAATAATATTAATAACTAATATTTAAAAAAAATTTACTCATAACCAAACCATCTACGGAAGGCGGTTTACCCTTCATATCAAACCGCCCAACCGTGGAGCGGTTTACTATTCATACCAAACTGTCCTTCCGGGGAGGCAGTTTGCTACAGTAACTTTTTTTAATTTTTATTTTTAGGATTAGAATGTTTCAATCTAAATAATGAGAAATGTTCAATTTTTGTACTAAAGTTAGATCGTGACTTAAAATATTCCTTATTTGGTTAGAGTTGATGGAGCACTAAAAATTTTGCAGTAGTTTTCAGTCTAAGTTATAACGAGTTAGTTTTTGCGATTTCAATTAATATTCTTAATTTGTTAATTCCTGCAACACAGCACTAAATGCATGATGCAAATACACTTGGCCTATTTACTGCATGAATGTGATAATTTTAAGAAAAGCCTAAAATCTAAGCATCTGTTCAAATGATTTTTGACTCTAGATTTGTTCATTGGATCAAGTGATTCTTACTGGAAATGAGGGTGTATCTGACTACATTACCAAGATTACCCGCAGATGTACAAACCCAGTTAGTGCCAGTAACAATACAAGCTGTCTGGTACCTCCTTGAAACTACAAAATTTATATAATTTAAAAAAAAAAAGAAGTAACATCTCTGATCGGTAATCTATTAGTACCTCCTCAGGGCAAATGCTTTCATTTGGTCGACTAGATCGTCGCTTTTGATTCACAACCTTTATTTGCTTCACTTCATTGTTCATTGGCCCATTCCTTTAGGAAAAAAATTAATCAGAAAAAACACAGAAACACAGACTGAGATTTACTTAATTTAAAACTGCACATAAACATGTAATGGTATCTAGATGACATCTTTAATAGTACATGTCTTATTTATAACAATAATTCCAATAAATTGACTTACAGCATACAAAATGCTTTGCAACAATCAAACATTTGTAGTACTTCCAATAAATAATCTAGTATTTCTCAAATTTACAAAAAACACCAATTATCTACAAAATTGCATGCCAATATACAAAAGTTCATAATCTAAAGCATTGTACCCTAATTCTGCCATCTCCATGCTTTAATCACTTGGGAACCAACAGTTACCGCACCTCAGGTGATGTGTCAATTGCAAAAATTTGAGAAATACTCAAAATTTTAAAAATATTGTAAATTTTTTATGTTTTGATTGCTAAATGAAAAATAGAAGGAAAAATAATTAACCACTATAAACAGATAAATTTCTCACATGGTACAGCATCCAGAGCCCGCCATAAAGACATGAGAAACACTATGCCCCAAATCGGTCCAATTCAAAGTGATTGGACTCTCAATTTCATCATTTAAGGGGTCATTTGAGCTCGGTACCGTAAGGTAAAGATTATAGTTTGAGCTTTAAGTTGAAAATCAAGAATTTAATCAAATTAACAATCTTCATACTTCCGAGAAGATTTCAAACTAAGTCAAGAAGAACAATCTCCATAACGAACCATGACAAACAGATTAAAATCTGATAAAGAAAACAAAGTGAAATGAATAATATTTTCCAATCAATCAACTCGTTTAACTCGATTCACAATACCGTAGGGCTCGCTTACTTATTTTTCAATCTAGCAACATATAATTTATATCACTCAATTTGATATTGGCAATCTGATAACAATTAACTTCAAAATAACTTATAATTTGTTATGTACAATAATATTTCACTCTAAATGTTACCAATTTTATTCAAACAAATACATTCAAGCATTCTGTATATTATTTGTAGTCATTAATTTCATATCTGTATTTTACATAGTATTACAATTGGGGTGTATCAGGGACCGGTTTGGGGTACCTTAACAAATCCAGAGTCAAAAAGACAAAAGAAAAAGATATCTACATGACTTACATACACTCTCATTTCCAGTAAGAACCACTTGATCCAATGAACAAATCCAGAGTCAAAAACCCTTTGAATAGATGCTTAGATTTCGGGCTTTTCTTAAAATTATCACATTCATGCAGTAAATAGGCCAAGTGTATTTGCATCATGCATTTAGTGCTGTGTTGCAGGAATTAACAAATTAAGAATATTAATTGAAATCGCGAAAACTAACTCGTTATAACTTAGACTGAAAACTACCACAAAATTTTAGTACTGCATCAACTCTAACCAAACAAGGAATACTTTAAACCATGATCTATCTTTAGTACAAAAATTGAACATTTCTTATTATTTAGATTGAAACATTCAAATCCTAAAAAAAAAAAAAAGTTACTGTAGCAAACCGCCCCCCGGGGTGGCGGTTTGGTATGAATTGTAAACCGCTCTACGGTGGGGTGGTTTGGTGTGAAGGGTAAACTGCCTCCTGGGGGGCGGTTTGGTTATGAGTGAATTTTTTTTTAAATATTGGTTATTAATATTATTTTATTTTATTTATTGGTTATGGAAAAAAATGCCGGAAAAATTTCCGGTGTACCCAAATTTTGAAAATAACTAATTTTTCCATGATGGTGGATTTTAATCATGAGAAATGGGAGAATAGCAGAAGAGGCTAGTCCGGAGCAAACCATCCATCACTCCCAAACAAATTGATTAGGGATATATCGGTGGTTATTTGATTGTAATAAAAGGGTAGTTTGAAATTTTCTATTCATGCTTTCATTTTAATTAGATGTCCACACCTGCATTCGCTTTAGAGTAGTTAGTTTTGCTTACTATTTTATATTACTTGCAATGTACTTTGTATTTCAGCAATTTGTTTTAATGAATAGCCTACGATTTTCAGTCAAAAGAAAAAAAAAAAAAAAAAAAAAGAATTGTGATTTGTGACAAAGAACCTCAAGTAATTAAGAAGTTGAGATGCATTTGGGTCCGTGAAAGAGAAGGAGAGGGCATTGTGGTCAATATAATTTTTAAAATAATTAAATAGAAGATAACATAAGTGAATGGGAATAGAAGCAAGTTTAAATTTGTATGAGAATATTATTGGATATTATGTTGTATTCATGGGAAAATTTCCTCTTGATTTAATGGAGGCCCATGCAGCTCTTCCCTTGTATTTTAAGTTTCCTTTTTCTCAATTGATCATCTAAGCAGAAGCAGGCCGACCATCGTAAATCCAATTAGACCTAAAAATTAACCTTAATTACGCACAAGAGATCTACAAAATATACATATAAAAAATAACGAAGAAGGCCTTATTTTAGAAAACAATAAGGTAATTGTAAAGTATAACTACCCAAAACAAAAAATATACATATATAACACAGCAGGGTAGATAAATATTATATATGTGTACCTACTTCTTACCATTCAAATAAAAGAAAGAATCCACCTACGTTATTTTTTAGCGACACCGATTACACCCTATATTTTTAAAGATTTTAAAGTTTAAACAGCCGATCCAAACCGTTCAACATGATCTCCATATTAAAATGTGTTTGGAGACCAAATTTTATATATTTTTTAAATTTTTTTACTATTTATTAAATATTTTACAAAATCATCGTTTTCAAGTCATTGAATTTTTGTACTCATCTGAGTAAATAGTAAAGAAATTCAAAAAATGTAAAATTTGATCTGCAAGCATATTTTAATATATCCATCATGTGAACGTTTTGGATCGAATGTTTGAATTTTGAAAATTTATTTGTAATCCGGTGTCACAAAAAAATGATGTAAATAGATCTCTTATCTTAAAAAAAAATAATTACAAAAATAATTAATTGCAGAAGAGAATAAGTATACGTTGAACAGCTTCACATTTTAAAATTAATCTCACCATGAAGCTCAACATCCTTCCAGGGGGATTAATTAGACCGTTACGTTCTACTATATATATATACTTAACAAAATAAAAGTAATTAAAAAAAGCTAAATCGAAAAATAAAATTAATTAGGACTAATCGGCTGCGGATGAAGAATTAAGCAGAGGCAGCTGTCTCTTCCATCTCAGCAGGCTAGCAGAGCTCATAACAAATACTACCTACATCTAATTAGTTCTTACTAATTTCTAAGTAGAAAATACATTGACAATCAAGCATTCATGCTTGCCAAATATAATTACAGAAGACGTACTCCTAATTGTTTTTCTTTTTTCTTAATTTTATGAAGGTCGGTGGCCGGTTTGGTTTGATTTGTCGAGGATGGACCACATGACGCGCACGTCTTCGTAGCCGCACGCCATGACCTCACCACGGAGAATCTTGCCGTGATGATCGTTCCCTGTATATATATAGATATATATAGATGTAAAAGATGAAATGGAAGCTAGGCAACTTAATAAATTAATTAATGTCATTAAGGATCGATATTGCAATGCAAATAATTAAGTAGGGTATATACGTAAGTTTTAATACCTTTAGATTGTTTGGAGTTGTTGGAGTCATGAGGAGAAGAATTAGAAGATGGCAACGACGTCGTCTTTGCCTTTCTAAATGGCCATGTCCATGTCCATGTCATTCTTCTCGACCAAGAACCCGCTATTAATTGTATCGATCAATCGATCAATCGATCAATCGATCAATCGATCGATCTCCCAAAAACAAAAACAGAAACAGAAACGATCGACCTCTCCTCTCTTAATTAAGCTAGCTAGCGCTAATATAACCCTGCTGGGTTCGTCTTTAATTAATATATATATGGATGGATATATATATAGCTAGGCTAGCTAGATAACTCTATATATTATATGTATATATGTATAAAGATGAGCTTTTGAGTTTTGACATGCCCATGTATGTCTTGGGACATATATACATCGATCTTATAGCTAGCTAGCGTAACTAAGTTCAATGTATTATAATTAAATGTGTGTGTGAAGGAGAGAGAGAGAGAGAGAGAGAATGAATTAAATTAAAGAAAGAGCGGAAAAGAGGCAAGATCCTCGGGGAGGTGTGGCTTCTCTGCGCGAGAGGGCATTGGGCACATGCTTGCTTCACATTTAATTAATTTTATTTACACTAGCTACTATCAATCTATATATTAATTCAAAGCACACACATACATATATAAATATGATTCCGGCCCTTCACACTTTAATTAATTAATTCTAACCGCGTGAAGAGGTGCTTGTTTTTTTCAATCGACCGTTAGTTATGCGGCACTTCATGCTATGTACGTAAACTAATTCTGTTTCCATATAGAAATTAAATTAATTTTTTAGTGAGTCTTATTGTTGCTGCTCTTATTAGAGGAGAACCTTTTTATTTAAGAAAAAGAAAAGTAAAAATGGTCATATATATATATATATATATATATATAGGCAAAGACTTCTATGGACATAAGGACCTATTTGTAAAATGAACATATTTTTATTTTCAAAGTTCAAACAATCAATCTGAACCGTTCATCTTGTTCTCCATATTAATATGTGCTTGGATACCAAATTTTACATTTTTATGAATTTTTTTACTATTTATTAAGATGGATACAAAAAATATCAAATTCAGACCATTGAATTTTGTACCCATCTTAATAAATAGTAAAAAAAATTAGAAAAATGTAAAATTTGGTCTCCAAACACATATTAATATGGAGAACAAGATGAACGGTTCGGATCGACTGTTTAAACTTTAAAAATAAAAATATGTTCATTTTACAAATAGATCCTTATGTCCATAGAAGCATCACTCATATATATATATATATATAGGAGGGATCAAGTTACAAATTTACAATAATTTTGAGTTACAACAAAGGTACAAGAACGGTTTTTTTTCATTTTCAAAGTCCAAATCGTCGATCCAAACCGTTCAACATGATTATATAAATAAAATATGCTTCCAGATCAAATTTTACATTTTTGTGAATTTTTTTTACTATTTATTAAAATGGGTACAAAATTCAATGGTCTGAATTTGACTAGTTTTTGTAAAATAGTTAATAAATAGTAAAAAAAATTCAAAAAGAATGTAAAATTTGATCTGCAAGCACATTTTATTTAGATAATTATGTTGAACGGTTTGGATAGACGATTTAGACTTTGAAAATGAAAAAACCCGTTGTTGTAACTTTGTTGTAACTCAAAATTGTTATAACTTGATGCCTCCTCATATATATATAGTGTGGCTAAGTTCAAAACATTTGTTCCTAGCCCCTGGAACAAACGATTCGTTTTTCCAATTTTCAAAGTCCAAACAGTCGATCCAAACTATTAGATGTTCAATTTATATTAAAATGTGCTTGGAACCAAATTTTATATTTTTTGGAATTTATTTACTATTTATTAAGATAGTTTTAAAGTTGTTGTTTTTCAATGATGTAGAAGTCTAATAAAATTAGCGATTTTCAAACCACCTTAATATATAGTAAAAAAAAAAATTAAAAATGTAAAAATTTGGTCTCCAAGCACATTTTAATATAGATTGAACATCTAACATTTTGAATCGACCATTTGAACTTTGAAAATCAGAAAACCGAATCGTTGTTCCACACTCTATATTTTATATCTTGAGTTAGTTTGTGGATGTATTTTAAATTTAAAAAAAAAAAAGGTTTGGTGGGCAGTAGCAGTAATGGGGAGGCGGAGTGCTGACTGTTGACTTGTCATTAGCGCATTAATTAATGAATTAATTAATCAATGCTCCATATCTCCATGTCTCTCTTTCTCGGTGAATGGAGCTGGCACAAATCTGAGCCTTATCTATTACCATTATGGTTCATTATTTATGTCCTTAATAAACTCAAATGGCATATGAGAATATTCCCCTTTACCTATTTCTAACCTTTTGCAATTCAGACTTCAGAGTATCAAATTAATTGCCCCTTTTGGACTGGACTGCCAAAGACTATTATTTACATGGTTAATTTCCCTTCTTCATCACTGTTTTGAAGCCCAATTCATCTCAGCCCAGCACCAACCCATAAATAAATTGGATCAGACGAGGCATTGTTCAATAAATCTCTACTTACATAATGGGCCCACTTGTCAGTAGCATCTTTCAATTCTCTTCGATTCGATTCATTGCGCTCTCTCTCTCTCTCGGATCGTGCGATCGCTCTCCATCCTTCACTGTGTGAGAGATAAAAACCCTTGTTATACTTCTCTCAAATTGAAGCACCAGACCGGACGAACCGGAGCGAGCCGGAGTTGTGGCCTTCGAGCCTTCTCCCCAACGATCATCTCCATTGTTGGTAAGCGCTCCCTTCCTCCCTCTCTCTGATTCTGTATATGAAGTTAGTTGTCACAAAGAACTAGAAAATGAAATTAGTTTTGCAAAAATCAAATATGCATTTGATTTGGGTTCAAAGAGGTGCTAAAGTAGTATGTTATAGTGGTTTAGACTTTGTATGTTTCTATTTCTAATGGAAATAAGCAGCCCAGCAGCTATTTTTTTTTCAATTAACTGTATTTTTATGCTTTCTGGTTTATTTCAGCAAACAGTACCAAATAGATTTCTCAGCAAAGTATGCAAAAATATGGTGCTGAACTGCAGGATAATCCTTAGTTTTTTTTTTTGGATCGAGGTTTGTTGCATGGATCAAGTCTACGGGCTTAGCAATTTCTAATGGAAATCTGTTCATTAACAGTTGCAGAAAGGGGGCTCCTTTGAAGGATGAAGAACGATTTGGAAAACCTACTGCTGCAAGCTGCAGGGCGGACTGGTGGCTCCTCCTCTGGCCGACCGCATTCGCATGGAAGGAGACACCAGGACTCCTACTCCGATAGGTCCAGCGACTCTGATGAAGAAGCCTCAAGATACAACAAAAAGAAGCCTCTTCCTTCGAGCTCGCAAGTGCCTCTGAAAAAGCGGCACCAGGAGTATTCATCAGACGGGGGTAACTCTGACTCTGACAGTGCACCGTCAGTGGGGTCAGACCTGTATAAGGATGAGGATGATAAGGAGAAATTGGAGGGTATGACTGAGCTGGAGCGGGAGATGATCCTGGCTGAGAGGAGCACTAAACGCGATGACCGCAAACTCAAGGAGTTGGCCATGGCCAGAGCACAGGAAGGCAAGGGGGAAAGGGAAAGGGAAAGGGAAAGGGGAGGCAGCAGCAGAAGGAGGGACAGGGACAGGGACAGGGACAGGGACAGGGACAGGGACAGGGATAGGGACAGTTCCCCCCCACCGCCACCTACAACAACAGCTGGGAGGGGCAGTGCTGGGAGAACATCAGTGAGGGGAGCTGAGAAGTCAGCGGCTGCAAGGATTGCTCTTGACGAGTTGCTGGCCCGCCGCAAGCGCAAGCAAGATTCAGAGGGATACCGTAACCGCCTCAGGAATCTCGGTGGAGACAGTCTTGCCAACCATGACAGGTACCTTCCTTTCTCTCTTATGCTTTGCTTCTTAATATTCATTTCATTTCATTTGTTGCCAAGTTAAGCTCCCAGCTGTCATGTAATCGGTTCAGATGCCAAACAAGGCAGCTTCAGTACAAATCAAATGCTTTGCTGGCCTTTTCGATTTCATTTTGAAATTATTTCTAGAAAGTTCCTCAGCATTTAAATCACACCAGGTTTTTCCAAAATATAATATGCTTTTGATATTATTTTTGAGACATTTTGATGCATCCCGCGTATCCCGCATTCCTACAAACTCACGGCCAAAAGCACATAAATCAAGATGGGACAAAGTCTAGGAGATGAGATCAGTGTTGTGGTCACATGCGGCAAGTAAGCAATTAGGAGGTATTAATTTTGCAGCTATTGCTATGATTTACGGAACTAAATTGAGGTTTTTTTTTTTTACTTGGCAGGTCTCCTCCCCCGCTACGGCGGCGCCCAGGGACCCCACCGAGTGACGGTGGCAAGAGCGACAGCGAGGACCGCAAGGACGATGAGCTTCCAGAAGACTCCCCAACACGCCCCATGCAACCTATCAAGTTTGAGGACATCAAGGACATCACCATCCTCAGATCTAGGCTCCTCAAGTGGTTTATGGACCCGTTTTTCGAGGATCTCCTGCCGGGCTGCTTTGTCAGGGTGGGTATCCACCAGCACAAGGACGGACGGCGCAAGTACAGGCTGTACATGGTCAGGAGTGTCGATGCTAGTGACCCTGACAAGACCTATAAATTCGAGCACTACACCACCTACAAGTATCTCATTCTGGTCACCCGCACCGAAACATCAATAGACAAGTGCAAGATGGCTGAGGTGTCTGATTCTCCCCCTCTTGAGAATGAGTTCCAAGAGTGGCTTCAGGTAAAAAAACTTGATTTATGAATTGAAGAATTTGATTTATGAATTGTGGGCTGAATTTGGTTTATGAATCTGGGCAGCTTGCTGAGAATAATGGAATGAGGATCCCAAGTCGTCAGGAATTGGTGGAGAAGAAGGAAGCCATCCAGAGGGCAATGAACTTTGTGTACTCAGCGGAAACTGTGAAGCAGCTGCTACAGGAGAAGAAGTTAGCAACCCTGCGGCCGGCGAACGTTGCTGCTGAGAAGGATCGCCTAAGAAAGGAGCTTGAGGTTGCACGGGCCCGCCATGACGATGCTGAAGCTGATCGTATTGTCACCCGCCTCCGCCAGCTTGAACAGGTAATCCATCCCTCTTCTCACGTTCTATGTGGCTGAGCATTATGACCAAGGTTGCTGTAATTGCTATTTTCACTTGTTCAATTTTGATCTAGACATGGCTAGCAATAATTATTTCTTCTATCTTCTTGACTTCTTCCTGCTGTCTTTAGTTAAACTAGCTCCAAAGAGATTTTGAACCATTTCAATTTGGAACCTTCAACATTGTTCTACTTTTCTTTTATCTCTGTAGAAATCAAAACCAATTTCAGTGTTGTTTCCTGGCGCAATTTGCAAATTCCCTCTCAAAAGTAATAATTGCATCAAAATCATGAGTCACTTATTTGCTCACTATGCTTTTCTGAGGGACACTAAATTGATCAAGAAACCAGTCTAGAGAGTATGTATGAACACCAGTACAGAACATAGTTCAGATTGTCAGGGTGCCACATAGAGGGATACAACCTACCTGTCCATTAAACATGTATTTGATAGTGACTCTGACTGTGTAAATCACATGTATGGTTTGAACCCTGATTCGACTCAACTAAATTTCCTATCTTCCTTCAAGGTAAATAAATTTTGAATGGGTTGCAAAGATGATGTCTCTAATTCAATGAATTGCAAGCTTAAAAAAACAGTTTCCCGACTGTAGCAATATACTTTACTAATTAATCGTGTAACTCTATATTTTGTGAATAACCTTATACTTTTGTCATATATATATAAAAAATTGTTTACGGTTGATGTAACGCCTTTTGAAAATAGTCATACTTTTGTGTTGTTAGCTGTATGTAATTTTCTCTAATCTTCCTCTAATATGGATTCATGGTATCAGTAAGTATACTGTGTAATATAAGGCATAACGTGTTTGCAAAAATCAAAGGAAAACTGCAAAAATATGTCCAATTTAGAAATAAATTTATTAATTCTCAGGTCCTCTTGAATTTTGACTTGACTTTCCTAGAGCATATAAACAATACTTAAATGCATTTAATCTGATTTTTCCAGAATCTTTAGATTAATGAATAAGGAAATATGACTTGATTAGTTCAGCTGTGTCAAAATTAAATAAAAGTCATTGTGTTGACTGAAATCAAAATTCACATTCTTATGCAAATTTGTTTCAAGCAAATATTTATAATCCTTGGAAATATGTTAATAAGCCCTTCTGGCAATTTTAGAACTTATAAACTACATAGCTCGAATGTAAAAATCTAAGAAAATCCAAAACAAATTCAATTAGTGCAATTTGGTGGATTTGAAGCAACATTTGATGTTTCTTTTCTGTTACTATTTTCTCTTTGCTTTTAGATTCTTTCTGATATTACTTTATGGTACTGAGAAGCCTACTGCACAATAAAACACATGGTGCACTCAAAAGAAATTATAGGAAACCCTGCTGTTATCATCAGGGGCATGATTGGCATAGATTCAATGTTATTGCAAACCAGTACTACATTCTCTTGATATCGAAGTAGGTAATTATTAGACAGGATGAGACTAAGATATAGGGAAGACGGATTAGTCCAAGCTGTTGGATTCACTGTAATGACTGGCATTGCTTCAATGTGTTGACTGTTTTATCCCATCTTCCTACCAATCCTTTCTTCTTTGCGTTGGATTGTCCAAAAAAGTGAAATAGTAAACTATGTTGCAGGTTTTCCAAGTTTTAACCAGTCTTAACTAATATTTTCTGATCTTTGTGAGGGTGATTTTGTTAATGTTGCTTTACAGATGAGTTCAGTCTTTGTTCAATGGTTAAGAATGTTTCAGTTGTGAACTATTACAGTGAAGATTTTGAAACCCCAATCTTGTTATTTTTGCTCACATTTTTTTTTTTTTCTGTTTGAACATGGGGCAGATGCAGCCAAAGCAGGTTGACTCGAAGGCTGCCAGGCTGGCAGAGATGAACCGTCGGAACCGTGCAGAGAACTTCAAGAATGCATCAGAGATGAAGCCAGTGAACACAGGTCTTAAGGCAGGAGAGGCCGGGTACGACCCATTCTCGCGGAGGTGGACCCGGTCTACGAACTATTACATGTCAAAGAAAGATGGGGAGGGGTCGAGTGCGAATGTCGAGACAGATGGTGGTGTTAAGGGAATGGCAGAGACAGCAGCAGCACAGGAGGCAGCTGCGGGGGAGGGGAAGTTGGTGGATACAAAAGCGCCAGTGGACCCGGGGACGGCAATGTACCAGATGCATAACTTTGAAGTGCGCATTGATCTGACGAAGCTGCAGCAGCTAGGCAGCACCCCGGCTGACCGCGTCTTCAATGGCCGGCTGCTGAGGAGGCAGAGGCAGGAGATAACTATCGGCCGCAAGGTGCCAGAGTCTGACGGCAAGCGCCACCCCCTCACTCTCTCTGTCAGTGATTACAAGAGGCGTCGTGGCCTGCTTTGAATCTTTTTATTTGCCCTATTCCTCTGAATTTTAGTTGTCAATTAAAGTTTGTTGGATGCGTAAACTTTTTAAATTTAGCTCTGTGATCTTTGTTTTCTGGCTTAATAAGGTTAGCTGACAACTGTAGCCGGTGAACTGGATAGAGTTTGTGTACTGGCACCTGATACTCTGATACCTGTGCATGCTGTAGGAATTAATGAATGGTATATGCATTGTATGTTACAGTTATCCTAGGTGACAGTTCCATGGATGCTATCTTATGCACCCGTCTTTAATTTGAACAGTTAAAACCTAACTACTATGATTGATTGAGTAGCAACCCATGGGAAGGTAATGAGAGATTGTTCAAGCCTGGATCAGTGGTTGGTTTACCACGTCAGCTGGGGGGGGTGGCTGAGATTTCCTAAAATTGCCAGAGCTAATGGAAAAAAAATTCGACCAAATTTCATTTAGTGCTAAGATGCATGTCAACTCTAGTGTCGGGTACTGGATACAAGTACGTTGTTTATGAAGCAACTGCAAGAGGCTGCAAGTAAAAGCACTAGAAAATTACTCTCAATTTTTCACAGAATCCTATAATACTAAGGAGGAAACGAGTAAAATGCTTTACAAGTGTTAAATCTCATTGTATAGGCCTATATATAGAGAGAGAAACACAGAATTAAGTACAAGATGTAATTTGCATCGTGATTAGCTTGAACTACTGCCCCAGCAGCAGCATGAGGGAAAGCTAGGCAAGCAGCTAAAACAACCACCACTGCTTTTATTATTCTCTGCTGCTGCTGCTGGCTCTGCCTTTACCTTTGGAGCCTCTGACTTTGGCAGCACCAGTGGTTGCATCTGTTCAACAGTTGGTGTCTGATGCCGCACCAACTCGTTTTTTAATGACCCATTCTTTGCATCATTCGTCAGTCTGTTAATTCAAAGTTGCAAAATTTGTATTATGTCATGACAGTATGGGATGAGACTTATTTAATGTGTAACTAATCAGATACAATGTTCCCAACCCATTGCAGCTATCTGGCATGATTGTAACTTTAGCCCCCCTTTTATTAAATAATATGTATGCTATTCTTTTCTCATGGTATTTAGTGGTACCAGATACAACCAGTATGGCTACTTCTAGCTTGGTATGTACCAGTTCAAAGTGGTTATAAATAACCTTGGTTTATTAAAGGCAAGACAACCAATTCTGATACATGCATTCGTGGGTATGATGATGTGAGAGAGAGAGAGAGAGAGAGCGAGAGAGCGGAATGCATACATGGGAAAGGCAAAGGACTGGTGACTGGCAATGCTGCCATCGGTCGAATGGCCCGAAATGCTATTTCTCAAGTCTTCTTCTCCCAATCCCTTCACAGGGGGAGGGGGCTGTTTCACATCCCCTACAGTTGTGCACTCATCCTTCTCCTTCTCCTTTGAGTCAAGGCGTGGAAAATGTGCATAATCGGCATATGCTTGGTAGTAGGCTGTCAATTCCTGAGACTTTCCCATGTGGATACTGAAAAGAGACTCATTCGAGGCCACGCTCCAGTCAACCGGGCTACCAGACTTTGCATGGTTGAAAACCTCTGCTGGGATGCGGTTCGGGTCATACCCGTTCATCATTGGTGACTTGGGGGTGCTTGGGGAGGGAGACAGCAATGATGGTGCTCTCGGGGGCAGTCTGACATCTGGCAGTTTTTTTGTTTCTTCTGTCAGTTCAGGGGAGATGGGCGATTCTTTGTGATCCAGTTGGAAGAGATCTTGTTCCTCAGAGCTTGCTGAGGAAGTAGAGGAGGAAGAGGAAAATTTGGAATCATGACGGGAATCCTCCGGCAAATTGTCATTATGCAGTCTCTCCATGTGAATCTATCTATATTAAATCAACATGTATATCACTAAAGGAGGCATGCACTTGTTTTTTGAAAAGACTGAAATTGAAATGCTCTCTCTCTCTCTCTCTCTCTCTCTCTGCAACCCCTTCTCTCCCTCTGAAATCCTGTTAAAAAAAGAAAGAAAAACAAAAAAAAATTGTAAAGTTGCATAATTTGCAAGGAACTCAAAATCCCACAAAATGCATGTAAGTTTCATGCGTACCAGGTAGGTTGGTCCGTGCAAAAGGTAGAAAAGCAATGCCCTCTGTTTCTCACCTTGTAAAATGGTAAGGACTGAAGTGCAAAAGAGAGAAACGAAAGGGGCAAAGGGAAGAGAAAAAATGGAGAAAGAGGAGATAGCTCAGCAAAAATGCACAGAGCCTCAAACACATGCCAAAATTAGGGGTCAGGGAGAACTAGGCGAGAAACAGAGTGGAGTACAGAAAATAATGCCTTAATTAGTAAATCTGCTGACGCCTGGGCCCCGCAACCCTCGCTCAACCGCTCCTCTCTCATCTCCCCGCGTCTCAGCATATACACTACTAATTCAAAAGGCCATTGCTGTCAACTCATTTTGTGCAATATATAGTTTCTGTTTAGAGGGGCATTTCTATTTTGAGCATTTAATATATAGCTGTAGAGTCTGTGTATTCAAATTAAAAATAGGTGCTAAACCCCAACATTTTAGAGCGAAACAGTGGTTTGTTGTTCTATATATTTTACAAATCATCCTTTTGTTCCATTTGTGTTACATAGTATAAAAATCTTTGGTTTTGAATCACCCTTATATTTATATGTTTAATGTTGGAACAAAAGTTTTTTTTTTTATATATTTAATTATTGGCTAACCGCAGCTTAGCTCAGTGGCACGAAAAATACCTAAAAGATGCATGGTGTAACGGGGCCCTTTAATAAAAAAAATTCAATTATTGGTAAATATCCATGTCTAAAAACAATCCGTTGAATTTGAATTTTGAAGGTTGTAGGTTCTATAGCATGACAGACAAAAAGGACGAAGAAATAAAAGAAGCATGAATTGAAAACTCTATTAATTCTGTTTCAATATCCATCTCTCAATCCAAAACATCACAGACTCATAAAGTTAACGATAGATTCCTCACAAATAATTTGACATCTTAACTTGTATGCAATTTTGCTGTCTGGTACCAGTACATATTGTGTGTGATTTCCCTGTATGAATTTACAAGGCCTCACTGGTACCATTCACTCCATGAATTCTTAGATGTGACTCCGAATGTGAACTACGGTGACAAAAAAGATGAAGGGTGCAATAGCAGCCGGATTTGCACTAAAATTGCTACAACTCGTTACTGGCATATCAGATCCAACTGCACTTGAGCCAGAGTCGTCAGCATTTAACTCTGGCAACTCGTTATCTGAACCAGCACCCCTTTCCATGGGATTGTAACTTGAAACCGAGCTAAAACACAGATACAGATGGATATGACAATATTATATTTTTTATTCTTTGTAATCTAATTAAATTTTGTAATTGACTAATTTTCTGGTGAAAATAGGTACGTACCTTGATGGATAAGTGCAATTCAGTGAACCTGAAAAGGACATCAATATATGGTTTCTAAGATAATTGAAGGAACATTGATGAGCAACAGAAATTGAAGTTAGATTTAATTAAGTTCTTACTTGGATTAACATTTACTAGCATAGCTGTTGCACTGAAATTGCAACTAGATGGAACTGGGTTTCTGTGGTAATAAGTATTAAATGCATAGGAAGCATGGGCTCGAAGCGTATTTGGATTGTAACAACTGTGCATAAATTGAAGTGCAGCACAATCTGCACCGCCAATACCACATGCAAAGTCCAGTGCATCTTGCAGTGCGGTTTCTGACACATCTGGTCTAGCTACACACCAAGTCTGACCTAAGACAGTACTAGTAGGCGGGGCTTTGTATGGGACCTGATTAGTTGAAGCCGGTACAGTAGTTATAGGAATGGTTTTGTTGGTTATTGAATCAGGTTTTCGGACGCTATGAAGAAGCTTCCTCAGTGGACTTGCAGTGGACGTTTGTTTGGTAGTGTCACCACGGTCTTCGGGCTTCGGGTTTTCGAACAAGAAAAACCAGCTTGTGAGAAAGATTCTGAAATCCCTTGGAATTGGATCATGATGATGGTGCATGAGTGAGAGGCTGTCTCCTATAATTGAAATGAAGTGTTACTGTTGTTGTGTCAGAAAAAGAAACTGAAACCATAATCACATAATTAATTGTTACACATATATATAAATAGTAAGTAATCTTGAAACCCAAACCCAAAACATAATTTTTCTTATATAAAGAGTTTCATTTCATTCGAAGTCAGCGAGCTAGCGGCTACCTGTCCCTGAAGAAGAACAAAAAAGGAGCGAGAAAAGAGAGAGCAGCAATAGGAATAGGAGGAGGAATAAGTAGTCAGGTAATTTGATCATTGCCATTAATTGAAGTAAGATTTTCTCAGTCAGTACCAATAACACAATTAATATTCAATCAATAGAACATAAGAAGGGTAGGGGGTAGACAGTCAGACAGAGAATCAAGAAAAAGTAAAGTGAAGAAAAAACAAAAGAAAAGAAAAGAAAAGGTGGGTCAGGGTTGAACGAGAAAGACCAAAAGTAGAGAGAGGAGTGCACTTGGTAAAAAAAAGAAAAGAAAAGTGGAGATGTGTAATTGAAGTGAAATAAAAGTGACGTATATATACATGATGAAATATCAATCAAGTAGTACGTACGTACACGAAATCTACCGTCATTTTTATTTATGCCCACTATTACAAATAATTTGCCAACTATGTCTAGCAAATCTAAACAATTTTTTTTCTACCCAAACCGACTATTTAATAGCCGGATTCTAATTTTATTAGAACCGGCGGCTTAATAGCCGGTTTCTAATAAAAATTAAGAACAGGCCATTAATTAGCTGGTTTTAATATATTTTTTTTTAAATATGTATGATTTATTTTGATTGATTTGTAAGTATCAAACTAAAAGAGATATTTTGATTAAGTAGCCTGTTTCTAATTTTTTTTTGTTTTTGAAAATGTGTATAGTTGATTAAATAGCATTTTGATTAATTTGTAAGTATCAAATTGAAAGAGATATTTTACAAAGCAATGAGATAAAAACAAGTACTACATAAATTGTTGGTAATAAAAAGTACATCACAATCGTAAAATAATTATTACAGGTGATGTCTCCTTATTTTGCCTAGTTTGCGGCCCAAATTTACATTAGAACTTGTGCCTTAAAGCCTAAAAATGTGAACTTTTCGTTTAAATATCATTAGAATGTGGTACTTGCTATGTTTTGTTTCTTGTTTTGCAGGGAAAGGGCGAAATTATCGATCTGACAACTCTCCATACGGTCCATATAGGTTTATATACGGTTCGTACAAGATCAGCCCAACCACACGAAGGTTCCACAGCAAGAGGCAAGAATTCTCCAAGGCAAGGGACGAGTATACTGTCCGTATAGATTTTTCATACGGACCGTACGAGCTATTTCGGAAACTCAGCTGGAATTGGAAACGAGAGACAGTGGGGAACTGAAAATGAAGGCTTTGAAGACGCGATTTGGGGCATTAAGGTGGATATTTTTCCAGATCAAAAGGGATCTTTGATTGATTCTTGGTGCTTGGGGAGAGAAGAAAGAACTTGGAGGAGGAGAAGAAGATGTTTTGCAACGGATCTTCGAATTTTTTATAGTTTTTCTATGAACTCTTTCATAACTTTTATTGTGCTTTCTTTCGAGAACATGAGTAGCTAATTTTACTGTTTCTAGGGTTAAGATGTAGTTGACGTTTGGTTTTACTTGTATGCTACTTGATTATGTGTTGAATGATTAGTCTTCATCTTGTTGTGTAGTATTTTAATTGCTTGGTTTTTGCTTGCTTGAGTTTGATTAGTCATCCCGTTAGATGAATGCGCACGTCTAATTGTTAGGAGCCAAGTCTATGATACTTAATCCAACTGAACCAAGTATATGAGGTAGATCTACGGATCAAGGAGTACTGAAAGGGAAACTTTCCTCGAGGCGAAAGTCCTTGGATACCTTTAGTAAACCAACAAGTGACTTAGATAACTTAGTCCAAAATTACGAAAGTTGAGGGTTAATGCATCTAAGAGGGGAGTAGTTGAGTCCGGTAAATCGGGTTCTAAGCCAAAATTGCGAACGCTGAGGTGAGGAACTTAGACCTGGTCGATGGAAACCCTAGACAAAAGCACCAACACAGAAACAGTAGCTGCAGTATTCACTCGGGGGCCTATACGGACCGTATAGGATTCTATACGGGCCGTATACCCTGGGACCAGACAAATACGAAGTCTGAAACCCTGGAAGCCCTTTTTATAATCTGAAAACAAACTTTTAATCTTCTTTTTACTGTTTTAATTATTGCTTAAATCAAGTAGAATTAAGAACCAACCAATCAACTTTTCTCACTTCTAGCATTTTTGTAATTTTAAGTTAAGTCTGGTTATTTTCCTTCCGTCCCTGCGGATACGATACTCGACTATACCAACGGTAGGGACTGTGCACTTGCAGTCTCAACCAGAGGTAACACTCAAGTTTTAAAAGGTACAGCTTGCTGGACTGAAACTTGGGAGTGCACACCTGTGGGTGAACAAGTTTTTGGCGCCGTTGCCGGGGACGGCAATTAAAATTGCTAGACTTTTTCTTATTTTTACTTAATTCTAGATTTTAATTTTAATTTTTCTTTTTTCATCTTCTCAGGAACATACTGGAAGGTCCACAGCCCAAGAACCGCTACAATCTCAGAAGCAAGGGGCAGACTTCCACCACAGTTGTTCCAGCACCACCACATCTGTCACCTCTGCGTACGGCCCGTACAAGATTCATACGGACAGTACAACCCGACAACAGAGAGGCAGATCCAGAAACAGGCACCATGGCTCAAAACGAAAACGAACAAGGACCGCAGGTCCATGAGCAACTCTCAGATGACGAGGGAGGAAACTTTGTGCCAAGGACATTGCGAGAGTTCAATGTCCCAAGAGCTAGAGATATCAGAGGGGCAATCCGACTGCCAAGGGTTATCGGCAACCAACCCAACTTCAATCCGGGTGTTGTCAACATTATCCAGCAGAACACGTTCCATGGCATGGATCATGAGGATCCACATGCCCATGTTCAGACTTTTCTCGAGTGTTGTGCAACCATTAAAATTAATGGCGCAACAAATGATTATATTAGACTTGCTTTATTTCCTTTCACTCTTAGGAATAAGGCAAATAAATGGTTAGGGTCATTACCAAGGGATTCAATTACCACTTGGAGGGAACTGTCCAAACTGTTTTTGACCAGATTTTTCCCTCACAAAAGAACTGCCAAGGTTAGGACCCAATTGACCAGTTTCAAACAAAGGTCTGATGAAATGATGAATGAGGCATGGGAACGATTTAGGGAATTACAATACTCTTGTCCACATCATGGTATTCCCGATTGGTTACTTATTCAATCTTTTTATGCTGGTTTGACTGATAGTTCTCGTACTTCTGTTGATGCAGTTGCAGGTGGAGCTCTTCTGGACCGAGAGACTGCCGATGCGATCAATCTGATTGACAGCATAGCGACCAACCAACAGTGGTCAAGTCGAGAAAGCACTAGTGCAACTGGAAGTGGCCGCCTTGAGATCGATCAGATCACAGCTCTTACTGCCAAGCTGGATGCCATGTAGAAGGCTTTTGACAAGATGACTGTCAAGGCACTTGGTGATCAACAGCCAAAGTCTTGTACGAGCATTGTCCACTCGCGCAGAGAGATGAGGAACCTGAGCAGGTCAACTCTCTTAACAACGAGCCATCCTACTTTCCGAAACCTCCCTTTAACCGGTCCTACTCCAAGGACCAGAATGATCAACAAGCATGGAGGTGGAAGAATGGGAACCCCGCACCCTTCAACAACAACGCTTCCAGCAGCAACAACAACAATCGCAATTTCTACAACAATGCTGCCTTCAACAACTCGAACATTCGCGCACCATACTAAGGACCATCTAAGCCCTATGTTGCTCCTGTTGTAACCGACTTTATGCATGAGCAGGGGAAGATGAACCAAATGATTTTTGAGCAGATGCAGCAAATCAGTGCTCAGTTGGCGGGTTTGGCCAAACAGGCAAAATGAGTCTCACACCACCTTTGGCCAAACACCACCTGGGAGGTTGCCAAGCCAACTAGAGATCAACCCCAGGGGAGAGACTAAAGCTGTTACTTTGCGAAGTGGGACACAATATGAAGGACCAACCATGCTTGTTGAGCCAGAAGCTAAGTGTACGGTCCGTACAGATCCTATACAGCCCGTACAAGTTGAACCACCCGTGATTCCTGAGCAGCCAGAACCCGTTCAAGGCGAAGTTGTAACTGAGAAGACAGATCATACGGTCCGTACAGAAGTCGTGCGGCCCGTACAGAAGGAAGCTGACAAGCAGAAAAAGAAGGTGACCGAGAAACCACCGCCTTACCGGCCACCTGTTCCATTCCCACAGAGGTTAGCTGAAACCCGACTCAATGAACAATTCTCCAAGTTTGTTGAGGTGATCAAGCAATTGCACATTACCATTCCGTTCACCGATGCTCTGACTCAAATGCCAACCTATGCTAAGTTTCTCAAAGATATCCTATCTAACAAGCGAAGCTTGGGGGGCGTGAGACGGTGAAATTGACCGAACAATGCAGTGCAATCTTGAGAAGCGAACTTCCACCCAAATTGGAAGATCCGGGTAAATTCTCCATTCCTTGCACAATTGGAAAAGCCACCATTCGACGAGCTCTATGCGATTTGGGGGCTAGTGTAAGTCTCATGCCACGCTCTATTTTTGACCGCTTGGGTGTAGGAGAGCTTAAACCTACAAGAATGACTCTGCAACTTGCGGATTCTTCGATGAGACTACCACTCGGCATAGTGGAAGATGTACCGGTCAAGGTCGGTAAGTTCTATGTGCCCGGTGATTTTATTGTGATGGAAATGGAGGAAGACAAGGAAGTCCCAATCATTTTAGGACGGCCGTTCTTGAGAACCGCTGGAGCACTAATTGATGTGAAGAACGGGACCTTGACTTTGAACATTGGAGATGAGAAGGTTCACTTTCATATTGACCGAGCAATGAAGTACTCCGCTCAAAACGAAGCATGCTACATGGTTGATGTGATTGATGAATTGGTTGAAGAAAATTTCTTGGAGCAAGTCAACAACTCGCTAAGGTATCACTTTGATTTTCTATCTGATTTGTAGGTTGAAACAAGCGAGTTCGAATCAATTTGTGCAGCAGACACAGCATCTGTCTGTCCAGACGACTCTCCATACGGACCGTATACCGACCATACGGACCGTATACCAAGTGAATTGCAACCAGAGAGGCTGAAGATTGAGAAGGAGCCAAAAGCTCGAACTGAGACTGAGGCATACGGACCGCACAAGACTCATACGGACCGTACAACTGCCCAGACAGAGCAGATCACTCCTGAACTGAAACCTCTCCCAGCCAATCTCAAGTATGAATTCTTTGACTCAGAAAGGACATGCCCTGTTATTGTGAATGCAGGATTGACCCCTGATCAGACCGCTAAGCTCTTGGAGAAGTTGAGAGCTTACAAAGGCGCGATTGGATATTCTATAAAGGACTTGAAGGGGATTGATCCGACCATTTGCACACATAGGATCTTGCTAGAGGGTGACCACAAGCCTTCAGTGGAACACCAAAGACGACTCAACCCGAATCTAAAAGAGGTAGTAAAGAAAGAAATTTTGAAACTTCTTGAAGCAGGTATTATCTACCCGATTTCTGACAGCAAATGGGTGAGTCCCGTCCATGTGGTTCCCAAGAAAGGGGGTGCAACAGTGGTGAAAAACGAGAAAGATGAGATGATCCAAACTCGTGTCGTAACTTAGGTTGGAGGATGTGCATAGACTACTGGGAAGCTCAACACCGCTACACGCAAGGATCACTTTCCGTTGCCATTTGTTGATCAACTTCTTGAAAGGCTTGCAAATCACTCTTATTTTTGTTATCTTGATGGTTACTCTGGTTTCCTTCAAATACCTATATACCCGCAGGACCAAGAAAAGACCACCTTCACATGCCTATATGGTACCTACGCATACCGTAGAATGCCCTTTGCTCTTTGTAATGCACCTGTAACATTTCAAAGAGCCATGATGGCCATCTTTTCTGATTTTATTGAGAAAGAAGTTGAAATTTTCATGGACGATTTTTCTGTTTATGGCAATTGCTTTGACTCTTGTTTGGCTAATTTGTGTAAGATTTTGCAGAGATGTGAAGAGGTGAATTTGATCCTCAACTGGGAGAAATGTCATTTCATGGTCCAAGAGGGAGTTGTCTTGGGACATGTTGTGACCTCGAGAGGGATTGAGGTTGACAAGGCAAAGATTGAGGTGATTGAGAAACTTGAGATCCCTACTAATGTCAAAGGGGTTCGAAGTTTTCTCGGACATGCAGGTTTTTATCGCCGCTTCATTAAGGACTTCTCTAAGATCGCGAAACCACTAACCAATCTACTCATCAAAGATTCTGATTTTGTTTTAACTGATGATTGTGTTAAGTCTTTTTGCAGTTTGAAAGAAGCTCTCATCTCTGCACCTATCTTGCAGCCACCCGATTGGTCGTTGCCTTTTGAATTGATGTGCGACGCCAGTGACTATGCAGTTGGACCTGTTCTTGGGCAAAGGAAGGACAAGAAGCCGTGTGCTATTTATTATGCTAGCAAGGTGCTAGATCCGGCCCAAATGAATTACACTACCACCGAGAAGGAGCCTCTCGCAACTGTGTTTGCTCTCGACAAGTTTAGATCGTATCTGGTTGGCTCAAAGATAGTGGTCTACACTGATCATGCCGCGTTAAGGTACCTTTTGAGTAAGAAAGATGCAAAACCTAGACTAATAAGATGGATTCTTCTTTTGCAGGAGTTTGATCTTGAAATCAGGGACAAGAAGGGAGTCGAGAACTCTGTGGCGGACCACCTATCCCGTCTTCATTGGGAGGAGGATACCACGGTTAAACTGTCAATCAATGACTCATTTCCTGATGAACAACTCCTTGCAATTTGTTCTGACCTGGAGGACATCCATACGGCCTGTACACAAATTCATACGGTCTGTGCAATCCAGCATACGGACCGTACAGCCGGATATACGGACCGTATAAAGCCTCAACAGCAGCAGCGAGCTCCCTGGTACGCCGATATCACAAACTATCTGGTTTCTGGAGTTTTCCCTGCCGAAATGTCCTTCCAGCAGAAGAAGAAACTCAAATCTGACGCCAAGTACTACTTTTGGGATGAGCCCTACCTCTTCAAAGTCGGAATTGATGGCATATTCCGACGATGCGTTCCACACGAGTAAACGGTCTCCATCCTTGCTCATTGCCACTCATCTGCTTACGGGGGACACTCCTCGTTCTCCAAAATCACTGCCAAGGTATTATAATCTGGTTTCTATTGGCCCTCTCTTTTCAAAGATGCAAGATCCTTTGTTTTTGCTTGTGACAGGTGCCAAAGAACCGGAAGCATGACGCGAAAAAGCGAGATGCCTCTCAACTTTATCCTTGAGGTAGAGATTTTTGATGTTTGGGGCATTGATTTCATGGGTCCATTCCCGTCCTTTCAAGGGAATGAATATATTTTGGTGGCGGTCGACTATGTTGGGGTTTTGACAGTTCAAACCCATTTGATTAGCCTTAAGTGCGGAAAGCGTAAAACAAAATTTTACACTACTTAAGCTACGAATTAATCGGGGTATGTCAGAATACTTTCCAAGGCGATCCACCTTCAGTATTCTTTGGCATCAAAACCCGATTTAATCCTATTTACAGATCTACTCCATAATTGATTTCTAAACTTTAATCTACTTACAAATTAAATAGATTAATATAACATATTTATACCTTGATCCAAATTCCAATTGGATTGCAGCAGACCGAGAAGATCGAATCTGAGGAACGTCTTGCCTCGGAGTATCAGACGTCTGATACCTCTATCGGTCGTCCACCAGGAACCACCAGAGCGCTGGCTTTCTACTGCCAGAAATACTGACCAGCGAAATTCGCAAAAACACTATTCACGGGAGGCGTAAAAACACTATTCACGACGATCGTAAAAACTGACTGCGTCTCGCGCAAAATCAAGATTCACGAAACTTCGCGAAAACACTATTCACGACAACCGCAACCGAGAAAGAGAGAAAATAGATTTATCGATCCGATCAGACTGATCAGTTCAGATATGAGTGAATTAGTAATTTTCTCTCTACCCCTACCCCTCTATTTATAGGCAAATGAGGAGGTTCGTCAATGACCGAAATACCCTCGGTTTTGTGGTATTTACCAAATTGCCATTGAGATATTTATATCAAATATAGATATTTATATTAAATATCTCAAATATAGATATTTATATCAAATATCTCAAATATAGATATTTATATCAAATATAGATATTTATATCAAATATCTATATAATTGTTCTGAACAATTATATTTCTTATGGTTCGGTTTCGGTACGGTTTTATACAACGTATCGAATACGCTTATAAATTAACCGTTGTTTTTGCTTGTCATCTTATATGACATTTATAATTTAATTATATCGTGTATAATTAATTATAACTATCTTAATACTAATTATAATCAATTTATAATTAATCAGTAAGATTCTCTGATAAGTCTCCTTTGCGGTGTGACCCAATAGGATCTGTGTTATGTTGGTAAATAGAATTAAAACCATTTTAACTTATATAATCATAGGAGGCATCTGACATCTACACTATGACCATCCAATTACACAGATGATGCTGTACTATACAGTACCACGATCCAGTAAACTTTTAGTCGTGTTAATTCTTATGTCTCACAGTATCAGATCAATTTCAAGGTAGGTGTGTGTCATCCTTGCAAACATAATCTTTTCTCGATCTGGAGTAGATTATCAAATATAATTACTCTTGTAATTATACTGCATGCAGATAATCCTACTCCATCAAGGGGCCCAGTGATACTGTAACTCGTATAGAGATACGAGGGACAATAGTACTTTTGGTAAACCATCACTACCTCAGCTAAGCTATGTATACCGAAAAGCTACCGTTATGACTGCGTTTTACCGACAGCGTTAGGTAACAATCACACATACACATCTCTCAGTAGGAAAGATGAATACCTCATACTTTAGAACTTAACATTGAATGAAAACATTAATGACACGTACACAATTCCATTTAATGTTTCATTCGAGGTCTGTCAAATACCATGTTCCTAGAACATGTATCTATGTGATTAAAATGATATCTCATGTCAATGGTCTGTAAAACTTGACCATCTTTTAATCCACATTCTAACCTTGTAACGATAAATTAGTGTTCCTGCTAATTACCTCGGTTAGAGACTTTTAAGAGTATTTATCATCTATATTATGAAGCTCTACAATTTCAAGTCATGAACCTGAAATGATTCATAAATTCAATAATACTCAAGGAACAAAATGACAGTTTATTAATCACTCAATTCATGAACAAAGCTTTATGATAATTTATCGTATTATTGACTTCTAGATTATTACAAACTAACAGACTATGTGTCGAAGTGGGTTGAGGCAATGGCATGCCGCAAAGCTGATTCTAATGCGGTGAGGAAATTCTTCAATGAGATCATTTTCCCTCATTTGGTGTGCCTCGAGCTGTCATTAGTGACGGAGGCAAACACTTCATCAATCGACAATTCAGCAATCTCTTGAGCCGACATGGGGTGACACACAAGGTATCTACTTCTTATCACCCTCAAACTAATGGCCAAGCTGAAATTTCTAACAGGGAAATTAAGTCGATCTTGGAGAAGACAGTGGCAAGGACTAGGAAGAATTGGGCTTTCAAGTTGCATGATGCACTTTGGACTTACCACACCGCCTTCAAAACACCGATTGGGATGAGCCCTTTCAAGATGGTGTATGGCAAGCCGTGCCACCTTCCAGTCGAAATCGAGCACAATGCATTCTGGGCCACACGAGCGATCAATATGGACTTGCTTGCAGCCGGTGAAAAGCGCATCCTTGATTTGCATGAGTTGGAGGAAATGCGTTTGCAAGCATATGAGAATTCCAAGTTTTACAAGGAGAAGATGAAGCGAATGCACGACAGACGCATTATGTTTCGAGAGTTCAAAGAAGGAGATCTTGTACTTTTGTTTAACTCTAGATTGAGAATTTTTCCAGGTAAACTAAAGTCGAGATGGTCCGGCCCGTTCCAGGTGATGAAGGTGTATCCTTTTGGTGCAATTGACATCTGGAGTAGAGAGAGTGGGACCTTCAAGGTCAATGGTCAGCGTCTGAAGCACTACATTGCTGACCACCCGATGAATGAGCGGTGCACTCAGTTTCTCTCTGATCCCGCTCCAGCAGAAACGTAGAGAAAGGTGGTCGAGCTCAAGACCTAAAACGAGCGCTTCTTGGGAGGTAACCCAAGCAGTTTTAAATTTTTGCATTTTTCTTTCGTTTAGATCAGTATTTGTTTCTGCATATCTTTTTGTTTAAGAACAGTATTTGTTTTTGCATGTTTAATTTTGTTTTGGCTAATCGTGATTTTTTCAGTTTTTGATTTGCACTTTAGTTCTTATCAGATAGGTAGAGCAGTGAATTCTGGAGGTTATACGGTCCGTACACATTTCATACGGCCCGCACAACGTTTTGTTTTCTTTCAGAAGCAGTTTTCGGAGATTTCTTAATCATACGGTCCCTACATAATTCCATACGGACCGTATGGATCCCACACCATTCACTTTTGTCGCTTTTCTCGTACGGCCCGCACGAGCGCCCGTACAACCAAAGTCCGATCAAGCCGCCGCTTCCTCCGCGCCGTCGCTAGTTTCTTTTCCGCCGATCCAGCCACCGCCGTATTCACCCTCTCCTCCGATCGACGGGTCAGGTAAGCATCTCCTCCTCCTTTCCCTTTCTCCTTTCCATTTTCCTTTTTCCTCTCTCTCCTTCTTTTGCAGGTCTGTCGCTTTCCTCCTTCGCTCCGCCGCTGATCTCGCCTCCGCCGAAACCCTACCTTTATACGGCCCGTACAAAAAACTCATACAGGTCGTACACCACTCTGCCAGAGACCAGAGAAAGGTAACTCCCTATACGGTCTGCACAACCACCCACATGGGCCGTACACCTCCACAGACAGAGCCATGGACCCCAACCAAGAACGCCGAACCAAGCACGCCTATGCGAAGAGGCCCAGATCTCCATGCCAGAGGCAACCACCACTCCCATCTCCACCACGCCCTCACCAACTTGACCCATATGACTCGGGTCCCGAACAAACCCTCTCCGGAGAGTATATTGACTGCGCATCAGTTTTCGAAGAAAGATATTTCTCTATACCCACTTGACGGATGTACAAGAATTTTATCTCCCTACAGAAAAAGACAATTGAAAACACCCAAAGAGTGGACTTGCAAATCCTTCGCAAACTCGGAGTGGAGGACGACTTTCTCCATCTCACTTCTCGTGTTGGGTTCAGTACCATATTCTGGCAATTTGAGAACAACTGCTATGAGATGGATACCAAGGAATTCCTCTCCTCTCTCCAACTCAAACGGGATTCCGATGATGTCCACTTTGTCAAATTCAAATTGGGCAATCAAACACACCGGGTCTATCTCTCCTCTCTCCGAGAGTGGTTCGGTTTTCACCCTACCCCTACCACTGAGACCCCTAACTTCCGAGAGGGCTGGGACAGGGACACCTTCTGGGAGAAGATCACGGGCAACTCCAAAGCCCACAATGATGAGTACCGCGCATGCTTCATTTCTCATCCTGTTCTCCGCATCATCCAGCGTGCCCTTGCTTGTACCATCTTTGCACGCGGCGAGACACTCAACTGCGGCAATCAGATCGATCTCATGTTGATAGACAACATGCTCCACCCAATCCCTGACATTCCCGATTTGGCGCTTCTCATGGTCAACCACTGGATTTAGCTGCAAGAATCCCAGCGATCTGGTGGCAAGGTAAAGATTGGCTTGTTCGTTGATATCATCAAGACCAACCTCGGACTGGAGGACTCTCCTGGTCGCGCTCTGTGCACTGGACCCACCTCTCTGGATGCCGAGAGTTTGCAGCTACAGCATTTCATCAAAATCCACCGCGGGCCCGTCGGTCACAGCGACCTTTATGATTGGCGCTTCGCCAATGGCTCCACTCGCCGCCTACCGTTTGCCGCCCCTATCGATCTGGAGGACCACTCTACTTGGCTCATCGCTGCCCCACTACCTCCTCCTCCCCAGAGACGGCATGCGAGGGACGCTCCTTTCTCTTCCACTCAGCCAGCCGTAGACATTCCTCGCTCTTCCACACAGCCGTCAGCCCCATCTCCTCAGGGCCCCTACCCAGCTGATCCCTCTATCCGTGATTTCTACATGCTTATGTCTGACATCAGGGACACACAGCAGGAGCAGGGAACCCAGATTCTCAACATCCAGCGCCAGACCTCTCTCCACACTGAGCGCCTGGATGAGCTGACTGCCCAGATGAGCCAGTTTGACTTCCGCTTCAGGGACATCGACAACCAGTTTCGCGACTGGCGCTGTGATGTCTACCACCACTGATCAGGTTTGTTTACACTACCCCAGCTTTTATCTTACTTTTACGTCTTGAAGCATTGAGGACAATGTCAGACTAAGCTTGGGGGGGGGGGGGTGATAGTTGTTTGCATTTAGTTGTCTTGCATTTTTATTTTTGTTATGTTAGTGTTTTGTAGATAAATTTGTGTGATTGCGTGAATTAGGTGCCAATTCGAAAATTTTTGGTCATGTTTTGGATGAAATTGTGAAATTAGAAATAACCCCATGTTTGATTGAAAGAACCACATAGGATAGATTGTTTTTGGATATTGTGGAACTGAAAAATTGAATGGTACCAAGAAAAACATTTGGAACCCTATACGGACCGTATGGAATTCTGTACAGACCGTATGGGACTGAACTGTGCCCTTTTAGTTGGGAAATTGGATTTAAAAACAAAAAGAAAGATTGGGATATTCACTGGTATGAATGAATACCTTTGAATGTGTGTACTCATGGTATCTTAGCAAGAAAAGTTGAAAATATTTTGAGAAAAATAAGGACTCCGCTTGCCTATGCTACGGTGTTATGACGTACTTATGGTAATGAGTCTTTGACACTCTGCTCCGCTAGTTCACTTGATAAAGTGGCCGAGTTTACATCAAAAGTGTGAGCTCGTGTCATGGAAAGGTCGAACCAAGAGCACGCAAATGCGCTTTTGAATTAAATCGGTTGGGTATGGTTCACCACCTATAACTAGCCGAATTTGTACTAAGGATAAAGAATAAAAGTGTCACAAAAAGCAACAATCAAAAGTAAATTTTGCATGATACCAACACACGATGTCTACAACTTTCTGACCTAAGCTTGTTCCAAGCTTGGGGGGGGGCAAAAGAAAACAAATCACCACAAATGAGGGCATATGTTTAGTAGAAAGATGAGCTATTGATACGTTTGGTTGATTTGTTCTTACAAATAACAATACATTCTTGAGTATGGAAGTTTGATTAATTGAATTATGGGGTGAATCAAAATTGACCGAAGGAAAACCAAATCATTGTCCAAAAGGATTCTTATGGGTTTCTAACAAACGCAAGATCATGCAAATTTTTCTTTTAGTAGTTTAACTTGCATTCGGGTAAATCCAAGTACCGGAACCACACCTAAGTTAGAATTTTTGCTTGAGGACAAGCAAAGTTCAAGCTTGTGGGAATTTGATGTCTCCTTATTTTGCCTAGCTTGCGACCCAAATTTACATCAGAACTTGTGCCTTAAAGCCTAAAAATGTGGACTTTTCGTTTAAATATCATTAGAATGTGGTACTGCTATGTTTTGTTTCTTGTTTTGCAGGCAAAGGGCGAAATTATGGATCTGACAACTCTCCATACGGTCCGTATAGGTTTATATACGGTCCATACAAGATCAGCCCAACCACACAGAAGGTTCCACAGCAAGAGGCAAGAATTCTCCAAGGCAAGGACGAGTATACTGTC
Organism: Carex cristatella; assembly: GCA_024447775.1. Classification (NCBI taxonomy): domain Eukaryota; kingdom Viridiplantae; phylum Streptophyta; class Magnoliopsida; order Poales; family Cyperaceae; genus Carex; species Carex cristatella. Next base: position 254,126 of record JAJHPF010000023.1, read on the forward strand.
CGTATAGATTTTTCATACGGACCGTACGAGCTATTTCGGAAACTCAGGCTGGAATTGGAAACAGAGACAGCCTGGGGGAACTGAAAATGAAGGCTTTGAAGACGCGATTTGGGGCATTAAGGCGGATATTTTTCCAGATCAAAAGGGATCTTTGATTGATTCTTGGTGCTTGGGGAGAGAAGAAAGAACTTGGAGGAGGAGAAGAAGAAGTTTTGCAACGGATCTTCGAATTTTCTATAGTTTTTCTATGAACTCTTTCATAACTTTTATTGTGCTTTCTTTTGAGAACATGAGTAGCTAATTTTACTGTTCCTAGGGTTAAGATGTAGTTGACGTTTGGTTTTACTTGTATGCTACTTGATTATGTGTTGAATGATTAGTCTTCATCTTGTTGTGTAGTATTTTAATTGCTTGGTTTTTGCTTGCTTGAGTTTGATTAGTCATCCCGTTAGATGAATGCGCACGTCTAATTGTTAGGAGCCAAGTCTATGATACTTAATCCAACTGAACCAAGTATATGAGGTAGATCTACGGATCAAGGAGTACTGAAAGGGAAACTTTCCTCGAGGCAAAAGTCCTTGGATACCTTTAGTAAACCAACAAGTGACTTAGATAACTTAGTCCAAAATTACGAAAGTTGAGGGTTAATGCATCTAAGAGGGGAGTAGTTGAGTCCGGTAAATCGGGTTCTAAGCCAAAATTGCGAACGCTGAGGTGAGGAACTTAGACCTGGTCGATGGAAACCCTAGACAAAAGCACCAACACAGAAACAGTAGCTGCAGTATTCAGTCGGGGGCCTATACGGACCGTATAGGATTCTGTACGGGCCGTATACCCTGGGGCCAGACAAATACGAAGTCTGAAACCCTGGAAACCCTTTTTATAATCTGAAAACAAACTTTTAATCTTCTTTTTACTGTTTTAATTATTGCTTAAATCAAGTAGAATTAAGAACCAACCAATCAACTTTTCTCACTTCTAGCATTTTTGTAATTTTAAGTTAAGTCTGGTTATTTTCCTTCCGTCCCTGCGGATACCATACCCGACTATACCAACGGTAGGGACTGTGCACTTGCAGTCTCGACCAGAGGTAACACTCGAGTTTTAAAAGGTACAGCTCGCTATACTGAAACTTGGGAGTGCACACCTGTGGGCGAACACAGACCTTGAAATAATACTACTTCTCATAACCAGTACGGAAGGTACAAGGAATAAAATTATCGTCTGAGTTTGGTTCAGTCACAGCAGACGAATAGACAGTATTACCAGTATTTTTCTTTGTTTTGACCTCGCTGGTAAGAGTCGCACCAGGCAAAGAGACAGTCTTACCAACATTTTTTTTTGGATTAATTGGGTTTATTTTTATGTAAAGGCTTTCCGCAAAATCATCATCGTCATTGACATGGCTTGACCCACAAACTTTACAGTCCTTTATAGTACTAACATAAAACGACTTCTGAGATTTTTCTTTTTCACCACCGGGAGATTGACTTGGTGTATTTTGCTCATTGTTTTCACCTAAAATAACCAACATTATAAACCAAAGATAAAATAAATGAAGTCATACAAAGTATACCAGTAAACAACAAATAAAATAAATGAAGTTTACACAAATTACAAGTTCGTATAATAAGTTCTCAAAATATACAAAACAACAGTTCACAGTCAGATGTAAATCAACTATTGTTCCTGAAACAAAATTCCTTGAACACACGAGACCCAAATGATGGCTTCTTTGATGCCTCTACATGCGTACCATATGGCGCTGCTTGGCTACTAGATGTCCTTGGTTGCCTAAAAGATGAGCTCCTTGGTTGTTGTTCATGAGCACCACTTGGCTCTGCCTGCGCTCCAGATGGTGCTGCTTGGCTAACGGATGCCCTTTCTATCCTGGGAGATGATCGCCTTGGTTGCTCTACATGCGCACCAAATGGATCTGCTGCAGTCCTAGATGGTCCTGGCTGGCTAAAACATGCTCTTGGCAGCCTGAGAGACGACCTCCTTGGTTGGGTAACGGACGGCTCTGTGTGGCTACCAGTGGCCTCTCCTGGCACCGAGAAGGCCTCTCCCATTGTCTCGGTATATATAATGGATGCATCCAAGCGACTCGTGCCTGTGCTACGCCTTGATCCAAATGACCCCCCTGAACCTCTAAGAATTCGCTCATTTTCTTCTGCAGCTGCTGCATTTCTTGCCTCTGCATTTTATATGTTTGTCAGTTAAATCATATGTAATGATATATAATATTTTATGAGTGTTACGTACATCTCCTACGCCGGTCGATAGTTGAACGGCGAGCAGCATGTCCCTTTGGGCCACCTCTCATCTCATCCATGGTCATTACTAGTCGGGAGTGTTTTCTTCTGCCCTTTCTAATCCATTTCTTGTCAGGTACTATCCTAGGTCCATCGTAAAATTACCATTCATCTGCATTTCCATAAGGGTGAAATATATCATTCCAAGTACTGAGAAGATAGTTGACACTATACCAATCAGCAACAAACTGGTTCTCGTCCAATTTCGTTCCCGACAAACTGGTTCTCTTCACGTACAGTTCCATGAAAGAAAACTCATGCTCCTTAAACTTGTTGCATAATTGACTCCAAAAATGATCATTATCTATCGAAACTTGGATATACATTGGTCCGTTCATGACTCGTATTGATAGCTTTAAGTCACACCGATTCGGATTAAAACCCGCACAATCATAAATTTGAGACTTCAAGCCCGACAGTGAGGTACCCTCTTGAACAATAAAAGAATGTGATGGCGGTTTGGAGTAATAAGCTCTTTCTGGGCCTTTCAAAAACTTTCCATTATAATGTAATGTAACAAGCAGTGCCATGACCAACAAACTACATTGTGGTAAATGATAAACATCTGTCAAGTACCCCATTTTTAATTTATAATCCACTGATAAATAATAATAATAATAATAATAAAGAGTTACTGTACAAAGTTTACTGTAGATAATTACTGCACATTATTACTGTAGATAATTAATGTAGGCCATTACTGTACAAAGTATAATGCAGATATTTACCATTCAAAGTTTGCTGTAGATAATTGCTGCAGCCATTTATTGTACAAAGTTTACTGTAGATAATTACTGTATATATATTATTGCACAAAAATACTACACGTACTGTAGAAAAATATTGTACGTACTGTTCAAAAATACTGTAGATCACTGTAGCTCCGCTTCCTCACGTCGTCTCCTCTTCTCTTCTCTTCCTCTTTTCCTCTCTTTCTCTAAAAATTGTGTTTACTGCATGTTCGGAGAGAAAACACGTCTCTCTTGTGCCTCTGCCTGAATAAAACCTAAAAACCGGCTAATTGATAGCCGGTTCCTAATTTTTATTAGAAACAGGTATTTAGCCGCCGGTTCTAATAAAAATTAGGAACCGGATATTAAATAGCCGGTTTGGATAGGACAAAAAATTGTTTAGATTTGCTGGGCATAGTTGACAAATTATTTGTAACGGTGAGCATAATTAAAATCACGCCGAAATCTAGTCTTTAATTAATTAAATATTGATCATGGAATGAATGGCCTGTACTCTAAATTTCCTCTGGGTGCTACTTCAGCGTTCCTCTAGAAGAGTCAGTCATGTCTAAAAATAGAATCCAATGTGGCATTGTGAGGGCTGGGCCAGGCCAGGCCAGGAAATGATTAGACAGGTTCTATTGTAAATGGGCCCACAAATCAAGTATGGGATTATTGGGCTTATATATATATACGGTTGTTATTTCCATATAAAGAAAGTGTAGGTCCGATGGATTTTGGACCGATCTTGGATTAGATGGATACCGAAGCCGTCTGATTCGCTTTACAATCTGTACATTACCACTCTGAGATTCGTGCTTATGGATTTTAAAGCACATCGGACGATTGTAGTGCCTATCAGACTTACTCCGCTCTCTTCCGTATAAACCCTTATTCTTCGTTTGCTTTGAAAAATATAATGAACAAACATGATCATTGTTGCAGGTGGCCCGCCTGTCATATAAATAATTTGCTTCTAATCATCTCACATTCTTTTCGAATTTTTTATTTTTTATTTCTTATTTGAAGTGCTCCCTTGGTGTGTGTGTGTGTATGTTCAGAGGCGAATCCACCTTATTTGAATGGTGTCAATTGATCTCATTCAATTTCAATTTTTTTATATTTATATCTTATTTTAATATATTTTAAAGAAAAAAAATACTATGAATAGTATAAAATTGACTCTCATTCGTAATAGAAAAATTTTATATACTTGACCCCATAGTCTGAAAGTCTAACTCTGCCTATGATATATCAATTGAAGATTTAAAGACAACTTTCCCCATCGGTTGGTTTTTCAATATATATATTATTGATTAAGATAATAAGATTCCTTCTGTATAAAGTCGCCATATTTGCTCATATATATATATATATATATATATATATAAATATCAATGCATATCACTATCAAATTGAAATATATACTTGTATATCCTCCGTACTAAACTTTTTCCAACAAGTTATGAATCCTGTCATCGAAAATTACTGATATGTTAATAGTTAGTGAGACAAGTTAATTTCTCTCTGCCAAATAAAAGTCTTACAAATCGCTAAACTATTAACATATTTTTTAGTAAGAAAACACAAGTTTTTTAGTAGATGTATTTTTGCTAATCAATTACACAAAATTGAAAGAAGAAAATTGAACTTGAGAGTTGTTTTGTTATGCATTTAATGTAAATGTCCTAACGGAATGATTTATTGATAAATTACAAGTTGATATTTTAACAAAAAGATTTTTTTTTTTTTTTTTTTTAAGTTGAGGGTGTGCGGCGTATTTTAGGATTTTAGGAGAGATGGCTGATATTAATAATAAACTAATTAATTAAACCAGTTTGTCTCTATATAATTAATATACTACTTAATAAATTATGTTAACTTATAGACGTCGTTCCATTTGACAAAATTTCATACCGCTTTCCATCTAATTAACGAACCATTTATATATGTGTTCATATAATTTTAGCATTAGTGAATTTTACGTCAAATAAGTACGTTCCATCTACCGATCGAGTAATTCCCAGGCCATCTTCAATTTGTCGTGTTTTTTTTTTACCTCAATAGCTAATTTGACATGATGAAATTAGTTGAATGAATTAAAATTATATATAGAACGCATAATTAATTATTATATTTGGTACTTTGGTTTCAGGAAGTGATCGTATGATGGGAAAAAAAAAAGAAAAAAGAAGAAGTTGGATCTTGTAAGTTCTGACAAAAGAAAATTATTTATTTACTGTTAATTTTGAGAACTGAAGTTTGGAGGTCATATGATATGATATGAACATCATGAAAAGTTTTGGTGAAAATAGAATTGGCATCGCATGGCATTCCCCAATGGCCAATGGCCAATGGGACCTTTTTATTTCACATATATAACAGTGGGTGGGTGTGGGTCCCAGTGCACACGTGTAAATTTTTTTAGTATAAGTGCTTGACACATCAAATTTTGGGAACCTAATTCCCTCTTATCCTTGAGAATATAATTAGTTTGGTGGTGATAATCATGTACTAAAGACCTTATAACAACCACTTAGAAATGAATCTCAAAGACTTAAGAATAACAAAGTCCAAAAGAAATGATAGATCAAGAGTCCATTAGGAACTTGAATCTAATTCTTCTTAGACATATCGGAATGCACTAACAATATCTCGAGACAAGATCTGAATTGAGTTAGATTCGGGGCCAATGTGATGTGTTCCGAGTCAAAGCCTAAACCGACTTACCTTCGAGGTAAGCCGTTCGCGTCTCGAGTCGGGGCCCAAACTGACATAAAGACCTATAAATACTTAGAAATTCAGTAAGAAAACAGATGATAAATCAATATTACACACAAGAAAAATATTACACACAAGAAGCACAAATGAGATAGAGTTACGTGCCGAAAGAATCCAAACTAAGTTTTATTCAACACACTCACCTTCGTTTAACTATTTATCTTGAGCTATCTTTCACTGAAAATAATCCATATTCTGATCGCACGGTCCGAAATTGTTTGAACCAGAGCGTATCAGGTGGAGATTGAAACTTTTGGACATGTGCACAGTGCACCTCTGATCTCAGGTATCCATGTAACATGTTAAGGTCATAATTTTAAAATAGTAAGATGGTAACTACAAAAATTTCGTGAGGTTTGTCAAGGTCTGGTAGCTATTATTAAATTAATATATATAAGAGGAGTTAGTACATCTATGAGTTATGCTATCTATCTGTTACTGTTAGAGTTAGAGATTGTTGCTTTTTATATTTTATAGGTACCCTAAGGAAACTTGTGTCATTTTACAAAAAAGTAAGGACGATTTTGTAAATTTGAAAGATTCGGGTTGATATGTCGGAGAGGAAAAAAAAGAAAAAGCATTCTGTTAAGACTAAAAGACTAAGACTAAGACTAAACCCTCTTTCTTCTAAAATATCGCTCTTTGTTTCTCCTTCTTTACTGAATAAATAAAATAAAAACCCTAGAAATGCATAAGTTGAGCTACCCATACCAGATCGATGTTCCGTTGACCACCTAGAGACATAAATGCATCTTATACAAATTAATTAAGGTAGGTGAGTTCGTTTGCTCCTCAATTTCTTTCAATCTCTGTAGATTCACCGCTATCTCTCTCTCTCTGTTGTTCTACAAATTAAATCGACTTTTTATTAGCTTAACAAATTTCTAATCTTTCTATACTGCTGATCGGATCTCTCTTACTCTCTCTTAGTTGAATTGAGTTGAGTTTTGATGGCAGCACAGAATAAGAATAATAATAAAAAAAATTAATAATGCAGATAAGGTGTTTGTTGCATTGCCTGAGACTAATTATGAGGATGGATTTTCTGTTTTGTCATGGGTTCTTAATTATTTCTCCCAGACAGGATAAAACAAAAATCACCATCATTCATGTGATCATGTCATGACAAATTCATCAATACAACCATTCAAAATTGTCTGAGCTTCGAACTGGCACTAGTTTCGTCCGGCATCTACGTATATTATTTCGGTCAATATATACAAATATATCGGTGGTATGGTATAACTTGTTGTTTTGTTAATCATTTACTTATGCTCTTCATACTTTTATAGGGAGGTGAACTTGACACCAGCTCCAACATCTAAAGTGAGGTCCAATATGAATGAACAATCAACTGAGGCATCACCAAGCACATCTGCCGGATCAAATAGTGAGTCCACAATAGAAGAGGTGATACTGTCATTTTTTATATTTCATATAACTCATTTTTATAGAAAATGTTTGTCGGTTCACTTTAGCTTTCACCTTTGCAATCCAACTGTGACATTATTTTGGGACCATAAGAGGGAACCCTTTTTTTGTTCTGTGTTTTATGTAAATATGGACATTAAAGAGTTAACAATAAGATCACAAGCTGACAAACATGGTTCTCTGCTTGAGTTTCACACTGAGCATTGAACGGACTGAAAGAAATCTGAGCTTTCTGTATGTTTCCGTCTCATTAAGACACTTTTTTATTATTTGATTGAGGTTTTTTTTTTTCCTAGGGAGATATTGATGTAGATGCTTCTTTAATTTTGATGCTTCATGAGACATCCATAGAAGCTGACAGCTTGGAAAAGATGGTTGAAGAATTTTTTGGGGCCCACAAGAAAATGGCTCACCTAGTAGTAATGAGTTCAAGACTTTTCTCCTAATATTTCATATTAAAATAATAATATATGCTTACAATATAAATACATTTTTCCTGTAATTGTATATTACTGTGTAATTTGTGACTTAAAATTGCAGAGCAAGCTAGCAAAGGATTCACAGCAAAAAGACCAAGAAATTAGAGATCTCAAAGAAAATTTAGAGAGGGAAAAGCAAGAAAAGGATCAATTAAGACGAGAAATTGAAGAGAACGAGCATAAGAAAATAGAAGAAATTGAACAAATCACGAAAGAGATTGACCTCCTCAGAATCCAAAGAGACGAATATTTCAACCAGATTCAAGTGGCACATGAGAGGAGGCTTGCCTTGGAAGAACAAGTTTCTGATTTGGAATTCGTTGTCAATGAGCTATGCATGCAAAAAGAAAAGATGCATTATGGCTCCTCTACAGCATTGAACTCAGAGTTTTCCTTGCAAGAACTACAGCAAGCAACTGAGAATTTTAGTGAATCACTGAAGATTGGAGAAGGTGCATTTGGACCCGTTTACAAAGGTTCTCTTCGTCAAACCACAGTAGCAATTAAGTTGTTGCGTTCCCAGAACATACAGGGATTATCACAATTCCAACAAGAGGTAATTAATTTTATGCAAGAAAATAGAATTAAGCTATCCACTTTAAGGGATGCATTCTAAATTAGCATCTGCAGTGGTGGTCTTTGATATACCATAATTTTTTTATACCCTATATTAAATCATATATAATATTGTTAAATTTTTGTTAAAATATTTGTAAGATATTTTCCTTTCTTAAAATACAGATTACCATCCTGACTAAAGTGAGGCACCCAAATCTAGTAAACCTCATAGGAGCTTGCACAGAAGTATCAGCACTTGTATATGAGTACTTATCTAATGGCAGCCTTGAGGATCGTCTGACCTGTGCCAACAACACCCCACCTCTGACATGGCAAGCACGCACCCGCATCATCGGTGAGATCTGCCTCGCTCTCATTTTCCTCCACTCAAACAAGCCCCAACTTGTAGTCCATGGAGATCTCAAGCCTGGAAACATTCTCCTTGACACCAATTTGGTGAGTAAACTGAGTGACTTTGGCATTTCACGCCTCCTGAAACAACCTGACACCAACTCAACTGCTTTCCACAAAACAAGTCGTCCAACAGGAACATTATCATACAATGACCCTGAGTATTATTCAACTGGGATTCTGACACCAAAATCAGACATCTACTCCTTGGGCATCATTATGCTTCGTCTCTTAACAGGAAAGCCTCCAATGAACATAGCAAGACAAGTGCAAGATGCAATGAGTAACGAGATGCTTTTGTCGTCAGTGATTGATGAGTCAGCTGGGGCATGGCCGTTTGAACAAGCTAAGGAGCTAGCAAAGATAGCACTAAGATGTGCCGAGATTTCTAGAAGCCAACGGCCTGATCTTGTTAATGAGGTGTGGGTAGTGGTTGAACCCTTGATGAAGGCTGCTTGTACTTACGTGGAATTAGCAGAAGAGAGCATACCATCACACTTCATCTGTCCAATATATCAGGAAGTGATGAAGGATCCTTGTATTGCAGCAGATGGGTTCACATATGATGCAGAGGCAATAAAACAATGGTTCAGTACAGGTCATAACACATCTCCAATGACCAACTTGTCACTTGCACATCACGATCTGATTCCAAATCGTGTGCTTCGTTCTGCTATTCATGAATGGCTTCAGTGCCACCCACAATCTTAGTCCAACTTAACGTGTTATATATGTCTTTTCTTTTCTTTTCTTTTCTCTTGCCAAGTTTCAGAGGTCTCTGCAAACAGCACAAGTTGGAGACTACAGTGTCGACTCTGTGATATTTTGATGAATATGTATGTGGATTTCCATGTAATGGGCTTCAATTTTTTTGGTGAATGTGTGATAAGTATATGTACCACTTGTGCTTGTTAGCAAATTAATAGATATACTTCTTCAGACTTGCCTTATTCAAAGAAACTTCAACTGATTATATATATGTATTGATTATTATTAATTAATGGTAAACCCAAAACGACACTTGTCTGATGTTTGTTCCAAACAAAATCCCAACATTTGCTTCAACTCATACCATCTATAATTATTTCAAAGTAGAAAAAAATAAATAACGATACAACCATAATGAAAAAGTGAAGCTAAGATGAACACAAGCTTGAAGTCAAATCTACTTTACAATAAAGTGAATCCAAACAAAACATGATTTGCATCTCTATCTATCTAATTACCCACTGCCTCTTAGGAGTACATTTTTTTTTTATCTCCAAGCATTTATTTTCCTCTTTCTATGACCAACATGTCGGAAGTCTAAGCAAAGAATAATATGATCATGGCAATATAATGGAAAAAATAAAAAAGAAGATGCAAACATGAAATAAATCTCGCCCAAATATCCAAAATAATTAAAATAGTTAGTGCAATTTTGTAAATTGAAGGACAAATTAATTGACCCTACCGCACCCTCTTACCCCCAAGTAGCTTAGCCATTAGGTTCCATTGTATACAGTGTGAACTGTTGGATTGGCATAACCAGCAAAATATGGCACAAAATTTCTCAATTTTTAAGTTCAATTCATATGCCTAATGCTTAAGCCTGTACAAATAAGCAATTATACAAATAGGAGAGCATAACCAACCAAAATATATAGAAGCCTATGAACTTTCTTGTTCTGTTCAATCAGGCCCCTATTAATTAGTTCCAGATTACTGCTGCATGACAATATTAGTCTAGATGTATATTATAGGGATTCCAACCTATATTTTCTGATATTATGAAAAATGTCTCTTTTTCATCTTGACATGTCCAAATCAGATTTCCCAATAGCACAATCCCTAAATCACTTTTACTGAGAAAAGATATATATTCATTTGCAATTCAAGTGGGAGGACTGGTATAGTAATTACCAATTGACAGCTGACAAAATGGTCCCATTTCCAAACTTTATTCAAAAAAAAAAAAATAGAAATTGACAAAGGAATAAAAGCATAAGCTTTACTCAAAAGTATAATATATTTTTTTAAGGTTGTCGGCAACAAAAGTACAATATTGAGAACAACTCATAAGATAAGACTCAGTGATGATAATATCATGACATGAATTATCTACCCCTTGTCCCAATTAATTCCTAGTTACTACAAATACCAAAAAAAAAAAAATTAAAAAAGAAGAAGAAGAAGAAGAAGAAGAAAGAAAATGGGTTGCATGTATTCTACTTCAGGATATATGACCTAGACTCAGATCTAGTCTAAGGTTCTTAGAACAAAAGGAGCATTTATTTATGCACCTTATGATGTAGTTTTAGTGATTGCAATGCAGGACAATGATGGAGCATGGTGACCACTGACCACAGCTTCAAAGTTGAACTAATGAATATATATATATGGGTACTTCAATCAAGGTGCTTCAAATTAGAAAAAACATTATGTAGCTGCAATACCTATATTCTTAATAACAATTTAATTGTGTGTGTGTGTGGGGGGGGGGATATATAATATAATATATGCTTAGTAATACAGAGTACTCTGGGCTCAAATTAGGGGAACAATATATAATTTAATTTGATTCTCAACCTTTCAGCTACATTTTCACATATACATTTGTATATATAATTATCTTTAGTTTCTATTTCGGTGCTTCCTCAGGTGATATTTAAAAGTTGTTCGGTTATAGAAAAGGAAACCAATAAAACTGCATTATAATTATAAATCTTCAAAATTGAAAATGTTATCATTGTAGAACTGGTAAAAATACTGATTTGAACTCCGAGCTCTATTTTTAAATTTTCATATTCTTTTTTTTTAAGGACAGTGAAGCACTGTCAATTTCATTGATAGAAAAAAAGTTATTTACAAACATATTCAAACTTTACAAAGATAATATTGAAATTTTTTAATTTATTTTATTTTGCAAACAGTTTAAACTTTAAAAAGCTTTACTTTATTAAATTTTTATCAACAAATTTAATTAAAATTTTCTGTTTGATGGTCTAGCACTATACTGTATCCAAGCATTAATTATTTTGTCAACTATATTTACACATGATACAAAATTACATTGACAAAAGTATAATCTACGCTAATAAATTTACAATATTAGATTTTAATTCAAATAAAAAAAAACTTTAATTACTTTATTTTATTAGATTGACTAGAGTAAATGAAATTATATTGTTTTCTACTGTATTTTATGTTGTTAGAAATTAGTAGATAACTGAAATGTGTTGAATTAAAATTTATTTTGCTATCTAATTTTTTAGATATTTTTTTCTTGAAAATATAAACTTAGTCATTTGATTATATTATTATAATATGACATTAACGTCAAGGAACAAATAATTTTTGTTTTTATGAAAGTGTTTCTGTAAATAGATAAGGAATCATGCTACTGCACTAAGTTCGTGATTCCCAAACAATTTCGATTCTTTATTTTTTTACTTTATTTAATTATATTTTCTCTGTTTCATAGATGAATATCAATGAGTCGGTAATTCCATTCGAACAAGAAGCCGAATTTTTTTTATTTACAGTGCTAATTTTATAGTTTCTTTATTTTGTAGTTTGTACACTTGAGAATAAATCTATTGACAAAGATTTTCCTAAAGAAATTTGTAATCAAGTTAGTATCCGGTTTTTTTATTTTTGTAGTGATGGTTTTAAAAAAAAATCCACCAAGGAAGCACTTCAAATTAATTATTGTTCAGTTAATTAATACAACGAAGGGAGCACTAAAAAGTAAAGTAGTCAGGTGAAATAAAGAAACCCCGGCACAATTATTAATTATGTTAAAAAGTGTATAAGATGATGAATTGGTGTGCGTGCTTAGTTCATGTATTCTATTTTGTGTATTTGTTAAAAAGACAATTAAGTACAATTAAATGCTTAGTTAATCTATAGCAAGAGAAGTCTAATTGATCGATGGTTCCATTCCATGTGAGAAATCTGTTGGGAATTGTAGGCGCACATGCTCAATTAATTCTTCACTTTGTAATTTAAATAGAACTAAGGTGTTCTTAAGATCACCTCTCTTTTGTGAGTTTAACTCAAAAACACATCCAAAACGTTGAAACTGATGTATTTCACAAGTGATGTGTTTATAAGTTTATTATTGAACTAATTTAGTATGAAGTCAAGCGGTAAAAAAAAAAAAAAGATGATTTATAAATTTATTTTTTATTATTTTTTTTACTACTTGACTTTATACTAAACTACAAAAAATTACAAATTTGATATGTAAACGCATCACTCGTGAAGTAAATCGATTTCAATGGGTTAGATGTGTTGTTTAAAGTGAATCCGATATATTTTTGAGTTAAACTCACAAAGAAATTTGGTGAGCTTAAGAACACCCTAGTTCTTCTCTCTAATTGAGTACATTAATTATATTGTATACTTTATGAAAAGAATATCAGTATACAATAATAGATTTGAAATGAATTGTTCTACCTCATGATCCCACCTTCCGGACATGAATATCATGCATATCTAATTAATAAATTCAAAAGATATATATGTTACATGAATGATTATGTTATTTCAGCCATAATAATCATTTGATTAATGTCCCCTATTAATTGGGCTTTTTCAACCCAACGAAAGCTAATTTATGTACTTGAAACTGGGCAATCTATTAATGATCTTGTGATAATTAAGATGCGTATCTAATAAAGAATAATTCTTAGATGCATCGATCGATCTTTCATTTAATTTAAGATAATTATGTGATTGTCTATAGCTGAAACATCCTTTTACATTGATATTATGATATGTGTGTGTGTGTGTGTGTGTGTTTGGATCCAATTGAATCGGATTGTTTTAATTAATTTGTTTAATTTGCGGGATTCTCGGAGATGTCACTAACATTTTTTATTGACTACCTAATTAATAATTATTCTTATTTTCTTTAAGAAATTAAAAAAAAAAAAAAGTTAGGGAAGAAGACGAAATAGCGGTAACGTGGCATTTTTAAAGGTTAAGCAGTACATCCTGTAATTAATTATCTCAATTGACTGAATTTGATAAAAATTAATTAATATTCAACAAAATATATCTACATCTAGGCTCTAGCTAGCGACACGTATTTATTAACCAAGTATTATATGAATAGGGTTAAAATGCCCACTGGATGAGTTTCAATATTGTTATCTCTATTTTTAAAAGTTTAAATAGTCGATTCAGATTGTTCAATATAATCTTCATATTAAAATATACTTGGATACAAAATTTTATATTTTTTTTTGAAACTTTTTTGTTATTTTTAAAATAGGTACATTCTAAACCATTCAAAAATAATAATTTTGCATCTTTCTATACAATTAGTATAAAAATTCTAAAATTTGCTATTCAAGCACATTTTAGTATGAAGATCATGTTGAACAGTTCGAATCGATTATTTAGACTCTGAAAATAGAAATAATAATGTTGGGACATGATAAGACACAAAACCAATGAAATATTTTAACCCTACTTATATTATATTAATAAAGTCATAAATTATAAAATTTTATTAAATATAACAAAAATTATACATAAATTTTATAATTTTAGGACTACAAGGAGGCATATATATAGTACCTACCTTATCCGTCCCCGTAATTGTAACTTTATAATAAGGGGGCTGTTCGGCAACAAAGGATTAAGAGTGAATGATTAAAAGCTTAAGGAGCGCTAAGGAACCGATGTTCGGTTGTCTTAATCCATGGGTGAAGGATTAAGCGCTTAAGGAGATGATATAGGTGCCTTAAGGTCCGGACAGGGAATTAAGATCCAGGCAAAAGGACGCTAAAGGTGGTGTTCTTAATCCACGCTAAGGAATTGGTGTTTGACATGATTAAGCGGCTAAGGAAGCTAAAAGAAGCAGATTAAGCATTAAAGAGACTTAATCGATGCTTGTCGAACAGTCCCAAGAAGTACAAGTTTGAAACTTTACATGTCAGTGACCTACACCGCAGCATAGTCACAATTTTACTCCTGGACATAAATTTTTGATTCAAATAATCCTGAATAATTCTCAAATTATATTCAAATTATTTTCGAACCATGAATTTTTAACTTGGTTTAACTAAATCTGAATAATTCATTTGTCATTATACAGCACGTACAGCACATATATGTTAACAACAAAATTTATTTGACCACAGCAAATGCAAATCAATTGGTGTATCACCATCATGCATCATTCATCAGGAATTCCGGGGTAGTTTGTGGCCCCCATTTACAAAGTGTTGGTTAGTTAAACTTAAATATATATTACATCATATTGTGTTGACAAGATTTGCCGTCCGACAAACAATCTTCAAAATTTATAAACTATCCAGACTAATTATAATGCGAGCGACTAATAGTTCACTCCATTCTATCTCCTAAATGTTCTCCTAACTAACTTATCCATAAAGTACAATGTGGATCACTAACTAACTGGAGGAAACAATAGTTACTTGAGGGACCACCTAAATTTGAAAAAATTTAACTGGTGCGCACATGTATGAACAGTTATGCGCGCAAGTATTCATATATAACATATCAAGTATTCATACCTAAGAGATTAAGTATTTAAACAAAAAACTAAATATCAACTTTCTTTTCTCTCTAGTCACACACTCATCTTTTACATGTTTTTAGAAGTGAGTTTTCTTTTTCTCCGTTTAATCTAATCAATATTTCTAACAATCCGCAAAGAATTTTGCAAATCTAAAACCACGAATATTTTCTACGTAATTTTCTCTTTCAAATGAGATCTATGATGAAATACTTTCGAGTCTTTCGTCGTTCAAGTATTTATACATTCGTGTACAAGTATTCATTCCTTGTCAAGTATTAATACTTACTCAATAAAGAACCATTTGGTCATTTCAAATTGTTCAGAGAACAAACTTGCATGTGCAGAAAATAATTTCATAAAAGAGTAGGTCCAATGTCCTACAAAATAATACACAAATTAATAAATTTTAAAAAGTATTCATACTAAAACATATAAAATATCCATACTACAAGAGGTAAAGTATTCATACTACAAGAAGTAAAGTATTTATATTACAAGAGGTAAAGTATTCATACTATAAGATTGAAAGTATTCATACTACAAGATGTAAAGTATTCATACCGAGGTTATACTAACTTCAAAGTTATACAAAATGGATAAATTTTATGAAAGTATTTATAGTAAAACTTAGAAAGTGAGTTTGTTAGAAAGTGAATTAGAGATATCATCGATAATTTAGGAATAAAGATCAGCTAAATAGTTAGGGAGACGTTTAGGGGACTACTCAGCGGGGGATAAAATCTTTACCCAATTATAATTATAATTATAATTAGAAGTTACAAATTTTGAGATGGAGCTCCATGTTGCAACAGTTGAATTTAATTTTGGAATATATATCCCATTTTCTAAACCAGCTGTGCTTTTAGCCATTATCTTTAATTATATAGAAGGTTGGGAACTAATTAATTAATTGGATCGATCATTGTAAAGGAGTATTAAACTAAAAAGCTGTCTTAATTCTGTGAACAGTGAACACATTCAACGATAATGAAGGTACGGATTATTTTATATATATATATATATATATATAAATAATTAAGAGCTAGCTGTTTAATTTAAAAGATAAAAATAATTAATGAGAGTTGTAATTAATTATGTCGTCTATTGCCATGTGCCTAATTAAAAGTGTACAGCAAATTAAGCAACTATATAGTATATATAATGGTGGTCATACACCATAACACCATAACACCAACCAACCAGACGCATTTTTTTATTCACATTTATTAATGTTGCAAATCCAAATTATTATTTGGCATAAACAAAAGTGCATGCATAATCTATATTTTTGCATATGGTGGTGCAAATTAATGATTGCATTGGGGGTATTTAATTATTACTATTAAGGTGTGAGTTATTGATGAAAAGATGAAACTAATCAAGCAAAGGCAATTAATTAATGAAAGGGAAAGTTGAATTAGACAGGAAATTAATTAAGTTGGGATGATGTTGATATATTTAATTAATTATGATAGTAATATATATAATATTTGAGCCTAACCAATAACCATCTATATAGTATACTATATAGTAAGTGTTCCTATTAATTGTCAGTGATCTATCTGATTACATTTATTTGACTATTGGAGTAGCTAGTTAGCTGTTGCTATTGATGTAGCTGTTGCTATTGATGTTGCTGTTGCTGTTCAGACACCATCAAGGTCGGCTTGTGAGTTTCTAATTGAAAGGTTGAATTTGTGTTCATCAATTGGTTAATATATATATATCCACGTCGTTCTTTCATACCTCGATTTATACCTACCTGGATAAAAACAATATTTCTATTAGACAACACCGCGGTATGGTAATATCCGATCTGTAATTTATCTATATTAAAAAAAAATGTTAATTAAATATTGATATACAATATTTGAATATTCATGTAAATATGAATACTGATATGATTTTACATTTCAATTATATGTATTGGAATAATAGATAGATATATATTTAAAAAAATATGTTATTTATCATTATAATTAAATAAATATTATGAACTTTATCATCTTTTATATTATTTTAATAAATATCCGATCAAGTTATTACTGTTAAAATTTAGTTTACTCAGAAATATGATGTTTTAAAGACAACTCTGATCACCTGCCATTGCCAAAATGCCAAGTGCCAACAACATTGAAATGAATAAATAATTAGTTAAAAGGCATCCAATTAATGCACTGATGAGAATGATACGATAGGCTGACGGGAGCATCAACGTAGTCAAACTCAAGTACTCAACTCAACACAATTTTTTTTTTTTAAAATATGAAATATGATTGAGTAAAACAAAAAAAGAGATTTGAGGAGTGAGAGAGAGCGCCTCCAAATAACTCGGCCGAGTCAAAGTTCACAGTTCACACAAACCAAATACCAAATAATGACGTCCACGGCGCACAGAGTCCTCAGTCCTCGGTCACAGAAGAGAGAAAAGAGAAAACAGGGCCCAATTCGCATCCTCTCTCTGAGATATCTCTCATATTTTGCGTCTTCTATTAGAAAATCTCAACTCTTCAAATAGGTCCTACACGAATCTTAAAGCAAGTATTAATACTGGGCCCCCTGCGCTATTCCCGAATAGGACATGCGAAATATGAGATATCTCAGAGGATACGCACTCGTTCCTTACTTACTTTCCTTGTGTAATAAGTATATAATTTGCCATATTATATTATTCCTAGAAGATATACATTAATACATGTGTATATATATATGTATCTAGAGAAAGGCACGCACTGTTGTGCCTCTCCTGCTTTAGTGCTTTATTACAACCTTTTTCTGTTTCTCGCATCGCATGCATTTCTTCCAATACACCACCAATTAAGGTTCTCTCTCTCTCCCTCTCTCTTCTTTTTCAAAATAAATACAATTTGTTTTCTACTTATATATGAAAATCATGGATTAATTAGAATTGCATTGCATTGATTTATCATAACTTGAGCTTAACTGAAAACCATGTCGTAATCAATCAATCAATCAATCTTCTACCACTACCTCAACCTCCGGGATTTTTCGATTAGGGATTAGAGATACTATATAAGTCGGAACTCGGAAGAATCCGCCGATTTTTCAACGAAAATCACAAAAAAAGAAAAGAAAAAAAAAGTAGATTGTAGTTTGTAGATGTAGATCTGACCTCGTTATTTACTTATTTTCATGGTGTTTTGTAAAAGGGAAAACCAACCGGATGGGATGGGAGAGACGAGAAATAAGACATTGGGCCTTTCTGGGCCTATTTCTAGGCCCATTCTGGAACCAACAGACCAACACCCTTTTTAATTTATTATTATTTTGAACAAGTCCACTTTTGTTAATTGTTACCTTACCTCACATATTATGACACTTGTATCATATGTAATAAACTTATTACCTCAACTATTTATATCAATTATTCAATTCTCAACCATTTCCAACCAAATTTCTCCTCAGATCAGAAAAGGGATTTGCTACAAGGATTTCTTCTCATGGCTGCACACTTGTTCTCTGATTTGGTAAGAACTCATTAATAATATAGCAACATCTCTCATCTCATTCTTATCTCTATATTTCTATCCTTGATTAAATATATATATGTGTGCAGCAAATAGAAGAACCCAGTTCGTTTCCTCAATGGGAAGGCGATTGTTTCAACCTATTCACAGAGGAAGAAATAGCAGTTGCTTTTGGCCAAAACCAAAACCAAAACCAAGAATTGCATAAATCGAGCTCTTGCAAGAGCAACATCAAGATTGAAAATGTAGCCGAGAGGCCTAAAAAGATGGCCAAGACAACCAGCTGGGACTCTAAGTCTGGTGTCACTCAGAAAAGTTCTTTGCCGACAATCTTATCTTTTGGGGCTGGGGTGGGGCCACCCGACGTCACAACAAAGGCCAGTGCAGGGTTTTATGAGACTGTTGCTGTAGGTGTGAACCAGCCCAAAGGCAAAGAGGAGGTGGAAATGGCATTGTCATTGCCTGGTAATAACAACAAGAGGGGATATGATGCAATTGCAATGGTGGGACCGGGACTGGGACCGGGAGGAGAAGGAATGAGAAAGGGTACTGGTAACCATACCGGGAGTAGTAACAAGGAGCATGTAATGGCAGAGAGAAAGAGGAGGGAAAGATTGTGCCAGAGGTTCATTGCCTTGTCTAAGATTGTTCCTGGCCTCAAAAAGGTTTCCTTTCTTACAATCTTATCTTGCACTTGCACCTTAACCAATTATTTCAAACATCTCATTAAATGAATCCTATTGTGTAGATGGATAAGGCAACGGTGCTAGGAGATGCAATCAAGTACCTAACCCAGCTGCAAAGCAAAGTGCGAGATCTAGAGGCGCAATCCGCAAAGCAAAGTACTGTTGAATCAGCCGTCATAGTAAAGAAATCTCACCTTTCGTCAGATAACAGAGATGATGATGCTGACAACAACTCTTCTTGCACAGAGAATTTCCACACCCAGGGGATCATATCGGATTCTTTGCCAGAAATCGAGGCAAAGATGACAGAAAGAACAGTTCTGATTAAGATCCACTGTAAAAACCGTAAAGGAGCTTTGGTGAAGGTCTTGACTGAGATAGAGGCGCTTGGTCTTAGTGTTACCAGCACAAATGTGATGCCATTTGCCGGCTCGTCTCTTAACATCACAGCTATGGCTCAGGTACAAATTAAGGACTAGTTTGTTTAGTTTGTCTTTATAGGTATCCCATATTATTGCTTATTTTCATAAGTATGCCATTTTGAAAAATATATTTGCTACCAAGGCGAACAAAATACATGAACAATTCTCCACCAGACAAAAAATAAATATTATTAACAAAGTCTTAGATCATTGAACGGGCGGATATGCATAGCTTTTATTGTTTATGATCAGCTGTAGACTTTGGTAAGTTGATGTGTAATGTCAATTAACAGGAGATCGATTAATTAATCGTTGATTTATTTAATGTAGGTTGAGGAGGAGTTTTCAATGAGTGTGAAAGATGTTGTGAAGAAGCTGAACCAGGCTTTCAAGCAATAAAATTGATCTGACAAAGTCCAAGGAAACTGTTTTAGTATTCTATTTTTCTATAGTTCCCTTCAACTCAAAAGAGTACCATTTTCACTACTTTTTGCTTCTTGTTTGTACTTTGTAACAATTAATTCTTGTTCTGTTCTTCTCTCTCTAACAATTTTTTACATGATTGAGTAAATCATGTTCTCCAGAGAGATTTAAATATCAACACATCCCTCTTTTGTTTTCCCTTCAACTTTTTGCATGATTGAGTACGTAATTCAATCATGTTTTGTGTAGAGATTGAACTATCAACACAAGTTATTTCTTCTTTTCTCATTTTTTTTTTCTAGGGTTCCTAATGGAGGAGTTTGACATTTTTTTAAGTTTAGTTTTGTTTCTCCCCTTCCATGCAACCCTATATTTTTGTTTAATTGTTTCTTTTTATTTGAAGAGATCACAGTCTTCATAGTTTTGTTCCCTTTTTGAGTCATAAAATGTTACCAAGAAGGCTTAGAGTGGGAAAAAAATGGTACTCTTTTTTTTTTTTTTTTTTTTGAGGGACTAATTTTAGGCTTTGTTTTTAAAATTAATTAGGAGGGAGTTGGTAATCATTTTTCTAGTTTGAGGGTGCTATGAATAATTAGGTGTAATTCTCATTCCTTTAATTGTCGGATTGTATGAGAATATATGGAGTTCTCTTGTTGTAATTGTAGAGTGTACAAATAAAATAAAATGTGCCCCTGTTTAGATTTTGTTTGTATGTGAGATTTAATGTGAATATTAATTAATTATTCTCTAGAAGTTCCCAATGCATTATTGAAATTACTAGCTTGCTTGGAACGTCAAAATTTAATTTTTATTAATCTTGTTTCTTTAATGCAAATTAAAAGGTGGGGCCTATAAAATCATCTTGAAAGGTTGTACGACCTTACTTGTTGATGTTTTATTAATTTGCTGGATTGTTTATCCCGACTTGGCCCGATTTTGGCCACTAGTAATATACACATTTTCAGGTTTAGGTTAAAATATCTCATTATTTTCGCATGCTAATCATTTTTAATCTCTATTTTTGAAAGTTTAAGTATTTGATATGAACCGTTCAACATGATTTCTTTATTAAAATATATTAGAGATCAAACATTTACTATTAGTTTTTAAATAGATACAAAATTATTGTTTTTGGATGATCAATCTTGTGAAAAATAGTGATTGCACCTATCTAAAAAATAGTGTAAAATAAATAAATAAATAAATAAATATATATATATATATATATATATATATATATATATAGTCTCCATGCACATTTTAATATGTAGATCATGTTGAGTGTGGTTCAGATCAATTGTTGGACTTTGAAAACGAAATAAAAATGGGAGACATGAAAACAACTAAATATTTTAACCCTACTTATATACCAAATATGTATCCTCTTTACGTGCGCAGACAAATAGGATACAAACCTGATAATGGTAAACTTATATCCATATCCGTTTTTATTTTTCCAATACGAATACGAATTAGATATAAGATGGTTACGATTAGATATCCATTTTTCAATACTATTATTATTAAAAAAATATCAAAGTTCATAATATTTATCTAACTATAACAGTGAATAACATAAATTTTTTTGCATAATATATATTAAACTATATGATATATATCTACAATTTAGATATGGATAACTAAAATTTAAAACTATATTTGATCTTTATCTACATGGATGCTAATACTTTATTTGCTGTGCTATCTCAAAAGTTTAGCTTTGAGAGTTGGAAGGGCGAAAAGCGGTTAAAAATAGGGATATTCAGATATCAGATATCTGTATTTAATTTTCGAATAGAAGTCGAATCCAGATAGATAAAATCCGATCTGTCTGCACCCCTAACTGCCTTGTCCCGACATATATCTTAATTGTTGTAATAATTTACTAATTTAAATATTCTATATTCTGATGGATTTATTACCGTGTTGACTATTTTATATGTATATATTAATTTAATTTGAAACAATTAATCCGATTAATTTAATTGGCTGTTAATTAAATTAGTTACCGTTAATTGACAACAAAACACATAGCAACAAAATAGAGCAATTTTACAAATTGTCCTATTTTAAAAAAAAAATTAAACAAAATGTATCTCTTTTAAAATAATTAACAAAATATTCTTGTGGGACTCTCCTTCTCCTCTCTTTCTGCCTCACTCTACCTCCTTTCTATTTACTCTCATCATATTTTGACACATCCACCTCTTTTATTGTACTGTAATGAGCGCATAACAAGTAACAAAAATTTTGTAGACATGTAAATTATTTTTCAGTTAGATAATAGACATGTAAATTACTTGTTATGGGTTAATTAAAGTCCAATAAAAAAGGATGAGGAGTCAAAATATGAATAGAGTAAATAGATGGGAGGAGGAGAGAGGGGGAAATGAGAGTTAATTATTTAAAAAAAATATATATTTTGTTTGAAATTTTTTGAAAGTAGAATAATTTGTAAAATTTGGCGTTACTAAAATAACTATGTTTTTAACAAGGTGTTAAAATATTTTGAAAGAAATGTAAAGATGATACGTGTGATGTCTCCAAGTCGAACAGAAGATAGATAAATTTATGCATGCGGAAGTTGAAAGCTAATATATTTAAAAAAAGAAAATTCCAGCTTTGAAAGAGTCTTTGCAACAGCCAGCCAACCAAGCGACACACCCAGCACACCACGAGTGAGTGTCCTCTGAGATATTTCAATTTTTGGCGTGACCGACGTGTTCGGGTGCCTATTCGGGGATAACGTAGAGTGCCAGTATTATTTGTACTTTGGGATTCGTGCAAAACTGTTTAAACGATTAAGATTTTCCCTAAAGTCACGCAAAGTTTGGGATATCTCAGGGGATTGCGAATTAACACACCACACGCACACGCACACATGAGTACATTGACACATCCTCTCTCTCTTTCTTTCTTTCTCTGTGCTTCGCTTTTACTCTACTGAGAGGAGAAGAGAGAAAGAGCACTAGAGATTAGAGAAGAGAGGCATCTCTTTCTCTGTTGAGTGCTGAGGGAGATGAGATAAGTAGGACAGAGCCGGGACACCTACCATTGACACCTCCCTTTCTCCTCTCTCTCCCTCTCCCTCTCCCTCTCCCTCTCCCTCCCCTGTCTTATTCTTAACTCTAACTCAACATCATCACTCAAGCCCTCATTTTCAAAAATACCAACTCAATCTCCTCTCTCTCCTCTCTCATGTGCCTCCCTTCCTGAGATCTGTTTTCTCCAGGTTTATATTTTCATTTCCTCAATTCTTTTCTTTTCTATTTTCATTTTGATCTTCAATTCAAATTCTTAATTTTCTAGTAACACAAATGTGCTCTACTCCATTTATTTTTTTCTACACAATTTACAAACGTAGCCAAGGATTTGAAATGTGTTCCAATTTTGGTTGATCTGGTGCAAAATGAAACAAATCTAGCTACTTCAATTTTGTGTAGGATATAAGGCAAGCAATATATATAACTGGAGTGGAGCTGAGGAGAATTGATCTGGGTTGGGGTTAATTAGCAATGTCTTCAAGCAGCTCGAGCCCCACACTGGAAGAGCACCTAAACCGAAAGACAATTGTGTTGGGGCTTCAGCTATGGACTGTCATCGGCATTGCTGTCGGCATCTCTATTTTCAGTGTGCTGCTGGTGCTGGCAGCCTGCATCTCCCTGCGGCACCGGCACCAGCGCCACCGCTCCGCTTCCAAGCACCGGTGGACCTCCGCCCTTCCCCTCTCCCAGATACCCACCATCTCTAAGGAGATCAAGGAGGTAACCTCCAACTACCTCTTCGAACCCTCAATTGATGACATCAACGAACATATTAATGAATCTGAAACTGCAAAAATTGAGCTCGGTGCTGGCCGCTCAGACTCGTACCGCTACATGATGGCTGATGCTGCTGTACATGACAGCACTCCTCCTTTAGCAGGTTTGCCAGAGTTCTCTTACCTGGGTTGGGGCCACTGGTTCACATTAAGAGACTTGGAATTGGCAACAAATCGCTTCACCAAGGAGAATATAATAGGAGAAGGTGGCTATGGGATTGTTTATAGAGGTCAATTAGTCAATGGTGAGCCTGTTGCTGTCAAAAAGCTGCTTAACAATTTGTAAGTCTTAATTGCATTTTTAAATTCAACAAAATCCCATAATTACTTCATTAATTTTCCTAGAAATTGAAGAAAATAAATCTTATATATCTAGACAATTGCGTGCAAATCATTTAATTTATATCGTTTCTGAAGGTGTGCATTTTATTTTTCAATATTAGGTTATACATAATATTCTTCACATTTTGTTTGTTATAAATGAAATTTCCTTGATTATGTTTTGTCTTATTTTTCTAATTTGTAGGGGGCAAGCTGAGAAAGAATTTAGAGTAGAGGTGGAAGCTATAGGTCATGTGCGTCACAAAAATTTAGTGCGACTCCTTGGGTACTGTGTTGAGGGTACTCAAAGGTGAAACATCATTTTTATTAAATTCTTTTGGTTCCTTTTTGTTGCTCAATTACTCTATTGAGCCAGGGGAACATACAATAAAACAAAATAAGTAGAATACTGGTAAATGCTGGTTTCGACATCCTTGCGAAATTTTGGCTTATGCTTTCCATGGCATTGAGGATAAGACTTTAAATCATCAGAGCAAACATTATTATCAAGTTAAAATTGGTGAACAAGGAGTCTTTTGTTAATTTTTAATCGAGGAAGCCATATGAAAATTAATCTGATGTTTTGTTTTATAAATGAAATCAGGATGCTAGTGTACGAGTATGTGAACAATGGGAACCTAGAACAATGGCTTCATGGTGCAATGCAGCACAGGGGTTCTCTCACTTGGGAGGCCCGAATCAATATTCTTCTAGGCACTGCAAAAGCGTAAGTTTATGACCTTTTTTCTTTTCTTTTTTTTCCCAAATTACACCAAATATTTTATTTTGTTGCAAATAATACCCACTTTTTTCATCCACAATTAACAAGTTTGAAAATGGCAACTTTCTGTAGAAAAAAAAGTTTGAAAAACTATTTTTATATTAACCGAAAATGAAATCTTTAAATTTAAGAACACTAGAAACCCATCTATACGGTTATACCTCCGTGCAACTTGATTGAAGTTAGTTAGCCTGTGGTAAGCTGTTTGTGGAAAAAGATTTATATCATGCAGATTTGGTGAAAATAATCAATATTTATATACTTGTGGTTCCAGCTGGTTTTTATTTGCAAATATATAAAACATGTAGGGTATTAGTTGGAACTAGGGAATCAGAACACTGTGTTGTCATTTTCCCCGTATCCAAATACCATAAATTGTTGGCAAATTGCAAGTCTGTTTCATTCATTATTTTTCTTACCATTCAAGTTTTTACTACTTATCAGCAGGTTTTGATATGTTGACTTTCTTTTGCTTAATTGTAGTGTATTATTTACTGATATATGTTTTTTTATGTTTCATATTTTTCAATCATGTGGGACAGGCTTGCATATTTGCACGAGGCAATTGAACCGAAAGTGGTGCATCGTGACATAAAGTCGAGCAATATACTAATTGATGATGATTTTGATGCAAAGGTGTCAGACTTTGGCCTAGCCAAGCTTCTAGGTGCTGGCAAAAGCCACGTTAATACAAGAGTTATGGGTACTTTTGGGTAAGTATTCTTTTCATAATCAAGTTCTGTAAGTTGTTTTATTTATTTTTATTTTTTTCTTGGCAAATTGCACATTATTTTATGAGGTTTTGCATCAATTGACATTTCTCATGTTCGCCACTGAGTAAAAATAAATAAAAATCCAACCAAATTGTAGTAAAGCTAATCTCAGCTTAAGCTCATCTAATTTATATATGTTAAACTTAAAAAATTGTCAAGTCAGCTTCAAACTACAAATTCAAACTGTTGATCCTGAATTCCTGATCTATTATGTCATCCCAGCATCTGCATTCGCATTCCAAAATTTTAATTTTTGGAGTTCAATTTGAATAGGAGTTCAGGATATAAAAAATAAATTGTTTCGGTGGTGTTTATTTTTCAACAAGCTTCAACCTCTTGATCTTATATAAAATAAACTCAAATGATTGCAAATGTGGTATGTAACCGTTTGGCTCAGGAAGTAGATCAAAGACTAATGATTCAAGTTCATTCTTTGAAGCTAACTTGATGGGGTTAAACTCAGTGAAGCTCCTTAGTGACCATCAGCTTAATTATTAGCCTTTAACAAATGAAGTTACTAAATTATCTGTTGAATTGATTTACTGGCACAGCTATGTAGCACCAGAATATGCAAACACAGGACTGTTAAATGAAAAGAGTGACGTATACAGTTTTGGAGTTGTTTTCCTTGAGGCAATTACCGGGCGGGACCCAGTTGACTATGGGCGATCTCCAAATGAGGTACCAATTTTGGCCCTTCCCAAAGCACCACAAGTAGAAAATCATTTTTTTATCATCATAGACCAAAAGCTCATTATATATACATTGTACCTTCACCTCAAGATACTTTTCTCAACAATTTTACCATTATGACCCTGCCAAGTATATGTAAAAGGAATGCATTAACCGAGGAATGGCAAACTGTAGGTAAACCTTGTAGACTGGCTGAAGATGATGGTAGCAAACCGGCGATCAGAAGAAGTGGTGGACCCCACCATTGAGGCGAGGCCCAGTACAAGGGAGCTCAAAAAGGCCCTGCTTGCCGCTCTGAGATGTGTTGACCCAGATTCTAACAAGCGGCCCCGCATGGGCCAGGTTGTACGCATGTTAGAGCCTGATGGGTCCAACCTACATGAGGTTCCCATTTTTGTGTTATATATTATTTTGTTTTGAATGCTTGCTAGATTAGATGGAGCTACCCTAACAAAAATGTGGCCCAGTGTGTCTAAAGCTTCATTAAGTTTAAATGGTCCCTAACCTAACTTAATTTCTCTTATTTATTCCTTTTTTAATTTTATTTTTGTTTGGGGGGACTTGTAGGACCGAAGGCATAGGCGGCATCGAGCTGAGACGGCAGGACCTGAGGCGCAGAGAGAAAACTCTGACACCGATACAAGTGATAATCCTGATTCGAAGCCTATCCGCACTAGGAACAGTCGGCGATGATACATGAGATATCATAACTCAATCAACTCATTTGTGACTTGTTTAATTTGTTGGTAAACAGTTAGATGCTCGAATATATATTAGGTTTTGAAAAAGAAAAAAAGGAAAAAAAGAAAAAAAGAGGAAAAGGAGTGATCAGGAGAATCCTGATAATCTGGATTTTTTTGTTCTTGTGGGGATTTTTTTTTTTGTTATTGTTGGACTGTGATATACATATAATATTTGATAAGGTATTTAGGGTTGGGGAATTAGTAATAGATATGGTGTATGGTGTGATTAAAAAGCTTGACGAATTAGTGTGTATAATTTTGTTGGTTAATTAATTTGTTGTGTTTTTTTGGTGGCATTGGAAATTTGGAATGTGTAGAGTAGGTACGGGTAACATTAGAAGTTGAGGCATGAAGAATAATTTGGTGGCATCGTAATTATAGTTGTTATAATATGGATTGTAAAAAGATCTATTATATAGTTTTTTTGTTAATGATCAGTGGAAAATTGAAATAGATAAATATATAGTGTAGGTCTGACTCTGAGAAGCCTTGCAAAGATGCGAGACTAAATGTAGAAGGAAGGAATAAAATAAGTTGATTCATAGACTGGTTTGGTTTTATACTTCTGCTTGTATATTAGAGGGTTTTTTTAAAAAAAAAAAAAAAAATCTGCTATCGTTTCTGGGAATATTATTCTGAATGATACTGTATAGGTTAAAATATTATTTGCCAAACATGAATATTTTAGTACTCTTCGGTTATTGTTATAAATTAAAAAAAAAAAAAAAAAAAAAAGGAAGAGGAAGACTGGAAGAGGAAGGAAAAGAATAATAAGGTGATCCTGGTTTGTAATTATCCATAGCGAAGGGAAGGCCGAAGGGAAGGGAAAGGATTCAGGCATTTAGCTCTCGCTCTCACTCTCCCATAGTCCCATCTCCCATTCCTTCTCTTTTCTTGAGAAACTGAGAGACTAGGCGAGATGGCATGTGCCTTGTCTCTCGCCCCCTTCTCTTCACCTTCACCTTCACCTTCACCTTCACCTTCACCTTCCCAATCCCAATTCCAACCATGGGCTTCTCCTTCTCCTTCTCCTTCTCCTTCTCCTTCTGGTAGAGGCATCTGTCTTGTCTCATACGCCTTTCCCCAATCCCAATCCCGTTCCCACTATTCCCATAATTCCCAATCCCGTTCCAAATCTCAACCCCGACGATTTCCCAACAAATCTGGACCTGGAAATTATGGGAAATCACCACCACCACGGTCTCCAACTAAAACTAATTTCCCCATCATCACTACTCCCAAGCCCAAAGACAACAAGGAGAAGCAGCAGGAGGAGAGAAGGCGCCATTGGAAGGCCGGTGAGTTCCCTGCTTTGTCCCTGTCAGAAATTGGGGCCCGTGGGAATATTAACAGGAATAGCACCAGTACCATTAATGCTAGAACTCCCATAAAAAACATCAAGAAGAAACTGGAGCAGCGGGAGAATGCCAAGGCCTGGGTTTGCACAGTCACTGAGGCCCTCTCCGACTCCATCCGCCTCAAGGACTGCCCCCGAGCTCTCCAAGTCTTTCGCCATCTCCGAGAACAGCCCTTCTATGAACCAAGGGAAGGCACCTACATGAAACTCTTCCTATTGCTCGGCAAATCTGGCCAACCTCACTGGGCACACCAACTGTTTGACGAAATGCTTCAGGAAGGCTTGCAACCTACCCCTGCTCTGTATACTGCACTGCTCGCTGCCTACTGCAGAAATAACCTCATTGATGAGGCGTTTCAAGTGCTTCAGACCATGAAAACATTGCCTCTCTGCCAACCCGACGTCTATACCTACAGTACCCTCCTCAAAGCATGTGTTGACGCTCCCCGTTTTGAATTGGTTGATGCCATTTATCAAGAGATGGCTGAGCGTTCCGTTACCCCAAACACTGTCACACAGAACACAGTACTCAGCGGCTACGGTAAAGCCGGTAAGTTTGATGAGATGGAGAGGATTCTGGCAGGTATGCTTGAAAATACCAATTGTAAACCGGATGTGTGGACTATGAACATAATACTGAGTTTATTTGGCAACATGGGTCAACTTGAGAGTATGGAGAAGTGGTACGAGAAGTTCCGAAATTACGGTATTGAGCCAGAGACGCGCACCTTTAACATATTAATTGGTGCTTACGGGAAAAAGAAATTGTATGATAAAATGTCGGCAGTGATGGAATATATGCGAAAGCTAAATGTGCCGTGGACTAGCTCTACATATAACAATATAATAGAGGCATTTGCAGATGTTGGGGATGCAAAGAACATGGAGTATTCCTTCAATCAGATGCGAGGTGAGGGGATGAAGCCTGATACCAAGACCTTTTGTTGCTTGATTAATGGGTATAGCAATGCGGGTTTGTTTCCCAAGGTTGTTAGCACCATTCAATTTGCTGAGAAAAATGAAGTACGTGCAAATACAGCATTTCACAATGCGGTTATGTCAGCGTGTGCAAAGGCTGGTGATTTGTTGGAGATGGAAAGGGTCTTTAACCGCATGAAGGAGAGGGGTTGTGCTCCTGATAAGGAGACTTACATGATTTTAATAGAGGCTTATAGGAAAGAAGGGATGAATGATAAGATCTTTGATTTGGAGCAGTCTGATCTAAGTCATTTTGCTGCTGTGCCCAGTTGAGTTGCATATAATTAAGTCTTAATTTAGTTTGTTTTCATTTTAGAATTTTTTTTGAAGGGTTTTTTTTTTTTGTTTGCTTATTTGAACTAGCTACTCAATGGCCATTAACTCCTCATTCTTTATCTATTTTTCTTACCTGATCTTTCTACTGGCAATATCAACATGTTCTGAGTTAAAGAACCTCATCTAAAGTTTAATTATAAGCCTCATTAAGAAATGAAAGTTCTATCCATGGAAACAACCAAAAATATTGAAAAGAACTTAGCAACAAAAAAACATAGGGATTTACAGGTTTGATATGTAAATTGGATTTTGTAATTGCTACAGATATTATTCTTCCCTTTTACTTTCTCTTTCCTCTTCTTTTCCACTTTTGTGGCTCCTTTACCTTAATTCCCCCCCTCCTTTTAAGAGGGGGAAAAGCAAAACTATTCAACACAAACAAAATCACACTAAATTTAGCAGCAAATTAAGTACACGTCCAAAGGTATTTTTTTCTTAGATCTTAATATCTGCATTGATTTAATTAACACTTATTCTTTAACCTTTATACAATAACAATGTTTGCAATTGAAACTGCGTTATCTTTTTTGGAAATTGATTCTCCCTATGAAATAACCAAAAAGGGTAGCAGAAACAATAGGATACATCGCAAGAAGTACACCGACAAGCGGTAAATGGTCATGGTAGTACCCGAAATAATCTTCTAGAAATTGCAAAATGGATTTCTCCTCTCCAAAGATGACAATTACTTTGGAGACATCTCCGTACTGCGAGGTGAGGAGGGCATTCAGCGTCCATGCTAACGGGCATATGTAGTACATCCAAATCCACCAACCCGGAATTTGCTGCATTCAAAACATTTATGCAATTTCAAGTAACTCATTATATATATTTATATATATATATATATATATAATTGTTGTCAGTAAGATTAAATTGAAAGGGTTGGTTTCATACAGGTTGAGGAACAATGAAGCCAGAGAAAAGGATGAGGAGTTGGTAGAAAACAGATGTAAGAATGGTGGAGAGCTGAACAGTGGGAGTAATGACGGCGAGCATCATGCCTAGGTAAATCATGTACAGAAGCATGCACAACATGGTGTAGAAGAACCACATGAATTTCCCGGCTTTCCATTCGAAACCAATGGCCGGGTATGCTATGATCATGAACATCACTACTTGGAACAACGCGTATGGTATCTCTATTGCAACCTGCAATTAATGACAAATCAAATATATGTATTTGTGCTTTATTCACTAAGTTAACCTTTTATATTTATATATATATAGGACCGGGCTACGGTGCTACGCGTAGCTAAGAGCCCCTCCGTGCTACGGCTCAAAATTTGTGTTTTCAAAATTCTAGTGGTCGATCCGAACCGTTAGATGTGTTCTACATATTGAAATGTGCTTGGAGACCAAATTTTACATTTTTTGGAATTTTTTTACTATTTATTAAGCCACTTTGAAAATCGCTGATCCAACGGTTTCACTGTTTGGTTAAGCCACCGTTGGATCAGCGATTTTCAAAGTGGCTTAATAAATAGTAAAAAAAATCCAAAAAATATAAAATTTGGTCTCCAAGTACATTTCAATATGTAGAACATATCTAACGGTTTGGATCGACCGTTGGGATTTTGAAAATTCAAATTTTGAGCCGTAGCACGGAGGTCTCTTAGCTACGCGTAGCATATTAGCCAAAACCTATATATATATATATATATATATATATATATATATATATATATATATATATATATATATATATATATATATATATATATATATATATAATTAACTAGCTTCAAAAGTATTGTGCTAATTAAGTAAACAAAGAAAGCAAGTAGTATTTGCCGATGCAATTAACTAATCTGAAGATCAGGTACCTAACCTGAGCAAAGGAGTAAGCCCAAGGGGAGTACATTCCAGCAAAGTTCTCTCTGTAGACGACGGTGCGTTCGACAGAAATGAAGGGTATCGTTGACGAACAATTACTGATTCCATTTAACATTGTTGCACAGTACATGCAACCCAGTATATTGAACAAATCTTGTTCGTTATTTCTGAGAAAATTGATAACAAAAAAATATTTGGTAAACTGTGTCAAGAAAAAGATAAGTTTTGTTATTTTTGTTTCAAGTTGCGGGATATACAAATGAAATTAATTAACTTACATTTGGCCTCCATGTTTCCAAAACAATAGGCCAAGCATGACAGATACTAAGAACATGAACAATATGCGAGTCATGTTGTAGTGAGGGCTTCTCCAATAGGACAAGGATTGTTTCCACAGGCACGCCTTGAACTGCACCCAGAACTTTTGCGCGTAACGGGTTTCAAATCTGAGATCACTCGAACCTAGTGGAGGGGTGCTTAGTTCTTTCACCATAATCTCATTCTCCCTTCAATATTAATACAATTCAAAATTACAAAACTGAATACAATTAAATTTTACCAACACTTGGTTCGAAAGGGTCATAAGCACTCACTTGTATAGATCTGATTCCTTGTAAATATGTGCAAAATTTATTCCTGTATGCGCCTCAACTGATGTAGAGCTAACTTCTAACATCCATGTTGCCGGATTATAGTTATCCCTGATTTTTTGTACTCCAGAAATACCCTGAAAACTCTTTTTTGTAAGACCAAGCACTTATAATAATTAAGTCATTGGATTCTATTTCTTAAATTTTACTAGGCATAAGAAAACTTGCCTCAAAATATTCAATAACTTTACATGAATGTTGACCCAGATGCCCTGAATAGATCAATTCTCCACCCCTTTTCATCAAAATTAGCTGAGATTTAAAGGAAATGAGAGAGTGAATAGTTGAGTCTGTTAGAAGCAAGACGGTAGGTGCTATGGTTTTGAATAAAAAAAACCTCTCTTATCTCTTCATAGAAAAGTAGTATGTACCTCGTCGAAGGCTTCAAATATGTCAATGCTTGGCTGGTGAATGGTACAGACAACAGTTCGACCGGTTTGAGCAACATTTTTTACAGCACGCATGACGATTGCGGCAGCACGTGCGTCAAGACCAGATGTGGGTTCATCCATGAATATTACTGATGGATTAGATACCAACTCCACTGCTATAGTTAACCTTTTCCTTTGTTCGGTCGACAGACCGTTCAACCCTGGTAAGCCGACCAACGCATCTCTTATGGGATCAAGCTCTATTGTTTCAATCACTTCATTTACAAAGTCCTAGATAAATTAACACCAAACAGTAATTACTTCATTCTTTTTTCTATTACATACAATCAGAAGGTATATATGATTACATAGATGCGATAAAAATAAGCAGAACGAACTCACATGTCTAATTTTAGCACTGATTTCTGCTGGTAAACGCAACCAAGCTGAATAAGCAACCGATTCCTCCACAGTGATTTGGGGAGAATGAATGTCTGTCTGTTCACAATAACCTGATATTCTTGCAAAGGTTTCCTGCACCTTAGGATATCCACCAATTCGTATCTCTCCTTCGATATAACCTCCTGTTTTTCTCCCTGATAGCACGTCCAATAAGGTTGTTTTTCCTGCTCCAGTAACCCCCATTAATGCCGAAAGAACACCTGGTCGAAACGCCCCTGTTATGTTGTGTAAAAGTTGGAGTCGTTTCTCTGCATAACCTTGTTCTCTCATTTCCTACATCATAATTTGAATTGCCCGTGAGTTTCAGTAGCTTTTTAGTGCGGTCTCTGCAAATCTAATGTATACATCTTTGTATAAAAAAGCAAATAATACATGAAATGTTGTATAACAAACTTACTGGAGGAACTTCAACGTAGTAATTTAAATCTTGAAATGATACAGTGAGGGGTGTAAAAGGTAACACCATCTTCCCTGCGAAGAACAATATTTTTCGTTAGTTATAATTTTTCATTGTCAAAAATAGGTCATCATCAATTTACAAAAGGATAAAGTTAGCAAAAACGAATAATGTTATTCCTAGTAGTACTAAATAAAATATATAATCACATACCGGCTTTCTTGTGTTCTTGAGGGCTTGTTGTTGATGAATCCACAGTCTTATGGCCTTGAAGTTCATGAAGCTTTTCACGAGATATAATCCCCCTCGAAGCTCCATAAGCTGGGATGGATGATCAATTTGTA
This sequence comes from Carex cristatella, assembly GCA_024447775.1. Taxonomy (NCBI): domain Eukaryota; kingdom Viridiplantae; phylum Streptophyta; class Magnoliopsida; order Poales; family Cyperaceae; genus Carex; species Carex cristatella. Next base: position 288,248 of record JAJHPF010000023.1, read on the forward strand.
AATAATTTAGTCCAACTATGAATTTCAATTTTCAATTGACCAAGCCTAATTAACTGCTAATTTTGGGGTTGGTAGTGGTACAATCCACTTTGCAAACTGCTACTTAACAATAGTTATGCAGCCGTAGCTAGGTAAACTATGGACTGGTTAATTGTTTCTCTTGAACTAACAAAGAGTCGTACGTCTTTTGAATGTCAAGGCAAGAGTGAACCCGAAGTTGAACAATAGGATGAAACCGATAAGTGCTCCAACTCCTATCCAGTAGTAATATCCAACATAGTTCAAACCACGACTTATCAGCATTTGTGTTCCAGTTGTTACATTTGATGATGATTGCATCTAATTTTAAAAAAAGAAAACAAAACAAAACAAGGGATCAGAAAATAAATGTCAAGGGCCAGCTATGCAATTAGATTTCTTTTTTTACTTATTTTACTTCAGCTTAGTTATGATATTAATTAGTATATTACCTTTTGCCATCTCGGTGCAAGAAATTCATTTACAGCTAGACCAATCTCAGCGTATGTCAAAGGTGAAACCCAAAATCCCCATTTGAGCCATTGCGGTATGGAAGCTGCACGCAAAAGGATTCATGAAACAACAGTTTACCAAATTAAAGTTAATTTTATGATAAATAAAAAGTTCACGGCTTCTGAGAGTATGATTCCTAACTTCATGTGCATAGAAGAAATGAAACAGAAGCAATTGCTTACGACGTGGGAGAATAAATCCTCCAAAAACCAAGCAAAACACCAAAAGAAGAGTGCCCCCCAGAGTAGAAGCCACCGCCGTTTGGAAGTAGGAAGCAGCAAATCGGAACATAGACATAGACATTGCATGTACAAAGAATAGTAACAGCAAATGACGGAAACACCTGAATTTATTTTATTTGTACAAAGCAAATTAAAACCATAATCATGAATTTACGGAAAAGGTACGGTGTTGTTATTTTTCTTCCCTTTAAATTTTACAATAGTAAAACAAATATAGTAAGGCGGTTGATGCATGCTTATAATTATACCATACAAAAAGTATGTAAACTAACAAGAAGAGAAGAAATAGCAAAATGCAATTACCGTGATGCTTCAGGTGTAAATCCAATAAGATAATAAGTAATGGTTGTCCAGACAACCGATTCTAACAAAGACACTGGTAGTTTGAGGAGAGAAGCAGGTATTGAATAAGCCCAGGCTGGGTAGAAGAAGAGGTCCCTTTGCTTGTAGAAAATTGGGAGTCGGGTTACAGTCATCGCCAGCTCAGGAAAGCCATTCACCATTTGTAAGAGCAATGCAAAGAAGAGAGAGCCCAAATAGTAATTGGAATGAAGTGTATCAATCCCCATGCGCGTACGTAGAAATACTGTACTGGTGATCAGTGCAAGTAGACTCAGCTGAGTAGATTTGAATATATAAACAAAGGAGTTTCTGCGCATGAGAAGCAGCTCTCTGGCGATGCATGCCTTGAACAACTCCCATTTTGACAGAGAGTAGATGCTGAAGGAAAGAGCATTTTTGTGGCACTGTGACTTGTCATATGGCTTCGCTAGATTGATTGATAAATCCTGTCCAACCTTGTGCGATCTGAATATTTCAATCAGTTCATCCACCGTGACGTAGCTATAAGCCTCGTTTGTTCGGCTCCAGTACTGCTCTTGATCCTTCTTGGATAGCACCTTATCCATTCCATTTTTTATTTTTGAAAAATATAATGAATGTTATTTTAGTTTGCAATATATGTATATATAGGACGATTTGTGAAATGAATACCTCTTGTAGGAAATCTGCAGCTCCTTTCCTTTCAGGGCATTTAAACCCACATTCCTCAAAAAAGTTCAAAATTTCATCTCTGGGTCCGTGATACACAATTTTCCCCTCAGCCATCAATATGATATCATCAAAGAGATTGTAAGTTTCAGGTGCTGGTTGGAGAAGTGAAACAACGACAGTAGACTCTGATATGTGGGCCAGCTGCTGCAGGCATGAGACTATTTGGAATGTTGTGGAGCTGTCTAATCCGGTTGATATTTCATCCATAAATAGAGCTTTTGAAGGACCAATTATCATCTCTCCTGGCAAATATATAAAAATAATATGTAAACTTCTATTGGATCAACCAATCAAACACCTCAAACACAACTGAAACAGAGATATAAAACTGAAGAATGGTAAATATTTGATAGATAACCAGTAGTTAGTCGTTTCTTCTCGCCACCGGAGATGCCTCTTCTCATGGCATCACCAATGATTGTATCAGCGCATATGTCTAGCCCCATTATCTGCTTATAATTAATATGTTTGAATTAATATGGATTTTATATTATTTTACAGCTATTTTGCTTTTTTGTTCTCTACTTTTCTTTTAACATGAGCTTACTTATTACCTTCATGATATAGTCTGTCTGTAAACTTCTTTCTAACCCCTCCAAAGATATGGCCTGTATGAGAAGTTCCATCACTCCATGTATTATAGGAAATTAAAAAAAAAAAACACATAAATTAATTCTAATACCAAAAAGGTTAGTGAATTTATTTTATTTCTTTACCTTCATGTAAGCATCTACATCTGGATCAGGAGTAATTCCTTGTTCCTTCTCCCTTCTTATAACTTCTTTCATAATCTCTGCATATTTTGGTTTCCAGAGGAAAACGATAGACTCAAATCTTATTGTCAAAAATGAAAATCATAATACAGGATTTAGGGGATGGATTTATGCAATTACCTGCTCGGCTGCCAACTCCTTGAAACCTTGCAGAGAAGTCCAAAATCTCTCTTACCGTCATTTCAGGAATATGGAGGTCGTGTTGGCTAATATATGCTGATGTTTTCTCTGGTACAAACTCATCTAATCTGTATCCATTATAGCTAATTTCCCCGTTTACCTACATAAATAAAGTATGTTTCATTAATTGTAAATATTTTAAGCTATGTACTTTAATTTGGCCCCTTTTAAATATTAGTTAGATGTTGAACAGGACATAAAGCCATTTGGTTTTCTACTTGATGCCAAAAAGCAGTACAGTGTAGTCACTATTGATTTAGCCTTGGTTCAAAGTTAAATTCATGCATGTCAACAAATGGCCAAAATTAATATTGCAAATGGGAAAAGTGTCATGTTTTAATTACCATTTGCAAAAATTAAGAATGTTAATTTAAAGTTTGCAAGTTAAGAGGATGTAGGAACCTTGAGAGATTTGTCTAGCATTCCAGAGAGGGCTCGCAAGAAAGTCGATTTACCACATCCCGGAGGTCCAAGTAAGAGAGTGATCCTATATTTAATTGTTTGTCAATTACTAATTAATTGCTCGAAAAATTATTTATTGAAATTCAAGTCCTTTGAAATTGGGAAATTAATTAACTTGCCTGGCCGGGTTGATAACTCCATTGATGTCTTTCAAAATGCGAATTGTTGCTTGTCGACGGTTCAATCCAGGCAGTCTTGCAACACCCTATATATATATATACACTCACAGAATTCAAACGGGATATATAATTTATGTGGGAAAAAATACTAAGGCACTCCTCATATACACATACTTAAAAGTTCAAATTAAGAGTCTCTGTACCGTATGTATGAAACTGGTACGGTGGTTTGAACCTGAACCTATCAGTACAGAGGGAAAGATACTTTAATTTGTTAAAAAAAAATGCGTAGCATACTAACCGAGATTGTGCTCAAGAGTGAGTTCCATAATGTGGGTAAAGGTTTCCCTTGCACCACCTGGCACTCGGCTTCCACACACAGATTCTTGTACCTCACCTCTATTGTTGGTTGCTTTACATTTACTCTGTCAATGACCATTAATTAGTTTAAGTGCCTTATTATATATTAATTATAAGAAACAACAAGCTTTGTCTGTTAGGTGACAGTTTGATTGGGTTCATGTTGAAATATAAAGTCAACTTCTTCATTTTTATATAGAAGTGGGGGCAAAAGCTGAGAATGTTTTTGGTACTAAACAGCTTGTACCAATCCAGGATGCGGTTATAAGAACACCAAAAAAAAACTAACAAAAATTACATGTTAGAAAACACTAACAACTACGCCATATATACCGTGCCATACCATTTAATAAAAAAAAATTATCCCTAGCTAAAAATATAGTCAGCTTACCTTAGCTAGGTGTTAGTTACACGGATATGACATGGACAGATTAACTAATTATGATCTGACAATTAATTTGGCAAAATAAAAATAATAAAAAAATACTTCAAAACAAGAAATGGGTATATACCGGTCCATCCGGCGCCTTTGCTTCTGGAGGAGAGTCAAGTTGTCCTTCTCGATGTGCTTGATCATGCTTTCGATGAAAAGGCGTCTCTCCACGGGTCCCAGCCGACCCACATCCACCGGCACCGGCACCCGCCCCTGCTGCTCTCCCTCTTCAACAACATGTTGATGTTGGAAGAAGAGAGAGGTTTTGAGGCGGTCATACGTGGGCAACCTCTCTATGGCTGCCCATTGCAGTTGCAGTTCCTCCTCTTCCTCATCTCTCTTTCTCTCATCTTCGTTTCCTCTGCTCAAACTTTTGCTGAAACTCAAGGCGGCTTCCCGGAACGACCATCTTCTGCTTCTTCCTATGCTATTAATACTATCAATATTGCTGTGAATATCATCATCACACATCTCCTCTTCTTTTTTTCTTTCCATTTCTTTGCTTACTACACTTCCTCTTCTTCTAGCTCAATTAATTTATTAACAATTAATTGCTGGGGATGGATCAAGCTGCCAATCTTCCTTCTTCACTTCAATTTAAAGGTAGCTTTCAGCTAGGCTAAGCTCCTCACTTTTGTACTTATTATAGCTTCTTGCCTTCTCTCCTTTTTTTTCTCATTCAAATTTTGTCTAGGTCAATGCATATGCTCCTAATTATATGTAAAAGGGATGGGATGCATCACACACATAAATTAAATATTGGATTAATTCGTTGTTGAAGTTGTCGTGCATGGCATCACACACACATAAATATCATATTTTACGTCAATCAAGTCGATTGACTGTTTGGCTAATAATTTGACTATTAATTTGATCGTATCAATTTAAAATGAGCTCATTAAATATATACACACTTAATTATTAGTACCCATAGACTTGATATTATCGATCCCTCCTCTCATAATTTATAAAATCTTGTTGTTCTCTCCAATACTGTGACCCAGTTTCGACCTATCTCTGTTTGCAACATAATTTATAAAATCATCTCCAAAATTATTTCTTCAAGAATGAAGCCTTTCATTGCATCCTTAATCTCTTCCTCTCAATGCGCCTTCATTCCTGGACGGGAAATTTCTGAGAATGTAATTTTGTTCAAGGAAATTCTACACTCATTTAAGCAGCGATCCTATAAGAACAAAGAATTTTGCCTCAAGGTGGACTTGTCAAAAGCTTTTGATCAGATGGATTGGGGTTATCTAAATGACATCTTACTATTATATGGCTTCCCGTCACGGTTCGTTGCTTGGATCATGGAGTGTGTGACTTCTGCAGAATTCTCTCTAGTTTCTAATGGTCGTGGAGATGGTTTTTTTAAGCCTCAATGCGGTTTGCAGCAAGGATGTGCCATGTCACCGTATTTGTTCATTCTAGGTATGGATATTCTTTCAAGGGGCTTTGCTTATCAAATTGACAAGGGTCTGATTTTCGGCCTCAAGGTAGCCCCAACTGCTAAGCTGCTAACAGATTGCCTTTATGCTGATGATCTACTAATTTTTGGGGCAGCCACTACACAAGAAGTGCAGGCAATTTTACATAACCTCTCCACTTTCATGGCAGTTTCCGGCCAACAAATTGGAGCTGACAAGAGTAACATATGGTTTAGTTTTCCAACACCTCCAGATCAAAGACAAGCTATCTCTAGCATGCTTTCTGTTTCTCCAGATACTGTAGCAGCAAAATATTTGGGCTCTCCGATCTCCAATGGGATTGCTGCATATGATTTCCTGATCGAATCTTTTGCATCTCGGTTGAATTCTTGGAAGAGTAAATTGTTATCTCCGGCCGGCCGTTTAATTCTAATTAAATCAGTTCTTCAGTCAATACCGGTCTATCATATGTCTACGTCAAAGATCCCTTCAAAGATTACTAAGGCTCTAACTAGTCTGGTACATCTATTTTTTTGGGGGAAAACGGGAAATGATCGATAGATGGCGTATGTTGCTTGGGATAAAATTACTAAGCCAGTACATGAGGGTGGTCTGGGGATAAGAGACTTTGAAACTATGAATGACAGCTTATTGCTAAAGGTCTTATTTAAACTTGCTTCGGGCTCAAATGCACAATGAGTTGATCTCGTGCGAGCGAAATATTTTCCAAGATCTTTTTTGTGGCACTCACATAGAACTTATAATTGCACATTACTTTGGCGTTCACTAATGAATTTGAGATCTAAACTTGCGCCTCTAGTTACTTTGCAAATTGGGAATGGTCATAGCACAATCTTTAGTCAACCTTGGTTCTCAAATGCGTTGGAACTAAAACCTTCAAGCACTCACCATGCCACCTTAACAATTAAAGACGTGCTGCTACATGAAGGCACAAGTTGGGATTTTAAAAAAATTATTCAAAGTCTGGGATACTCAGCTTGTAAGAATATTATCTCATCTATTTAACCTCTATTTGATCAACACCTTCCTGACAGACTTATTTTTATGCCATGTACTAATGGGAGCTTTTCAGTAAAAAGGGCATATTTAAACTTATCGAGCTCAAGCAGTCAGCAAAATCCGGTAATGAATAGCCTATGAAACGATGTTTGGAAAAAGAGAAGTGTGTTACCTCACTTAAGAGTTGTTCTTATGGCGGTTGCTCAATAATGCCTTGCCTGTGTCCCTTATTCTCACTTCAAGAGGTATCAGAATTGACTCTACATGTTCTATATGTGGGAATTTTGATGAAGATATGGTTCACATGCTTTTCCTGTGTGATTTTGCTAGAGGATGTTGGTTCAACTCACCTTTACCCCTGCGCTCGGGGGAATTTTCTACATCTCTTGTTCATACACTCTCTATTTTGAGCCATGACCTTTCGGATGAGCAATGGACAATCTTTGTAAACATAGCATGGGCAATATGGCGATGTCGAAATGAAAAAACTTATGCTGCTAAGAATCCATCAATGGACAGATTCAATTCCTTCTTGCATTCTATAAATTCTGAAACCTTGATTGCTACAACTTCTACAGTCACACAACAACGACAACAGGTGCAGGTGACTAATGATTCTCTAAACTCAACTGACTTGGTCTGCATGATTGATGGTTCATGGTCACAAGGTTGGGAGGGTGGCATTGGTTTTACAGTTACAAAAGGTACCTCTCTTCTTGTTTATAAATCATCGGCTTGTAAAGCTTGTTGTTCTCTCCAATCGGAAGCAAAAGCACTTGAGGAGGCTATTCTTTGGGTTTGGAAGGAAGGATACTCTTTCTGCATTTTCAAAACAGACTGCCAAATCCTTTCTAATGCGGCAAATGATCTACAACCTCCAACTAGTACAGACTGGAGAGCTTTTGCAGAAGTGTTTAATGTGTGGAAAGCTTTCAAAGAGTCGTCTGATTTTCAATGTTGTTATGTTCCTAGAAGCCAAAATGTTTTGACAGATTATCTTGCAAAAAAGGGACGAATAGAGAGATGGAATTATATGGGGTATAGTTTTCCTATGCTTTTAGAGTAGTTTTTAATCCTTGATAGTGCCTCTGTTTAATTACTATGAATTTTATTTTAGAGGAAGTTGTACTGGTACGGATGTAATAGAAGTCTGATGTACTAGTATTGCCTACGGGCTTTTGAAATTCAAAAAAAAAAATCCCTCCTCTCATGTACCTCCCATTTTTATATTAAATGCATTCTTACAATTACAAATAGATGTTTACAACAATAATTAATTAACTCAATATATAAATAATTCAACACACTCTCTCTCTCAAAATGGACGATATATATCAACCATTCCCTTCTTGTTACAAAAGATATCATTATCCACTTCAAAAAAAAAAAAAATACCATTATCTCTATAGATTTTAAATTTTTTGTTAGACAATCAACTAATTGCTCCTATGATTTCACATAGCTCAAAGTCATAATTCCTTTGTTTAGTTGCTCCTTGATAAAGAACCGATCAATCTCCACATATTTGATGTGATTATGCTGAAATAAATTGTTTGCAATATTAATTGTCTATTTGTTATCACACCATAATTGCATGTAGTCTTTTCTAAACACACATAACTCAAAATGTGGTCATTTATTAAATATATATATTATAGAGGAGAGTTCCAATACATCCAAATTTCTATGCTTTCATTTGCTCCCAATCTTTTATCTTAAAGTGATTTTGTACCTATCTTGAAAAATAGTAAAAAAATTCAAAAAAATATAAAATTTGGTCTCTAGGCATATTTTATTATGAAGATCATATAGAACGGTTCGGATCAATTATTCGGACTTTGAAAATAAAGATAAAGAAGATAATAAATTGGGAGCAAATGGGAGCATAGAAATTTGGATGCATTGAAATCCTCCTCATATATATATATATAGAGGTTGGTTAATATCAAATCAGTTGTTCCTAAGCTCCCGTGCAACCAAGTGGTTTTTCAATTTTCGAAGTCCAAAACGTCGATCCAAACCGTTAGATGTGTTCCCTATATTAAAATGTGCTTGGAGACCAAATTTTACATTTTTTTGAATTTTTTACTATTTATTAAGCCACTTTATAAATCACTGATCCAACGATGGCTTCTGTTTTTACTGTTTGACTAAGCCACCGTTAGATCAGCGATTTCCAAAGTGGCTTAATAAATAGTACAAAAATTTCAAAAAATGTAAAATTTGGTCTCTAAACATATTTTAATATAGGAAACACATCTAACAGTTTGGATCGATGTTTTGGACTTCGAAAATTGAAAAACCACTTGGTTGCATGGAAGCTCAGGAACAACTGATTTGATATTAGCCAACCTCTCTCTCTCTCTATATATATAAACTTAATTATTAGGAATATTTTTAACCATTGCACTAATTTTATAACCAAAGCTAATCTTCCAGGAGCATCTGGATTCTGCAAGTTGGTTCATCATAACATAAAATGGGGTCGAACCTTTTATAATTCTTGCCATATATATATGCCCAGCTGATCACTTATCTCTGGATTGTTTCAGGATCGGACTATACATTATATCTCCAATAATACAGGTTAATATAGAGTCAGAAGAGTTCGGATATCAGATCTAAAGTTCAGGTTGTTTCATATTATTATTTTTTTATAAAAAAAATTATACAAGACTATACTATTTTTATTGTTTCTTAGTATGTTGATTGTTTTTTTTTTTCTAGTATCCAATTATTTAATGGGTTTGAACCAAATAAGCTATTTTAGTTCGATTCCTGCCTTTCCCTGACAGAAACCTTTTAATATGTAAAATGATATTATTTTCTTATTTTTTATTATATAAGACTATATTATTTTTATTGTTTCTTAATATGTTGATTGTTTTTTATCTAGTACCCAATTATTTAATGGATTTGAATCCAATAAGCTATTTTAATCTGATTTCTGCCTTTCTCTGGCAAAAACTTTGCGTCCGTCCCTAGATATGAAGACCATATATCAAAATAATTATAATTATATTGTTTCTTAATACGTTAACTTTATCTTTCATTTTATTTTTGAATTATTCTTTTGTTTAGATCCAGTTAACATGAACCATATAGTGAGTTTGTAAAGGGACTTTGTGGACCAAGTTTATGTAGAAATTATTAAAAAAAAAAAAAGCAGAGGGACCCCGTGGGTTTTACATGAAATTTCATCTTTCTTGGAAAGTCTCCCTTTTTTTATTTTTAAACCGGTTTTTACATGAAACTTTTAAATACATTCCAGCCAGTTCAACCAGTTTTCACCGGTCTAATAACACAACCGATTTTTTAAGAGAACCAAATCGGATAGGTGACCATTTATGGTTTTTCCTGATCCAACCGATTGATCCAGTCTGGTTCTGATTTTGTTTTTCATGCATCACAGAATTCAACAGATACTGATCCGCAATACATATATGAGAACGGCTAGATATCTAGAGCTACAAGATCAGCTTTCTATTCAAGTGCATGCTTGTTATATATATCATGTGAATTACTTTACCACTTGATTTTGCATACAGCATGTCGCTTTTCTCGTATCCCATGCATGTAAACTAAGTTTTAATAGACTCTTCTCCTACTCCTTTTCATAAATAAATTAAAAAAAAAAAAATCTGACAACCTGAATTTTTAATCTGATTCCGATCCTTAATTAAACACATTGAAGATTAAAAAGGTACTATTTGTTTTAAGTTTAAACAGTAGAATATAGTTAATTAATTTATACGCAAAATCAATACAGGCTGTGTTTCAACTGGAACCACATGCATGCTTAATTGATGCTTGCCATAAAATATGACATCTATCTATATGTGTGTGATGTCATGCATGACAGCTTCAAAAACTTCAAAACTAATTAATTAATACCATAAATTTTAATATTTTTCAAACTTATGAGATTAGGAGAGGATTGAACTGACGTGCATGCCTCCCCACTTAAGTGGTCAACTATACTTAATTAGTTATATCATAATCATATAATAAATTATGAATAAATACGTAGAATGGTATATCCATCACATCACATCCCTTTGACATACAACAACCATAATTAGGAGCATTGACCTAGAGAAAATATAAATGAAAAAAAAAATGAGAAGCCACGAAAGGTCAAATATGTATATGTATATAATAAGGAAAAGTGAGGCGCCTAGCCTTAGCCTGATCGATCCCCAGCAATTTGTTAATAATAATTAAGCTAGAAGAAAAGTGTAGTACTTGTAAGAAATGGAAAGAAAAAAAGAAGAGGAGATGAGTGATGATGATGATATTCACAGCAATACTGATAGTGTTAATAGCATAGGAAGAAGCAGAGGATGGTCATTCCGGGAGGCCGCCTTGAGTTTGAGCAAAAGTTTTAGTAGAGGAGACGAAGAAGAGAGAAAGAGGGGGAGAGATGAGGAAGAGGAGGAGCTGCAACTGCAATGGGCAGCCATAGAGAGGCTGCCCACGTATAACCGCCTTAGAACATCTCTCTTCTTCCAGCACCAACATGTTGTTGAAGACGGAGAGAAGCAAGGGCGGGTGCCCGTGGATGTGGGTCAGCTGGGACCCATGGAGAGGCACCTTTTCATCGAGAGCATGATCAAGCACATCGAGAAGGACAACTTGACTCTCCTCCAGAAGCAAAGGCACCGAATTGACCGGTACCCATTTCTGGATTTCAGTTCTGGTTTTTGAAGTGTTTTTTTTTTTTGGGTCTGAACCCAATCAAACTAGGAATTGGATCAGCTGCAATCCGAATGTTATGAACAATAATCCTAAAATTCTTGTTTTCCAAATCCAGCCGTCCAATAATTTATGTCCACTTATATCAAAACAGCTAATTTTTTTGTGCACAAATCTCAAAACAATTCAACATTTGGATTTGGAAAAACAGGAATTGTAGGATATTGTTCATGGGTAAAGAATGTCAGCAGATTCGGATCAATCAAACTATTACCTATTAGACACACATTAAATCAATTATTGTCCCACTGGAATTTTGAAAACCTCTCTATGCATAATAAATGTTATTTAAGCTTGTTGTTTCTTATAACTAAAATATAATAAGGCAGTCAAACTGAAACTAATTAATGGTCATTGACAGAGTAAATGTGAAGCAACCAACAATAGAGGTGAGGTACAAGAATCTGTGTGTGGAAGCCGAGTGCCAGGTTGTGCAAGGGAAGCCTTTACCCACATTATGGAACTCTCTCATGAGCACAATCTCGGTTAGTATGCTACGCATATTTTCTAACAAATATAATTGATAATTAACAGTCATTTCCAGTCACTACTCTTATTTTAAGTATCTTCGCCTCTGTACCGATAGGTTCAGGTTCAGGTTCAAACCACCATACCAGTTTCATACATAGTATTTTGGCACACATAAATTATATATCCCATTTGAATTCTGTGAGTGTATATATAGGGTGTTGCAAGATTGCCTGGATTGAACCGTCGACAAGAAACAATTCGCATTTTGAAAGAAGTCAATGGAGTTATCAAGCCGGCCAGGCAAGTTAATTCATTTAATACCAATTATTTTCCCAATTTCAAAGGACTTGAATTTATTTATATAATTTTTGAGCAATTAGTTAGTATAATTGACAAACAATTAAATATAGGATCACTCTCTTGCTTGGACCTCCGGGATGTGGCAAATCGACTTTCTTGCGAGCTCTCTCTGGAAAGCTAGATAAATCTCTCAAGGTTCCTACATCTTTGTAGCTTGCAAACTTTCAATTCTCATTCTTAATTTTTGCAAAAGAGTAATTAGAACATGACACTCTTCCCATTTGCTAATAGCACCGGCCCCACCAAGGCTAAGTCAATAGACTAGACTGCACTGCTTTTTGGCATCAAGTAGCAAACCAAATGGCTTTATTATCTCCTGTTCAACATCTAAATAATATTTAAAAGGGGCCAAATTAATGTACATAGATTAAAGTTTTTATAATAAAACCGACTTAATTTGTTTAGGTAAATGGGGAAATTAGCTATAATGGATACAGATTAGATGAGTTTGTACCAGAGAAAACATCAGCATATATTAGCCAGCATGACCTCCATATTCCTGAAATGACTGTAAGAGAGATTTTGGACTTCTCTGCAAGATTTCAAGGTGTTGGCAGCCGAGCAGGTAATTGTGTAAATCCATCTCCTAACTTCTATATTATGATTTTATTTTTTTGACAATAAGAATGAGTCTATCTATTGTGTTCCTCTGGAAACAAAAATATGCAGAGATTATGAAAGAAGTAATAAGAAGGGAGAAAGAACAAGGAATTACTCCTGACCCCGACGTAGATGCTTACATGAAGGTGAAAAAAGAAAAAAAAATTACTTGCCATTTTTGGTTATAGAATTAAATCAAAAGGAAATAGAGAGAAGAAAAAAAATAACTTCAAAAGTATTTCTTTTTCAATTTCCTAATAATACATGGAGTGATGAAACTTCTGATACAGGCAATATCATTGGAGGGGTTAGAAAGAAGTTTACAGACAGACTATATCATGAAGGTAATAAGTAAGCTCATGTTAAAAGAAAAGTAGAGAAAAAGAAAAAAGCAAAATCCATATTATTTTAAATATATTAATTATAAGCAGATAATGGGGCTAGACATATGTGCTGATACAATAGTTGGTGATGCCATGAGAAGAGGCATCTCTGGTGGCGAGAAGAAACGACTAACTACAGGTTATCTGTCAAATGTTTCCTATTCTTCATTTTTATATCTCTGTTTCAGTTGTGTTTTAGGTGTTTGATCAGTTGATCCAATAGAAGTATACATATTATTTTTATATATTTGCCAGGAGAGATGATAATTGGGCCTTCAAAAGCTCTATTTATGGATGAAATATCAACCGGATTAGACAGCTCCACAACATTCCAAATAGTCTCATGCCTGCAGCAGCTGGCCCACATATCAGAGTCTACTGTCGTTGTTTCACTTCTCCAACCAGCACCTGAAACTTACAATCTCTTTGATGATATCATATTGATGGCTGAGGGGAAAATTGTGTATCACGGACCCAGAGATGAAATTTTGAACTTTTTTGAGGAATGTGGGTTTAAATGCCCTGAAAGGAAAGGAGCTGCAGATTTCCTACAAGAGGTATTCATTTTACAAGTTACATATATTGCAAAATAAAAAAACATTCATGAATCCTGTCAAGTCCCATAGTTTCTTTCAAAAATGGTAATCAGTCTTTTACACATTGCTGCACACTCGGTTGTGTCAGCCTGTCAGAGCATGATATTTTTCACACACAAAAAAAAAAACTGGAATGGATCAGGTGCTATCCAAGAAAGATCAAGAGCAGTACTGGAGCCGATCAAACGAGGCTTATAGCTACGTCACGGTGGATGAACTGATCGAAATATTCAGATCGCACAAGGTTGGACAGGATTTATCAGTCAATTTAGCAAAGCCGTATGACAAGTCACAGTGCCACAAAAATGCTCTTTCCTTCAGCATCTACTCTCTGTCAAAATGGGAGTTGTTTAAGGCATGTGTCGCCAGAGAACTACTTCTCATGCGCAGGAACTCCTTTGTTTATATATTCAAATCTACTCAGATGGGTCTACTTGCAGTGATCACTGGTACAGTATTTCTACGTACACGCATGGGGGTCGATACACTTCATTCCAATTACTATTTGGGCTCTCTTTTCTTTGCACTGCTCTTACTAATGGTGAATGGCTTTCCTGAGCTGGCAATGACTGTAACCCGACTCCCAATTTTCTACAAGCAAAGGGACCTGTTCTTCTACCCGGCATGGGCTTATTCAATACCTGCTTCTCTCCTCAAAATACCAGTCTCTTTGTTAGAATCAGTCGTCTGGACAACCATTACTTATTATCTTATTGGATTTACACCTGAAGCATCACGGTAAATGAATTTTACCATTTCTTCTCTTCTTGTCTAGTTTGCATACCTTTTTTTTATGGAATTAAGCATCAACCACTTTACTATATTTGTTTAATATAGCAAAATTTAAGGGCAAAAAATAACATTACCTTTGCTAGAAAAGTTTATAATTTCAATATCCATTATACAAATAAAATAACTTCAGGTATTTTCGCCATCTCCTGCTACTATTCTTTCTGCATGTACTGTCTCTGTCTATGTTCCGATGTGTTGCTTCCTACTTCCAAACGGCGGTGGCTTCTACTGTGGGGGGCACTCTTCTTTTGGTGATTTGCTTACTTTTTGGTGGATTTATTCTCCCACGCCGTAAGCAATTGCTTCTATTTCATTTCTTACCAATTTGTTATTAATTACTAATTAGAGAGAGGACCAAAAGAAGACAAAAGTATTTGAGTTTTTTAAGTTCTAAAAGCTGATAGTTTGTTTGGATATATTTGGTAAACTGTTAATCTATGAATCCTTTTGCAGCTTCCATCCCGCAATGGCTCAAATGGGGATTTTGGGTTTCGCCTTTGTCATATGCTGAGATTGGTCTTGCTATAAACGAATTTCTTGCACCGAGATGGCAGAAGGTAATATCATAACTAAGCTAAAGTAAATTTGTAAAAAGAAAAATATACTTGCATAGCCTGCTCTTAGCATTTCTTTTCTGATATTTTTCTCTCTCTCTCTCTATATATATAGGGATGGGCTATGGTGAGTTGTGAAGTAAAACAACATTTTACTTCACGCTCGTATTCTAATTTGAAAATCCAAATAACTGATCCAAACCGTTCAATATTTTCTCCATATTGAAATGTACTTGGAGACCAAATTTTATATTTTTTTGAATTTTTTTTACTATTTATTAAGCCACTTTGAAAATGACATATTCGGGTGAACAGTAAAAAACAGTAAAATTTTCTGGACTATTGGATCAGCGATTTTCAAAGTAGCTTGATAAATAGTAAAAAAATTCCAGAAAATGTAAAATTTGGTCTCCAAGCACATTTCAACATAGAGAACATGTTGAGCGATTCGGATCGGTTGTTTGAATTTTCAAAATAAAAATATGAATGTGAAGTAAAAATGACCTCATACTTCACAACTCACCATAGCCCATCCCTATATATATATATTTTTAATTTTGCTCATCAAACTAGATGCAATCATCCAATGTAACAACTGGGACACAAACACTGATAAGTCGCGGGTTGAACTACCCTGGACATTACTACTGGATAGGAGTTGGAGCCCTTATCGGTTTCATCTTTTTGTTCAACTTTGGGTTCACTCTTGCCTTGACCTTCAAAAGGCGTAAGATTCTTTGTTAGTTCAAGAGAAACAATTAACAAATCCTTAGTTATGCCTAGCTACAGCTGCATTGCTGTTGATAATTAACAGTTTCCCAAGTGGACTGTAACAACACCAAAATTAGCAGTTAGGCTTGGTAAATATTTAAATTAATTGAGGCGCATGTACTGATTAATTGAAATTAGTAGTTGGCCTAAATTATTTACAAATCTGTCATCCATTCAGCTTATGGAGCTTCAAAGGCAATCATATCTCGTGAAAAGCTTCATCAGCTTCAAGGCCATAAGACTGTGGATTCAACAACAACAAGCCCTCAAGAATCCAAGAAGGCCGGTATGTTATTATTTTATCTAGTACTACTAGGAATTAAAAAAAAATTGCTGACTTTATTCTTTTTTTGTCAATTGGTGAGGACCTATATGACAATATAATTACAACTAACAAAAAATATTGTTCTTCGCAGGGAAGATGGCGTTGCCTTTTACACCCCTCACTGTATCATTTCAGGATTTAAATTACTATGTTGATGTTCCTCCGGTAAGTTTGTTATGCAGCAATTCATGTATTTGATTGCTTTTATATACAAAGATGTATACACTAGAGATTGTTACCAATGATCAACTAGATTTGTAGAGATGTGGCACTAAAAACAGCAGAAACTCATGAGCAATTCAAATTATGATGTAGGAAATGAGAGAGCAAGGTTATGCAGAGAAACGACTCCAACTTTTACACAACATAACAGGGGCGTTTCGACCAGGTGTTCTTTCGGCATTAATGGGGGTTACTGGAGCAGGAAAAACAACCTTATTGGATGTGCTATCAGGGAGAAAAACAGGAGGTTATATCGAAGGAGAGATACGAATTGGTGGATATCCTAAGGTGCAGGAAACCTTTGCAAGAATATCAGGTTATTGCGAACAAACAGACGTCCATTCTCCACAAATCACTGTGGAGGAATCGGTTGCTTATTCAGCTTGGTTGCGTCTACCAGCAGAAATCAGTGCTAAAACTAGACATGTGAGTTCGTTCTGCTTATTTTTATCACATCTATGTAATCATATATACCTTCTGATTGTATGTAATAGAAAAAAAAAAAATTAAGTCATTATTGTTTGGTGTTTATCTAGGACTTTGTAAATGAAGTGATTGAAACAATAGAGCTTGATCCCATAAGAGATGCGTTGGTTGGTTTACCAGGGTTGCATGGTCTGTCAACCGAACAAAGGAAAAGGTTAACTATAGCAGTGGAGTTGGTATCTAATCCATCAGTAATATTCATGGATGAACCCACATCCGGTCTTGACGCACGTGCCGCTGCAATCGTCATGCGTGCTGTTAAAAATGTTGCTCAAACCGGTCGAACAGTTGTCTGTACCATCCACCAGCCAAGCATTGACATATTTGAAGCCTTTGATGAGGTACTACTTTTCTTTGATTAAAAACCAAAGCACCGTGTTCTTTCTAACAAACTCAATTATTGACTCTTTTCATTCCCGCAACTCTCAGCTAATTTTGATGAAAAGGGGTGGAGAATTGATCTATTCAGGGCATCTGGGTCGACATTCATGTAAAGTTATTGAATATTTTGAGGCAAGTTTTCTGATGCCTAGTGAAAGTTGGAAAATAAAACTCAATAACTTAATTTTTATATAAGTGCTTGATCTTACAAAAAGGTTTTCATTCAGGGTATTTCTGGAGTACCAAAAATCAGGGATAACTATAACCCAGCAACATGGATGCTAGAAGTTAGCTCTACATCAATTGAGGCGCACATGGGAATAAATTTTGCACATATTTACAAGGAATCGGATCTATACAAGTGAGTTCTTATGACCTTTTAGAACCAAATGTTGGTAAAATTTAATTGTATTCAGTTTTAAATTTTTCATTGGTTGGTGCACATAAATCATGTCGTCATATATGTATGTAACTCTCAAGCAAAGCGATTAGTGCAACCCGTCATCATTTTCTTTATATTATTTGGAATTTCATTTATATTGAAGGGAGAACGAGATTCTGGTAAAACAACTGAGCACGCCTCCACCAGGGTCGAATGATCTGAGATTCGAAACCCGTTACCCGCAAAAGTTCCGGGTGCAGTTCAAGGCTTGCCTGTGGAAGCAATCATTGTCCTATTGGAGAAGTCCTCACTACAACATGGTTCGCATAATGTTCATGTTCATATCATCTGTCATGCTTGGCCTATTGTTTTGGAAACATGGAGGCAGAATGTAAGTTGCATCTATCCCACTACTTTCAAAAAAAACAAAAGTTATCTAGTTCTTGACGTAGTAAATATTGGAAAGATTTATATACAACCTCTAAATTGATCTTTAGAAAGAAACGAAGGATAGAAAGAAAAAGAAGAGGAAAAAAAACACTATCATTTCTTATTAATGTTTACGGAATATTCTTTAATTTGTTATCACTTTTTTTACAGAAATAACCAACAAGATTTGTTCAATATATTGGGGTGCATGTACGCTGCAACAGTGTTCACCGGAATAAATAACAGTTCATCAGCGATACCCTTCATTGCTGTTGAACGCACAGTCGTCTACAGAGAGAACTTTGCAGGAATGTACTCTCCTTGGGCTTACTCCTTTGCTCAGGTTTGGTACATGATCTTCATTTATTTTTCTCAGCAAATACTACTAACTTCCCTTGTGGCTAGTTAATTATAAAAAAAAAGGTTAACTTAGTTAATCAAGCACAAATATATATTTGTTGGCAATAATTGCAGGTTGCAATGGAGATACCGTACGTGTTGTTCCAGGTAGCGATGTTCATGATCATAGCATACCCGTCCATCGGATTTGAATGGGATGCCGGGAAATTCATATTTTTCTTCTACACCATGTTCTGCACACTTTTGTACATGATTTATCTCGGTATGATGCTCACCGCCATGACTCCTACTGTTCAACTCGCCACCATTCTGCAGTCTGTTTTCTACCAACTTCTCAATCTTTTCTCTGGCTTCGTCGTTCCTCGTCCCGTATGCAACCACATCAACCATTTTGTTACTTGAAATTACATAAATGTTTTGAATATATTAATTAATTAGTTTTTCCATGCAGCAAATTCCGGGATGGTGGATTTGGGTGTACTACTTATGCCCGTTGGGGTGGACGTTGGATGGCCTCTTCACCTCACAGTATGGAGATGTCTCCAAAGTAATTGTCATCTTTGAAGAAAAGAAATCCATTTCGCAGTTTCTAGAAGATTATTTCGGGTTCCACCATAACCGTTTACCGCTTGTCGCTGTAATTCTCGCACTATATCCTATTGCTTTCGCTACTCTTTTTGGTTATTTCATTGGGAGAATCAATTTCCAAAAAAGATAGCGTAATTTTGATTGCAAACATTAATTGTTTGTGTAAAGGTTAAAGAAAATTATATTATTATCAAATCAAGGCAGAGATTAAGATCTAGGAAAAAAATTCATTTGAACATGTGTGTTTTGCTGTTAATTTTAGCATGACAAGGATCCAAATTTTGGAATTATTGTTTACAAGCATGTAAATATATGTGTGAATAAAAAAAAAGTTTATTTTTTCCTTGTTATTTTTTCCATCTGCACTGTGCACTGCAATTCTGACGGGGAGGTGAGTGATGGAAGCTTTGAAATGGGCCTTGATTGAATTTAACTATTCATGGATAAATCTTCATCTTCGCATTGTCGAATGCACTAGTTTATATATCTGTGCTGTGCATATCATCATTAATTTTTATGCCTATGTAATCTACGCTTAATTGTAATTGTATAGTTTTGTTAAATTTGAGCAATATATTATTATATATACTAATGGGCCTTCTGTGGATGAAACCTATGTACTAACAACTTAACCAACTAAACAACGTTCAATTCTAAAGTATTATGATCAATAACTAAACATCTAAGTAGCTAAATATAGGAGGTCAGCCCTCAGCCGAATGGATGGATCGAGTTGGCTCTGTGGTTAACAAAATAAATAATTCTAATTAAAAGCTCCACATCTTCTGAGGTCCAAAATATTTTGTGGAAGTAGAAACTATAGATAGGAATACTAGTTTATAAATTGGCTAAATGTAGCACCAAGTAAGAGGTCAGGTGAATCCTTAAATTTGTGTAGCAAGACAGGAAAACAAAATCAAATCAAATAAAAGGTAAATTAAATAATTGGCAGCAATGGCATCAGCAGTAGGTGAGAGCAGCTTCCTCTTTACATCAGAGTCGGTGAACGAAGGGCACCCCGACAAACTGTGCGACCAGGTGTCGGATGCAGTGCTGGATGCCTGCCTCTCACAGGACCCAGAGAGCAAGGTTGCCTGTGAAACATGTACCAAGACCAACATGGTCATGGTCTTTGGTGAGATCACCACCAAGGCCAATGTCGACTATGAGAAGATCGTGCGTGACACCTGCCGCAACATCGGTTTTGTGTCTGACGACGTGGGTCTCGATGCTGACAAGTGTCGTGTCCTCGTTCAGATCGAGCAGCAGTCCCCTGACATCGCCCAGGGCGTGCATGGCCATTTCACCAAACGCCCCGAGGACATAGGTGCCGGTGACCAAGGCCACATGTTCGGCTACGCCACTGATGAAACTGAAGAATTGATGCCCCTCACCCATGTACTCGCTACCAAGATCGGTGCCCGCCTTACCGAGGTGCGGAAGAACGGCATGTGCTCATGGCTGCGGCCGGATGGCAAGACCCAGGTCACAATAGAGTACCGCAATGAAGGGGGCGCCATGGTGCCGATACGGGTCCACACTATCCTCATCTCAACCCAGCACGACGAGGGCGTGACCAATGACAAGATTGCACAGGATCTCAAAGAGCACGTCATCAAGCCCGTGGTCCCAACCAAATACCTCGATGACAAGACCATCTTCCACCTCAACCCTTCAGGCCGCTTTGTTATCGGTGGACCCCATGGTGATGCCGGTCTGACAGGCCGCAAGATCATCATAGATACCTATGGTGGATGGGGGGCACACGGCGGAGGTGCCTTCTCTGGCAAGGATCCCACAAAGGTATATATAGCCGGATAATAGATACTAGACTAGAGGGATAACTAGATCTAATTAATTTATTTAATTAATTTGTTGAAGAGATAAACTGGCACAGTACACATTCCTCATGATATGGGCTGCTGGACGATTTTACCAGCATTTCAGGGAAGCACTTGCTCACTAACAAGGATACTGACAGCGATGGGCGGTACCGACATGATACAGGTACAGACCGGGAGAGTAAAGAAAATGTACAGCTGCACTGTACCGGTCTGGTACTAGCATAACTGGTACGAAGGAGAAGAGACTCGGACGTTCTACATTTCCTTTTTAAATAAAGAGTTTTCAAACATTAGTTTCCTTTTGAACTTTTTACTTTAATACCCTTCATTTACATTCACAATTTGTTTTTGTTTTAGGTAGTATTTCTTATTCAAGGCTCAACTGCTTTGAGCAAATCAAATTTTTGTAAGCAGTGGATACAGACTCTGTAACCGCATTTCCAATTATTAATTTTCTGTTTCAAATCATCTGATATGTATGTAGGTGGACCGTAGTGGGGCATACATTGTACGGCAGGCAGCAAAGAGCATTGTGGCTGCGGGGCTGGCTCGGCGTTGCCTGGTGCAGGTGTCATACGCAATCGGTGTGCCGGAGCCATTGTCTGTGTTTGTGGATTCATATGGTACAGGCAAGATACCCGACAAGGAGCTGCTGAAGCTCGTGAAGGAGAATTTTGATTTCCGACCGGGGATGATTGCAATCAACCTCGACCTCAAGAAAGGAGGCAACCGCTTCATCAAGACTGCTGCCTATGGCCACTTTGGCCGCAACGACCCTGATTTCACCTGGGAGGTGGTCAAACCTCTCAATCCTCAGAAATAGAGGCAGGTCGTTAATTCATGATTTCATATATTTGCATCTTCAATCCACTTTTTTCCTAGCATCTTATTTTTTTTTCTCGATTTCAATTCATATTTTGTACTGTTAGAATTTCAGAAAATCATGAAGTTTTGTTTATTTTTGGCATTTCTGAAGCCTGTAGGTTTTTTTTCTATATGATTAATATGCAGACAGCAGTGTAATAAATATTAGCGATCAGAGTTGCATTGTGTGAATATATGAACCTTCTTAAATGCAAACTGTTGCTGCACCTTTTTTTTTCTCAAGTATAATGGCCTACTCAAATGCTTGTGTTTGATACTTTTTGTTTTTTTGTAAACAAATGATATGTATACTTGTAAACAAAAATAGTAAGAAAGAAAGTAATACAGTTTCGTTTTAAGGTCATTTGGTCCTGGTGGTCCTTGAAAGATAAACAGAGGTCTCTTCGCTGGAAGAAGCAGACAAATCTTTGACAGTTTATATTGAAACAAATATGTGCGCACAGGCAGCACAGCAGAATCAGATTTAAGAATTAATTAAATGGGGGGCATTTGTAATTGTCGGTGAAGTGAATAATTTTGCTTGCCGACATAAACAGCTCAGCTTGCTTACTAAAACGGAGCAACCACATGGCCATTGGCCAACATGCGCGTAGGAATAATAAACAAACAGAACAGATGCCCAACATGCCGGGTATTAAACGCACTCACTCATAAATGTTTTCCACTTTTGTTTGAGAACATAAGAATCTCGTTCTTAATTAGCCCAATGCTTGTGAGATCTGCTGTACTTGATCCCTTTTTATAAAAAGCACACCACACTTATTGGTTCATACAAGAATAAAGAAACCACCTCATAATTCAATCGTTCATATAACTCTTGCATAGGCAACACATACAAAGCACACTATAACTCCTGTCAAGAGCTGTGGCCAGTCAACACAGCATTAGGTAAACAAAAAAAAACAAACAAAAATAAAAAATAAAAAAAAGCAAAGAGAGAGAGGTGGGGAGGGTGAGAAAAAATAGAACATCAAATGAAAGTGACAGTGACAACCCCCTCATCACTCTAGTTATTACACAGTTTAACTAACAACATAATAGGAATACAGCTAAACCAATCCCATTATCATCCAAACAAGTAAAGTAGCTCTCTCAACCAACCAAACCCAAACCCCCAAACTGGGCATGCATGGCATGGGCATATTTTATAAGAATATTGGGGATTAATGAATGAACGAATCTCAGTACTTGAGAGGCTTGACGGTCTCCCAGGTGAAGCCAGGCTCATTGCGACCAAAGTGGCCGTATGCGGCTGTCTTGATGAAACGGTCGCCTCCCTTCTTCAGCTCTAGGTTGATGCTGATCATGCCTGGCCTGAAGTCAAAGTTCTCCTTCACTATCTTCAACAGCTCCTTGTCTGCCATCTTCCCTGTCCCGTACGAATCCACAAACACAGACAATGGCTCTGGCACACCGATAGCATATGATACCTGCACCAGGCACCGCCTAGCCAACCCTGCTGCAACAATGCTCTTTGCAGCTTGGCGAGCCACGTAAGCCCCACTGCGGTCCACCTTCAATTACAAAATACAAATTAATTACTTCTGTACGATTGTATGACCTGTTAATTAGGTATCACCAACAGTAATATCCTGTCAAATCGAGCTGACTGATAAAAAAAAAACACTAAATGATGTGCATCTTTTTAAATATAATTTTTTTGGTAAAATGTTGGCACGGAAAAGTTCAGTACCTTTGTGGGGTCCTTGCCAGAGAAGGCACCACCACCGTGGGCTCCCCATCCACCATAGGTATCAATAATGATTTTGCGTCCTGTCAGACCAGCATCACCATGGGGCCCACCAATGACGAAGCGACCAGAGGGGTTGAGGTGGAAGATGGTCTTCTCATCCAGGTATTGAGCAGGGACCACAGGCTTGATGACGTGCTCCTTGAGGTCACGAGCAATCTCGTCATTTGTCACGGTCTCATCATGCTGGGTCGAAATCAATACCGTGTGGACTCTCACTGGTACCATGGCACCTGCCTCATTGCGGTACTCTACAGTCACCTGGGTCTTTCCATCAGGACGCAGCCAAGCACAGGTACCATTCTTGCGTACCTGATATTTTTACAAAATTGAAGTGCCCGATTAGTTTCCACACGACAAAAAAACGACTTGGCATAATATGATTGCCTTATTATTTGAAGGGTATATTGGGCACAGATTTCTGTATATTAAATTTGATAAAAATCACTAATATACCTCAGTAAGTTTGGCACCAAGCTTGGTGGCAAGCACATGGCTGAGAGGCATCAGTTCTTCTGTTTCATCAGTGGCATAGCCAAACATGTGGCCCTGATCACCGGCACCGATCTCCTCAGGCCGCTTGGTGAAGTGGCCGTGCACACCTTGTGCAATATCAGGTGACTGTTGCTCAATCTGGACCAGCACACGGCATTTGTCAGCATCAAGACCCACATCATCAGACACAAACCCGATGTTGCGGCAGGTGTCACGGACAATCTTCTCGTAGTCAACATTGGCCTTGGTGGTGATTTCACCGAACACCATGACCATGTTTGTCTTGGTGCAAGTCTCACATGCCACCTGTTGTGTCATAAAGTCTTATAAGTGAGGATTATGGCACTTCATTATTCTAAGATGTGCAATTCAAATTAGCTAATTTCTTATGAAAATTTTCAAATTACATTCAAAATCCTTTAAAATCCAAATTTTCAAACTAATAATTCAAAAGAAATCAAAATCTTTCTTAGATAAGATCCAGTAACTACTTTTGAAAGAAATGAGTAAAAGAGTAAAACATACTTTGCTGTCAGGGTCTTGGGCAAGGCATGCATCAAGAACCGCATCAGAGATCTGGTCGCATAGTTTGTCGGGGTGCCCCTCGTTCACAGATTCGGAGGTGAAGAGGAAGGTATCCAGGGCTGCCATTGTTCTGTGAGGCAATTTAACATACAGATGTGTGAGTTGTAAAAAAACACTTTTCTAAACCAAAAGATTCAAGTGATCACTAATGAAACATAGAATCGTGTGATGCGTGAAATATGTACTGAAAATATTTCTTAGATCTCAAATAGTACAGAGATCTCTCTCTGTTTGATGCACATCTGACATTGGACAAGATTGAGATTCTCAATTGAAAAGTTTATAAAGACATCTGATCTGACAGCGAATACATGGAAAGGGCTGAAAATCTTAACATTATCTGAACTCCCTAAGTGCAAATTACAGTGCTCGGGGTCAGATCTAGCTAGATACATTCATCAAGACCAGATCCAAGCTGGAAATGATCTCGCTCATTACAGAAGATCCAGCAAAGATCGATTCATTTCCCAGATCTAACACTATAAGTCGCAAAAAATGGATAAAATTCAAGAAAAATCACCTCCCGACTTGAATACTACTTATTGTATGTGACAGATGTAATTAAACCTCCTCTTTTTTACACTGATTGGATCCATTAATTAGGTATTATATTTCGATGAAGCCTCACAACAGAGAAATAGAAATACTAAGATAGTAAAGAGAACAAACTAAATGTTTAACAAAGTCATACACACAGTTTTAGTACCGATTTCCCAATTGAGAGGTAAAAAAGATGTAGAAAAAACAATGAAATTAGCAAAGAAGAAGAAAGGAGAGTGAGATTGAGTAGAGATCTAATCTGGTACGTACCAGGTAGGAGAGAGATCGAGAGAGGAATAGAATCCTTGTGCTTGGATATTTTAGGTGCTGTTTTAATATAGCAAAAGGATTGGCCTTGCCTCTGCTGTCTCTTCCACGAGTTGAGGGCTTGCTTTGGCGTCTCTATTTATAAAGACTCGTTGAAAGGAGGAAAGGGAGGAAAGGAGGACGAATCAGGATATACGACTGAGATTTAATCTCACCAACTCCCATCTGATCCGATTGACGGTTCAGATTTGTTAGGCATCTGAACACTGGAGCAGAGAGAGGTTGGGGGTGGGTGAGAGTGGAGTCTGATGAGAATTCGCATCCTCTGAGACATCTCAAACTTTGCGTGACTTTTTGGAATATCTCAATCGTCGAAATACATTCTGCACGAATCTCAAAGCTCAAATAATACTGGCCCCCCACTGTTTCCCGAATAGACACCGGACACGTCGGTCACGCAAAAATTGAGATATCTCAGAGGATACGGACCCGTCTGATGACGGTGCAGGTGGACTCAACCGCATCTAGGCATTGGAACTGTAAAAGACTGGATGCACCCGGTCTTTTACGTACACTGCAGGAGGAGCCCCACCGTCTCTCCGTCAAAATGTAGTAGAACAGGCGCATGGACAAATAAAAATAGGGGGGGGGAGGGAGTCCACCGGACAACCGGTAGTAGCAGGTTAAAGAAAAAGTATCGGTGACCTCACCTGGACGGGACCGTCATCTAAGTTCACCTTGACCCGGCGCACTGTCAATTAGTAAACACTAAAATCTAACCACTCATATTCTCACTATTCAATACGGATATAATTTTGAATTTTAATTATTTATATTTGAATAATAAATATATATTTTAATATATATTATAAAAATATTTATATATATTTATGAATAATCGATATCTGATCTATATATGTAGACATTCATCTAATATTCAGTCTAATATTCAATCTGTATTTGTATTCGAAAAAAAATATATATATGATTTTATTACTATCCAATCCGTATTTAATCCGTTTTCACCTCTAGTCCCAACCTAAGACTATTGGCAAATCATCACTTCACGATTTTTTTTCATTTTAATATTTGTCATATTTTTAAAATTAAATTTAAATTTAAAATTCATACATGATTTACATTATCTACGTATCATGTTTGCAAAAAGATAAGATTTGATGTATGTTTTATCGTAATTTGAAATTTTAAAATAACAAAATTAACAAAATTAAAACATAAAAAAAATATTCAAGGTAAGAAATCAATCATTTGATATTTTTCGAGTATGTCACTCAATTTTCTATTATTGTTTTGATTTTTTTTTGTTTGTGAATTAGATATGTTAAAATAATTAAGTTTACCAAGTCTTTTTGTGAACTTAACTCTAAAATCTACCGGATTGACTTCAAATGACAAATTCAAACTGTTGAAACTGTTGAAAGTTGAAACTCTTAAACCTTACAAGTGATATGTCTACATACAAAAAAAAATTGAATTTTGAATTAATTATGTAAAAAGTCAAGTTGTAAAAAATTATTCAAAAAATGAATGCATTAAAATTAATTTATAAACCTTCTACTTTTGACCGCTTGATTTAATACTAAATTAATTTGAAAGTTTAAATTTTTTACATATAGATGCATCACTTATAAAATAGAAGAGCTTCAACGATTTAGATTCGTTATTTAAAATCAATCCAATAAATTTTAAAATTGAATTAACAAAAAAAAATTGGTGAAGCTAAAGCACCTAGTTCTACTGTGGCCACATTAAAAAATTATAAGTGAGGGCCAGAGTTTTACTCGAACTCGGCTACCTACCTACCTACCCCTGGTCCCCTGTTATCACTAATCCCTAAAAAGTAAAAAGTAAAAAACATTAGTTGCGTTTTAGAAAGATAGGTGGCCTATTTTCTGTATGTCCTCAGTCTTCTCCTCCCAGCTTAAATTGAAAATAAAATAAAATAAAAGATTGATTGAAAGTTGAAAGATTATTTAATTAAGGGGGTTGGTGGATGGTTACTTAATTGATGGAATGATAGGTACCGTATGGGCTGACTCAGTAACCACTTGAATTAGTATCAAATGAAAGTTTCTTTCAATAACAAACAACAAACAACAAATAACAAATACGAAATTATTCATTAAAATTCAAATTAATGTTAGATCAAGCTCCTGGCCCTGGGTCCCACCCACACAAATATGGTTCCAGCCCAGGACTCCAAATTTCCAAATTTCAATATGCTATTGCAGATGCCACGCCATTGACTTATTAAGCTGCCCCCTCCACCTCACTCCTGTGGAATAGTATGCATCAATTTTTTTTTTATAAATCATAAATAAAAAAACTGAATTTTAGAAACCAATTTGATTGGTTGGTTTTTTTTTTTAAAAACGTAAATACATAATAGACTATTCAACGCCAATTATTTACTTTTTTCGGTACAAAAAATTTATATTCGGTACTGAAATATTATTCACGTTTTGTGCTGTAGTTCATGCTGAAAATTTGTGAAAATTTTCGGTGTCGAATAGCCTACCCGGTACATAAAATTTTCGTAAAGAAAAAACCAACCAATTAAGTTGGTTCTCTAAAATCCGCTTTTCTATTATGTATAGGAATGTCAATGACATCCTTTTATCTATTTATTCAATTCGAGAATTAATTAAATAATTTAAGGGAGAATTTATTAAAATGACTATATAATACATATGGTATAAAATTAGGCACGGATGATAAAATTGAGCTGTAAGTCTGAAATAAAAAGTATAATGAGATTGGTGAAATTTAACTTTTCTAATAAAATATAAAAGTTGTTTGTTTCACTGTCCTCCAGTTCACCGAAATTTTTATAAATATACAAAATTCGAATTTTATTTAATAATCTATACAATTTTTGGATGAAATTTTAAATCTATCCTTACCGACCACATATCAAGCGGTTTCAGACAATTAAACTGCTTACAAACTTAGCGGTTTCAAGCTGGACACCCAACCCAGAACCGCTCCCTATGTTAGCGGTTTCAACCCCTCGAACCGCTGACAGAGTCAGCGGTTCTGAGAATGGCCTATAAATCCCTCTTTCCCCCGTCCCTTTCACTCGCGACCCCCCCCCCTGAGAAGCTCTTCCTTTCACTCCAACAGGTTTTTTTTTTTTAATTTATTTTTAATTTTAGATAAATTAGTAAGGTTAGATTAAAATTAAGATAGATTAGAAGATGTAAAAAATAATTTAGATAATTAGAAAATGCCTAAATAATTTTAGAGAATTAGAAGAGGTCAAACTAATTTTAGTAAATTAGAAAATGCCAAAATAATTTTAGAAAAAAATAAAAATATTGAAATAATTTTAGTTAAATTAGAAAATACCAGAATAAATTTAGGTAAATTCTAGAATGGTTCTTCATTAAAATTCAAATTAATGTTAGAGCAAGCTCCTGGCCCTGGGTCCCACCCACACAAATATGGTTCCAGCCCAGGACTCCAAATTTCCAAATTTCAATATGCTATTGCAGATGCCACGCCATTGACTTATTAAGCTGCCACCTCCACCTCACTCCTGTGGAATAGTATGCATCAATTTCTTTTTATAAATCATAAATAAAAAAACTGAATTTTATAAACCAATTTGATTGGTTGATTTTTTTTTTAAAAACGTAAGTGCGGAATAGACTATTCAACGCCAATTATTTACTTTTTTTCGGTACAAAAATTTTATATTCGGTGCTGAAATGTTATTCACGTTTTGTGCTATAGTTCATGCTGAAAATTTGTGAAAATTTTCGGTGTCGAATAGCCTACCCGGTACATAAAATTTTCGTAAAAAAAAAACCAACAAATTAAGTTGGTTCTCTAAAATCCGTTTTTCTATTATGTATAGGGATGTTCACATCCTTTTATCTATTTATTCAATTCGAGAATTAATTAAATAATTTAAGGGAGAATTTATTAAAATGACTATACTATACATATGGTATAAAATTATGCACGAATGATAAAATTGAGCTGTAAATCTGAAATAAAAAGTGTAATGAGATTGGTGAAATTTAACTTTTCTAATAAAATTAAAAAGTTGTTTGTTTAACTGTCCTCCAGTTGACCGAAATCAAGCGGTTTCAGACAATTAAACCGCTCACAAACTTAGCGGTTTCAAGTTGGACATCCAACCCAGAACCGCTCCCTATGTTAGCAGTTTCAACCCCTGGAACCGCTGACAGAGTCAGCGGTTCTGGGAATGGCCTATAAATCCCTCTTCCCCCCATCCCTTTCACTCGCGAGGCCCCCCCCGGAGAAGCTCTTCCTTTCACTCCAATAGGTTTGTTTTTTTTTAATTTATTTTTAATTTTAGATAAATTAGTAAGGTTAGTTTAAATTTAAGATAGATTAGAAGATGTAAAAAAAAATTAGATAATTAGAAAATGCCAAAATAATTTTAGATAATTAGAAGATGTCAAAATAATTTTAGATAATTAGAAAATACCAAAATAATTTTAGATAAATTAGAAAATGTCAAAATAATTTAAAGAAAATTAGAAAATGCCAAAATAATTTTAGAAAAAATAAAAAATATTGAAATAATTTTAGTTAAATTAGAAAATACCAGAATAAATTTAGGTAAATTCTAGAATGGTTCTTGATATTATCAAAAAATTTAAAATTATTTAGAATGGTTTTTAGAATTAGTTAGAAAATACCGAAACAATTTAGAAAATCACTAAAATAAAAAATATTATCAAATTCCAAAATTGTTTTAGAAACAACACCAAAATTGTGTAGAAAATTCCAAAATAGTTGAAAATGCTTAAGAAATTCCCAAAACGGTTTTTAAAATTAGTTACAAGACGGTTTAGAATATCCCCAGAATATTTTATTGAGAAAACTACAATATATAATCTTAGGTAATTTAGGAAATGCCAGAATAATTTTAGGAAAATAGTTTTAGAACAATGAAAATTGTAGAATTATTTAGGAAAATTTAGAAAGTTATAAAAAAATTTAGAATGATTTAGGAAATTTCGAAATGGTTTAGAATTAGTTAGAAATACTAGAACGGTTCAGAAGAAATAATTTAGAAAATAATTAGGTACGATTTTTGAAATTCAGAATGACAGAGAGAGAGATCCAGATAATGCAAGGTAGGTTCAGCGAGTTGTTGTGGATACCCCACAGTCATCATCGGGTGTTTTTGGCTTCGAAAGAGGTTAGCATTTACTGATTTTTCTTAATAAATCAATTAGAAATCAAATCGCATATTGCTTGATATTTTTTCGTAATGTAGAGTTATGCTAATTTAAACGTGAGAAATTGTCGGACATATTGCGAGTACCACGACCGATACTCCCCGTATCTGCTTCCGTTGGGATTATACCAGGTTGCCAAGTTGCCTGGTATCAATATTGACGCGTCACTTATACATGCGCTTGTCGAGCGATGGCGTCCAGAAACTCACACGTTTCATCTTTCATTTGGAGAAATAACAGGTATTTAGCGAAATGATTCAAATAAAAAAATGATTGGTGAAATAAATAGATTATTTATATTTTTTATTTAAATTAATTACAGTTACGTTAGAAGATGTGAGCTGTTTGTGGGGTTTACCTATCAAGGGGGTCCCAATGACCGGGAGATCGGATGGGGTGTGGGCTACAAGCAGAATGTTTGAACTATTAGGGATCCGAGATGTTGAAGTGGATCTTTTTGTGAAGAAAAGGGGGTCTAATCATTCCGATTGGATAATGACAAAGAAAATGCTCCGTCAGAGGTTTAAGAAGCTTCCAGATGGCGCCGACGAGCGAACGGTGCAGTGGTAAGTATTTTCTACTGATTAGATTGTTTGTTCTTTAAATTTTCAATCATGTGCTTACATAAGATATCACGGAGGTATGTACGCGCATTTATTTTGGAGCTATTATCGTGCACTATGTTCCCTGACCGTAGCGGAGACGGGATCCGCTGTGGTATCTTGATTTGATTGGAGACTTGGAGCAGCCGGTGGGATACAATTGGGGTGGAGCTGTTCTCGCATATCTGTATCGATACTTATGCATAGCAACCGACCCCTCGGTTTCTTCCATGCATGGTCCGGTTATGCTTCTTCAGCACTGGTTATGAACCCGATTTCCAGTTCACCGGCCGATGCCAAGATCAAGAAAGTGGACACCTTCATAGGGCCAGCCAACCCTGGAGACATGTCCGGCCTTTGCTGACAAATGGTGCACGAAACATGTGTACGATAACTCTGCTCACAATAAAACAGCCGGTCCAAAAATTCCACGCGGTCAGTTTCAGCGATCGGACGAGGGAATTGAGGATTGAGAGCCGTACGCCAGCATTTATGCGAAACTTTTGAGAGTAACACAGGCTGGACAGGTACTTCTTTCACATTATTTGTTTACTCGTTTTTAATCATATATACGAATTATTACTGACAATTTTTTAAAAATTTCAGCCTTACTACTTGTATTGCGGTGCTCTCATATTTTACTGGATAGTGGAGTATCATCACCCTGAGCGGTGCATGAGACAGTTCGGAAAATATCAATATATTCCGCTGCCGCCTCCCTTGAACAAGAATGTGCACAGCGACTTGCACAAGTATGACTCGTTCAATTTTTTTGTTTACTAATGTTAGTTATTTTTTTTGTATTAAGTTGTTATAAACTGAATCATAGGTTTAAAATGGCGTCAAAGAGGAATGTTTCATGGGCCGAAAAGCATGCGATCCATGTTGATAAGGCAGAGGCGTATGAGCAAAATATATACGCAGAAGCCCGACCGTTTGACCAGAATGAGCTTTCAGCTTATCACAAATGGTATCAGATGAATGGCATGGCATCTGTTTATATTTTTGAGCATGGGCTTGATCGTGGAGGTAGGATCTCCAGAGATGAGCTTGGCAAGCAAGGACACACTCCTAGCGGACCGCCTATTGTCCGAGTGGTAATTTCTAATTCTTATTTGTAATATTGTAATTTTGTGTCACATGTAATTTCTTATATTCTCGTTATTTGTTAAGGCATTGCGTGGGATGGGTTTGCTGGCACACGGCGTGACACAATTCTTCACCAAAGGTTGGCGTAGGCCGGACAAGGATAACATGAGAAGAGGATGGGGTTTTTGCTGTGACTGTGATGTCCAAGACCGTGCGCGTGCCCTGATGGATCAGGCTGGAGTTCCAGAAAATTGGGAAGAGGTCCCATCCAACGAGAGCACAGAAATTGGCGTTAATCCATACCCACCGCCTCCTGTATTCGAAGGACCAGATCCAATCCAGTCTTGGCTATACAATGGATCTGCATGGAGTAATTACATGGCTCAGGCAGGAGTAGGTCATGTCGCAGACCCTGGACAGGTACTTGTTACATATGACTTGAAGTAAGTATGTTTATGACTTACAAACGAATATTTACAAAATGAGATGAACATTTTCAGATGACACAAGAGCTGCAGGCGCAGCAGCAGGGTGTTGATGCATCAGATTTTATTCAAAATCTGTTCGGACAGGTATGTTACATGTGTTTAACGGTATTTCAATGATCTCAGCTTACTAATTGAAAGTAAATATGTTTATTTTTTAGGTAACCCAGGAGTAGCTGGAGAATTTCTATGAGTGGCAATTTCAGCAGCAGACTGTGCAAGCCCAGTAGGCATCACGCGAGGAGTTCGTCCGGCATCAGCGTGATGTTTCGCTGACTCCCGGTAGGAATTGACATTTCGGAGATGCAGGGGCATCGTCATCCCAACCACCGCTGGATACACAGACTCAGCCGGAGGTGACATAGCATGAGGAATATGGACGTCCCGCACAGCGAGTCCGGCGTGAGGTATACGAATTACGTCGTGATGTCCGCTCTCCAGACTGCTTCTCGCATTCGCAGTATCCTGGACATTGACCTATCTTTGGAGTCTATCTATCTTTTATTATGTTTGTGGACTTTTATTATGTATGTATTGTTGATCTGTTTTCGCTTCTATTATGTTTTTATTTCTATTACGTAAGTTTTATTCTGCACATTCAACGTATGCCTCAGAAAAACTACCGGACTGTGATGTTCCCTCCAACAAAAACTTTCACACAGATCATATTTGATTTTTGTTTGATCTAGATAACAAACATTTAAAAAAAAATAACGTTACAAAATTAATTAGAGTTAAAATTAACTAACAATGAACAAACTAAAAATAAAATAACTCACATCAAAATTAAACGTTCAAAATGAAATTAATTAAAAATTAATTATTCCGAATTAATTAATTAAAAATTAATTATTCCGAATTAATTAATTAAAAATTAATTATTCCGAATTAATTAATTAAAATAATTAAGACGAAGATCTGGAACCACTTTCTATGTCATTGGTTCTAGAACCGCTATCTATGTCAGCGGTTCTAGATGGGTGGAACCGCTCCCACTGTGAGCGGTTTGAGGTTTTGAAACCGCTCCCCTGTGAGCGATATAGATAGATTTCGAAATCCACCAAAAAAATGTATAGATTGTGTGATTAATTTTTAATTTTGTATATTTATAAAAATTTCGGTCCAGTTGACATATAGAGATGGAGACATCCATTATTATTTTGAAACATTTTAGCATTGAGATAGATTTAGAAAGAATATAAATCTTAAAGTAGTGTATTTTTGCTAATTACTATCAGGTATTTGTGGGTACTAAGTATATGCTTACGTACCTAAATTATGATTAACATATTTTATTTCTAGCTAAAACATCATTAATTAATTATTTATTAAGTTATTTTTATCAATAATTCAATTGATATGCAAAGCTAAAAGAGTTATTGAGTAAAGACGAGACTGTACAGTAACCTGGAGATTTTAATTTGCACCATTTGACCATTTCATGAAATCAATCTAGAAGATTCGTTTGACTATATAATATTATCTTCAGCACGCATGGTGGGATTTGTAAGAGATGGTATCCTTTAATCATTTCTATATTATTCACTCGTGAATCACATTATTAACATATTTTATTTCTAACAAAGTTTTTGTTGACACCTCTAATTATATTTAGAGAATAACGGGTAAGAAATGGTATTTTTAAATACCTGTTTCGCACCGGTTGATTCTCATTTATTTTCAAAAAATTTGTGTTTGTTGGTAAATTTCTATATAGTTTAGTAGAAAATGTTATGAAATTTTCAAATTGATCCTCTTTCACAGCATAAAAATTTTATATGTTTGACCCTATATAGTCTGAAGGTCTGACTCTGTTCCTATCTCTAATTATGTATCTTGTTTTGTTTTTGTAGTAAGGGAGATGGTTATTTCTTCTAATTCTATACTACATGTGTTCAAATCCAGCTGTCAAATTAAAAGGAAGAAAGGTTGGTGAAGTTTGGCCCGGCGCAGATTAAAATTAAAATTAAAAGGGGGGTTTTTTAAATGTTTTTATGGACAAACAATTGAATGGTTGTGTACTTGGGTTGACTTAAAAAAGGAAGATTAATTTGAGATGATAATCGTGGCATAGATACTCGATCTGTAGTCCGTGTGTATAGAGTAAAAAAAGAAGGAAAAATGGAGGCATGCATCAATTATTAAGTGTCGGGCAGGGCAAATGGGCAATGCATATGCACGCAAGTGTATGTGTATCGTCTGCATGGTATTAATAAATAATGAAAATCAAATCCACCTAAATAAATAAACCCAATAACAAAACAAACGACAAAAAGGCCTACACTTAAACAGCGCGGATTCCATTCAACAACACCGCACCAGCTTTAAATTTCTAAATTTCTAATTCCCAATCACATCATCCATACTTACACTAATAAAAATTTACGGAAGCATTACGGTCCATCACACGTCATCCAGCCCACTGCCACCTCTACTAAGTACTAACAAAGAATCCACATCCTCCCACTCCCAGCTAGTGTTTGGTAAATACCTCCGGGGACCCAAACCGCACCGGTCCGTCCGTGCCCGTGCCACGGGTATCCACGGGTACACGGGCACCGGTATTAAACGGGCCGGATCTGGTTTTTTGGAAAAATACCCGTGAGAACCCGGATCCCCGTACCCGTGACGCCCGTGCCCGTGCGCCCGTGTCCCTGCCCGTGAACCCGTGGCAGATTTTTTTTTTTTTTTTTTTTTGTTTTGATCTAAAATTCAAAATTTAAACTCAAATCCCCCCCCCATTCCCCCTATGCCCCAAAACCCCACTTTCTACCCGGGCTCCTACCCATTTTTTTTTTCAGTTTTTTAAAAAAAAAAAAAATTCAAATTTTAATCCCTCCAAACAAAATTCTATAAATATACACCCATTCCTTAAAATTTTCACATCTCTCTCAATATTTTCATCTCTCATTCTCTCAATCTCAATATTTTTATTATTCTCCAAATTTAACTTTATTGTTAAAAAAAATATAGTTGTTAATTTAACAAATACGCAAACGGAATTACGAAGGTATTCTCAAAGATTTTTCCGCAAAATTAAAAAGGTAACATTAATTTTTGTTAGATTACATTTTGTTAGATTAAATTTTGCTAGATTAAATTTTGTTAGATTGAAATATTGAATGTTAGATTTATCTTTGTAGAGTAATTTAAAAATTAAATTTGATGTTAGATTTATTTTTGTAGAGAAATTTAGAATTTAAATTGAATGTTAAGTAATTAGATTTGTTATATTTATTGAATGTTAGATTTATTAAATTTGTTAAGTAATTAGATTTGTAAGATTTATTTTATGTTAGATTTATTTAGTTTATGTTAGATTTGTTAGATGTGTAGTAATTAGATTTGTTTTGAATATGTTAGATTTTATTTTTGAAATTCGGATTTATTTTTAATAGGTTAATGAAAGATGTTAGATTTTTTTTTTTTTGAATATGTGAAGTAATTTGATTTGTTTTGAATAGGTTAGATTTTATTTTTGAAATTCGAATTTATTTTTAATAGGTTAATAAAAGATGTTAGATTTTTTTTTTTTTTTGAATATGTGAAGTAATTAGATTTGTTTTGAATATGTTAGATTTTATTTTTGAAATTCGGATTTATTTTTAATAGGTTAATAAAAGATGTTAGATTTATTTTTTTGAATATGTGAAGTAATTAGATTTGTTTTGAATAGGTTAGATTTTATTTTTGAAATTCGGATTTATTTTAATAGGTTAATAAAAGATTTTAGATTTATTTTTTTGAATATGTGAAGTAATTAGATTTGTTTTGAATAGGTTAGATTTTATTTTTGAAATTCGGATTTATTTTTAATAGGTTAATAAAAGATGTTAGATTTCTATTTTTGAATATGTGAAGTAATTAGATTTGTTTTTAAATAGGTTAGATTTTATTTTTGAAATTCAAATTTATTTTTTTAAATAGGTTAAAAAAATGACAACTCCTAATTTGTTGCCCTCCTGGTATGAAGTGACCTCCCTCCTGAACGGTACTATGCATATTTTACGATGTAAGGTAAAAGGTTGCAAGAAATGGTATTTTGAGTATGCAAAATCAAATGGTATGTCTAGCTTTCAGAAACATGTCAAAACTCATCAAACAAGAAACGAGGTTCCACAAGAAAATGCTGACCCGTGATTGATCCAAAACCTTGTGAACCCGAATAATACCAGAACCCACCAATAATCTCTTTTAATCTTTATGGTTATTTTTTAAATTATAAATTTCTAAACATTTTAATTAGTTTTTAAATTATTCATTTTAACGAAAAATTCCTAACAAAAAAAAAGTTAGAACTCTGCCTATGTTATTTTACATAGCCGGTCCCAAACCCGAAATAAAAGAGGAGGGTAACTTTTATTTTTTAATGTATTGTTTTAAAATAAGAGCTTAATTATTTTTAAAGTAATTGATTTAAGAAATTTTTTATTTATATTTTATTATAACAAAAATTATTGAGTTCAAATATACAACCATGTCAAAAGAATTTAAATTGGTATGAATTTGGATTTATAATTTATTGGTTTTCAAAGAAAAAAAAAACAGAAAAAAAAACAGAACAAAAAAACCGAAAAAAAAAGAACAAAAAAAACATAAACAAAAAACCAAAAAAAAGACAGAAACAAAAAAACAGAAAAAAAAAATCGGTCCGGACTGTCCAGCCCCCGGTACCTGGACCGTCCTGCCCCCGAACCCGTGACGGGCACGGATATTAAACGGGCAGGACAGAATTTTTGAAAAAAAAAAACCATGATCCCAGCCCGTTGTGCCCCTGTGCCCGTGACGCCCGTGACCGTGGCTACCCGTGCCCGTGCCCAGGTTTTATCCGGACCGCCCGGCCCGGCCCGTTTACCAATCACTACTTCCAGCTACCTCAAAAGCAAATCTTTTACAATTATAGTGAATCCGGAAGGTTCTTTTTAACTCAGCACGAATCTCAAAGCACAATAATAACGCCTCTGACCCTCTGTGCTAGCCTGACTTCCAATAAATCTCAAATTGTAAAGTAAGATAATCATCTACAGTACTTGAGAAGCTATTTCAAATGCAATATTATAATATAATTTTTTTTATTTTCTGAAATATAATAATATTTTAAAAAGCTGATATTAGTACCCACGCTATAGTATGCGCACTGTACATGCACTATAACTATTATATATATAGCAAAGCTAGGGTGTGATGTGCTCACCAAAAAAATTTGATGAGCACAACTCCAAAGTATATTGGATTGGTTTCAAATGACGAATCCAATCTATTGAAATTCATGTACTTCATTAGTGATGCATGTACATGCAAAATTTTGAAAGTTTTTAATTCATTTGCTACAAGATCAAGCGGTCAAAGAAATAATGAAAAATAAATATATAAAACAATTTATAAAATATTAATTTCTTTGACTGCTTGATCTGTAGCAAATGAATTCGAAACTTTTAAAATTTTGAATGTACATGCATCACTCATGAAATATATGTATTTTAACGATTTGAATTCATCATTTGAAGCTGATTCAATATACGTTTGGAAGTTGTACTTCCCTAACTCTCTTGGTGAGCACATCACACACACATATATTCCCATCATTCTCTACTGTCGAATGTTTTCACAAAAAAATCCTCATTCATTGAGGAGAATTCGATTTCGTAGATGAGTAAGAAACTATTTTTTTTTTTTTGAAATATGAGTAAGAAACTAATTGGAACTCGGAATCATAACAATAAGAAAAAACGATTCAGCATATTTTATTTGTGCGATTGTAATGAGATGCCGGCATGATTCGTGCATGAAATTTCAACATATTATTATGTTCTCTAGCATGATGTGATTAAGTGTCAAGGTTTTCAAACTCTCCACTAACTTTTCTTGCAAATTAATCGATATTCAGCATGACAATTGCCGAAGAGAAACAAACTTTGACAATCAGTTGCTACTGATAAATTACCAGTACTCAGATGTCGGGTCGAAGCAAAATCTTTTTTGATAGCCATATTTTTTTTTTTCTATAGGAGATAAACAATAAATTGTCACGCAATCTCAGTCTCAAATCTCAACTCTACTAGTGACGGGTTTTGAAAATAGTTTAATGGAATTATAAACAAAGAATACTAAATAGCAAAGGCAAAAACAAATTCCCTTTCCAAGAAATATACTTAATTATCAAAAACTTGAAGACGAAAATAACGTGTCATCTCTTCTTATAATACAACCATAACATATTAGTTAACTTAGGAAAACTAAATGAACGCTTGGGACATCCTTGTTGGTACTTGTGCCTAGCTATTTAAGAAGATTGAAGAACAATTAACACAAACCAAATCTGAGTCCGAGTTCAAGTCTAGTTTTGAGTCCAAGCCAGAATTTTGATTTCCATCATATATTAGTTTGTAATAATCTAGAAGTCAATAATACGATAAATTAGCATAAAACTTTGTTCATGAATTGAGTGATTAATAAACAGTCATTTTGTTACCTTGAGTATTATTGAATTTATGGATCATTCCTTTATATGAACTAGAGTCAATAGTTGGAATTGTGAAACTCCATAATATTAAATGATATATATACTCTTAAAAGTCTCTAACCGAGGTAATTAGCAGAAACACTAATTTACCGTTACAAGGTTAGAATGTGGATTAAAAGATGGTCAAGTTTTACAGACCATTGATATGAGATGTCATTTTAATCACATAGATACATGTTCTAGAAACATGGTATTTGACAAACCCCGAATGAAACATTAAATGGAATTGTGTACGTGCCATTAATGTTTTCATTCAGTGTTAAGTTCTAAAGTATGAGGTATTCATCTTTCCTACTAAGAGATGTGTATGTGTGATTGTTACTTAACGCTGTCGGTAAAACACAGTCATAACGGTAGCTTTTCGGTATACATAGCTTAGCTGAGGTAGTGATGGTTTACCAAAAGTACTATTGTCCCTCGTATCTCTATACGAGTTACGGTATCACTGGGCCCCTTGATGGAGTAGGATTATCTGCATGCAGTATAATTACAAGAGTAATTATATTTGATAATCTGCTCAAGATCGAGAAAATATTATGTTTGCAAGGATGACACACACCTACCTTGAAACTGATATGATACTGTGAGACATAAGAATTAACACGACTAAAATAGTTTACTGGATCGTGGTATTGTATAGTACAACATCATCTGTGTAATTGGATGGTCATAGTGTAGATGTCAGATGCCTCATATGATTATAGAAGTTAAAATGATTTTAATTCTATTTACCAACATAACACAGATCCTATTGGGTCACACCGCAAATGAGACTTATCAGAGAATCTTATAATTGATTATAGATAGTTATAATTAATAATAAGATATTTATGATTAATTATAAAAGGTATAATTAATATAAATGTCATAAAGATGACAAGCTTAAACATATTCAATTTACAAACGTGTACGACACGTTGTGTAAAAGCTGTCGCAACAACAGTCGCAAGAAGTTATAACTGATCAGATCGATTATAAAGAGGATTACAAATATTAATTATGAATTAATATTTTGAGCTCAAAGTCCAAAGTCAAAGCCCAAACTAATCAATTGATTAATGGGCTCGATGGCATTTTGGTAAATACCATGTTGCCCTAGCGGCATATTGGTCATTTAGACTATTTCAAAAGTCTATAAATAGAGGGGTAGGGGTACAGAAAAATTCCATTCCAAAAATCCGATTGAAGTCTAATCGATCTGAAAGTCAGTCTTTTAGAACTTTCGGTTTTTCTCTCCCAAATAGTGCTGGGCTAGAAAAGAAAGATATATGTAATCCACGTATAATCTTACGAGTTGTGAATAGTGTTTTTACGGTTGTCGTGAATAGTGTTTTCTCGAAGTTTCGTGAATCTGATTTTGCGTGAGACGCAAGTCGGTTTTTACGCTCCTCGTGAATAGTGTTTTCATGCCTCCCGTGAATAGTTCTTTTACGGTTGTCGTGAATAGTGTTTACGGGATTAGGAAATAATATATTTACGAAAGTCGCGGTATATTTATTTTGTCCTTTTCTCTGTGAATAGTGTTTTCACGCCTTTCGTGAATAGTGTTTATGGGATTAGGAAATAATATATTTACGAAAGTCGCGGTATATATATTTTGTCATTTTCTCGGTGAATAGTGTTTTTTGCGAATCCCGCTGGTCAGTATTACTGGCAGTAGAAAGCCAGAGCTCTGGTGGTTCCTGGTGGATGACCGATAAAGGTATCAGACGTCTGATACTCTGAAACAAGACATTCCTCAGATTCGATCTTCTCGGTCTGCTGCAATCCAATTGGAATTTGGATCAAGGTATAAATATGTTATATTAATCTATTTAATTTGTAGATAGATTAAAGTTTAGAAATCAATTATGGAGTAGATCTGTAAAATGATTAAATTGGGTTTTGATGCCAAGGAATACTGAAGGTGGATCGCCTTGGAAAGTATTCTTGGCATACCTCGATTAATCCTTGGCTTAAGTTAGAAGTAAAATTTTTGTTTTACGTTTTTTCGCAGCTTAAGCTAATCAATGGGTTTGGACTGTCCTTAACCCAACATCATACTCTCTCGATTGATGAAAGCTTGATCTCAAGTTTGTATTTTCATCTCGAATTCGGCCCTTCTTCTTATTCTCCTTGTAGATCTCTTTCAAACAATACATTTTCAGATCAAGCACCATTAAATCTTTGTAGACCTCTTTCGTATTGCTTTTTCTATGCATGTGTTCCGTTATTTTTTGGGCACAAACATAGAATGCTAATAAATCGTCACGCGTCTGCTGCATCGCTCTCAAAATCAACAAATTATAAACGACTTCAATCTTCAACGGGTTGAATTTGGTTTCTTTGTCCAGCAGGGCGTACATGGATTTCATGATAACCACAAGAGTGTTGTTGACCACAAACCTTGCATTTTTCTTATTTGGAACTTAGTTGCAAGAATGTATCATTATAATCTGACCACAAGACCGCATTGTTGGTCAAATACAAAGGTTTTGTTTGCAACAAAATATCATCTCTAACTTCTATAGACAAAGCATGTGCAAGATTATTCGAAAGCATCAGTAAATCACTAACAGAGTTTTTATCATAGTTTGAAGAGTTATCAAATAACTCCAATTTTATTAGAGATTCATCTGTCAAAGTGTTGACATCATCTTCATCAAAGATTGGAGGAGTGTCAAACAACAAATCTTGACTTTCTTCATCCGTGACAAGCCAATCAACGAGCTCATCCGCCTGTTCTAGGAGCTCTTCTATTAGAATGACTGTCTTTTTTGTTTGGAGGTGGGTTGTTTACAGTTGAGGTTTGATTCGTAATGTTGTTGGCGGTTTTCGTTGGGATTAAGGCCCTCTCTAACATCGGTAATGCGCTCGATCAACACTATGATTCTGTTGCATTCGTTTGATTAACGCATTATGATTTTGTTGCTTGAGGATGGCGACAAGGTTCGGGTCGGCCGTTGTTGAGTAAAATGGTTGATGATTATGGTTGTCGAATTGGGTGATTGTCGGGATACAACTTCACACAAGCACTAAGGTGGTTGTCGAACTTACTCTGATATCACTTGACGCAATCTCGATCCCGAATCTTGACTCTGCTAGTGACAGGTCTTGAAAATATTTTAGTGAAATTAGAAACAAATAGTGCTAAGTAGCAAAGGCGAAAATAAATTCTCTCTCAAAAAAATATATTTGATTATCAAAAACTTGAAAAAGAAGATGCCATGCCATTTCATCTTATAATACAACCATATCATATTTATTAACTTAGGAAAACTAAATAAACACTTAGAAACTAACAAACATAATTAAAATAACATAAAAAATATAAATAGTCAAACCTAAAAAATAGTAACATAATAAAATTTTCTAAAAAATATAACATAATTAAATATTGTAATTAATCATCATAGAAATGATGAACTAGTGAGACCCGTGGAACCTCTTTCTTGGTACTTGTGCCTAGCTATTTAAGAAAATTGAAAAACAATTAACAAATACCAGATCTGAATCCAAGTTCGAGTCCGATTTTGAGTCCAAGCCGTAATTTCGGTTTTCACCAAGTTGATATTGATTATGATATTGATGATCCTAATTAACAAAAGTATGATATATATTATAAATCCTTTTAACAAAACAAGAGATAAACAATCAATGGCACGTACTAATGCATCACTAGGATTGCTGAGCAGGGTAAACATTTTAAATATTTATTTAATTAATTAATTTTATATAACTAGCTTATGTTGTCACTAATTTTACAGAAGCGGAATTAAGACTTAAGAGCGGAGGGGACAAATTAAAACAAAAGAAGAGGAATGCATAAATTGTGTTGCGCGTGAATGCGTGATTTCCAATCGAAGTATTGTTTGTTAGGTACAAAGGAGTTGAAGGACATCTGACAAATCTGTCTATGTCAAATCAAACTCATCCATTTTATTTATTTATTTATGTTTTAGTCATAATAATTCTTTTTAGCTCAATTTAATGATTAATAGGCCCAAAAGCCGAAGCCCAAAACCCAAAACCCAAAAACCAAGTAACCCCAAAACCCCAAAACCCGGGTAAAGATTTAACAGAGTAATTTTGACTTCATGCAGCACCTGGACTATAGAATCAAAAGAGAGCTTCATATGGTTCGGGCGCTGCATGAAGTCTAAACTACTCTGTTAAAATATTTACCCCAAAACCCCTTGCCGCCTCTTGCTTTGCTCTCTCTCTCTGTCCGTCTCAGGTCAGAAATACTGTGACTGTGATAACACAGCTGATTTCGTGAACCCGGTCCAAGTCCATGGAGGCACGGGAATGGCGTCTGAGCGGAGGCCCTTACGTTGGAGAGATTTCTGCGCTCTCTCTTCTCCCCTCCTCTCCCTTTCCCCTTCTCCTTGCTGGTATCGGATCAGACTTGCTGCTGTATGATCTCAAATCTGGGAAACTATGCTCATCTTTTCAAGTATTCAATGGCATCAGAGTTCATGGGATAACACAGCTGAAGGAGCTTCCTTCTTCTTTCCCCATCTCCATCTTTGGAGAGAGAACCCTCAAGCTCTTCCTACTCACTTCTTCAACTCCAAATTCAAATCTAGAGCAAGGATACCATCTGGACTTGGTCCATGCCTTACCCCCTTTTGACCATTGGGTACTTGATGTATGCTTCTTGGAGAGAGAGGAACAGCTGCTTGTGGTGGGACTTAGTGACAACTCTGTTGCCTTATGGAATCTTGCTACTTGTTCCCTTGTTGCTCGAGTCAAGTCACAAGGTCCCTTATATATATATACACTACCATCTTTCACCTGGTTAATATCCAGCCAATTTCCCCCCTAATAAATTAATAAATGTGTGTGTTCTTAATCAAATTGCAGACAGGTGCCTTCTATATTCTATGAGGTTGCATGGCGACACCATTGCATCTCTCTCTGTTGCTTCTGGTACCATATACAATCAGGTACATTTCTTACGAGTGACTGAAATTTAAGTAAATAACTAAAAGGAAACAAGTATGGTAACGGTATGTTTCTCTGCATGATGTTCCAACCATGTTTGCATTATGTTTGAAACCATTATTTGAATTCCCATGGCAGATTATAGTTTGGAGGTTAGAACCTGAAGAGCTAAGT
This sequence comes from Carex cristatella, assembly GCA_024447775.1. NCBI lineage: Eukaryota > Viridiplantae > Streptophyta > Magnoliopsida > Poales > Cyperaceae > Carex > Carex cristatella. The sequence continues at coordinate 332,708 of JAJHPF010000023.1, forward strand.
GCAGTTCACTTGGAGCGGCTCATTGGTCATGAAGGCTCCATCTTTAGACTTGCATGGTCTGATAATGGCACAAAGCTCATGTCTGCTTCTGATGATCGCAGGTGCGTATCTAATACATGACTTTGTTATTTTCAGAAACAGGCCTTTGTATAATGAGAAATATTTGTTCTATCTTTTCAAAAAAATATTTGTCTCCCTTTTCTTATGAACATCACATATATGGGGATGCCTGAGATATAAGATATATATAACATATGACAGTTGTAGAAAACTTTTTGGTTTTATTGTCAGGACAGTGCTCGCATCTGGGATTTGACTGGTAAAACTCAAAATGAAGGCCTTACGAGACCATCAGAACTTACTTTATTTGGGCATCATGCCAGAATATGGGATTGCTACTTGTCTGATTCTGTAAGAGTACATTGTTGCAATACAGATTTTAATTTTTTTCTGGCATTGCTGGTATGGAGCTGACTTGTGCAGTACAAGTTTCTCAAGTTTCATTTTACACATATTCTACCCAGTTATGCCCCCAATTGGGTAACATGAGACTCAATTGAGCTCAATTTAACCGAGGATCACCAGGAATTAGCGTGACACCAACATGGTTAATTTATCCTCTTGGTCTCTTAGTTATTTTGTTGGTTCTTTTCCCCTTTTTCTGTGTTGCATTTAGGTTTTTCCAAGGGGCCAGGCCTTTCTTTGGGGTTATAATATCAAGTCTTGATAGATCTGCATGATTAAGAAAAAACAAACCACAAAGTTCTGAGACTGTGACTGCTGGTTCAGACCAGCACTGAGCAGCATTGCCAGTTTCATTTGTTCTGCTTATTATTTCATTATAGATTTTGGTTGTATTAGATAATTATAACAGCCGGAGAGGACTGCACTTGCCGTTTGTGGGGTGTCGATGGAAGCCAAATCATGATATTAAAGGAGCACATGTAAGTACAATTTATATTATGTTATGTACTTGCCCAAAGGAGGGGGCCTCCTTTTGCCAATTCTCTGGTAAAATAGAGGATGTGCATCTCTTTATGCTACCACTAATTATTTCTTTTTTCCTCTTAGTGGAAGAGGGATATGGCGGTGCTTGTATGAACCAAGTTTATCCTTAGTAATTACTGCTGGATTTGATTCGGCAATTAAAATAAATGAGATTTCTTCCTCTCTGCCAAAAGGAAAGGACGAACCCACTAGAGCTACTGCTGATCTGATGCATCTTTCCGATACTTTCACAATTTCTGCACCAAAGACAACGAAACAACTTAGCCTTATGGACAGGCATTTCCCTTTATTCCAACTCCTTTTCGATTTTTGTAATATCACTGATGGAAGGGGAATCTATTATCACATATCTGGAAATTACATACTGTCTTAAAACAGTAGTTAGATATATGTCTAGTACTTATTGCCCATTGATCATGACAAAACATTACTAACTTGGTAATGGAATCTCTATTGTTTTGGTTATTTCGTTTTTATTTTTGGGAATATCCTGGTATTTTAGCCTCACAATTTCAAAATGAAGGCGACAAAATCAAATTCACTGTGTCCTGGTCTTGATGCCAACATAACATGTAAAACATTGGTAATAGAGTTGAACTCAATAAATGGTAGGAACATTCAATTACTTATATCTCCACTTTTTAACTAATATTCTACTCCATTTTATTCGATTTTGCAGTAAAAGCGAGTATGTTCGGTGCCTTCAATTTACAGAACAAAACACACTATACGTGTCAACCAACAATGGCTTTTTATATCATGTAGACATTTCTGACCCCAAAAATGCAAAATGGACTCAACTTATCCAAGTCAATGAAGAAATAGCAATTATTTGCATGGATGTAACTGAAAGAGGTTTTGTTGCCCTTGGAGATGGCAAAGGAAATGTCACTATTGTAAAAGTGATTGATGAAGGAGAAAGTGGGGCTAAGGTGGATTTATCTTTTACTTGGTCAGCTGAAAAAGAGAGACAGCTTTTAGGTGTATTTTGGTGCAAATCGCTTGGTTCCAGGTATGTGCGCATTAATAGTAATATTTTTAAGTCAATTGATGTATTCTGCTAAGCTGACATATTTATTAATGCACTGACATTACTAAGTGTATTACATTTTTTCAATTTTGTTTTTCTTTGTGGGGCCTTTACAGCCACCTTTTTACAGGTGATCCAAGGGGTGTGCTCAAGTTATGGGATCTAGAAGATAATTTCAAAATTAATACACAGGGTTTTCCGGGAAGTATTGAGGTACCTCTTATTGCTATGTTCCAATCATGTTTTGGAGCTCGGATTATGTGCATAGATGCATCCCCTAAGGAAGAGGTACTCTCATAGAATTTTTAAGTTATAATTATTAGCAATTTGAGTGTTGTTCAGGATGTTATTTGATGGTACTATTATTACTATTACTACAAATCATTGTTGTCATGGCCTAGATATTGTGTTACTTATATGTTTTTTTGTTCTTCTGTAATTTGAACCCCCGACCTGTACTTGAATATGTGGTTTCTTAAAAGCTGAGTTGTTTGGACAAATGTGATACCGAAATTGAGATAGAAATTCTTAAATTATGATCATGTTTTCTTTTGTGTGCTTCAATACAGCCAGCATATTGAAAGACTAGAACAATATACTAGGTTATAGAATTGTTATAATAGTATTTTGACCCATCTGTTTTTCTTGTGTAGATTCTAGTAGCTGGAGATAATAAAGGAAACCTCACAATTTTCCCTTTTGCTGGAAGATTCAAAATGGACAACTTTAGTGATAATTTACAGGAGAAGATCCCTCTAGTTGATCGTTTCAGAGGGGCCCATGGGATTTCTAGCGTCACCAGTATTTATATTAGTGAATCAGACTCCAGCAATGTTGAAATTCGAACGGTAACAATTGAATCTTGCCTCATTACCAACATGTTTGCAACAGGTTTAGTACCTCTTGTTTCAGATTGAGAACATTACTAGACATAAATATGAAGTAAAGAAATACCAAAACAACAAATCTATCATGACTTGTGAAATTTTTTGCATGGGATAATAAAACCAGTATGGTGCTAGTACAACTCCATTCCAAACTAAGCCTATATAGTCCATCTATTCAGGTCTTGTGACTGTTACAATCAATAGCCGAGGAATAAACTGGTATTTGGGAGATGAACAGTTGCTACAGTAATCCTTATATTTGTTTCTCCTTGTGAAAATCTAATAGACTGGAGGAGATGGATGCATATGCTTATTCAAGTATCAGAAATCAGACCAAAAGATGGAATTTATAGGAATGAAGCAAGTGAAAGAGTTGGGTACAGTTCAATCTGTATATAGCGAATTCCACTATGGGGAGGCTAGTCTACTTGGCAGCCTTGCGATTGGCTTCATGTCTGCTGATTTTGTAATTTGGGATCTCGTAAATGAGACCAAGGTAACAAATTGACTAGTGGAATTAGACACAGCAGCAATTTGATCTAACTGTGTTACTGGTTCATGTATTGCCTAACTATATAGACTGGTTAACCTAAATAGTAAACCAGGCATTTATTTTGTATGTATCAGTTAATCCTGCACCTAACCATCTTGCAATTGTATGTTATTCATGATTCTATGAAATGTGAGACCAGTAATGTGACAAGTATCAGGAAGTAGGTCATTTGATGGTTTTTCCCATTTTGTTTGATTTCTTTGTTGTCTTGGTGTGATATCTTGATATTTTATTCTCTTTTAGATAATTCAAATTCCATGTGGCGGTTGGCGCAGACCGTATTCTTACTATCTGGGGGCTTTTCCACAACAACAAAATTGCTTTGCATATTTGAAGGTTTTTAATTTCAATAAATTCTAAGTTCTTTTCCAAATAAAGTTTGATGTGCAAAGTAGTAGTAGATAACCCTTTGCAAATGGTGTATTATATACCAAGTAGTAATTCATTAAAATGGATAGAAATTATACTGCTGCTTTTTTTGGTAGTTACTAGTTACTAAAAATTACTCTATAGTCTGTACTTCACTCGAGAAGTGTATTATGCCGGTGAAATTTGGAACTGACAGGTGTTCTAGTATACTTATTATTGCGTCAAATGCTTATTTTCTTTTGGCCCAGTAGGCTAATATTTCCTTTACTTGGATGGAAGATTTGGCAGTATTTGGTGGCAACTCCTTTTTCACCACTTATCAGGCCTTTCTATTTGATTATTTACTGTGTATTTACTATTTATTGATTTATTTGTTTTTTGACAGGATCAAGAAATACATGTACATAAGCTATGGGTGGCTATTTCTGAAAAACAAGTGCTTCCTCAAGTGTTACACATGCAGTTTCATGGAAGAGAGATACATACTCTATCTTTCATTTCTCTTGGAATAAAATTGAAGCAGGAAGGTACCCCTTATGCTTTGGTGGCAACAGGCTGTGAAGACGGTACTGTTCGACTAACTAGGTTTGGGTTATTCTAGTGAAGAACTTCTATCAAAATATTTATATTTCTAATTTGCAAGTAAAATTGTGCAAGCTGATCTGGAAATCGAACCCTGTTAAACTCTTAAATGGACACAATTTTGCATTTTGGGAAAAGCTTACCATGTTGTTCTGGTACTCTTGGTTACTCTTGCTTAATTTCACAGTTTATAATAAACTGCAGCTAGACTGGGGCTTAATACTTGCAAAATAGCACGAAAAGGGATCATGCAGACTAAATTGAGTTGACAATTCTCTACTTTTTCAGATACTTGCCAAATGAAAGAAGGTGGTCAGACTCCAAGTTGCTCGGAGAACACGTAGGTGGGTCTGCTGTCAGGTCAATATGCTTCACGCCAACAACCCACCAATACGGACATCATCTGCATGGATCTCAAAGTGATTGTGAGATCATCCATGATTATTCATTGCTTATTTCGGTGGGGTCAAAGCAAGTCTTGACTTGTTGGATTTTGAATGAAGGAAATGCAAGCACCACATTTCAATGGTTCTCCTCTCACATACCACCTAGAGTTCATACAAATAATAAAGAGGAGGGGCACATTGAAAATGACTGGAGATACATGGCTGTCACTGCTTTTATTCTGAGGAATAGTTTTGCAAGGTAAACACAATTGTTTCATTAGTGACACCCCATCAAGTTTGTCATTTTAAGGTGAAATTTGGAGGCGTAATTCTGTAATATGGACATTCTTATTTCTTGGTTAATGAAACAGGATGTCAGTGTGCTTTATTGTGGTTGCCTGCTCAGATGCTACCCTCGTCTTGAGAGCTCTCCTTTTGCCTTCTCGACTCTGGTGCTTACTCGTTATTTGTATTATTTTCTTTTATTATTGAATTGATTCATTGACCATTTGTTTGTTTGTTTACTTGCTTTCTGAGTGGAATTTGTTGTTTGAACAGGTTTGATGTTGCCACCTTGGGCCAACTAACATCTCCAGTACTAGCCTTGCAATACATTGTTGTTAGCAGTCATGGTAATGGCAACTGTGGTCTTTTCTTTTGATAAATTTTTCGTATAATTTATTGTTTACCATTTACATTTTTTCAATTAACTTCTGTGTACTACATACTAGTAACAAATATACTAACCTTCTGTGTTCAATATATATCATTTTGTATCCTCATGTCAAATTTGTATACAATATATTTTATATGATGAATACTAGTTTGTGACTTATTTTATTTTTGTCATCCTTGTAGACATTACAACAAATGGAGATAGATATGTTATCATAAGTGGTGCTACCGATGGAAGTATAACCTTTTGGGACCTCACCGAATCTATCAACAACTTCATGCAATTAGTAGCTGAAATCCAACCACAAACCCTAATTGATTGCCAAACCCGGCCCAAAACTGGCCGAGGGAGTTGTGGGGGCCGTAAGTGGAGATCTTTAACAAATTACTCTTCCAATCAAGAGGAGGAGCATGCACAGCAAAACAAGAGTGCAAATGACTTGGCTGAAATAGAGCCGGTACTCATCTTTGGCTGTGTGCACCAGTCAGGGGTGAACTGTTTGCATGTGGTGTCATCTGATGGAGGTTGCTTGCTTGTGAGTGGTGGGGACGACCAAGCGCTGCACTGTTTTAAATTTAGACTGGAGGGTCCAGTTGCAGATAGTGACACTAAAATTAGGGTTCTCAGTAAAGACAGGATTGCATCAGCTCACAGCTCTGCAGTCAAAGGTCCATGTTGATTTTTTTTTCCCTCTTCTGGTTTATATTGTACTGCTTCGATATCTGATCAGGAAGCCAGCTTTATTTTGCAGGTGTATGGACAGATGGAAGTTGGGTTTTCTCAACAGGTCTGGATCAGAGAGTTAGATGCTGGAGAGTAGACCAGCTCGGGAAATTAGCAGAATATTCACATCTCATAATAAGTGTGCCTGAGCCAGAAACCCTAGATGCTGTCATTTCAGATAGGTAAAGTTGTAGAGGCAACCTATTGCAACTTACTTTTGAAAGTAACACCTGAATTTTTTTTCATTTTTTTTACAACCAAAAATTAATAAAATGGAGGATCAAACTCCATGTTTGTAGCATCTTCAGTTTTTATAATTGATATTATTTATGCTCCTATCCTCCTACATCTAATGTAGAGTAATGCATTGTTTGTTCAGAGTAAATGAGAGATATCAGATTGCAGTTGCTGGAAGAGGGATGCAGATGCTCGAGTTTTCACCCATACTTTAACAATTAAACAGCCAGGGCATACTACTTTCTTCTTTCCCAGTTATTAATTTATGTTTTTTACATTTTTTTTTTCCTTTATTGGGAGTAAGATATCTTAACAAAATAGTCAGATGTTTTTTATAGATTATTTTTTTCAATTCAGTAGTAAGATATCTTCGCAAAATAGTTGGATGTTTTTTATAGGTTTTTTTTTTTTCAAATTATTTATAATATTGTATTTGGTGTGATCAAAGAACCATGTAGATCCAACTAGGCAGTGGGCACTATCCAATTCCAAGCGTTTCTTGTTTCTTGTTTCATTTGAAAATGCACAGCTGCGAAATGAATTGAAATCCGGGAGTTCTTTTGTTACATTTATGTTTAAAAATGGCTTTGCGTGTCCAGTACAAATACCAAGTTTTGCAAGTAACAAACGCGAAATTTGCATTTTTAAATGAAACACGTCAAAATGATTAGTTTGACACGGTATGATCATCTCTACGACCATAAAGTTGCGCAATAATCCTCCACGTTCAACTTTGACTTTTACTCGAGTAATTTTAGATGCTAAATTGTAATCTTGTTCAAATTGAGAAATTGTTCCATTTTAAATTGAAATTACATACAAATTATGAACCAAACTTTCAAATTATTATTATTATAATATTCCAACTATAATAATGTCAAACTCGTCCTTTTTTAATTGTAATTTTCAATATACATTTCGGGTAATTATTTAGGTTTTAAATTTTTCCATGAAATTACACCAACATAATACTTTTAGGGCTTTTGTTTACGAAATTAAAAGTTTGGAAGGACTTATCTGAAAAACGACAATGGATCGGATATTCGGATTTTATTAGAGAAGGCAATTGAAACAGGAATCCCCAAATCGACGAAGGCAATCCTTTCTTTTCTTTCCTTCAAAATCGACGAAACCCTAAATCATCCCCAAACCAAGTCTCTCGACTATCGGTAGATTCAACAAAACTACACTAAAATCATGAGACAAATTCGTCCTTTCAAGGAGGAATTCACTTTTGGTTCGTTACTTTTATTCACCCAAGTCTCTTGTTGCAATTTCTCTAATTTCAACCTATTTTTTTTTTTTTTTTTTGTTGTTGTTGCTAATTTCTTCATGTTTTCTCTAATTTTCTTCAGAGGAGAGGCTTCAGGAATCACGGGAAATTATAGCCAAGTATCCAGACCGGGTCCCAGTAAGTTCATCAAACTCTTTTTAAAATCCCAAGTTTGGATTCAATCTTTTGTTGTCTGCAACTAATTCTACTCCTGTCATCTACCAGTGCTTCTTCTTTACTTCTTTACCTGTATCTGGTACCAGCCCAAATGATTTACTGAACCCCATTGATAGAAATTTAACCTAATTATCTATTTTGATGCTTCACATGAGGACCATTGAAGCTGTTGTTTATAAGAAAAGAGAGATTATTTTTTTATAACAAACAAAGGTTCAGTTCATATTCTGTATACATCATATTGCTTCACTTTTGAGCAGGTTACAGAAACAGTGCCTACTTTAGTCTCTAAAATTTATCAAGCATTGCTTTTAAGCATTTTTAGTGAATGAAATATGTTGATACTTGTTTCAATAATTTGTGGTTTATTGAAGGTTGTTGTTGAGAGATTTACTCGGTGTGATCTTCCAGTTATGGAGAAGAAAAAGTATGTGCTGTTTTTAATTATACTACATACCCAATTCATTGCATTTTGTATACAGTAAATAGTACCTTGTTCTTACCATGATATGCTGAGTAGGTACTTGGTGCCACGAGATATGTCTGTGGGTCAGTTTATTCACATTTTAAGTGCTCGGCTTCATCTCTCTGCTGGAAAGGCTCTCTTTGTCTTTGTCAAAAACACTCTTCCACAAACAGGTCTCTTCATTTAAACCCCTTTGATTTGGTTACTAAATTCAAATTTGCGGGAATGGAAAATAAAAGGTTGTGTGAAATGATATTTGCAGCGAGTCTGATGGATTCGATATACGAAGGGTACAAGGATGAGGATGGATTCCTTTACATGTGCTACAGCAGCGAGAAAACATTTGGTTGATGAAGAATTGATATCTAAAACCAACTGTTGCTCTAATTTGTGTTTGTATCATTCTACAGCTAGTGCTGAAGCATTAATCAGTTGGTTGATTGATATTTTAGATATAGTGGAATCTGTGCATATGTAACGTTGTGAATAAAATGTCATGTGATGAAAATGAATTGAAGCAGTTGCCAAGGAGGCAGCCTCTGTTGTACATATTATTAGGCTCTGATTGCTGGATTTATTTTTCACGCATCTGTCAATTCTATCCAGAGATTTTTACTTTTTCGCTAAGGTGGTTTGTTTTTGCAAGAAAGTAAAATACTTCATAGTGCTTTTTGATGTTTGATTTGCTAGAATCTAGATATGGTGGAGAAGGAAAATATGCATAATTGGAGTGAACTATTTTAAAAGCTGTTACATGTTGAAATAGTTCTACAAATAGATTGCCATAACCATTTTTTTAATAGCTTATCTTTTTAATATCAGTAAGAAACAAATTGTGATAATTTGTTCACAAAAAAAAGAGATCTTATAAATTCTCGTTTGTATATGATTATTAAAGATAAATAACAATTTGACACAAGACATACAAGATGAAGCCTTATACCAGTATAACTTGGCATTTAGAAAAATATCTGATTTTCAGGTCTAAACAGAAATGCCCTTTCTGACTTTTATCAGTATAAGAGGGATGGTGTTTCAGAAGAAAATATGACAAAAAAAAATAAACAGGCAGCCATGCACCCGACATGATTTAACTATCCAGGAAAACTGAAGCATGGAACAGAAATGAAAAACAAATTTGCAGGAGATATCAGTTCTATCCATAATTTTCCCATAATTAAACAGGTCCCATAATAGAATAGAATGAAGAAACACAACATCAGCTGTTGATTTTTAACACATTGCTGTTTTGCATCTCCTGAAAATCCAACTATACTACAATCCAAGACAGCTACTTGATACATTGGCCAGTAAAACGGTTAAAAAACTAAGGTTTGGTTCACGATTTACAAAACAGACACCAAACCAAACCTAGTCAGCAAAAGATAATTTATTGCATATGAAGGAGATCACATGCATGCATCATATTCATATAGATTGAAAATTAGATACAACAAAAGATGAGAATACAATGCACAAAAGAGGATGGATGGATGGAGTTGCAAACATTTCTAGACAGGTCAGAAGACACAGGTGACTAAAGGAGAGTGAGAGAGTGAGTCAGTTTCTTCTTCTTCGAGATTTCCTAGGGCAGTCACTAGCATAGTGATCTTCCAGTTTGCAGTAGAAGCATATCTTTTTGTTGTTGGCTGCAGCAGAAGCCACAGAGGGAGGGAGTCGGGGACAGTCCATGGACCAATGCCCTTCCTCCCTACAAATATAACACTTGCTCGATAACCCCGCATCACACCATTTTCTGAACTTGCAAGCCTGCCAAAACAAGAAAACAAATCTTGCATTAAACTTGCTTACTTATAATTAGTCAATTACGGTTTGGTTTGACCCAAGTACTTTTAAATTTGAAAGTGAAATTAAAGGGGAGCTTCTTCAATTGAGGACTGAATTACACAAAGTAGATGGCTTTGCTTGTAAGTAATGTAAAATATGGAGTATAGTACCGAGCAAGAATAGAAGTTGCGGGCATTTTTGGCTGTGCCGATAGAACAAGGACCAGCACCACAGGGGCACATCATCGTTGGAGGAGGAGGAGGAGGAGGAGGAGGAGGAGGAGGGACATGTTGGGAAGGCAAAGTAGCAGTATCAATAGGAGGTGGTGGAGTAGCGGTAAAAGGAGGAGTACATGTATAGTCCTCAGCAATAGTATCAGTATCAGTAACAGTAACAGTAGCAGTAAAAAGAGGAGGAGGAGGGGGGAAATTATGATGAGAATGCCAAGTAGTGATATTGTTATTGTTATTGTTATTGGTGTTCCGCCACTGCATAAACCCACACCCACCGCCATCCGCCGGGCCCTGACTGTCAGAAAACATCATTAAATTAAATTAAAGAAAAGAGTAATTAAACAGATGAGGCTACGGTTGGTAAATGGTAATACCCTGGGGCAACACACGAAGAGACATTGCGGGTTGAAAAGAAGCGGGCTTACGGTACAAGTCCCAGCGCCACATTCACAAGCGATAATCAAATCACCGCTACCACTCGCCATTTTCTTTCTTCCCCCAAAACCTTTTTTTACCTTTTTTTTCACCTTTTAGGGTTAGGGTTCTTTTGCTTCTTTACCCTTACTCTCTTACCCTCAGATCCCCTAAAGGAACCCAAATTTTCACTTTATATCTGAACCGTCTGATCAGAATCCTCAGTAAAGTCGTTCCAGAGCAGATCGGACGGTGAAGATTCAAACTCCAAATTTGAGTTACTTTAGGATTCGAATTCCATTCCCTTATTCTTTTTTTTTTATTCTTTTTACCCTATAAATTAATAAATTTAAGATCCTGATAATTATCTCTACACCTCCTTCCCCACATTATCTCCCATTAATTTCTATAACTAACATAAGGGGAGCACTAAAGCATTAACAAATTATAGATAAATGAAGCATTAATGTATTATCTTCCTTACTGGCATTATCTCCCATTAATTTCTATAACTAACATAAGGGGAGCACTAAAGCATTAACAAGTTATAGATAAATGAAGCATTAATGTATTATCTTGGATAGTATAAGTATTAATCTCTATGAAAAAAATTATATTTACGTACATATTGTATTCTCGTACAAATTTTTTATTTTCACTGTATCATCCCCGCACCATAATTACCATAACTTTCTTAGTACTACAAAATCTCTAGCATTGATTTTTTTTTACTAAAATATCAATATCTATGCACATAAGTATTTATATCTATGAATAGAAGTATTTATATCTATAAGGTGAACAATTTCTATATAAATAATTGTCTCTCTAACTACATGGGGACTACTCAAACTAAATAGGGGACTATACATGTTTTTAGAGGTGGTTTTTTTTCTTCGTTCAATCTCGTCTATATTTTTGACGATCTATGAGAAATTTTGCAAATTTAAAACTACGGACGTCTTCTATATAATTTTCTATTTCAAATGAGGTTCATGATGATGTACTTTGGAAGTATTTAAAACTCGGCGTACAAGTATTTATTTTTATACTTGCAAGTATTTTTTACCTATGATATTGGCTGATATATAAAAGTATTAATATCAAGTATTACATGTATTTATACCTATGCACTAAAATATTTATACTTATGTGATCAACTATTTTTGTTAGAGAAAGGTTGATGCAGGAACGATTAGAAAAGATTGATGCGGGATGCGGGATGCGGGATGCGGGATGCGGAATCCCCACTATTTCACTAGAGAAAGATTGACGCGGAGATCATTGAGGGATTGAAAAGGGAGCGGCCATATTAAGTTATGCATACAAGTAATAATATCTTACTTTGGAAAGTGCAGAAACTAAGAAAAAAGGACCATATAATTAGTGGAGATTATAGTATAACATTCTATATTTGTAACTGCGAGATGGAGGAAGATAGACGTGTGGGAATTCATATAATTATTCTTAAACTTAATAGGAAATTTATTGCGTTACCACTTACCACATGTTTGATGTACAACAAATGTATGATTAGGTGTATATAATATATATTCAATTCATCCATTTGGACTTTTTGTTTGGATGAAATGTGAAACGCGCGCCTATCCCGCCCAATAAATTAGAAATTTAGAATACACAACTTGATTAACAATTTGTGTAGCTATCTATACTAATTAAAAAACACTAACTTGGACTTCAATTCCGAACACAACTTTTCTTTTTCTTTTGAATATTAGCCAATACTCAAAATGTGATGTTAATTTCTATATCAATATAGAGTAATTTATTAACAAGTTATTATGTTCGTTTTTGGTAAAATTTGATGTATATTTCCAATTGAAAATTTATCCGTCGATTTTCACCCCGAGTTCGAAATAGTTTTATCTTCCTTTTTAGTTGTTATGTTAAAGACTTTATATTTTGTACGCACTTTGATTTTTCATATGTTAACTGTAGTTATATATATATATTTTTCTTGTTATTCTTCTATTGCATTTTTCTGACAGACAACGTAAAATTTCAAGTCAGAAAATCAAATAAGAGTTGCGCACCCTGCCTGCTGCACAGCTAGTTACTATGTAAGTTTTCAAAAAAATATATATATGACAACTTTGTGTATATATATATATATATTTTAATTGTAACCAAAGGAAATTCGGAATTTTAATACCCAGATTTCCTAGTAATTTAAATTATTTACAAATGATCACAAATGTTAGGTCATTAATAAAAAAATTACATTGAAATAAATCGTAAAAAATAAATTATATTAAATTTGTGTAACGTAAACATGTGAAGATATTGAGTGTGGCCTGTAATGAAGGATTGAATTTTGCAATCGTCAATATATTACTTGATATTGTTCTCTCATCAATCATCATGATAATACAGCACATGTATGATTAGGTGTAGATATGTATATTCAATTCATCCAATTGAACTTCGTCACTTATCTTAAAATTTGGGACCAATATCCTCCCAGATACTTTAGAGGATGGCCCTCACTTTACAGTTTGAGATTAAATCTCAACCGGTTTGAGATTTGGAGGAAAATAGGGATAGTATTATTGGACTTTAAGATTCGTGTCAAGCTAAAAGGAACGGTCCTGATCCAATAATTGTAAAAGATTCCTTTTTCAGGTAATGCACCGGATGTGAATTCTAAAATTTTAGTCCATATATAGTCCAAGTAAGAAAACAAAGTTGTGGCTAGGAGTCAATGAAGGAATAGTAATTCATAAAATCAAAACTGGAGTTAGTAACCTCAAAAGATTCAACGACTATGACTTTTTCATTGAATCCTTCGACTGATTGCGACCTCACTGGAAATCTGGAATCGGTGATCAATTGAAGAATCTTGACTTTTCATATTTCCTCATATATATATACGATTATTATGTAAGAAAAAAAAAAAAAAAAAACAAATTGGCATATATATAATAAAACCTATATTATAGTAAATTTTGGAATAACCTCCAATATTAATTAATGAATTAGGACAATAATTAAGTGTAGTATGATCGAGTTGTGGTTTGTTAAATGTGAAAGCAACAACCGTAGACTTCATCTTCATATGGTATGTGGCCTTTCATACTTGTATTATTTAGTGCATGTTATCAAAACCAATTATATTGAATGTGTGTGTGTGTGTGTGTGTGTGTGTAAGCGCAAGTCCAGCTAGAGAAGTAGCTAGATAGATAGCTATCTCCATATTCTTCATTGAAGAAAAAAGGTGGAGATCGCTCATAAAATTAACTATAAATTAGGAGCAGCTAGATATCGATCATAGAGATGGGAACATTGGATCCAAATTACACGACGACTACGATGAAAGATGAAGAGATGAATGTGAGTTCAAGTGCAAATCATCACAACAACAAAACCAATTTGGATGCTGGAGCTCTTTTTGTTCTCCAATCAAAAGGTGCATGCCTATATAGCTAATTCAATATTAATTTTTTTCTTTTTTCATTTCCTTCTCTTTGAATTTTACTACGGTTCTTTATGAAGAAGAGAATCAATTAAAATCATATATAAGTGCGTTTCTTAATTATGTACGTAGTAAATAATAAATTGATGCATGCATGGTTGCATTTGCATTTGCACTTGCAGGGTCATGGATCCATTGCGGGTACCATATGACGACAGCAATTGTGGCGCCGGCGCTGCTGAGCTTACCGTTTGCATTTGCATCACTTGGGTGGGCAGGAGGAGTGGTGTGCCTTGTTCTGGGGGCCACCGTCAGCTTCTACTCGTACAACCTCATCTCTCACGTCTTGGAGCACCACGCTCAGATCGGCCATCGCCAGCTCCGGTTCAGGGATATGGCGAACGATATCCTCGGTAGGTACCAATAACTAATTAGTATATACTATTTACATTATGGTGGTAGTGGTACCAAAAGATATATAGAAGATATATAGATGATTTTAATTAATTGGTTGATGACTTGATGTGCAGGGCCGGGATGGGGACGGTATTATGTGGGCCCCATTCAATTTGCAGTCTGTTTCGGTGCTGTGGTGGGATCCATTCTTATAGCAGGCCAGAGCATCAAGGTATGTATATATGTATGTATAATGATGCATTGATTAATTAATTAATCTGCTTGCTTAATTATTTGATGCATTGATTGTAGGCCATATATCTGATTGCAAATCCAGAGGGCAGAATGGAGCTTTACCAATTTATTATCATCTTCGGCGTTTTCTCGCTAATCCTGGCTCAGATGCCGTCGTTCCACTCCTTGCGGCATGTAAATCTCATCTCGCTCGTGCTCTGCCTTGCCTACAGCCTATGTGCCACTGCCGGTTCTATCTATATCGGACACTCTGATAAAGCCCCCACAAGAGACTACTCCGTTTTAGGCAGCAGCACGCAGCGCACTTTTGGAATGTTCAATGCAATTGCCATCATTGCCACCACGTTCGGAAACGGAATTATCCCTGAGATACAAGCAACTTTATCTCCACCGGTAGCGGGAAAGATGTTCAAAGGGCTGGGGATGTGTTATAGTGTAGTGATCGTCACGTTCTTCAGCGTCAGCATGTCGGGGTATTGGGCTTTCGGCAACCAGTCAGAAGGTTCCATCATCAGCAACTTCATTGCCGATGGAGTCAATCTTGCACCCGAGTGGCTCGTCTACTTGTCTAACATCTTCCCTCTGCTCCAGCTCTCTGCTGTCGCCACTGTACGACAGTTCAACTTTAGTAGCTAGTTATCTTAACCAAATAACCAGCATAGTAAACAGCTAAATGATACATTAATTAATTAATTAATTTTGATTTAGGTATACCTGCAACCTACAAATGATGTGTTGGAAAGCCTCTCGGTTGATGCAACCAAGCATCAGTTCTCGGCTCGCAATGTTATTCCACGGATACTACTTCGGTCGGCAGCAATTGCCTTGGCAACGACAATAGCAGCGATGCTCCCGTTTTTTGGAGATATCAATGCAATTCTCGGTGCTTTCGGCTTTATGCCCCTCGACTTTGTTCTCCCGTCAATCTTCTACAACATCACTTTCAAACCATCCCGACGTAGCCTTGTCTTTTGGATAAACACACTTCTTATTGCTGTCTTTACAATTCTGACAATGCTAGCTTCCATCTCTGCTGTTCGTCAGATAGCTTTGGATGCTAAAAACTACAAGCTCTTTGCAAATGTCTGATGCTGATGCCTCTCTTTTTCTCTTCTTTGAGTCTTAATTAAAAAAAATATTCGTTGCGTGTAAATGTAACTTAATTCATTCAATTCAATTCTTTTAGTTTTTCTTTTTTATGCATTTGCAAATTATTTGGTTTCTGTAATGATACAGACATAGAGTCCCACTGACGACTCTGTTTCTGAAACTAAGCTCAGGAACATTATATTACCATGGATTCCAAAACTAACGGGGCAGTGTCATACGAGATTTTCAATCCAAACACCTGCTTGGAAAGGATATCTTTACGCATATAATTTTTTTTTTCCAAAACTAAGTATCAAATCTTAAAAAAAAATTATTATATTGTACATCAGAACATGTACAGATGAAAAGGATATATTTTGGACCGCATTGGAATTTGTATATAGTAGGAGTTGTTTGAAAATATACTGAGGCAAAACGAAAATAGTCCAAATAAAAACGACTCGTGCTTTCATCATTGGAAGGTACACTCTTTCATATTCAATAATTTTTCTATATTTTTAAGTGGTTCCCTCACTAGCCAGCATCGACTATGCACTATATATACTCGCTTGCCATAGTTATTTTCTTGCATATCCCATTTATAAAACTGCTTGTCAGTTTCTCGTTCACATTCTATGAATATAATTAGGTTTACACTTTATAAAATTGATCTGATATGCGACATACAATGTCTTCTTAATTTCATCATCCTTCACAGTCTACAAATAATAATACTGTCAAGCATGATATTAGATCATGCCCTCGTGATATCTACAAATTCCAATAGCTTGTCATGTAATTGTTAGCTTGTCATGCAATTGTTTATAAATACTGTTATTATTATGTACAATGTCTTCTTAATACCAGTCTGGTCGGAGTCAGTTGAGTTGCCTGTGAAGCAACAGCTAAGGTTAACTAGAGTGATATCTTTTCTCAGATATTCTTCGCTTTACTTGAATTTTCACTTTTTCTTCTTGGGGCACTTGAATTCTAATTGTATTTGTTTCTACATTTCATGATGTACAGGTTTTTGTGAAGTTTACCAATAAAATTTAGAACCCTTTTCTTTATTTTCAAAAGAGGAATTAGTGCTTTATGCAAAAAAAAAAAACTACTTTAAGGGGTTTATTTGCAAAATTTTAGACCATCCTTGTCAGTTACTCTTCTTGCTTTGCTGGTCAGGTTTTAGGATTATAATGCTTTATCAAATCTCAACTAAATGAGTAGCATGCATCTTGATGTTGCATATCTTACTTTATCTTATATTCGGGAATTATCTAGCCTTTAGGACAAATCTGATGAATATGCACATAGTTCCTTAAAGTCGCAATAATAGATTATGAGTTCACAAATAGCCTCTTGAACCTTTCTTTTTCTATTTTAGTCTTCTGTCAAAGAATAAAAATGAGTATTGATAGGGACCAAGTTAGCATTTTTTTTTTATGCCTGCTTAAATTTGGAAATGTGCAACTAAATCAATGATTGGGGAGATTTGTTCGATAGCCTTGTTTAAAGATGTCATTTTTCAGATCAAATAGAGTTGTCTTTTGGTCTTTTGCAAAACCTGCAGCTTTTACCTGGGCAAATCCTCAGAATTTATATTGTTACATTGTTATTAAAATCTGTAAAAATCAAGATAAATGCATCTTTATATTCTTTGTATGCATGCTAAGTGAAATTCCCAGTAGATAATGCATTAGGATTTTTATTAGAATATTTACCATTATACCCTTATATTGAATTGTGCATCTATTCCTTTAGTTTTTAATGATCATGCTATGTCTCTAGAGAGGAACATTCTTTCCTGTCGTGATCTTATATATCAATGAATATATTATATAAAGCATCCCATCATGCTTGTTATATAAATTTCATACAGGTAACATCATAGAGCTCTCCAAATAGTTGACTAAAGAAGAATAAAAAATTATACAAGCACCTCGGTACAGGCTGATGCTTCGTGCTGTATGGTAGAGCACGGAGCACCCCTCATTTGTATCTCACATAGAACAGCTATTAATTTGATTAAATTGAATCAATTTTTATCTTTATTGAATAATTGTTCATATTCTTACAATACATTCTCAGTTCTATATATAATTACAAGTGGTTTACTAAAAATTGATGTCACTGATATTTATATCAATTTCACTGATTGAAAATTGCAGTAAAATGAGGATAAAGAGAAGCAGGGTTGTATCAGAAAATTTTCCACGCACTATTTTGCTAAGTACCACCCATTGATGCATCTCCCACAATGTAATAATTGCTGTGTATCTTCAACTATTTACAACATAGCCCATGCTTGTTCTGATCGATGTTAATTGGGCTTTATTTCTCTGATGATAATGGAAGGTTTGGTAAAAAAGCTGCCCAAAATAACATGGAAAAAATGTTTTCTTCTCACACATATTTTGCTTAGATAAATTGTTTCAAAAAAAAAATTATGTCACCAAAATAACTTCATAGTATACTTTGCACAAAAAAAGCAGTATTTTGGAAGTTTGTTATTAAATAAGCAATACTTAGGAAGTTAGTTATTACTTTGTGCAGAAAGCATTGTAAAAGATTTCCTATTATATATGGTACCGGGGAGGGTCTGAATTCCTGTACCGTAGAATTCACATCCTCTCCTGTACCGTAAAAGGGAATCTTTTAGTATTAGTGCATCTGGAGCGTTCTTGTAACTTTGCACGAATCTCAAAGCCCAAATAATACTGCCCCTGTGCTAACATGAATCTCGAAGCGGTTGAGAGTAAATCTCAAGCCATAAAGTGAAGGAAATATTTTACACATATTGGAGAGGATACCTGTTCTCTATCAGGTGCAGGATCCGCTGAAGAATCGCTAATTTTAATCAGATGTCTCGTACCAAAGGCAACATAAAAGTAACCAATCAAATAACCATTGGATCAAACCTAATCAGAGGCTCTGATTTCATCCTTGATTAATTATAAAGCATAATTAATCTATTGGATATAAAGGAGATCGAAAAGGTCTAAGGAGAGAAAGAGAGGGTGTTAAATTAATCCTTCATTAATTATAGTTCTAAGAATATTAAACATAATTAATCTGAGTTTTGGGTATATTTGAGATATAATAAAGTTAAGAGTATTGGATAAATATGTGAGTTGTGACAACCGTTTGCATTTCTCTGTAAGTTCTTTTCTATAGGTATTCATCAGATTCAAATATCATTTTTGGCTCCATCTTCAGGTTTTTGTATTTCTATAAATGAATCTCCTTTATTTTCTAGAAAAATATAGTGTGTTAGATATTTATCTTCTATTTGTGTTTTTCTTATAGAACGACCATTCTGCCTTTTAGTTTTCAAATTTGATGAATTTATAACAAGCAGGGAGGAAATTGAGAGCCCGATTCATATTTGTTGAAACATCTTCATAACCGGCTTCTTTTGTCTTTTCCTTCATTTTACATTTTTCTATGTCTTAGACTAGATTGCGGGATAATTTGCACAAGTACTATAATTCTAACTGTAACACCTCTTTTATTTGCTTAATTCAAAATAAAAATAAAAATATTGTTGGACTAATTTTAGTTCTTTTGAATCAAACCGAACAATTAGCACCACTAATTGCTGGAAACCCAAGTTAATATATACTTTAATAAAAAAAAAATTAGGAATATTATGTAGTCCTAATTTCTCATCCCCACAACTTCTCGGATCTATCTTAAAAAATAAAGTATGAGTGCGTAATTTAGATAAGTTAAAATGTGTATTAACTAATTATACATACATTATTAGTATAAAAGTTAGATGTGCATTGATGATAAGTGTGTATTTTAGAAGATTCAAAAAAATGAGAGGATGATCAGGACAGTTATTGAAGTCGTAAAACATATTTTAACTTGGTCAAAACTGCATATATGCCATCACATTTATAAGTAATTATTATTTTTAACTAAGATAGAGAAATATGTATTAACATCAATATATCACATTGATGTATCAATCGTTTGCTTTTATTATTGATTAATACATAATTATATAATTAATCTTTAAATTAATCACATTTTAAAAAAGTGACCAAAACATATTTTTAATTTCCACAGCAACGCGTGGTGGCACTTAACTAGTTCATTTAAAATTTGTTAGTCCATATATAGTCCAAGTAAGAAAACAAAGTTGTGGCTAGAAGTGGATGAAGGAATAGTAATTACTAAAACAAACTGGAGTTAGAAACGATCTTATGAGAAATGGGAAAACGTGCAAACAATATGTGAATTTCTTGCTTCAAATACTCAAACGACTATGACAGTATGACTCTTTCATTGAATCCTTCAACTGATTGCGACCTCACTGGAAACCTGGAATAGGTGATGTATATGTCAATTGAAGAATCTTGACTTTATATTTCCTCATACATCCGATTATTATGTAAGTAAAAACAAACAAATTGGCATATAATAGTAAATTTTGGAATAACTATTTTGTCCCCTTATAGCAAATGGGTGCCGTGCTTCCTCCAATATTAATTAATTAGGACAAATGAACATATATATATAATATTAACAATAAGTGTAATATGCAAGTCTCTAAGTTGTTGTGTGCATGTATCTCCATTCTTATATAATGCACGTAGTTGTCCTGATCCATCAACGGCTGAGATTGAAGGATAAAATTTTAGATTTAATATCAGTCCTTTAATCACATAATATGTCATCTTTTGATTAAATGCATCTATTTTATGTGTAGAAGTCTAACTTTAGTTAAAAATATATTCGCCACACATACTGCTATATAGTTTGTCATAATTAAAATTGAATGAATTGTAGCAATTTGTTTCCTTATTTCTCCTTAAAGCTATCTCTGATGGGAAGTGCTATAAATATTTTCTTATTTTGTTTCTAATTAATTTTCGCTATCAGGAAGGAAAATTCATGCCTGATTTTTTTTTATTTAAATAATTTCTGCATAACAAGTTGCTTATTCTACATAGATTGGAATAATAAAGTATAGAATTTCGCAACTCCAAATTGATTAAAATTTAAAACAGTTAGAAATATATTTTTTTACTTGAAAGAGAGGGGTACCTTTGGAAACGGGGGTTTGAATAATTAATTCATGGAGGTAATTCATTGAGATTGGTCAAAAAAATATTGATAGAACAAATTCATCTTTATTTGATCCAACATAAATTATTTGGATTAAAAAAGAGGGTCAAAGTTTGATAGTTCCAATATGTACAATTAAAATTATGAAAACAAATATAATATGTTAATTTTTGGATCCTTTTCAATTAAGGAGTCATTGACTAATATTTAAAATTTAATAAACATTTCGTAATTTTCTAAGTATTTCATTTGTGAATTAAAATAAATAGTTTCATTTTGGAAAAAGCGTTTATTGTATTTTGTGCTAAAATATTAATCTTTAATAAGATAAAGTAACTTGGTTTATATTATAAATCATGATCATATGAATAAAAGTAAAAAATAATTGCATTTCTTATTTATAATTTTCATATATATACAAGATCTGTCATTTGTATTGTTAAGCATTTTAATTTTTTTTTTAAATAACATGGCAAGAAACTATCTCTGGTGCTTATTTGGTGAATATATGTGACGACATATAGTTAGATTTTGGCTTGTCTCGATTTTCATATTGCAATTCAAAGGAATTACAATTTCATTAAGAATAATGGATGGAGAAACAATTATAAATCAAATGTTTTCTTTACGATTGTAATTTAATTTCAAATAAAGATTGGAAGAAAAATTTATTGATGGCAAAGTTGGTAGAAAAGAGAAAAAAAAATCTTAGCTCTCAATAATATAATTATTGCTTTCAATATAGTGTTCCCCATCTCTGATTTCTGTAATTTTTTTTTATTTCTTCTCTTCCTCTATATTACACTGAAATAAAAATTATTCAATCTTTCCGAATCTGTAGAGAATTTTTTTTTTTTTTGATATGCTATATTCATTGTGTCAAGAGGAAAAATAATTTTTATTAGGGCTATTGTATATTTGCAAATTAATGAAATAAGGTATGAACCATATTAATTTAACATTTCTAATTAAATGATTTTATTATATATTTTCAATTTGAGGAATTATAATCTAATTTTCCTATTTTGTTTGTTCATTTTCATAAATATTGGACTACATCGAACATGATTACACTAGCAATGATACTTTAAGAAAAAAATTCATGTTATTTCATTTGTTGTTGTTTCTTTTCTTTTATTGTTATTTATTATTTGAATTTTTATTTTTTTTCATTTGTCTTTAATATTCATTTAAATATATTTTTTTCTTAATTTTGTGTGACTGTCAAACAAAAAGATCTCTTCATATTTTATTCAATCTTAGAATATGTCCGCGTTGCAATGCACGGACACACGATACTAGTATATATATATATATATATATATGCATGCAAGTTCCGCTAGAGAAGTAGCTAGCTAGCTATCTCCATATTCTTCATTGAAGAAAAAATTGAATTGATCGCTCATAAAATTAACTAGAAATTAGGAGCAGCTAGATATCATAGAGAGATGGGAACATTGGATCCAAATCACACGGCGACGAGGATGAAAGATGAAGAGATGAATGTGAGTTCAAGTGCAAGTGCAAGTGCAAATCATCACAACAACAAAACCAATTTGGATGCCGGAGCTCTTTTCGTTCTCCAATCAAAAGGTGCATGCCTATATAGCTAATTCAGTATTAATTTGTTTCTTTTTCATTTCCTTCTCTTTAATTAAGTTTTACTACGGTTCTTTATGAAGAAGAGAATCAATTAAAATCATATATAAGTGCGTTTCTTAATTATGTACGTAATAAATAATAAATTGATGCATGCATGGTTGCATTTGCATTTGCACTTGCAGGGTCATGGATCCATTGCGGGTACCATATGACGACGGCAATTGTGGGGCCAGCGCTGCTGAGCTTGCCATTTGCATTTGCATCGCTTGGGTGGGCAGGGGGAGTGGTGTGCCTTGTGCTTGGGGCCGCTGTCAGCTTCTACTCGTACAACCTCATCTCTCACGTCCTGGAGCACAACGCTCAAATTGGTCGGCGCCAACTCCGATTCAGGGATATGGCAGACGATATCCTCGGTAGGTACCAATAACTAATTAGTATATACTATTTACATTATGGTCGTGGTACCAAAAGATATATAGAAGATATATAGATGATTTTAATTAATTGGTTGATGACTTGATGTGCAGGGCCGGGATGGGGACGGTATTATGTGGGCCCCATTCAATTTGCAGTCTGTTTCGGTGCTGTGGTGGGATCCATTCTTATAGCAGGCCAGAGCATCAAGGTATGTATGTATGAATGTATAATGATGCATTGATTAATTAATTAATTAATCTGCTTGCTTAATTATTTGATGCATTGATTGTAGGCCATATATCTGATTGCAAATCCAGAGGGCAGAATGGAGCTTTACCAATTTATTATCATCTTCGGCGTTTTCTCGCTAGTTCTGGCTCAGATGCCGTCGTTCCACTCCTTGCGGCATGTAAATCTCGTCTCGCTCGTGCTCTGCCTTGCCTACAGCCTATGTGCCACCGCCGGTTCTATCTATATCGGACACTCTGATAAAGCCCCCACAAGAGACTACTCCGTTTTAGGCAGCAGCACGCAGCGCACTTTTGGAATGTTCAATGCAATTGCCATCATTGCCGCCACGTTCGGAAACGGAATTATCCCTGAGATACAAGCAACTCTATCTCCACCGGTAACGGGAAAGATGTTCAAGGGGCTGGGGATGTGTTATAGTGTAGTGATCGTCATGTTCTTCAGCGTCAGCATGTCGGGGTATTGGGCATTTGGCAACAAGTCAGAAGGTTCCATCATCAGCAACTTCATGACCGACGGAGTCAATCTTGCACCCAAGTGGCTCGTCTACTTGTCTAACATCTTCCCTCTGCTCCAACTCTCTGCTGTTGCCACTGTACAACAGTTCAACCTTAGTAGTTATCTTAACCAAATAACCAGCATATTAGACAGCTAAATGATACATTAATTTTGATTTAGGTATACCTGCAACCTACAAATGATGTGTTGGAAAGCCTCTCGGTTGATGCAACCAAGCATCAGTTCTCGGCTCGCAATGTTATTCCACGGATACTACTTCGGTCGGCAGCAATTGCCATGGCGACGACAATAGCAGCGATGCTTCCATTTTTTGGTGATAGCGATGCTTCCATTTTTTGGTGATATCAATGCAATTCTCGGTGCTTTCGGCTTTTTGCCCCTTGACTTTGTTCTCCCGTCAATCTTCTACAACATCACTTTCAAACCGTCCCGACGTAGCCTTGTCTTTTGGCTAAACACAATTGTTATTGCTGTATTTACAATTCTGACAATGCTAGCTTCCATCTCTGCAGTTCGCCAGATAGCTTTGGATGCCAAAAACTACAAGCTCTTTGCAAATGTCTGATGCTGATGCCTGTCTCTTTTTCTCTTCTTTGAGTCTTAACTAAAAAAAATATTCGTTGGGGGTAAATATAACTCGGTTCATTCAATTCAATTCTTTTAGTTTTTCTTTTTATGCACTTGCAAATTATTTGGTTTTTTTGTAATGATACAGTCCCACTAACGACTCTGTTCCTGAAACTAAGCTCAGGAACATTATATTACCACGGATTCCAAAACTAACGGGGCAGTATCATACGAGATTAGTATCAAATCTAAAAATAAAAAATTATATTGTACATCAGAACATGTACAGATGAAAAGGATAAATTTTGAACCACATTGGAATTTGTATATAGTAGGAATTGTTTGAAAATAAACTCAGGCAAAACGAAAATAGTCCAAATAAAAACTTGTGCTTTCATCCTGGCTTTCTAAAGAGTAGTAGCTGTTTGGGAAACAAAGAATCATTTCCAGCATTTAAAATTTCTTCACGCACAGCCGTTTTCACAGAACCCAGAGCTGAGTACTGTAAGTACATAGACAATATTGATCTTAGCATTAGATTCTTAACATATATTTCAAAATTTGTTGTTACATTTGATTAACAGCTAAGATTTAGTGCAATAGAGCAACCAACACATTTACTCATTGACGAAGACAAATGGCTTTACAATAAAATAACAGCAAGACCTTGATTGTAGAAAGCAATATCCATTCGACTTACTCTTTCCTTTCTGAACCACATCCGGCTTGAGACAGGTGATTGGTTTTGTTGATTGGGTTGATTGGGTCGATTGGCCGTCAAATTAATTAGTTCAGATTGCTTCCTGCAATTATATCATCTTCAGACAAGAAGCCATTGCTTGAACTCCAGTTGTCAGGAGCTTCCTCAATCCATTAATAAACAAAAGAAAAACAAAAAAAAGGAAAATGAAAAAATCATTACAAATGAGAATCAGACTCATCAGAGAGGGGAACGGATTCTGTTGGGTAACGGCCTGGCAATAAGAGCATGGGTATCCCACCCGGTTTGCTCAGCATCACGCTTTGCATGCATTAGCTCCCTGTTGACGTAATCCAGTGATATATGCAACATGCCACCTGGAGTGCACTCCTCCGCTGCCGGCCTCTGTTCAAAGCCCATGTTCCTTTCCAACCAGTACAGGTAATTCACCTGGAACACCGACTTCAGCATGTCTTCTGTCGAGCACTTCTCCTTCAGAATTATCTACATGCAATTCAATCATTTATTTTTTTATACAAATTACTGATTAAAAGGTTTACTGCTTCATAGTTTATTCTAATAAAATTATCAAGTAATATAATTTTAAGGCTATCTCGAAAGAGGGAAACTTACACAGAATTTTCCATCATTTTGAGTTAATATGTACCCTTCATCTTTGAAGAGCTCAAATAATGCAACTGCATCCTGCTTGTTGTTTATAACTTCGCTTAGCTTACAACCAAGTTTTAACCGACGACAAATGACAGATGCTGCATCCTTCGCTTCTGACGACAATATCTCAGAATGGCCCTTTCACAGAACCAATACCAAAAATAAAAAAAAAAACAATCAACAATCCTGTCAATATCTTATTTGAGATACCAATGAAAGAGTCTGAGATAGAAATGAATTAAAAAATGAGTAAATGACCATGTGGCAGCTAGTAATTTGCACACAAGGTGCTCAGTAAGCAATGATATATAATGATGACAGCACAGAACCAAAATGAAAATAATTTCATCGTCACTAAAGGTAAGTAGTAAAGTGGGGATACCTTACACACAGTGAGATATGGGAAGCTTGGGAAGAAGGGTTCCTTATCGTTGACTTCCTTCACTGAAGGAACCTGTCCACTTAGCAAATATTCACTGAACACCAAACCTGTCCAAACATATTAATAAAATATAACATAATGAACATACATCAATGTTTTGTTTTAGTATGTTGATTAGCCAATTAGAAATAGGCAATAATTTACTGGTATAAGTTTGAACTAAATTGGTACATTAAATTTGGCACTGTTATCCCAGAAAGGAATTGAAGGGAAAAGAAAACTTACATGCTCGGTATGGATTAAGGGTCCTGAGTTGAATAGACTGGTATGATTTTAGGTTGCAGTACATGTGAATCGCAGTTATAACAGCATAGGAACAAAGCGCCAAAGGAGCAGAAGAACCAATTTTGTTAGCTAATGCTATCCCGAGAGTAATTCCGATGAACTTGCTCACCATACCTTGTGCTTCCCCTTTTGCAATTACCTCAAATAAGAAAACACAAGATCTATTCTTAAATATTCCAACTCCTCCAATAAATTTTACAGTAGTTCTTTTGACTATATCTTATATTTAACAGATTTACTGAAGCATGTCACACATACCACACTTCGAAATAAAGAAACAAGAGAATCAAAAGTTGGTCTTGTACTCCACTGGTACTAACTTTAGCATTTATAAAAATATAATCAGAAAATTTATTGTTGGCGGTTAATTATATAGACATACCTCCGCAAAGTTCCTCTGCACAGCAAAACCAGCATAAAAGCAACTCCTTGTAGCAGCCTGTACACATGTAATATAGAGGATGACAGTCATTTTGACCAATGTTATCTTTACCTAACCGGATATGTTGAGATTAAAGTAGTATTCCTTTGTTTAAAATTTATTTTTCAGAATCTTTGTTAGCCATAACAGATATCTTCTTCAAGGATTTTACAATTGATCTCGAAAAGTTTAGTGACATGAAGTTTGAGGTGTTATCTCAAACTTGGAATTGAATGTGTGAAAGAATAATATGAAGGTACCTGAATAAGAGCGGCAGCAGAACGACCAGCACCAGCAGCAGCACCGATGAAAACAAAATATTGAGGGAAAAGGGGAGTGACAATTTCCATCCCGTAGGCTGCATTTTCAAGTAGATCAGAAAAGAGCCTCCATCCCTTTGGGTTGACATCAAAATGACGGCCAAACTTTGAGAGAAGAATCTTGCTGAGATAACCTATCCCGTCCTTGAGCACCCAGTTGATTGCCGCTGCTGTTGGTATGGCACCTTTGCCTAATCCAACTGCATACAGTAAAGCCTGCAAGTAGCATTATCACTTTGGCTTTAGTGTCCTGGTCAAAATAGATTCTGTAACAAGCTAATGCTTTGCATCTCCAATTGGATGAATTGGATTGTTGAACAAGGTCAAAATGGTCTTTTTTTGTAACAAGCTAGTGTTTTGCATCTGAAACTGAATAACTTGCATGGCTGCGTGTGATTTTTTTTTTTTTTTTAAAAGATTGACAGTGACTGTCAATTTAAACCACCAAAAGGTAGTATTACAACTCCCGGAGGGAGCATCTGCATCAAATTAAAATGAAACAAAGAAATTAAAACCAACCCTCCCTGTACCAGTAAGCAAACCGGTACCAGAAATGCTACAGTGGCTAGCCATGGCTGCACGTGCTCTATGAATGAAATGGGATTTAGTTTGGGGGTACAGTCACACCAAGGCAATACAAAGTAGAACTGAATTGTATTACTGATGGAGTTACAATGAATGGGGTAATGTGAGGTTTGGTTGACATGTGTTGAAATAAATTGGAGAACACAGATATCATACAACAGAATAAGTAAAAAAAGGCAGGTACCTGGGTGGAGAGGACACCACTGACTTGGCTAGCGATGCCCTGCACCCCTCTCCATAGAGAGTACTCCATGTAGTCGGCACTGACACTGTGGGGGTATCCATGCGGCAACATCAGCCCGGCAACAGTATCCCTGCACTGCCTCCACCAGTAAGAGGGCATCCCTCCTTGTTTGTACTTGTCATCGTCATTTCCTCCATTCCCCCTCGTAAGAGAGACAAAGCAACCGTCATCTCCAATTAACACTTTCCTCCGTGTGCCTCTGCTAACCTCCCATAAGACGGTGCTTTCGGCATTGGCAAGGGCAAGGGCAAGGCCACCACAAGGGAGAAGAAAGAGGAGGCAGAGGAGGAGAAAATAGTTGGAGGAGTTATTGTTATCATCAGAACCGCTGCCGCTTTCTTCCCAATTCCAAGGCCACCAACCCCCGTTATTATTCTTATTATTATTGTTATTGTTGTTGTTGTTGCTGCCACCAGTGCCATGGCTGTGGTCGGCGTGATTAGTGTTAGAATTATAGTTGCAGTTGTTGTTAGTAGTGCAAGTAGCAGGGAAGGAAGAGGAAGAGGAAGAGAGAGATAGGAAGGGATAATTATTATAAGGAGAAGAAGAAGAAGAAGAAGGAAGGGTGAAGTGGAGACGGAGAGATGGAAAGAGGGAGAGGGAAGGCGAAGGGGAAGGGGAAAGAAGCAGCTGCGCCTGCCCCAGCAGCCTCATATCAATGAACCTAGCTAATTGGAGGTAGAGGTAGAGGGAGGCTCTTCAGTCTTCCCCCTTCCCCCTTCCCCACCCGACAAGAGACAAGAGACAAGAGACAAGAGAGAGGCTAATGCTAAATGCTAAATGCTATTGGAATGAATGAGTCTGAGTCTGAGTCTGATTAAATCTACCTCTACCTCTACCTCTCTCTCTCTCTCTCTAATGGCAAAAATGATGAAGCGGAGGAGTGGAGGCTGCACTAGCACTACTGCTACTAGAGGTAAGGTAACCTCATCTCTTTCTCTTCTCAACAAATGCAGGAGGGGTTTTGGGTTTTTGAGGCGGTCAGACTCAGACTCACACCGTTTCTCTTTCTCATCCACATCTCAACCGTTCCACTTCTCCATCCCTACTCCCTACTGAAATTCTAATCTACGCTTTTAATTCACGCTAATTTCATTTTAAATGAATCGGACAAATATTATTTATAATGACTCAACATGGATGATAAGTGTAGCAATCAATAACATTTATATTAAATGTTTTATTTTAAGAGTAGGGTCAAATGCTCTACATTTTTTATTTCTCCACATTTTTTATTTCTATTTTTAAAATCTGAATAGTCGATCCGAACCGTTCAACTTAATCTTCATAATAAAATATGCTTGAAAGCCAAATTTTATTTTTTAGAATTTTATTTTTACTATTTTTTTCAAAGGTACACCATCACTTTATTGGATGGTCCAGATTCTCCTTAAAACAGTTATTTTGTTCCTATCTAAAAAAATAGTAAAAAAATTCTAAAAAATATAAAATTTGGTCTTCAAACATATTTTATCATGAAGAAAATGTTGAGTGATTCGAATCAACTGTTCGGACTTTGGAAACAAAAATAAATAATGTGGAGCATATTGGAGCACAAACAAATAGTGCATTTGAACCCTCCTCTTATTTAAAATATCTAAATTGTAGTAAAAAAAAATTGGTATAGAATATATAAGTAAATACATTATAAATGTACAGACAAAGAATAATGATTATAATTTTTAAAACAATTAAAATCATATTTAATATACTAGATAGCACTACTTGTCAAATTTTTAATATATTTCGGATTTAGATAGTGCAATTTCAAATACAAATCCACAATTAAAATTTGGTCTAGTCAAATCTAATTCCTACTCACAAAAAAGATTCAATCATCATCGAAATTAATAAAGAGTTTTTTTTTTTTTTTTGAGTAAAGGTTGGAAAGTCAAGCCATCCAACTATTTAATACCTTTGTTATTATAACAAAAGATTTTCTCCATCAGAATTTCGAACCCATGACCTCATGTGCCTTAGCCACTAGACCAAAAACTAGTTCTCGAAATTAATAAAGAGTTAATTGCCAGTATGTCTAAAAGCCCACATGAACTGATTTTTTATTTCTGATTCAACAAACGGAGAAAGCCCAAACAACGAATGCATAATTAAAAACCAACAAAGCTGTTAAGAGGCTCCACTATTTTGCATTTAAGTTTTTAGGAAACTTTTCATTCGATGAGATATCTCACAATTCCCAGCCCTTCGTTTGCCTTTTGTAATCCTTTTTTTTTTTTTTTAACAAAACTACAATGGTTTTGTTATAACATATCATAATTAATGAAAAGGGACAACCTAACTTATTGTTCAATCAATCTCAATACTGTCTTTCAAACATAAACACAAATCAAAATTAAATAAATAAATAAAACTAACTAGGCAACAACAACAATAATACAACCAAATCTATCTAATAATTAAAGTAGGTTTAAGGTAACCTAAGGTCTGCGGGTCCCGGACCCAAGATACCTTTCTCTTGCTCTCCCACATCTGTATTACCAGAAACAGTAGCAATGACTGGAGTAACCATGCCCGTCTCCATTTGTGACCTCATCTCTTCATCAATCGAGGCAGCTGGCTGCATATAACCCTCCCCAACCCAATCCTGCTGCTCCACAAAACAAGTGCCAAAAAAACCAAAAAACCAAAAGAAAAATCAAACAGGTCATATTGCTTTGGGTCAAGTTCTGGGTCAGCTCAGGTTTCCAGTTGATCAGAATTTGGTACAAGTTAGCGTAATAGCTCTCGAGTTTTCAAACAAATAAAGTTCTGATTTGGATTTTGAGATTGCTTCAAGTAATTGACTGGTCCCTGGGTAGGAGCAAGTCAATTCTGAATCTGGCACAAGGGCATGCAATAACAGCTGATTAAAATGCCCAAGTGCAAACAATACAATACTTGACAGAATACAATAGAACCAACCAAGAACTGTGATTAATGATTAACAAAATGGATATAATCATGATAAGGTAATGTAATGTAATAGTCTACGAATTGAAGAAATATGAGAACTAATTCAACAGACCTCATCATAAGAAGGGTCTTCATCGGCCACGAGGGGAGGCGTCAGTAAAGGAGGTGCTGCATCTGGATCTGGCTTTTGGAATACAAATATTGAATATAAACCTACAAATCAACCAAAACCCAAAATAAAATAATAAGCAAAATTGCATGTGTGCCCTTTCTGTTTTCATTATTTGCTCAAGAGCCCAGGTACTACTGAGAATTTGCAAATTTAGTTTAAAATTGTCCATGTGTCATGTAACAACTCCTGGTTTTGAACTTCCAACGAAAGGATTTAATGCACAGAAGAACCAATATGAAATATCTAAAATTCAAATTAGATTCACCATTCATATTTTAAAACAAGTCTGTTGCCCCCAGCAAATTAATGCAATAATACGGACCTGTTACTGCCAACGCTAAATACGGAAGGACACTCAAATGAGGGCTTATGGTTTTATTTATTTACCTTCATTTTTTGCAAGGTTAATCTTGTTGCCATGTTGCTCATAACATTGCTAATTTGAAAAATTATAATTAAGAGTCAAAGAGGAGTC
The DNA here is from genome assembly GCA_024447775.1 of Carex cristatella. NCBI lineage: Eukaryota > Viridiplantae > Streptophyta > Magnoliopsida > Poales > Cyperaceae > Carex > Carex cristatella. The sequence goes on from JAJHPF010000023.1 coordinate 364,342, forward strand.
AAAGAGAATTTATGTTTCACCTAAAATGTCAAAAGAACGAGGAAGAAGCTTCCCACGGGAATCTACCAAATTCGGAGCATAATTTGATAGCAATCCAGCAAATTGTGCTCTGACGAACAAAAGAAACAACAAAGGGAAAAATTCAAACAAATGTTAATTTTGAAATGTGAATTAATGAATTTTAGACAGGAAAAGGGTTTGACGAGAACAATATAAAGGGTCTCTTCTGCAAAGTTCTCTGTGCTTAAAACTAATTGTTAAATTAGAAGCAGAATGAAAAGGGGTTGCGAATAAATGACAGTAACAAAATATTGAATGAGTAATTTACATGACTCACCTGTGATCATCATAAAATTCGGCCAGGTTCTGAATTTCTATGTATTTAAGACCAGCTTCTCTTGCCAATCTACATCAATGGATAATATAAGTTATCAGTTCTAAACAACTGCTGGGATTTAACAACTAACAGAGAGCAGCAGCCAACCTGATTAGACTGGGAAAGTGCACCAAGCAATGTGTATGAAATGACGCCTCGTTAGAAAACTTCAATTGATACCTCTTCCCAAAGGAAGGGAACCTACAAACAAAAATTAATAAGAGGGAAAAACAAGGCAAATAGCAGCCCTTTCTTTAACCTAGATGAAGACAAATCAAGTCAATTGGAGTTTAAAAATTAAGATGGGGCAACATAACACTCTTGAAAAAAATGTACAAATTTTAGATAGTAAAAACAATCAGTTGTAAATAAACTTTACAAAATTTAATTTATTTTTAGGCATACTTGTCTTCTTCGACCTCAAAAGTAATGACATAGTTCTCTGAGCGAATGTAATTTGGTAGAATATTGGATTTGGCACCCCCTCCTTTGTGAAGTGATGCCTCCACATTCTTTTGGTACTTTGTCCTGCATTAACAGGGCATGATCAGCAATCAGAAATTGGGAACTTTTTTCACAATTTTCACAAAAAGATTGGCATCCTGAATTTACTTTTACACAATTTTGCTTTAACTCTTAAGCAATAATTATAATCTCAAGCTTCTTGATGCAGGAATCAGATCAAGTATTAACATGCACTGATAAGAAACAAAGCAGGTTATTCCAGGTACAATGTAATTTTTCTATTAGTAGAACTCACCAAATGGTAGATGAATCAGGAACTATGCCGAAAAAATAACCCCCTGGCTTGAGCAATGATGATACATTCTGTACAAGCTTTCTAGCCTTCTCCTCACTTTCAAAACATAACTATAAAAAATTAATTGGCAGGTATCTTGATTAAATAACACTGAAAAAAAAAAAAGTTCACACAAAATAGAAGTTTTCACATGTGCCCCTGCAGAACTTGTAAAAATAATAATCAATCACAGTGAAAGTTTTCACATGACCAATATGTGCTAATGCCAAACCCAGTCTGAATTTGAAAATAGCACCTCACCTGCGCCTACTTCTTCATTTATGTGGTATTTCAGATATTTATGAAGAAATATCAGAATAATATTTCTTATTGGCCCCTTCAACAACAAAAAAAAAAATCCAACTACTAATTTTGTTAAAAGATGGCATGGTTAAAGGTACCTCTAAATGATGTAAGCAACAAACGATATCAACAGGAATGCCCTTTTGTTGCAAATGACTCTCCAGGTCATCCTGTAAGAATAAAATTGAATCCCGATTGATCATGTTTAATTTTAATTAGACTGCATGTGAGAAAGAGTCTAAAAGTGTATAGAAATCATATAAAGATCATGCTTAATTTTTTCCATGAAAGAAATGAAAAAGAAAAAAAACAATTTAGGTTTACAGTGCACGGGTCAGCTTGGCAAAACTCAGCAGAATACGGTTTGTTGTGGCCCTCTGAAATTTCTGGAACATCAGTGAAGCCAGTTTCCTGGGCAACTGCAATTTAAAATGTACAATAATTACTAATACATTAGATAGTGTGTTTTGACAGTAAAGTGTGTATGACAGTAAGTAAAGTCTTAACTGATGCCGATGTAATGAGCAATTTGGACATCATCCCACTTGTTTGCGTCATCAATTGCGCTGCAATACAACTCACATACCTACGACCACAGCAAGAAGGGGTTACATACATGATATCTATAAATTGAGAAAGAGAGAAAGAGAGATATGTATATACTACCGCAGCATAAGGAAAAGCAAAGATGTGGATTAAAGCGCTGGTGGCGAACTCGTAAATTCGACTATGAATAGAATTAGAAGCTGCCATGGCTGCGCTGCGTAGTGCGTACAGACTGGAGACTGGAGAGAGATAGAGCGACTGTCACAGGGAATCAGACAAGGAGAAGGACACTATGGATCCTGTCAAGTAACGCAAATTTTGAGTTTAGATCCGGACCGTCTGATCATAATCCGGGACAATCCGGTGGTCTGAGGTAATCCTTTAATATTCGTCACAAAGCAGATTCAACGGTCCGGATCTAAACTCAAAATCTTTGGTTTTGCTACCATAATTTTGTTTAAGACTTTCGTAACCAATTTTGGTTTTCATTTACATTGAATTGCAACATGTCAAACAAATTATTCTACAATAATAGTTTAAATTGTTTTTACAATAAAGCATCAATGCACTTGTGCTTGAATTAACAAGAGAATAAAACTGATAATGCGTTCAAACTTTATTTTCAAACTATTATTGTAGAGTGTGTATGACAATTCTCTCAATTTTTTTTTTTTCAAAAATAGAAGAATTCAAATATTTTTTGTATTTATCTAGAGGTGACTTTTGAACCGGAATCGATAACTCATATTCAAAACATTTTATTTTTTTCTAATAACACACAATTATTGTAATTTTTCTTACAGCCGCAAAAAATCCAATCTGAAAAATGTTGATCCCGTTATTTGTCACATTCTTTCTAATAAATCAAATTATATAGTATTTCATCTATTTTGAAAAAAATATATAAAATATTTCTAATATCTCAATACAAAAATAAATAAATTATGTTTTTTTTTTTTTTTTTAACTTAGAACCGGAAATTTATTCTTCGGTTTCGGAGTGTCTGGAACCAGAAATTTTTTTTACGGAAAGTTTGCTTGAAACCGGAAATTTAATCTCCGGTTTGGACACTTTTCGAATTCCAGCGGTCCAGAGTACATATTTGTAAATTATTTATTAATTTTGAATAAAAATTTCAGGGTGTAGAGCTCCCTAGTGATTTTGAGAAAAGCTTTTCATTGGCTGCCCCTCTCTTGAAAGGCTGGATCTATTTTACTGTGATTTGTATTTTTCTAGCATTGCCTCTATGAAGTTGAAGGAGTTGAGTATTTGTTCAATGTGATCAGTTTGAGGAAATGCAAATTTCTTGTCCAGATCTTCTCTTTGTATATCACCAACAAGGCAACAACACTTTTGGTGATAAAAGGAGTTTTCTTGGCATTTCATGGAAGGACATAACATCTCTAGTAAATGCCACCATCGAATTACATGATGATGATGATGATTATGTTGTGCCAGTTCTGAAACTTTTAGGTGGTCTTTCAAATGTTACATATTTAGAACTTCATTTGAACATTCCCAAGTTGAAGGTATACTATTTTGTCAGCTCTATAAAATCCATATGGCACAATTCTTTTTCTTAATTGTAGTTGTTAGGAACAAAAAGATAATCTTTAAAACAAATTGTGTTTGACAATTCTTTTTCAAATGCAAAGACAGGAACAAATTGTGTTTGACAATTTGGTGCTATCATGAACAGAATTATTTGCTGTTCGCATTACTAACATCTTTAAAACAGTCAAAAGTGAATTTTACCTAAATTTACACTTGATTGAATTAATGTTTCAGTAGCTAGATATCCGAATCAATTCGATCAGATTCAGTAATAATAAATGCTAGAGCTGTTGTAGGTAATTAAAGCACCTCTGAAATTCAGGCTACTATTAAGAGTATAATCTTTGATTAGTTTAAACAAAATTCAAATTCACTTTAGCTTCGAATTTTATCAGTTTCGCTTAGGGAGGCACGCACGTGAGGGAGAAACAGACTTTCTAAAAGATTTTGAATTAGATCATTAAGGACAAAAACATATATATTCTATTTCACCAAGCAAAAAATTAACAACAGATACTGGTATCTGCTTATGATCAATAAGGACAAACATTTTTTTATTTTGCTCACCCCACTTCACAAAAGTAGAACAAAAAAAAGTAACTTATTTAAGTAGAGGCTTGAGTAGACAAAGAAATTCAAGCAGAGGCCATGATGCAGTCAATAGCTCGTTTGCATATTCCAGTCATGGTAGCCTCTGGTCCATACACCTACAATTCATATCAATTCAATAACAAAAACTTGATAAAAATTGTTTGTTTAAAGTTTGCATTTACATTTATATTACATAGAGAAACAGTAAATACCTCAATTGGAACACCTAATTCGGCACCAAGTGTACGCATCTTGGCAAGGCCAGTCTGATAGTTGGGACCCCCTCTTCTCACATATAAATGCATCCTTGCAGCCTTCAGCTTTGATTCCTTTGATGCAACAACAAAAAACAAATAGATGACATGAACAAAGAGCTTATTACCCATACAAACAGTAAATATCCCTCCTAACTGTTGAAAAACTGAAGCAAGAGCAAGAAATTAAATGGGTAGAATTGATTTGTTGTTTTATTTCAGAAAACAGGGAGTATTGATCCCTACACAAATTAAAATGCCTTGAGAAAAAACATACCTTCTCTCTCAAGGCACGAATGATGCCATTGAAGGTAGCTGCTACATCAGTGAAATTAGCAATGCCACCTCCAATTAGTAGTGCTCTCTTCCTGCCATCAGGCTCAGCAGTAGCACACTACAAAATCATAAGCAATAAATAGTATCAACCAATAATAACAATTTTGGATCGCATCTGAAAGTTTGTCATTGTATTTTGAAAGGTGATATCGGTCAAAATCCCAATAGCAATAGTAGGCGACAGTATGGTCTCTTACAGCACAGGTCAAAACTAAGCAACAAATATACAAGAGATTCCTCATTGAATTCGAGTAAAAGTTTATAGAATAATCTCATTTAACCACTGAAAGAACCTTACATCAAGAACAACTCTGGCGTACTGTAAAACCTCTTCCTCATTAGGGGCTCCGCTGTACTCAGCATAGTTGCCAAGCTCTGATGCATACCCCAAATCTCCTACCTGAAATATGTTCAATAACTATACATAAGATCACTCAGAGGGCATCTCCAACACATAACAAGTCCTCTGCCAGGTAAAACCAGGATAGCCCCAATTGTTTTTCTAAAACATTTATGGAGTGACCAAATTATCTTCTTGCATTAGTTAATGCACTAAAATAACCGAAACAGCCAAGGTGATAAAAATAGCAGAAAAGAGACTAGGGTTTCATGTCTTACTGTATCAGCATAGATGACACTGGCACCGCCACCAGCAACCATGGTCCAAATGCGGCCTTTTGGGTTCAAAACTGTGAACTTCAAGGATGCACTAGTCTAAACAAAGAAAAGCAAAAGGATTCAATAAGTATGTTAAAACACTGCAGATAGAAATTTAAATTATTGCATTTTCATTAATTCAAAAGCATAGTTAGATACCTTCTCATCCAATCCATTGATGTAACTTTCTGCAGGGTTCAGCACTCTACCAAAAGGGAGAGGGAACTCTATGTCTCCCCACCTACACATGATATACACAAGGTTGTAAGAATATTACTAGTTTCTATTAATACAAGAGTACAACTACAGATAGTGCATGGCTATCTTGACCATCACACTATGTAACAGTACTCGCACCTGTTGTAGTAGTGTCACTATTTGTCAGAAATCTCAAACTAAACCTAAATTAACCTCACTTCACCCTCATTTTTTGCATGTACAACTCAATTATTAGCCCCAATTTTGTGACCAGTAAATGAACAGGAAGAAAAAAAAAAAAAAAAACACTAATTGGGACAATACAATTGAGGCTCAGGACTCAGTTGTGTGCTTAATCAGGGGCAATTAGGGGGTCCAACTTCAATTTTGAAGAATTGGTACTATTTAGTATACAGCCTCCTGGTCAGGCCTCAACTAAAAAATTTCTTGACAAGGGCTATATCTTGTTACTTGTCAAGTCAATGAAAACAAGTAATATGTATACATACTTTTTGAAGTTCTTGAAAGCAGCAGTGTCATCCAATTCTCCCCTCATATCAAGGGGGTAGGGTTCCCCATTTACCAGGGTGAATGGATTCATCTCAATGAAAGAGAAGTCCAAATCTATTTTTTTTTAAAAGAGAGAGAAAAAAGAAAAATAAGCACCTTGCCACATAATAAATAAGTATATGGTTCTTTTGATACATCATCATTAGATATGTAAGCACGAAAATGATGTAATGGATATAATAAGATAAGCATCAGACCTTGGAAAACTGAGAAGGCACCCTGGATGAAGTTGCCAATTTTGGCACGAACCTAGAGTCAAGCATGCCAACAAAATAAGTTATATATTATAATTACACGAAGTGAAGCAATTTTGAAAAAAGACCGAAGTTTGCAAGAAAAAAAAAACCTCGAGGGGGAGAGTGGCGATGAGGGGGGCACAGGTGTCAAGGGAAAGGGGCTTGTCAGAGGGGAGGAAGATGGTCTTGACCTTGTCCCAATTCTCCTCTATCTCCATGCCACCGCACTCAGAGAAGCTGATGCTGCACCCCAACCTCTCTGACACAATGTTCAGGTAGTACTCCTGGTCGTGCGGCATGAAAGGCTCCACTATGAACGTTGTTATGGGTGCCTTGCATCCTCCCATCTCCACCTGCAAAAGCCAAGGCTTAGCATGCATTCATCCATGAAAATGAAAAGAGAAAAGGCAAATTAGATTACCTCAACACCAAGGCGCTTCTTGATAAACTCAACGACCTGGGCAAAATCCAAATTGAGAGCAACCAGGCCGCTTTTGCCTCTCTTCCCAAAAAGCATGTCTGGTTTCACCACAAGCTTCATTGAGGACAACCATGGTTCCTGGTTCACCAATTCATTGAAGTCCGTGGATTCTGTGATCTGTTCAAACCAATCATTTGATTTAATTTTCTAAATTTTAAACACTGATAGGTAAAATGTTAAATGAAATGTCCCTAGTACAGCAGGAAATTAAGATTTGTATATTGATGATCATAGAAATTAGATGAGCGTTCATTCTGATAGCAGTAAAAAATAGTATTTGAGAAAGTTGGTGCTCTAGAAATTGAGAATCGGGCCTGTCAAGCAGAAGTCTTATATATGGTATGTAGAATTGGTAAGCAGGAGTAAAAAAGAAGAAATGAAATATGAATTGTGATGACCTGAGCGGAGAGGATTTGAAGGTCGATGTTAGCGAGGCGTTTGAGATGCTCCTTAAGCAACCTCTTGGAATCGTACTCTCTGATCTTCTTCCTGGCCATTTTGGAAAGATGTCTCTTGGATGAGTGGAACAAGGGAGGGAAGGTGAAGGTGAAGGTGAAGCTGTGCCGGTGCTTATAGAGAGAGAGAGAGATGAGAGATGGAAAGTATTGAATTGCGACTGTGGGTGGTAGCTGGTAGTGGTAGGTTGTTGCCTGTTGCTTCTACTTGCTTTATTTATTTTATAAAATTGAAATTAATTTTATTTATGAAAACTATTGGAATACAAACAACACGAACAGAGAAGAATTGAGAAAAGAAGAAAAGAAGAAAAGAAGAGAAGAGTGGGTAAGAATGGATTTGATCATTTGTTACGGTGTCGCACCCGACAAAAGCAAGCGCCACCCACCTCGGTTTGGATCCTCTAAAGTAATCCACTTTTTAAGTTTAGATCCGGTGAACATCATTTCTTTAATATTGGTGTCTACTCAGATCTAACGGTTTTTTAATCTAAACTCAAAATTTGAGTTACTTTAGGTAATCCGAATTGCACCTACCTATTTACCATTCGCTTCTTACTTGGCGGCTGCGCCCACCAAATTCAATTCAATTCAATTCCCCATTTTTCTTTTCTTTTTGAAGTAAGACCAAATTCAATTCTCATCTACGGATCTAGTACTTGGCTACATAAAACTATTTTATTCAGGATATTTTTTATCTTGCTGACTAAATCCAACATAAGATACATCGAACGATCCTCGTTGATTCTAATAAATTCCTGCCTACTAGTTAGTTAAGATCAAAACTTTAATCATTCTTTTTTGGATTTCATGCATTTATTTTTCGCAACAGTCCGACATCGAAAATATCGATCCACCATTTGATTGATTGTCAGTGACAGTGTAAAAGTACCAAGCTATAATTTTATCGCACAACGCACGCTACTAATATATTTATTTATTATCCGTGTAGAATTTAACAAATCGAAACAGCTTCCTCTTTCATCTATTGATTACAAAATTCTCATTTTCAAGGTATATTCCTTTCCAATGATAAAATAATTATTCAAAAGTATTAAAATTAACACTGTGACAAGTTTTGTTGCGTTCTTAATTTAAATTTTAAAAGTTTAAAAACAAATTGCAACCTTTCATTTTGTTTAATTATGTAGAGTTCTTCATTTTGTGACGTTCAACAAGATCAACGGCTTACTTTTTAAATTTGTAAAAAGCAATTTAGAATTTTAGATTATGGATTCAATACATAGTATTGTCCTTTCATCGTCATTCACCAAATTTTACAAGCAAATTTAGAATTTAGAATTTATGAAAAAAAAAATTCAAATTCAAATTGTCAAACTTCTTTGTTTTGAAATGTAAAATAGCACAGACATTTTGTTAGTTCGATTTATGAAACTATAATTGACGCAATAAATTTAAAAATATTAAAAAAAAAATGACAACTTACAGTTACAAAATTGTAAATGTTAAGTATTGTAAATTACTCGAGTCTTAAAACTACTATATCATGTCGTATGATTAGAACTTAGAAGTAAAATTTCACTGTTCGTTTTCTAAATTTTAGAAGAAGTTGAGATTTAATCTTTTAGATGTGTGAAAACTTTAAATTTCTATTCCGATTTATTAAAATTTTGAAATGATGAATATTTCAATTGAGATATTGTAAAATTTCAATTGTGAAATTATGAATATTGTAAAATTTAGAGCAATGATGTTTTATTGAGATACACAAGATAAAATCAAATTTCAAATGCGCACAAGTATCTATGAACTCGGAAATTTGAATCATGAAAATTCATGCAAAAATAAATAAAACTTAGTATCTGCAAATAGGTACAGATTGCTCAACATGGAAGTTGTCATCATCACCAACAAAAAAAAATTACTCTAGTCTAAATGCTCAAGTGAAGAGATAAAATCCTCTATTTACTTTACACTAGCAATCACAAAATTAATATCAACAAAAGAATGTAATTCAAATCAAACCATACAAAAAGAACAAAGAAAAACCTGATTACAAAATTACACTCTGGTCGATTTGTCAAAACTATGGGTCAGTAATATTTGCCAGCTTAAAATACTCCAGGCGCCCGCAAATATGCTATGCTGTTCTTCGAGTTTATCAACATACTCCTAAAAATGAAATAATGCTGTGTCAAGTGCATCGATCGAATGGTTACACCTTCACCACCTATAAGAAATCTATTTCTGGCCTTCAACAATGAGTGATACAAGTTCATTTTCGGGCTGTATGTCTCTATGTCTAGAGAAAGTCGGGAATGCCCTTCGCACCCTCTCAGGTATCCACCTACCAAAATGTGATGCGATATACATTTAGAAACTTGAATTAAAAACAAATTCGGAACAGGATGAAATATTAAACTTTCTTTTATATTTTTTATGTTTGCTAACTTACAGTTCAATCCTTTCAGTAATAGCTCTGCGTACTGAAGAGTTGAGGCCATAAGCAATTGAATTAAATAATCCCTGAGCAGAAATGCAAAATGGTAAATATAGGTACCAAAATGATAACATAATACTGTAATAGTTATGGAATTTGTTTGGGATATTCAAATATGTGCCAAATCCAAAGTTAAACTTGACGAGAAAATTATAATAAACCAAGAAAATAGAGGTAAAAACAACCATGAGTCCAGCAAAGCCAACATCGAGGAATGAAAGCCAGAGGATCTTTTGTCCTGGATAAATAAAAGTGTAAAGCCGATTGATTGTAGCAAAGGCCCATGATCCAATTAGAATCAGAGGGTAGTAGCCCCACCGATTAAGAGCCTGAAAAACCAAAATTAACTTTGTTATTGAATTTCAAAATTAAATTTCAACAGCAGTCGATTATCTGAGTTTCTGTTTGGATTATATATAACTAGACCTTTCTGTCAGCTCGCACGTCAGATTGGTTTGATCGATCGCCCATCACCGCAGCCATCTGCAAAGTTTGTTTAGCATATGAGGATTCATATAAATGTCCCTTCCAGAGACGTATGGCCGGTAAAATCAGTAGCAAAGCAAATTTACCCGAGTTGCATTATTTAGCATACGGTTTACTTGGTAATAAGTAAAGCCATTGTAGAGAATTGCACTCCATAGCGGACCATAAAATGTTATTAGGTTGGCCACCTACAAATTAAGGGGAGGAAAAGAATTACACCTCAGCATAAAAAAGCAGCATTTATTTGTTTACAGTTTGTTAAATTTGGGTTTTAAAAGAAATTATATTAGTATGGTCTTGACAAATTTTTCCCATTTCATTTGCACAAGAAAATACCAACGAATAACTGCATCCAGACAAGCTATATATTTAATGGCACCAACAATTGGTTATTGTTGCACAATATCAAGTGGTTGAAACAGAAAAGGGGCGAAGCATACCTTGCCGGTGCTAGATGGTTGAATCCAACAGCCGATACCTGGCCTTCCATAGTCGCTTCCTATTGTTCGCAGTATGGCCATAGCTAGTGATGTCCCTGAAAAAAAAAATTAAGAAATAAATTTTAGAAACCTGTGTAGCAAACTATACTATTATAAAATTTACAGTGTTAGTGTACCAATCAATACAAGTATGGTACCTTTGTGTACCGATGCTGCCAGTATTACATCCATAAAATACATATTAAGGGTGCATTTGGGTGCCAAGGAATAGCAGGGTTAGTTGGGTTAGTGACTATTCCAAATTCATGTTAGCGACTATTCCGCGTTTAGGTGAAAAAGTAGCTATTCTAAATACTTGGGTTAGCTCGGGTTAGTGTGCTATTCTGCTAACCCAACATTTTGTTGGGTTAGTGACTATTCCAAATTTGGGTTAGCACGTTATTCTCACTAACCTCACTCTCAATCCAAACATACCCTAAGAAAAGAAGAAGAAAAATAGAAGATGATAGTCATACCCCAGACGTACAAGTGGAACATGGATCCAAATTCTTCGACATCAGTCTTGTGCTTTACAACAGTTCGATGTAGAGTGAAAGCAATTGTAGTTGTCCATAAGAAAGACGCCACACAGAAGAATTGTGCACTGTAGTCGTGCGCATGACAGAAAAACTCATTTGATGGATCCCTAAATCAAACAATGAAAGCTGAGTTATACTGTCTTGGAATTTCTAGCATCAATAAAGTAGAATAAAGAAGCTTACTTACCCCACTATACTAAAGAAGCTGCAAAGCATATCCTGCATAGATTCAAACAATAAATTTAAATTAGAAAAAAGTATGAATGAGATCTGACTGGAAGGGAGCAATGGAAAGAGATATAGGGGAAATTACAGAGAGGGCAAGGAAGAAAACGAGTTTGAAAGAGAATTTATGAAGCTCCTTGAAGAGGATATAGCACAGTACAATAAACGCCGAGCCGCCGAGCGACAGAGCAGCCGCACCCGTCTGTACGGCGTTTAGCGCGTGGCGATCCGACGCCGTGAAGCTGGCCAGCGACCTTACCTCCATCGCTATGTATTAGATTGGGAATCAATCTATGTAGATCTGCCCCAGCGCTGGATGTTTCCAACGCGGGAGAGGAGAGGAGAGCAGCAGTTAGCAGTACTTGTTAACACTACTTACTTGATTATCAAGTTGTTGCTTGATTAGGTTTGGGCGGAGACCAGAAAAGGCTTGTGTTGGAGCCTTGGAGGTAAGGATCTTAACAGGGAAGTTTTCACTTCATGAAGCGCAGTAACATTACAGAGGGCTGTTTCAATTGATCGATTCTATAGTCTGTAAGCCTGCATTAAGTCAAAACTACTCTGTTAACATCCTTACCCCTTGTGTTGCCATGTGCTCGCGACGGGAGAATAACAAGTCGTTTGGAGAAGACGCGAGCGAGTCCGGATACTCTCAGGTAGCTCAAATTTTGAGGTTTTATTTGGATCGCCCGATCGGAATCTGACTCGGATGAAACGTACGGATCTTCTTTAATATATAAGTATCGGATCAGATCTGACGGTCTTGAACCAAACTTAAAATTTGAGCTACCTTAGATGATATTAATTTAGAAAAGGCGAGGGTGTCTGGTTTGGAGTGCGTATCCTCTGAGATATCCTCAATTTTTGCGTGACGTGTCCTGTGCCTATTCGGGGCAGCGTAGGGGGGCCAGTATTATTTGAGCTTTGAGATTCGTGCAGAACGTGTTTGAACTGTTGAGATATTCCAAAAAGTCACGCAAAGTTTGAGATTTCTCAGAGGATGCGAATTCCCTGGTTTGGGCTTTTGGTGTTGAAGTCAGAGTAGGTCCGATGCCCATCGGACCTACTTTGGTTCGATGGGTGAAATGACCATTCGATTGCATCAAGATCGGTGCTATATACATTGTAATCCGTGCAAGTCTGTTTCAATTTCCGTGTACACTAATCTTAATTATAATCGTACGGTTCTAGAGCTAATTGAACCTAAAAACCCATCGGACCTACTCCTTTCTGAAATCAGTCGCGAAATAGGTTCGAAACGCTAATCGGACAGATTAAAAAGAAAACTTGCATTCTTCCATTTTTTTTTTTCATTTTCTTTTATTTCGTGTGATTTTTCTGGATTGATCAAGAAGGGGGGTGATAGGGCCATAAACCATCGGCCCTAAAAGGTCTGGTTCAACATAGCAAACTAGATCTGGCCTGTCCTAGGCCCAAGTCTGAAAGGACAAAATGGGCTCAAAAGGCCGTCTTGCCGAGACTTCCAAAGGAGGCCCGAGCAGACCTACCGACGGGGCTGGACGGTTTGACCATACCGAGGGCCCGACAAGGGGGCCGCAAGGAAGCCTAGTCCGTCAACTCGGGTCACTCGTATGCAGTGACCCCTAAAACTATCTCCATACTATCTCGCAGGAACAGTGTCAGGCCTCCAGATCGGTGCTAAACGACAGTTTCAGGCTCTTCCTATAAAAGACCCAAGGCCAGACTGAGGAGGGGATTCACAAATACACACAAGGTATTCTATAGGTCAGAGTCCGAGTACCTACAACACACACACATGCCCACCAACCTCGGTTTCGAGCCCGCCTCGAGACGATACAGCCTGCACCGAGACTAACCCGTATCAGAGGGCATTTACAAGATTAAGTGAAGTTAAACTAGGGAGTTTATTCAACATGCACCGCGCCGAGTGGCAAGGTCACCGCATTATTTATTTAATTTGAGTTTCTCTCAATTTAAACTTCAGATTTTAGTTATTGAAAACAAATTTAAAATTCTCTGATTTAGGCTAAAAATTACGATTCAAATATATATAGAGGAGTTGGCTAATATCAAAACGTTTGTTTCTAGACCGTAGATCAAACACTTTGGTTTTTACATTTTCAAAGTTCAAATAGTTAGTCCAAACCGTTCAATATTCAATCTATATTAAAATATGTTTGGATACCAAATTTTTTTTATTTTTTTACTATTTATTAAGTGTTTTAAAATCGTTGTTTTGAATGATTGAGAAATTTTTCACTGTTTATTGAAATCAATGATTTTAAAACTGATTTAATAAATAGTAAGAAGTTCCAAAAAAAATGTAAAATTTGTCGTCCAAGCACATTTTTCACTATGGATAGTATAAGATCATCCGTGCTACAGTCTCAAAAATTTATTGTATAAACTTCAAATTTTGATTTAAGTAGCTCAATAAATTGGTTATATAATGAACTTGTAGAATATTAATTTTTACTATTTTTTATGATTGGTGAAAGATGACAAAAAATGACTTGAGATAATTTTCTTTTGTTTTTAAGTCACTTTTTGCCATCTTTCAGAAATTATAAAAAATACTGAAAATTAGTATTATACAAATTCATTATAAAACTAATTTACTGAGTTACTTAAATCGAACTTTAAAGTTTATTCGATAGATTTTTGAAACCGTAGAACAGATGACTTTATGCTATCCATAGCACCTAACCTTTACTCATTTTTTACTGTCTATATTACAAATTCGTATCCTCTGCATTAACGGAATGTGTGTTAATAGATCTGAACCATTCAATTGAGATCCACACTAATAAAGGGCCACGTATGTTATTAGCGTGGGCTATGATTCTAGTTAGACAATCAAGATGCATTAAACTCAAAAAATGTTTTTTGAGTTAATACAGAAGACGTCAACTATGTCACTATAAACTTTTTTTTGTAACAACAAAGCGTTACAAATCAAAGTACTTTAACAAATTACAAACTTTTCCCGTGATTATTGCTTTCAAAATTAGAAAAGCTTTTCCTCTAAAATTTAAAGCGTTATTTATCATCTAGTGCAGAAAAAATCATAGTTGGTAACTTTTTTAAATTCTGTTGAATAAATATTAGTGTTACCTATAGATTAAATTAGAAATTAGTAAGATACCTTTTGAAATTCTGGTGAATAACTTCTTACAAATTAGATTAGAAACTAAAAATAAATAAATATGTAAATTACAGGTAAAGGGGTGAGCCGATTTTTTCATTAATTGAAAAATAAATAAAAAAAATATCACTAAAGGAGATTATTTTGGTGAAAAATCGAAATATATGAAAAACATAATGGTTTATCCCATCCTCGGTACAAAATTTTCCGTTCAGATTAATGATCCGCTAATCAAAATTGTTGATTCCATTAAGTAAGCAATAAAACAAAAAAATTGAATGCAATAAATTATCCCGTCCAGCACTGCAGCAATATTTTTTTTTGTGATTTGATTTCATATAAGAAAATGAATTTTTTTTTGCTACAGTGATGGATAGGATAATCTATCCTGTCCAGTTTTTTTTATTGTTAATTTAGTATAAGATTAACGGGACGGGATGATTTATCTCATGCAGCTACAATTTTGTTTTCTTTGGTGATTTATTTATTTATTTATTTTTGATTAATAAAAAGTGATTTTTTTTGTTAATAAAAAAATCGGAGGGGTGAAGGGGTGTACAAAAGTTTGCGTAACAGCACGAAAAAGTAGAAAAGCATCGATCAATCCGGGCGCGCCGCTTTCTAGTTTCTTCCCTCTCTTTCCCTCCAAAACACCAAACTATTGACTACTGAATTCTTATCACCTACAGTAACTCAAATTAAAATTTTATATCTTGACCGTCTGATCTGCTTTGCACTAATTTTAGAGGTATCCCATGCATTCCACCTCGGCTCGGATTCTGATCGGGCGGTCCGGATCTAAACTCAAATTTTGAGTTACTTGAGAGATCTCTTCGACAAAAGCAACTTCTCTTCGTTTCGAAATCGATCGGGAGTGACTACTACTAGGGTTTCTTTCTTTCCTTCTGAGAGAGAGAGAGAGAGAGAGAGAGTAGAATGGAGATAATGGAAGAAAGCAAGGACCTAATTGGCGAGACGTGTCGTCTACTGAAGGGCACACTGAGCTGCTACGACAAGGCCACCGTTGATTCGTCTGCCGACGGCTTGGATCGTCTCTCCGCATTACCTGCTTTCCCGCTCTCTCTCCTCGCCATAGCCCAAGGTTCACTAATTTCCACTTTGCTCCTTAAACTCTGCACTATTTCTACTGCTTAGCAACTTAAAATTAGTTTCTATTTTATTAGATGGTGATACACTGGGTTTGAGAATAGCATCCGCGACATATCTAAAGAACTTGATCAGGGGGTGCACAGACAGTGAACTGTTCTCTCCTGAAACCCACAAAGAGTTTAGAAATCAGCTTGCGGAGGCCTTGCTCAAGGCGGATCAAGCAGTTCTCAAAGTATTAATTGAAGCTGTATGTATATCTTTTTTTCTCTTCATATCTGAAATCTTAATCTAAGCTTCAATTTGACCCTAATTATGTAATTAGGCTTCCATGTTTTTACCATCCAACACCAAAATTCTTGCTATAACATATATAAGATGAAATCCAGGGTTTTAGGGTTCAGGGAACACTCTCTGAATAATTAGGCTTCAATGCTTCAATTATCAATTTCCTTTCTTATTTATTCAGTTTCGTCTAGTCATAACAAAGGACTTTGTGAGAGAGAATTCATGGCCAGAGCTCGTACCTCAATTAAAAGCGGTGATTGAGAATAGCAACCTCATTAGTGGGGCTGGATATTCTCAGTGGAACACCCTGAATGCCCTTACTGTGTTTCAAGCAGTCACCAGACCGTTTCAGGTATGTTATGGGATCTGTCTCTTGCTACTTTTAACTATCTGTACTGCTTTAGTTTGAAAGTTTGTTTTGTATTGCTTCATATCCTGTTAACTAATTACTTTTTTTATGCCAGTTGGGATATTATTTATTCTGTTGCTGGATCAATGCAATCCAGATACCGTGGGGTTCCTATCTAGGGTGTTTCATAGGATTACAATACTGGGTCCGATTAACTATTGTACCACTGTTTGCACCTAATGCAAACGCAGGCCCCATGTCTATATGTCATTGCAATTAAGCCTTAATTTAACTTTTAAACTGGGAATAGAGCCTGAATTGTCTTTGATTTTCTCAGTCAGTTTGCTTTCCTGATATGATTAATGCTTACAATGTACCTCTGGGATGTACAGTATTTTTTGAATCCAAAACTTCCTAAAGAACCTGTCCCAGAACAGTTGGAGCAGGTCGCATCAGAAATTCTTGCGCCTTTGCAAGCCACATTTCATCACTTTGTTGACAAGGTATTCTTATAGATGTGGATATCTCCAGACCTTATTTTGTAGAAATACTACTAATATGTTATAAGTATAGATCTCTGGTTCATTGTTGCAATAGGTTTTATCTGTTAATGATGGGACACAAGGGGAATACGAGCAAGCACTGCTTATTCTATGCAAGTCTCTGTATTTTGCTGTAAGATATAGTCTTCTTTTTGAATAGTTGTACATTATAACAAAATAATGCTTGTTGGCTCATTGTGTGGTTGGATTAGATCTCAGTATTTTGGATATCCAAAATTTGATTTGAAACGATACCAATCTGACATAACTCATAGATGGATTATAGATGAGTCAGAACCTTGTAAAGGTGCTACTAATTAAGTTTTACTCAAACAGGTGCGATCCTATATGCCAAGCGCTCTAATACAAGTCATACCTTCTATTTGTCATGATTTACTGCGCATATTGGATGCTCTCAGGCTAGACAGCACCTTGTCAGACAAATATCAACTGAGGCTGAAGATAGCAAAGAGAGGCTTAATCATATTTTGCACCATGATCTGCCGACACAGAAAGCACGCTGACAAGTGTGTAGTTTCTATATGTATTTTAGGTTTTTTTTTTTTGAGTTCTCTAGGACAGTTTTGTCTATAACCAAAATGTATTAGTATCATGCTTTAATTGCCGATATCCAGCCTCCCCCCTTTTCCTCACTGGTTAATTGCCGTTGCCAATTTGAGGTGTGTCACTGCAAATAGTTAAACTAGGGACTAGTTGCCCTATTGGTTGATAATTAATGTCTAAATTGACCACGCCTTTTGTTTATTGCTTCTTGGGTACTGGTACTATACGTCTATACCAATAAGTACTGACCAACATGAAGGTTTGCTGGTCAAAATTATGAAGCAGTAATAGAAAGAGCAATACTGGGTTTGAAGCCTTTGTGATGTTTTGCTTTTTAGGCTGTTGAGGAGCATCTTAAACAGTGCAATCAACATAGCCAGGCAAAGTATTCATATAGGGGTAAGTTTTCCTCCTTGAGTTTTGTGTCACTGAGATATCTATTGTGTGATCTATTGTCTTTTTATATGGTTCTTAAAAAGTTCTTTACAAATAACAGGTACTTGATTCACTGTCAGACCGAATCATATCTCTGTCATTTGATGTGATCTCTCATGTTTTAGAAACTGGACCTGTAAGATTTTCTTATTAAGCAATACTAAATTTTTTAAAATTTGATGTCATTTTGAAAATTGGATTGCTGCTCCAGCCGGTATAATAGTAATGTACAAGTAAACTACATACAGTACAGTTTTTTTTAGTTAAATTTAGCCATGGTAAAGAGTTTATAACTGAATTTCAACCAAGGAATCAACATCTCTTAACCGATAAAAAAAAGTGCTGACTGTATAATTTATAGGTGTAATTCTAACTCTAAAATTGTGTTATTACTTTGTAGTTGGCAGTATATTGTGTTGTTATAATTCTTTTATTTTGGTTTTTACTTGCGTTGCAGGGTTGGAGGCTTGTTTCCTCCCATTTCTCAACACTTTTGGATTCAGCAATCTTTCCTGCTTTATCACTGAACCAAAAGGTCAGCTCCACTTCTTGTATGAAATTCTATATTTTGTATCATAGATGCTTAAATTTTTTAGCATATAATTTGAAAGCTAATTGGATCATTGTCAGTGTTCATAATTTTTAATTAAGCACTTTTCTGTATTCTAGCTGTTTCTAGCATTTTATTATTTTTCTGAAACACTAGAGAATAGTATTGTGCTTATTACCAAATACCTAATTAAACTAAATATTCAACTTTTTTAGATGCAGCTAGTTGATCCCTTTTGCTTTTAATATATTGATGTTCCTTTTTTTGCTGAAGGTTAGGTGGCAAAATGCCAACTAACATATTGTATCAAACAAGAAAAGGTTACAAGATTGATGTTCCTTTTCACTTTGTTCTTGGAAGGATATGGCCGAATGGGATGAGGATGCCGAGGAATACATAAGAAAAAACCTTCCATGTGAGCTGGTATGGTGTCTTTGTAGTTTTTCTTTCTTATTTGTATCGACTGCTTTATTGCCATGTACATGCATTTGACTCTTGCAGAAATGAATTGAATGCATGTACAAATGTTTCACTGTAGTTCTTTAGAACTGCAGTTCCTGCCGTTTAAATTTTTCTAGATGCAACACTTCTTAATTGCAAATGCAAACTTCAATTTATTATTATCTACAAACACTGCAGCCAGAAAAAAAAAACACAAATTAGCAACTCTACAGTGTTGGTGGAAACATTCAGAAAATTATTTAATTGTTGGGAGAAAGTTGATTTTTGTATTGATGTAAAGGTGGTAGTTATCATGTAAATTTAAATTTGTATGCAACAGGATGAAGCAACAGGATGGGCTGCTGAAGATTTGTTCACTGCCAGAAAAAGTGCTATAAATGTACTTGGTGTCATTGCTATCTCTAAGGTCCTAGTCCTTGTTTAATTATTTTTGATATTTTATGTCAATTACTTTTGAATCACGACCAAAAATAGATTGACAGATATATTTAGGAATCAGAAAGAGCTTTTATGCGTATAGGATTTATGCTGGGCATGTGAGAATCCTTAATATGAAAACAAGTTTTGAATTTTGAGATGTCAAAATATCTGCCAAAATTATTCATGCAAGGCCAGCTACTAATTATTACTAGTACAATTGCAGGGCCCGCCTACTGTACCAGCAGCCTCAAAGCGTAAGAAAGGAGATACAAACAAAAAGAAACAACAGAATAGCTCCATGGGCGAACTTCTTGTTATTCCCTTCTTGTCCAAGTTCCCTATTCCTTCTGATGGGGAGGAAACATTGTCAAAAACAGTGCAAGAGTATGTGAAAGCAAAGAAAAACACGCGGCAGTTTTTTGTCCATCTATACTAAATGATTTTGTCTGAACCGTAACACATAAATTAGCATGTATAGCAACAGAAAAGTATTTGAATCCTGCGATAAACATCCTCTAACGCACAAACAATTACAAGGACCAGTAATGAGACCCCTACTCCATTCTGATACTAACTCATTTGTGCATCTAACATTCATTTTGTATAGTTTTACATATTATTTTGAAGTTTTGGAGAAATAAGATTAGTAAATAAAGATTATACTTTTTGTGTGAATAAGTTCTTATTCGATGATATTGTACACTACCTTTGGCAGTTACTATGGTGTATTGATGGCTTACGGTGGTGTCCAAGACGTAAGTTCTCTGCAACAAATTACCTTTCTATTGCTATTGTAGAAGTGAAATTAAAAAGTTCTATGTTACTGGTTTTATTTGGACTTTACAGTTTGCACGAGTGATCTACCTATATAGTTTACTATATCCTTGTCTTTCTGTCAACTAAATGCAATCAAATCCAAATTTCCAATCCAAGGGTTTAGTTTTATTTGACACATGGTAAGATAGCAATCTACTATTCTGTAGTTTAGAAGGTTTTTTTTAGTCCAGTAGTTCCCAATAATTGTCTGCTTTGCCTTCAATCATGCAATTTCCTCCCTAAATTAGGACTAGAGAAAACACGTCTAGATAACATGTGTCATGATAGGCTAAATATTGGTTTGAGTAGGTTCAATATATTATACCACATGGAAAGTGTCCCATTTGCCCCTATAATTTAGTATTTAGTATTTCTTTTGCCATCTCCTTTTTTTTTTCTCCAGCCAGCATTTGTAGAACTGGTTGCAAGCTTCAATGCATAATAACAACATTTTTATCCTAGCAGTTCCTTAAAGAGAAAACATCGGACTATGCAGCCACTCTGATACGTAACCGGGTCCTGCCATTGTATTTTCTGCACAAATGCACTCCTTATCTTGTTGCCACGTCAAACTGGTTACTTGGCGAACTTGCACCATGCTTACCTCAGGTATCTTTGTGAAACAGAAGCTAAATTCCCCACCTATCATTGTTTAACCTTAATCATTTGAAAAAAAGAAACGTCAGGTATACCATTGACAAAGGCATTAAGTTTCTCTTAGTTTTATTTGTAAGCTAATACTGATTCAGCTTTGTGCAGACTATGAGTGGAGAAATTTATAATGCACTGACAAAGGCATTGGTAATACCTGACACTGACGGAATTAATTGCTATCCTGTCCGCGCTTCTGCAGCTGGGGCCCTTGCTAGCCTCCTTGATGTAATAAAATGGTTTATAGTCTATTTCGTTTTGAGCTACAGAATATTAACACTGTTACAACATGAGCCACTTTTAATAGGAAGGTTATGGCGTCACAACATTTAGTGTTAGTTGCCAAAACCTCTGTATTGTGTTGTTATTTCAAAATTAGGAATTCAAAAAATGAATACGGGCTGTTGATTTTTATCTTCCTCACAAGCAACATGCTGGTGAAGCAGATCTTAAATTTGAAATATTTTTTGGGTACAAAGATCAAGAGGTGGATAATTGAACTGATTAAGTTAATTGTAATAGGTAGTTTGTTCATTTCTTTGCCTCTTGATCTTGTGTCAGCACCACTTCAATACTTGAAAGTTTTTTAATGCACGGCTCGTGCGAATGAGATCAATGGTTCAGTTTTATAGTTTGAATTGTAGATCTTAACATATCAATGCCAAGAGATGTTGTGGTAATCTGCAACAGCAGAAAGCTGTAATGCTGGAACTTATTCTTTGATGAAGTATTAGATATCATTGTAATAAGAAAAAACTGCATACTGAAAGCGCAAAACTGGTACCATTTTAGTACAATTGGTCGGTACTGGTTCTAGGATGTACTGGCTCAAATATTCTGGTAACTGCACTTTGAAAGAATGCAAGACCTCTTATTTCTCTGTCCGCATATGGGGTCGTCTCATATCAGTGTTTTGACAGTCTTTGTGAATATTTTGCTTGACAGAACGAACACTTCCCATTGGATTGGTCATCTTTTTTGCAAACTGTAGTCAGCAGAGTAGGAACTGGTGATGAGAATGAATCATCTATCCTATTTCAGTTGATCACCTCAATAGTAGAGTCAGGTCAACAGAATATTGCAATTCATGTTCCAGAAATAGTTTCTGCAATTGCCAGTGCTCTCTCTTATCTTATCCCCCCTATTCCCGAGCCTTGGCCGCAGGTATCATATTTTCGAGGATTGTGTTTTCTATATCTGAACTGTACCATCTGCATGATACCGAGACCCTTTTTCAACCCAGTTTTTGGGCTTAGTGTTGAAATTATAAGTTCAAATATCTTTTTACAAATAAATACAAAGAAATAATTACCTGTGTTTCTAGCAGCCTAGCTGAGTGGTTGGAGGTCCTTCACTGCACAACTTCAAATTTAGTATTGTGTTAGATAAATTAAAGATATGATTATTTAATTTGAGAGTTACTGCAGGTGGTTGAGAAGGGTATTGCTTGTTTGGCAGTCTTGGTTCAAACATGGGTGGCTGTTATGCCTGATGATTCCAAGCAACAAATGACAGATATCGCTTTGGTGCTTTCAAACCTACTACAGAAAGCTTGGCTGATGCCTGTGGAACTCATGGTAAATTAATTTATTCCCTTCATCTGTTAGTTCCTATCCAAATCCCTAGCTTGGCTGGATGAGCAAGCAAGGTATTCATGGCATACATGTGCACAAGCTCATATTAAAATCTTCATCTTATAAGCGGTTCTAGTGGCTGCATTCTGTCATGGTTCTGATAACAGAAAGCACTGACCATTAACATATATGCACCTAAGCTGTTTCTTATTGATTTTTTCTCTTGAAGGGAGAAGAAGCTGTTGTACCGCCTCCATCCTCCATAAATGATTCCTCCATGTTACTCAGCTTAATAATCCAATTCACAGATTCTCCTGGGGAGGCCAGGAAATTTAAGGTCAAAGAACTACTAGCTGTGTTTGCTGACATCATTGCCGATTGCCATGCTTGGGAGGAGATAGAGGACCAAGGGATTTTCAATACAATCAAAGAAGCCATTTATTTGTTCAATAAATTTGATTTGAACTCTAATACCATTATAACCAGCTCTTTTATTGAGGGTGTTTCCAATTTTGTTTCCGAAGGAATCAATGCATATACATCGGCCACTTTGAGAGCGTGCACATGTGTGCATTTGTTGTTGCACGGGCCTGAAATTGTGGTGGAAAACGATCCTTTGAGACAGACTATAGCCATTCAGTTTGCTAGTGCTGCATTTTTGCGGCTCAAGCAGGTGTCAGATAAGAAGGCCGAGCTAGCAAGGGCTCTTATTTTGGCCATTTCATCATGTTATTTGCTCTATCCTGAATGCACTGAGAGAATTTTGGAACAAAGAGAGAGTGGTGGGTCCTTCTATTGGGCGTCCAAATTGGCATTCATTTCAAGAAGCGGTATCTCCACCGAGACTGAGGCTAAATTAGCTGGTATGCTTCGTTGGGAGTATAATTGATATTGGCTTCTATAGTTCATAGTTTCATTAGCCTAGAAAAGTTCTGTTGCAGTGAACTGGTACTGGTCATAGCTATTATATTATTCAAATTTATAAACATGCCTTTAGCATTAAGGATTAGAGGTATAACCTTTTTCAATTGAGCTACATGGTACGGGACCCACAATATATGACCTTGCTGTTTAGATACTGGCTTAATACCGTAATTCAATAAATTCTTGTTGTTTGCAAGATTTTTATCACATTGCTTCATCTGTATGAGGTTTATATATGGGAAACGGGGCTTCATTTTTTGAAGTTTTGCACGAAGATCTCTGTGGAACCCGATCCTAAACCTAGTCTGGTTCAGTACAAGTAATTATTGGTCCAAAAATTTGACATAACCAATCAGATTTGAAACTGTTGGATTAAAACATAGCATTATTTGATGAGAGCTTATGGTGCACAGTGCTGACATTGGCGAAGGTGGTAGATCGTCTGCTGATGCTGTCAGCAACTGACAGTGATTTGTTAGTTGATTGTTTTGTGGCACTAATGGAGGTGTCCCTTCGCCTGAATGAACTCCAGGAGGATTCTGGGGATGATGATGATGCACATGAAACTGATGATGATGATGATGACTCAGAAGATGAGGATGAGGATGAGGACGATGACGATGAGGTACTGACAATATATTTACTGTGAAGTAAAATTCAACTAATTACCTCTAGGAGGTAATAATTTGGACTTGTACAAAATCAAATGGTAATATGACTATGCTATGTATTGGTACCGGAAGTCATCTGTACGTATACCAAAAGTGTGATCGAGTATTACTGAGTTTTATTTTAAAGCTCTAGTTTGCCCTCAACTATACAACTTTATCTTAATTTAGGGTTCAATTAGTCTTTGATCTAACCTTGATTTGTTCTTGATGTGTTACTACACACCAATCAAGCTCGAAAAGAGGAGATGCAAGTAAGGGAATATCTTATGTTGTGTACTCAGATATAGTAAAATATGAACTTAGTTGAACCATATTGGTAATGTATTGAATGGGCATTGTTTGCATTGTTCATTGCCCTTAAAAATCTAGTTAGAAACAATGCACCATAAGTAAAGGAAAAAAAAAATGAAAAGAGAACATTAGTAAACGTGGTCATGGGACTTGTTTTAAAAGATGAAATGTGGGATTAAATCAGGACACAGAGGATGAGGTGCTGGAAGAGACACAAGATGAATTCCTGAGTAAATGTGCAGAGGCAGCTCAGGATGTTACTGATTTTTTTGATGAAGAGGATGTAGATGACGATGACTACATTATAGACTTAGGTGACATAAACTTCTCTCTCTCTCTCTCTAATATAAAATACATTTTTCACACTTAGTATAAATTCCTGATATTTTATATACTTTTACGAGTGCTTTTTTAGGTAACTTAGATGATATAGATGCACTTTTGGTAGTGAGATCGCTAGTAAAACAACACCAAGTACTAGCACGAGGAAAGATGCTATCTCAGGACCTGATCGATCGAATAAAAGAAACATTTCCAGAATACCAGCTAATTGTCGGTGCTTCAACAAAGAGCTGAATGTGACATTTCTATGTTTGTCATACTTATTAGTTGATTGATTTATTTTACTTGTTTTGCTTGGTGGCATCTTAGCATGTTTCAGCTGATGTCGTTTATGTAGTTATAACCTTTTGGAAGTAAGTTAAAGCATAGCTTGTTCATTTTATATTAGTTTGTTTCAAGTTTGTCATAATTTTACTAGCGATTTCAAGTTAATTTCATCCGTCAAATAGTGTGTATGAAATCCCCCCTTTGTATTAAATAATGCATAGGAGCTCGAGTTTTGTTCTAAAAAGAAACCATGCCAACAGATTAAAAGATTTGTAAGACATTAAGATTCATTTTTGCCATGATCTGAAATCACATTGTGATAAATTCACTGATATTTTATCAATACAAATTCTGACCACTCCAGCCCAAAATTTTAAATGATGATTTTTAGGCCCAAAAAAAGGGCCGATTTTTTTATTAATTGAATTAAAATTAAATAAATACCGAGAAAGAGTACAGAATTCGGAATTTGTCGAAAAGTAGTAAGGACGGTCCAGAATTTGACGTCCATATGGACGCTAAAAAAAACAACGTCCCTGTTAATCCAAATGAGCCGCGACTTAACTCAAACGTGAGGGAAAAAAAAAAAAAAAAAACACGGACGCTCATTTCTATTGCGTCCCTGAGGAAAAAAAAAAAAAAAAAAAAACGGACGTTAATTTCTACTGCGTCCCTGAGGGAAAAAAAAAAAAATTTGACGGACGTTCATTTATTCTGCGTCCCTCAGGGAAAAAAACCCTCAGGGACGTTGATTTATTAGGCGTCCGTGTTGGATTTATTACGCATTCGGCCAGTCCTTCTTCGTCCATTGCTATCTTCGCCCATTGCTAATGTTACGAAGCTGGCAGAAACTACGATTGCTAAATTGGAGATCAAACACAGAATTATTGCAGTCAGAGACCATAATTATTGCGCATCGAGAGAGCTGAATTCTTCCAACTATCCAGAGAAGACCAAGGCGCATCCTTTAGAAGAAAAATTTATAAAATTCTGAAAATAAGGTATCATAATTTAATTTATATTTAATTTGTAGTTAGTCGGTAGATTAAATATTTGCTTCTATTAATTTATTTGATAAAGATTGTAATAATTATATATGTTATAAAAATTATCTACTTGTTAAGATTTCCTGTATTTATTATTTGACGTAATCTATATTATGTAGGTTTTTTATTTTGTAAGAATTCTGATTTTATGAAAACAAATTAATAGAGAGAGAGAGTTACTTCTTCGAAAATCTAAAATAAGTAAATTTTTGTATTCATTATTTTGTAGGCTACTAATTAAAAAAAATTAATCATGTTAATGTTGAGGATTCATTTTGGCGGTGAAATACAATACGGTAAAAGTGGAGTACGGTACAGTACTAGCTCTCAATTTGCATTGAGCGTAAATGGTGAACAATCTTGGCATGATGTGAAAGGTGAAATTTATCGACAACTTGGATATTCTGAAAGTGAGTATAGCCTGAAAGTACATGCACGGGTTAATGTTGGTACAATAAGTAACCGTTATTATGAGAGCATAGAAATTGTGTGCGATCAGACTTGGAGAGGTATTTATAACCAAAGTATGCTTGCTTAGACTCAGTATTCTTTTGTCGATTTATACATTGAATTGGTACCGGAGACACAACGAGGACCTCGACAGACCCAATATGGTGCTAACTATGCGGGTCCCAGCCACCTCGAATCCTATCAGACACAACAAACACCGAGACGAGACCTTTATCTCCATCTGACACAACCAGAACCTCGGCAGACCCAACATAGTGATAACTATGTGGGTCCCAGTCACTTCCAACCCCATGAAACACAACAAATACCGAGACAAGACCTTTATTCGGATCCTTACCCCAATGTGAACGATTTGTCGGAAACTGTTCGGACGGAATACAATAATCAATACGGTCCATGGACCGATCCGTCGGAGGTCGGTGGTTCTTATCCCGAACACAATAATGAGTACAATCCACGGGTTGATCCACCGGAGGTACGCGATCCTTGTGATAATATTGATGATGTGCCGCAAAGTGATGACGAAGATGACGCTGACTCCTGTGAGAACGACGACGACTGGAATAATGAAGATGATTCTGAAGGGGATATCCCGTATAATACACCACCTGTCCAGACCGAATCTTATCCCATATCCGACGGTGGTGTGAGGCACCCCGTGGCAAGCTTCAATGACATCTCTGCATTCCGAGAGGCAGATGTCGACTTCTTCGGTACGGCCCAACATGTTCCCGATCCACTTGGTGTAGGTAAAGAGTACTCTTCAAAAGATGCTCTAAAATTTGCAGTAGCTGATTACCACATCCGCAAGAATATTCAAATAACAACCACGCAGAGCAATAGGACAACCTTGGTATTCGACTGCAAAGACAAAAGGTGTGAGTGGCGTTTGTATGCCAAGTCTGGGTTATTTTCATCCAAGTGGGAAATTAGAACAGTTAGAGTACCACATACGTGCTTTGCCTCAGCTAATCGTACGATCATACACAAATGACTGCAGCTTTGGTCGCCAGGGTTATAAAAGAAGATATTAGGGAAGATGTTACCTTGAACATTAAAACCATTAAAGGGCTAGTTCGTCAAGCATACAATGGAATTATTCCCAAATATAACAAGTTGTGGCGTGGTCGAGAGCTGGCACTCGCTCAAATATTCGGTAGTTGGGAAGGCTCTTACAACCTTCTTACCCCAATTTTGGAAGCAATTAAAAGAACACACCCCCGGGACAAAATATGGAGTTGCGCACGTACCCACGGATGATCCAAGAGAAAGACTGTTTAAGGCAGCCGTGTGGGCTTACGGTCCGTGCATTGCTGTAGTGCCTTATCTCAGGCCAGTCATTAGTATTGATGCATGCTTCCTATCTGGCAGGTATCGAGGAAGATTGTTGATGGCGTGCGGTTATGATGCTGAGAACCAGTTGCTTCCCATCGCTTATGCATTAGTTGAGGAAGAGAGTTTTTCCACATGGGGATGGTTCATGAGGTGATTGCGTACTGAGGTAATTGGCAATAAGTTCATGTGCCTTGTTTCCGACCGGCACATGGGGATAAAAAAGGTATTCAAAGATCCATATGGCGGTTGGTACGAGGAAGGCAACTAGTGCGTTCACAGATTGTGTTCACAGCACGTCGCCGAGAATTTGATGAAAAAGGTACATAGTAAAAAAATTTGTGAACTATTTAAAGTACTTGTGAAAAAAAAGAAACCACGGAGATTTCAGGAGTTCTTTGAACTACTACGAAAGAGAAGCCCGAATGCAGTTCAATACTTAAAGAATGTCGGTAAATACAAACATGACGATCATAACGAGATACCGAGACCATGGAAGGTGTATCAACACTTGGATGGTGGATATCGTTGGGGAGTAATGACTACTAATGGTTCTGAATCATTGAATGCGGTATTCAAAGATCCCCGAAGACTGCCAGTTCGTGCGCTCGTGGATGCTACATTTTGGAAGTGTGCAAAGTGGTTTACGGAGAGGCGACAGAAAGCACTGGCTCGCATAGCCGATGAGCAGCCTTGGTCAGCGCGAGTTGAGAATTTACTAAGAAAAAGGATCACCAAATGCATGCCAATGCAATCCACGCCACTCGGGCTGCACGGTGAACACGAGGTAAAGGTTCATGATGAGAGAGTCGTATACATGCAGCCAAACGGAAATGCAAGTTATAAAATAGAAACCTTCGGTTATAAGATTGTCATAAGTAATGAAAACTTGGCACAATGTGCATGTCTTAAACCTCAGCTTACAGGTATTCCGTGCGCTCATGTACTTGCCGTGTGTCGGGAACGGCATTATGACCACAATAGATTCGTCAATCAGTTGTATTCCACTCAAAAACTAGCCGAAACTTGGAGTATTTTTATTTTATTATACTTACCAGATTAACTTGACTAGGTCCGGCTCCGAAACATTCATTTAACCCTTCATTTGTTTCGAACCATCTCTTATGATAGTTGGGATTTTCATCGTGAGGAAACTCAGGGATGGGTTGTCGATCATCCGAAACGTCACCATCTGAGATGTCATCGATGTTGCTCGGAAG
This sequence comes from Carex cristatella, assembly GCA_024447775.1. Taxonomy (NCBI): domain Eukaryota; kingdom Viridiplantae; phylum Streptophyta; class Magnoliopsida; order Poales; family Cyperaceae; genus Carex; species Carex cristatella. The sequence continues at coordinate 393,337 of JAJHPF010000023.1, forward strand.
ATTAGCCGCCGTAAACATGCTTTCTAATTTGGCGTCCATACCGTTGTCTCTGAGAAGGCCACAACTTGCTTTGAGAAAAAATTTTCCTATTTTTTTGTAAGTCCTCGACTTGGCCAGTTGCATAGCCGCCCCGACTATCTTGATCCCTCGTAATGCCTACACAATAAAAAAAAAAATGTGATCACCTAAATGAAATAATAATATCAATAGATTGCAAATTTTTAATAAAATAAAACTTACATCACGTGTGGATTTCGGGGCGCTAGGGATGTACCCTACTTCTCCAATCTCATCTCTGTATTCTGGTATGAGATTATCATGACCCTCTATGCACCGTTTTCCCAGAAAGATATTGAACATGCAGTGATCCTGAAACCAACGTCGATATGGCAATATCTCAATATCGCTCCAATAACCGGTCGGAGCAACCAAGTAGTCCGCTGGATTAGATGCCTGATCAACATAATTTTGGTGCACTACATGCCAACTTCCTCGTCCCGACATGGCACTGTGGATAATTTTATGTAATCGGCGTACCTCATCCTCTGCGAGGGGGAGTGGTGGTGGGATAACCTGTGAAAATCCGAACTGCCTCATCACACGATCTGGATAATGATGCTCAATTATCCAGAAGTGTACAAGTGGCACACAGGCTAGCCATACGTCGCTATCTTCATAAACTTGCAACGGTAACACATTCGGGTTCTCAGCTAATATCCCTCTGTAAGGTTCCCAAATTACCATGTAATCCTCTAGCTTATGTATTTCGTTGCGAAAATAACTAACACCACTCCGATTGTGACCTACATAGTAATCATGCTTACAACACCATTTTTCTCCGAATGCGGGACCACGCCTCGCATCCGGGTCACGCCACTTTGGAGTCCAACCATTCAAGGCACGAGGTCGGCCGATCGGTAAACGAGACCAACACCAATCTTTGTAGAAGCACGGTCGGCCCCCCCATAGTCTTTGATCTACGCCGTGCCGCAACACAAAGACATCTATAGAGATACGCCGGAAACGGCTCCACCCCGGTTGTATTGATTCGGTGAATCAAGATTTTGTAAAAATTGTAAGTACATTCTTTGGGAACCGAATCTCCCGACAAATCGGTAAAGAACATACTCCCGAACAAGTCGAGTATATAAGCCCCGGTGTCTTGGCGTACTGCTCATCCGTAGGCTCACCCATTTGTGTGATTGGCATCACTAACAAACCGCTCACGCAATGCTTTCAAATTTATGGCATACCCGAAATACTACGAACCACTTGAGGGTCATTCGGCTCGGATCTCTTCTTTTTTTTTAAGCACCGCACTTGCAGTCCCAGCTCCGAGAAGTTCATCTACTAAGTTAGGCCAATTGCGTCGGAAGGGCCCGTTCACGGTGACCCCTTGATCGGCGGCGCCCGGAGACAAGAAACATCCCGAAGAGTAATCGTCATCTCTCCTACGGGAAGATGAAAGCTGTGAGTCTCTGGTCTCCATCGCTCCACGAGACTAGAGATAAGTGAAGAATCGATATTTATGTTATCCATTCGAGACACCTGATACAATCCGAGTCTTACCAAGAATGGTTCGCAAAGGTCGTGGTACGCAATCCCAGTCCCGGAGGTGTCGAACATTCACCCCTCTCGTCTCGTAATCCTGTCAATGTTATACAAAGTGATTGAAATAAAATACTCTAATTTAAACACTTATATCATTTTATAAAAATATATATTATATGATCGATTCTGTAACTTACATCATCATTTATCCGTGAGACCTTATGTTGGTCGTGCGGCATCCATAATAAATCGCTAAAATAATTTGCTGACAATGTCGGATCCAAAAAATCCTCATTATTCACAACAGCAGGATCTGTAGGGCCACACGGACTACGACTGCTTGACATTCTGCATGAATAATATTTTGAAATAATTACATATAACTCTAATTTACCAAAATAACGCTATGATTACTCAATCAAACAAAATTGATTATACCACATTAAATAAGTCTAAAAATTATCAATTATTAAACCCTTAACCCTAATTTACCAATTTTCTAAAACACAACTATTAAATTAATAAATTTAGATATAAAAACTAATTTTCTAAACACTAAACACTAATTTATCAATTTTACTAAAACACAATTACCGAACTAAATAATATTCAATGATATGGTATAATCAAGTTGGACAAAATAATATTACAATAATATGGTAATATTCAAATTGGACAAAATAATATTCAATGATATTACCGAACTAAATAATATTCAATGATATGGTGATTTAGCGTTATTTTTTCCTGCAATTTACTCCGCACTAATTTTCAATGGTTACCTATCATTGAATACTAATATTTAATGATATGGTAATATCAATGATATAGTCACTTAGCGTTATTTTTTTCTGCAATTTAGTTCGGACAAAATAATATTACCATATCATTGAATACTAATTTAGGTGTTTTATATTGGACAAAATAATATTACCATAATATTATCATATCTACACTAATTTCTCAAATTGGACAAAATAATATACCATAATATTATCATATCTATACTAATTTCTCAAATTGGACAAAATAATTTACCATAATATTATCATATTTACACTAATTTTTCAAATTGGACAAAATAATATTCAATTATTGTAGGATTACTTAAATTATTTTATATTACAATTACAAATTTAAATTTTCTAATTCAAAAATTTTAATTTATTTCAGTTTAAAAAAAAAAATATATATTACCTTCAGTCGACGCAGGATGCCTCTGTAGAGCCTCTGGAGTGCTGGGACGCGGAGTACGCAGGAAGCAGAGAGAATGGGGATGTTATAACACGCTTAGGGACGCTAAATTATTCAGCATCCGTGATCCTATCCAATACGGACGTCGCAATGTGCTCACGGACGTCGCAAAAATCCAAAAATCCAACGCCCACGCGCCACATCCTTCACGGACGCGCAATAATCCAACGTCCCACCATCACGGACGCGGAACAATCCAACGTCCCTGGTCTCTGAAAAAATCACGGGCACGGACGCGGATGCGCAATAATCCAGCGTCCAAGAAAGCTGACGGACGGTGATTAATTAGGCGTCCCTGGGGCGCGCTAATTTTCGGACTAATTTTCGCTCCGCACTAATTTTCGCACTAATCCGGACGTTTAATTTTTAAGCGTCCACAGGGACGCTAATTTATTCAACGATCTACCTATTTTTCGTAAACTTCAGTTTCGTTCCCCCTTTTCAATATTTATTTAATTTTATTTCGATTAATAAAAAATCCGGAAAAAAAGGGACGTGACAGCCCGACCTAACACACTCTGCTTTAATTCATTTCACCCAAGTAACTCAAATTTTGAGCTTAGATATAGACCGTCAGATCTGTTTTGACACGAATATTAAAGAACGTGCATTCCATTCGGACGGTACAGATCTAAACTCAAACTTTGAGTTACTTCAGAGAATCCGGACTCCCTCTATTTTGCGCCTCTTCCTCTCTTTGTTGGAGAAACTGCGAGAGAGCTTCGTCTTCTCCGTTTCTCAACCCCTGTACCAGTAACGAGAGAGAGAGAGAGCGAAGGAGAGAGGATGCTCAGTGAGAGACAGAGGAGATGTGGAAGGAAATCAGGCATCGGGAAGAGGGATCACTTGGCCCCACCTCTTTCTCCCGTCGCTTCTTCTCCAGTAGAGTCGCCTCTCTGGACCTCTCCAATCGCAAGGAATTCGTCAGTCCCCACCGCGGCGCCATCAACTCCCTCCAGGTCTTCACCTTTTGTTATTCAACTCCCTTCTTTTTCACTCTCATCACAAATCAAATTATTAAGCAATCGAGGCTTAAAACTCGGCAGGTTGATTTGACAGAAGGAAGGTATCTGCTCTCAGGAGCATCCGAAGGTTGCGCTGCTGTTTTCGACACGCAAAAAGCAACGAGTTATGAAGGCGGAGGGTTGATTGCGAAGCATCACAGTCTCTTTCACCTCAATGCTCATAAATTTGGCATCTCTAGTGCCATCTGGTATCCAATTGACACCGGTCTATTCATCACTGCCTCCTTGGATCACTATGTTAAGCTCTGGGATACCAATTCCACCCAAGTATATCTCTCTCATTTCAACATTCTGTTTTACAATTTCTCATATTTCAGCATTCATCTTTATTGATTCAGTTTAGTAGAAATTTAACACTAATAGTGTTAAGTTGAATTGAACAAGGTAGGTTGTGATGGAATACAAAATGCCTGGAAAGGTGTATGCAATGGCAATGTCTGCAATTGCAACAACACATACACTCATAGCTAGTGGAACAGCAGATGTGCAAGTGCGCTTGTGTGATCTTGTTTCCGGAGCTTTTACTCACACTTTGTCCGGTCATCGAGGTGCAGTCCCTGTCCCTGTCCCTGTCCCTGCCCTCAAATTAAAAACAAAACAGAACAAACATAATATTTGAAAATATGACAAATTCTTGTAATTGTAATTGATGCGTGTTTATTTATTTATTTATAAATGGCAGATGGAGTAATGTCAGTGGAGTGGTCTTGTTCTAGTGAATTTGTATTGATGACGGGTGGATGCGACGGGGCCATTCGTTTTTGGGATATCAGGCGTGCTGGTAGTTTCCTTGTTCTTGATCAGTCTCTTTCTCAGCTGGGAAGACGACCTCCTTTGCTTCCCAAGCCTTCCAATAAGGTATCCTCTTTTGCTTTTGTTATTTCGGTACTATTATGTGCTGAGTGCATCAAATAAAATGAATTGGCATTAATTGACTAGGAACCCATGAGCCACACAATGCCATCAAAACAATCATCTTCTATTAGGAGTTCAACAGCTCAGAAAAGAACATCTCAGAGCAAAATTCAACGTAAAGCTGCTGCTCAGAGGTCCCATCCCGGCATGGCTTCAAGCCAGAACCGGGCAACTGCCCATTATGGTGCTGTAAACGGACTTCGTGCAACTGCAGATGGATTGTATCTTCTAAGCTCAGGTAAATTTCTACATGGTTGTACTCTGCAGTGCTTTTTTTTTATTTACAGAAAATTAATTTTGGAAACTAAAATTGTGTTACAGGATCAGATTCACGTTTAAGGTTGTGGGACGTAGAATCTGGCCGCAACACATTAGTCAACTACGAAGCTATGCGTCTTCAAACCAGCAAACCTATACAGCTGGCAGTTACTCCTGATTCGTCTCTTGTGTTTGTTCCATGCATGGCTAGTCTTAAGGTATGTGTGCTACTGTTTTCTTGTTCTCTATATTTGAGTCTGCTTTGTGTTGGTTTATTAATGTATCTGGTTATTTGTAGTTTGATTTGTTGGTTGGTGAGTAACTGAGTATGTATAAATGTATATATAACCTTCTCAGGAAATTCTGTAGGTATATGATCTGTGGTCTGGTACAACTGTTCGCACATATCGGGGCCATTATGAGTCAGTAAACTGTTGCTTCTTTAATGCACAGGATCAGGTAGAGGATTTTCCTTGGCACTACTTTTCTTGTATAGAATTTTAGATCAACACAGGTTATAATTAACTAAGCCAACTGGCAGGAACTTTACACTGGAAGCAATGATAGACAGATTTTGGTGTGGGCCCCATCTACTCCTGCTTTTGCACAAATGGTACATTTTATATCTGCTTGAAGCTTTTACTAAGATTTTTTTATTTATACATCATTTTGTATTTTGGGGAAGTTAAAGAATTTGAGTAATTTCATGACGAGTTTGTCGACTTTCTAGGAAGAGGCTGACAGCAATGGACGCATCACCTCCATTGATCAGGATAATTGGAGTGACTGAACTCTTTGAACTGTTTTTGTAATATGCTTGATCAACCTAGTTGTTTCTTTGCTGTATTAGCTCTTTGTATATATATAGAATAGTGCCTCCAGTTGCTAGATTTGCTTGTGAAATTTTCTATTTATTATTTGTACATGTCTGTCAGTATCTTGCTATAATTGTACATTAATTAATATGCTGTCGCCTTATTAAATAATAAATGAAACCTCAGTTTACTCTTTTGTTGTGTTTCTTATGTGATGAGCAATATAGGTCCACTTTACAAGAGTGCCTTATATCTTAAATCCAGAATTTTATTTTCTACTGATGTTGTTGATGATGAGGATGTTGATGAATTTTTTTATTCTTTCTATGTATCTAAAGTAATTTCTGAAAAAAGTTATTTTATTAAATTGACCTCTTGGGTCTATATAGGTTATTACATATTACATCCGAACCCTTACCATTCTATCTATTGTCATTTTACCAAATAACTTCCTAAACTATCACATATCTGAACACTCTCTCTCAAGATGAGCCTAAGGACGAAAAATATCCACTAGGCCCATCTTGTCACAAAGTCTCGACAAATCTAGTGCACTAAGCCCTTTAGTGAGACAGTCAGCTAATTGCTCTCCAGTAGCTATATATCCAAGCTCAAGTAATCCGCTGTTCAACTTCTCCTTGATGAAGACAGTTAGCTAATTGTTCTCCAGTACCTGCACGGGGTTATTAGCAATACTAATGGCCGACTTGTTGTCGCACCACAGCTTCATTTGGGCCCCTTGGTCCATCTTGAGCTCCACCAGTAGAGCTCTCAACCACAGCAACTCTGCTACACCCAATGCCATAGCCCTGTGCTCTGCTTCAGCTGTGGACCTAGCAACCACCGACTGCTTCTTGCTCTTCCAGGAAACCAAATTTCCTCCCACAAACATGCAATAACCAGACGTGGACTTCCTATCATCAGCGCAACTAGCCCAGTCTGAATCACAATAGCCCTCAATATTCAAATATCCGTTCTTCTTGAAGATCAACCCTTTACCTGGTGCATTCTTCAGGTACCTCAAGATCTGGTACACGGCATCCATGTGACCCTTTCTAGGGTTATGCATGTAGCGACTCACCACACTCACCGCAAAATAGATGTCGGGGCGAGTGTGACTCAAATAGATCAGGCGACCTACCAACCTCTGGTACCTCTCTTTCTCAACTGGCTCCCCTGCTTCAGCACTCAGTTTGGACTTCTGATCAATTGGAGCCACTGCAGGTTTGCACCCTAACATACTTGTCTCTGTGAGCAAGTCTAGCACATACTTTCTTTGAGACAAAACGATCTCCTCTGCACCATGAGCTATCTCAATCCCAAGGAAGTATCTCAGTTGCCCCAAGTCTTTTACCTCAAACTCCTTTCCCAACTTCGCCTTAAGCTGAGCAATCTCACTCTAATCATCACCGGTGATAATCATGTCATCCACATACACCGCAAGCATGGTAATGTGAGCTCCATGTTGCATAAAGAACACTGTATGGTCTACATTGATATGTTGATATCCCATGCCTACCATAGCTCTCCTAAACCTGTCAAACCAGGCTCGAGGAGACTGCTTCAGCCCATAAAGAGATTTCTTGAGCCGACACACCTTACCACTCGTCTGTTTCGTGCCAAAACTTGGTGGTACTTCCATGTATACCTCCTCCAACAAATCACCATGAAGAAAGACATTCTTCACATCAAGTTGATGTAACTTCCACCCACCATTTGCTGCCAAGGAAATCAGAGTTCGCACTGTGCTCATTTTCGCCACAGGTGCAAAGGTCTCATCATAGTCGATCCCATAAGTCTGACTGTACCCCTTTGCCACCAACCGAGCCTTGTAGCGCTCAATCAGGCCCTCTGGATTCTGCTTCACTGTGAAAACCCACTTGCATCCAACTACCTTCTTGCCAGGTGGTAGTGACACAAGCTCCCACGTGTTGTTTTTGTCAAGGGCACCAAGCTCTTCTAGCATGGCCACCTTCCACTGTGGGTCATCCTTAGCAACCTGCCAACACTTAGGGATAGAGACAGTGTCTAATGATGCAATGAATGCTCCATGTATAGGTGATATGTGAGAGTAAGAAACAAACCGGACAATATTATGTGGGAAACCATACCGATCAGGGGGAACTCCCACATTGCTGCGGGTAGTCCTCCTTATCGATACGGGTGAGGGAGGAGTAGAGAGATGAATCATATCGCCTGTGTATTCTGAGTCTGTGGGGGATGGTGTAGGTGTCTCAAGAGTCGGAGAAGGCAGGGACAAGGGACTTGGCACTGGGGGCACTATAGACACGGCTCCCTCAATCTGCTTGTTCCTCCTCACACACACCTCACAGTATCTCGACTCCCCCTGAGGCAGAGTTCTACCACCTTCAAGCTCATTTCTCTCAACTTCAGGCTCGACTCCAGCCGACTCCTCATGCTCCGGCTCAACCACAGCCGAAATCTCAACCGGACAAGGAATATTACCCACACTCACACTCCTCTGACCATCACTACTACTACCACTATTCTCCCCCTCTCGCCTCATATCGCCTGTATCGAGCGAGTCTCTAAGGGATAATGGCACACTGGAGGAGTAGTATGGTTCAAACTCGCGAAACGTAACATCCATACTCACAAATGATCTCTTCTCCACAGGACTCCAGCACACATATCCCTTTTGAGTAGCTGAATACCCCACAAAGATACACTTCACAGCCCTCAGATCCAATTTTCCCACATTTGGTCTGTTGTCTTGCACAAAACACACACAGCCAAAGTTTTTCAAAGGGAGAAGATCTCCTTTGTTACCTTTCAGCATCTCTATCGGAGACTTCCAATCCAGTACTCGTGATGGCATCCGGTTTATCAAATATGCAGCTGTCAGCACTGCTTGCCCCCATAAGTACTTTGGAACATTTATCGAAATCATCATACTCCGAGTTACCTCAAGGAGATGCCTATTCTTTCTCTCTGCTACTTCATTATGCTCTGGCGTGTATGTACACGAGGTTTGATGCTGTATCCCCTGAGAAGACAAGTACCCCCTAAGCGCCCCATTGGTGTATTCTGTTCCATTGTCAGACCTCAATACTTTCCCCACTGCACCGTATTGGGTCTGAACTCCTTTGTGAAAATCATTGAAACAAGCCAATACATCACTTTTGTTTTTCATCAAATAAAGCCATGTGACACGAGATAAACAATCAATAAAAGAGACAAAATATTTAAATCCATTCATAGCATTTGTGGGACAAGGCACCCATACATCAGAGTGAATCAAATCAAAAGCACAAGAACTCCTATTACCAGAGCTAACATACGAGCTTCTGGTGTGCTTTCCTAACTCACACGCATCACAAACAAGTTTCTCTTTATTGGCCTTTTCAAACAAAGGCGGATACAACCTACTCAAAACAGGAAAAGAAGAATAACCCAAGCGCCTATGATGGAGCAGTAACAAGTCCTCCACTCTCCTCCCAACTCCTCCAACTCCATCCACAATAGATGAGAGGGTCAAATCCATACCCTTCTATCTAGGTACCATAAGCCACTATGCCATGTGCCAGTCCTAAGTTGCTTGCCTGTCCCATTCTCTCGAAAGATCACCTTGGGAATATCAAACAAAACGACACATTTTAGTTGTGAGATAATAGCACTGATGGATAAGAGATTTACAGGAAAAGGAGCATGCAATACATTAGACAAAGTCAAAGTGTTGGTACATTTTATTGTACCCTTACCAACCATGGGTTGGGCTGTACCATCGGCTGTCTGAATGCTCTCTGGTACTGTTAGGGAAGTATAGGAAGAAAACTCCCTAGCAGCACCAGTCACATGGCGAGATGCACCAGAATCAACTATCCAATCTGGTGATCTAGTGGTGGATATGGAGGCAAGAGCAAGAGTATCACAAGTACATGTTGCTGAGTGAGCAAAAGAAGCAAAGTTACCCCTGGATGAAGACGAGGTGGATGCAACATCTACCACACTCTTTCCATCACTCTCTGCCTTTTGCTTCCTCGTAAGAAGTACATCCAAGAATGCCTGGTCCTCCTCAGAGAAGCCCACACCAATCATACTCCCCTCGTCATCTCCCTCTGCTATAGTCAGATGTGCCTGATAGCCTCCTCTACCACCTCTCCTACCACCTCTGCCTCAACCCCGACCTCCAGGCTGGCTATGACCACCTGAGTTCCTGTCCTTCAGCGACTTCTTACAAGCCTGCTTCAGATGACCTATCTCACCATAGTTATAGCACTCTCGGGTCTCAACCCTAGGTCCAGCACCTGGGTTGGAGACAGCTAGAGCTGACTTCACCTCTGGAAGCCCCCCTGCCCCAGCCTGTAGCATAATCCGGCTCTCTTCCTGGATCATCGCTGAAATGGCCTCCTCAAGCGAAGGAATCCTCGTTTGAGCCAATAGCATAGCAGCCCTCTGCTCAAACACCGGCTCCAGACCCTGAAGGAACATCATAACTCTGTCCTCCATCTCAATCTCGGAACACATAGGGTCAGTACAGCATCGTCGTCGGACCCTGAAGTGGGTCTGATCTCGCCACAGGCGGTCCAGCTCTATGGCATACTCCTGCACTGTCCTCTCCCCCTGAACCAGAGCCAATACCTCCCTCTTGATCTGGTACACCCGCAGGTTGTTCCCAGCACCCTCGTATGTCTTCTTCAATTTCTCCCAGACATCATGTACCTTTGCTATGCCATCCACTTGGGATGCAATAACCGGAGTCAATGAGCTCAAAAGCCAGATATACACGTGCATGTGAGTCGACTTCTACTCAGCTCTCTCAGGTGCAGTCAGATCTGGCTCTGCCTTCTCTCCAGTCAGGTACCCCTCCAAATCCTTCCCTTCCAGGGTGTACCTCACCCGACGTGACCAGCCCAAATAAGTGGCTGACCCATCGAGCTTCATATCGACTGGTGGCAACTCAACCTTCTGTTGCTGCTGTTTCGGTTTGCTATCAACTGCTGGAGGGCAAGTGTTTTCTGTTGCTGACAACTTGAATGCTTGCATCAGAATCACAACATCATCAGGACTCAGCATCAACATAGCCTCGGCTAGCCGACTCTTGCTACCACTTCCCTCCTCCTTCTCAGTCGACATCGATCCGACTCTGATCTACACCTCGAGTATCGATCTAAATCCGGATCCTCCTACTTTTTACTCTTGACCCGATCTTAATTTTATCTCATCAAGATTCGAGCCCAAAAAACCCGATCAAGAACCCGATCAATCCATTCTAACCCCGCTTCTCGGGTATCGTGGGGTAACAGCCCCCCACGCCGGCCAAATCACACCAAGACCCGAACTCTAGGTGGTGGTCGGTCCTAGAAGAGAGAGGACCGACCTAAGGAAAGAAGAGAGGGGGCGGCTACTGTAGCGGTGGTATTGTAGCGCGGGGTTACTGTAGCAAACCCTAGATCTAAAATAGCTCTGATACCATAAAGTAATTTCTGAAAAAAGTTATTTTATTAAATTGACCTCTTGGGTCTATATAGGTTATTACATATTACATCCGAACCCTTACAATTCTATCTATTGTCATTTTACCAAATAACCCCCTAAACTATCACATATCTCAACAGTATCATATAACCAAATTTCGATAGAAAAGAGCACCAAGGATTTACAGTAACCATTTTTAAAATTCCATACTTAATACCAGCATACATGGTATTCTGAAGTTTCCGCTTGTAGCTGTCCGGACTTGCCTAGAGCATAGATGGTATCAATTCAGCCAATTGAACCAATTGCACAAGTAATCCTAATTTGATTGAACGTCTGTCACCTATCCAACTTATTAGACCAAGTTATATATGTTGTCAAGTCTCACTCACAAGTCACACCAAAGAAAGAATCAAATAAACAGTCTTCTATTCCATACCAGCAGTAATTATGGTTTCATACATGTTTCTGGTAAGGGACTAAATTAAATTCTAGATGTGAGGCAGTGTTACCTGATTTTAATGTAGGGACATTTGAATTTCTGACGTTTTATGTACTTTTTGTGACTACCTTTTAGGTAACTAAAACGAGATAGATGCACATTGGTAGTGAGGTTGTTAATAAAGCAATACCTAGTACTAGCAAAAGGAGAGATTCTATCACAGGGCCCGATCGATCATCTGTATGAAACTTTTCCAGAATACTACCTATTTCTGGGTGCTTTCACAAAGGGCCGAATGTGACATTTCTCTGTTTGCCGTATTTCGAGTCTCCGTGTAGTAAGTTAAAAAGTGTAGTTTTCTGTATATATATATATTTTTTTTTTGAAGAAATATAGTTTTCTTTATGTAATCTTTATTGGTTAGTTTCAAGTTTTGTCTTTAGGTCTACTTTGCTTTCCATGTGCTAATTTCACAAGAAAGGAAAATTCAAAATTATAGGTTGTTGAGTTTACTGGAATATAGCTTTCTTATTGAAGATAAGGCAGCAGGAGATCCTTAGCAGATCCATAGGTCATCTTACTGTTTGAACCTTGCTACACTCAGCTTTTGTAACTACCTTTACCAGTGAAACCATTTAAGAATGTAAGCAACAACTAACTTTGTAGATCTATAAGTAGGTGCTGTAAGCATACGAGGAATATAACAAACACAATAATTTTGAACAAATATTGCTTATTCTCAATTCTTCATTTCTGTACCAGTACAAGTTCTATAACAACTAGTTTTACAGGGTATTTAAAAGTTAATTAAAAGAAAATAAGCCTCAGGTATTATGAACCAGTTTTCATTTATAAAATTAGCAGCACGGAAATGGCAGTGTAAGAAATATAAGAAGATAGGAAGGAAAATGGAAAAGTAAGATACACGACTGATTGTGACTGCTGGTTAGATGGTTGTTGGATGTACAAAACCAATAATGCTCAAGTAACACAGAGATGATTCTTCTTGTGCATTATGTGCCTTCATTCCTCAGTAATTTCGTGATCATGACGCTCGTTGTCGCGGCTCGTCCCTTCTGATGCTGTCTCATGGACTCTGTCATGAGAAATGCATTTCAGTCGACACAATGATAAGCTATGAAATTATGAAAACAGAGTAATTAAGATAAGGAACTACATATGATTAAAAACTAATTTACCCTGATTGTTGTGCCTCAGTATATGCCGAGTCTACTTGCTCTTTCTGAATGCCGTCGTTGTAAAACCACTTATTCTCTATGTGTCGAACCCTCACTCCATCTTGGCTAAAGTTTCTCAACCTATCCACAAACTCACTTGGCATTTCAAACAAGTGGAGCTCTTTCATATTTGTGAGATTTTCAATGCCCATGGGCATCCTTTGAAGGCGGGAACAACTCCTTATAATCATCTTGGAAAGCTGCGGCATTGATTTAGAAATCTCTATCTCTACCAACTGGTCAAATTGATCAATGTCTAGTACCTTCAGACGTGGAAATCCACCTCTGCACAGCAACTCATCCACATTGAAGGCTCGGATAAGAGAGAGATCAACCAAGTACCGTAGATTCTTAAGGACATCAAAAGATTCATGGGGTAATTGTGACCCACTCAGCCGCAATCTTACCAGGTTGACAAGGTTAGAGAACTGCAATCCTTCCCTTAACTCTCCTCTTAGGTATAATCGTTGGAGCCTTGGCAGAGCATCTCGGTTAAGCTGAAGATCTTCTAGGTTGAGTTTTTCCTCCTCCTTCAATGTTAGTGACATGGAGGAAATGCGATCCATTTGTTCAAGTGCTTCACCAAGGATTTTTCCATCTTTTTCTCTCAGATCCATAATTCCCAGCCGCCTTAGCTGGTGGAGATTGGCTAGTTCTTTAATAAATATACCATCTTCATCTGCTGCAACTACTGAAAGAGTACGAAGTTGGCTCAGCTGGCAGATTCCTTTAGGTGCTTCCATGCCAAAAACCTCGTCGGGACGGCGAGGGTCTTGGGTATATCTTAATGTCTCGTAGCGGTATGCCAGGAGATGGCGAAGATTTTTCAGCTTCCTTATCTCCTTTGGCAATTTTTTGACATATGTCCCTTTAAGATTTAATGTTTCCAAGTTCCGAAAGTTTCCTATGGATCTAGGGATCTCCGTAATATTGGTGTTACGGAGGTTAAGATATCTGAGATGAGTCAGCTTTAATATTTCTTTTGGAATGTTTGTAATTGGTACATTTTCTAAGCTCAAGACCCTTAGCGATTTTAGGCTAGAAAAGATGGTAGGAGGGTAAACTGCGTCCTTTCTGAAAATGAACAGTGAACGGAGGCGGGAAAGGTTTATGTTGGATGGAACTGTGCATCGAGTGTCGGGAACGGACAGGCGACAGGCCCTTCTGTAATCTCGGGTTTGATGGTCCATAGAAGTGCTCATATAGAAATTCACCTCCTCAGCTTCATCTTGCAATAACTCATGCATTAAATTATGCACCTTGTAGCTCTTTATCCTCTTTCCTTCGTGTTCATAATAGTCGGCCTCTGCTGCTTGAACAACATTTCGCTTGACCAGCTTGGTTAGGTACTCATTTGCAATTTGTTCGGTGTGTGCGAACCCTTCAGCACACCATAGGCGGATCAAGTTGTTGGCTGTAACAGCAAAGTTCCTAGGGGAGATGCAGAAATAGAGCAGACAGCTCTTTAGGTTTTCGTCAGATATCTCATTTATGCTGGATCGCAGTACCTCTGTAACAACTCCAAAGGGTTTAGATCTTCGATCAATTTGAGCAATGATCTCATCATATCTGTCGAAGTCCCTTCTCAGAATCCCTCCCAACACCGAAATAGCGAGGGGCAAGCCATTGCAGAGGTTGTAGATTCTGTCGGAGAATTTGTTTTCAACTTCTTCAGGAAAAGGGTCACTGTCTTCAGGAAAAGGGTCAGTGTCTGATCCAGAAGCCCTCTTGCAAAATAGATCCCATGATTCGGACTTATCTAAAGCTGCAATGGCAACCTTTATTATGTGCTCTAGCAGCAAGGGTTCCTTAACCTTCTGCTCGCCCCGGGTTGTTATGACAACTCTGCCATAATTATTGTCCTTGGGCAGTGCATCTATAAGAATTTCTAGTTGACTTCTTTCTAGAATATTTTCTGAAGCACCATCTAACACAATCACATACATCCCTCTATTCTTTTCAAGGTAGCGCATGATGACCTCAGCAAGTTTGATGGTTTCCATTTTGCTGATCACTTCTGGAAGGGGCCTGTTTGAATCAGCGTACAGTTGGGTGATTAAGCTCATAAGAATTTTCTTCATGGTGAAGGAATCCTCTAGTTGGACCCAGGTTCGACAGTTGAAATGCCTCTTCACTTGTTGGTTCTCATACACCTGGCTCACGAGGGTGGTTTTGCCAGCACCGGGCTTCCCAGTAACAGCAATCACCTTCTTGCCATCTTCTTTGTCAACGAGAAGCTTGAGCAGTGCTTGTCGCGACTCATTCATGCCAACAAAATTAAACTCGTTAAGCACTGGAGCCATGTGGCGATTTTCCAGCCTACCAGTCTGGACTATGCTTGCACCCGTTCTTGTGTACTTGTCGAGAATGACTTGTATAGGTGGCACTAACTTCTGGATATTGTTTATCTCCTGGGCTATGCTGCAGAGGTTACAGGTGTGCGTGATGTTGTAGAGGTACTTGAGGGTGCAGCTTAGAGGGCCCGTCCAATGGCGACCTTCGATGTAGTGCTTGGACTTGTCCCGAAGATTTTCAATGCGTTCTGTTATTTCTCTTCCCTGTCTCCTCGCCGTCTTAAGCGTCTCGTTCCCTTCACCTCCATGGGTGTCCTTCAGATATGCTTTCATGCGCTCATATGTGTTCTCGATCTCCTCAATGCATGTGTGCTCTCCTCTCAATAATTCAACCCAATAGATTATGATTGGTACAAGGAGTCTGCAGATGCCTTTTCCAATGCCTGGATCTGGAATCACCATCTCTCTCTCTCTGATACCACACACAAAAACACACGATAATTAAGGTGAACTCTTCTTAAAAATGGGAAAAAATGAAGGTAAATGCTCGTTTGGAAGTTTCAGTTTTTGTATCTAAGGTGGATTTAAAGTAAACGGGAGCTAGATTGGAATATGTTTCTTCAATGGGTGATGTATATGTCATTCTCACCTCATCTTTGCAACTCTTAATTAATTAATTAATTTGTTGACTCTGCTGCTTTTCTTTCCATTCTCTGGTTGCTTGTTAGGTTAATATGAAGAATGAATATTCTTACAGCAGAGCAAGTAGTTGTGAAGTTGTAATCAAATAATATCTAGCTAGTCTACAAGCCTACAATACTGATTTGTTTGCAGCAACAACTGATTATTTATTTAGAGCTAGTTTTTGTATGAACCTTCTCTGATCATAATTATCGGTTGGTCAAATGTTTCTTTATCATCCGATCATTAATTCCCCAAGATGGTCATGGAATTCTTTTGATACCAATGGTACATCGTGCCAAACAGTGCAATTCAAAACCAAACTGAGCCACTTGGGAGAGAATCAAATTAAATTACCATCGAGCGTATGCCGACTTCATCATACGTCAATACTTAAAATATTGCTCAGTTAAATTTGAGGAACCATACTTCAAAATGAGGAGAAAATTTTTATTTTCTAGCTAAATAGCAACTAATTATGAGTTCGTTTACTAAGCACTTAAATGCTGAAAGTTTGTTATAAGAAAAATATGCAGAACTAATAATACTAAACAGAGAAACGAAAAATTAATTAGAACAATTATTTTTTGTAGACAATTTGGATGTCCCGACAGGAACTTCTATCGGAATAATTAAGTACCAGTAGCTAAATATATACTTTGAAAACAAGTTTAATTATAGTCTGAGTTCATTAAGATGTAAAAAAAAATCATGATTCTATATTTACTAGAATTAGCGAGGGCATCATAATAATTGAGTAGGGTACAATGTTTCTTTGAAGGTCAGTGAGCAAGTCTCAGCAACATTTGTATTAAAGAAAATGAAACTGTACAAAGGTTTTTATTACAAGCTACCTATCCCGGTTTTCCTAACAGAGAACCTTCCTCATTACAATGTGAATAGCACCCCTATTAATATACAAAACTCTGATGAAAAATTAGAACTCCCAACTTGTGCTGCCTATATGGCCTCCATCCACTGGCGTATTTGTGCTTTGGTCTCATGTATTAATTAACTCTCTTCCTGTCCCCCGCAAACATTCTCCTGTTCCTTCCTCTCCACAGGACCCAAGTCCCTAGTGCAGTCCATGCCATCCAAAACTCTACAACCGCGTAAGAGCATGACCACAAAATTAATGTGGTATCTGGTCTCTATTTATTGCCCTCAGTAAAGAGTGCACCCTGCGGTCACATTGCATCCTCTTATCTATAGTACAGTTATGTTAATATCTTGTTTTGAATCATAACCCATAAGAACGCTCTGACCTTCAATATAGAAACAACTAACCCCAAAGAATCCACATGTTATTACAAATAAATATAGAAACAAAAACATGATTTAAGTAACCTTCAAAAAAAAAAAAAATATGATTTTCGCATTACAAAACCGTATTCACATATATTGAATATACAGAAAGCCCTTAATTTACATGAACAAGTCATGTGCAAACCATACATATTTAATTGCTACACATACATAAATTCCACCATAGCAGTGTACATTACATTTAATTTGTACAACAGTCAGGCTATTGAAAGATAATTTGCACAAAACAGAACATGATCCTTAAGAAATAAATCATAATTCATAAAATTTAAATACAGAAAGTGCTTGATTAATTGCATCACGTAATTATCATTGGATCTTCTTCCCAAGAAGCATTGCAGAGTCCCTCCCTAGAGATCAATGGGAAGCCTGTCGTGCTTGTTGTAACAACGGACAACAGGAACATGGCCGACAACTCCATGACGATTGCTATTTATGCTGCTGATTAGCGAGGCTGGCATGTCAAATAAGTGGAGCTCTTTGAGATTTGTCAGCAGTGCGATGCCTTCTGGCACTTCAACTAATTTCGTACATGATCTAATGTACAACTTCTGGAGGTTAGGCATCGCCGCCCCTTTGATGTTGACGTGTGCTAGGTTGGTTAGCCTATCTAGATCTAACATCTTGAGCTTGGTAAATCCTCGATTAAACTGCAACTCTTCTCCTTCGTATGCCTGGTTAAGGCCCAGTTCTATTAGGTGCAGGTCTTGAAGCTGATCAAGTGAATTCTCTCCCAACTTGGACCATCTGAGACGCAACCTCACAAGTCGGGTAAGAGAGAAGATCCATCCTGGTAATGTCTCCAGAGGACCCCTCAAATAAAGGCGTTCGAGCTTTTCAGGGGGCGACTTCATGGATTCCAGTTCAAGGAATTCGTTTATATCAACTGATGCTACTGAAAAAGAGAGAAGCTCCTTCATCATCTCGACCGAAGAACAAAGGACCTCACCTTCCACCTTTCTCAACCTGACTATACCAAGCCTTTTGAGCTGTGTCAGTCTAGCCAGCTCCTTAAGTATCAGTGTGTCTCCATTTGCATCGATGTAGGTGAGCTTTTGCAGCTCCATAAGCCCCCCTATCCCTCTCGGTGCTTTCACACCAAGAGCATAATAATACGGAGGGAGGCGTCCTGTATAGTAGTGGTATGCTAGAAGGTGACGTAACTTTCTAAGCTCAGTTATCTGTGGAGGTAGTTGGGCAACATAGGTGCCTTTGAGATCCAAAGTTTGTAGGCGTATCAGCTTTTTGAGGGTCTTTGGTAGTTCACTGATCTTTGTATTTCTCAGGCTGAGATAGTGCAAATGGAGCAGACTGCATAAGACATCTGGAAAGATCTCGATAGGTACACCCTCCAAGTCGAGGATCCTCAATGGTCTAAATGCAGAGAATAATTTTAACACGGCAGGTATGGTTATTGTGCCTTGTAATCCGAAGAGAAATAAGGCACGCAGGTTGGATGAGTTGATGTTTTGCAGGCATTCATCGCTTGCATCAAAAATTGACAGCCGCCGAGTGCCTTCCTCAATCTTATTGACCTCCCTTGAGAGAGATAGAGACGTGCAGAAGTTCTCCTCCTTCGATTTTACGAGAAGGATGTCACGGATACTATCATGGACTGTGCAGCTTTTTACCTTCCCGTAACCATACAAATCTGCTACTTGAACCATGCTCCTGTCGATGAGCTCGTTCAAGTATCCTTCGACAATATCCTCCAGAGTCAGAGTCATGTTCTCCTCTTTCTTTATAAACCCTTCGGCCACCCACAGCCGAATAAGAGTCATGCGCTTGACAGCATAGTTCCTTGGAAACATGCTGAAGTACAGTAAACATGATTTCAGGTGGTTAGGTAAGTCATTATAGGCTAACCATAAGATCGTCGAACCATGAATGACTTTCAGACCCAGCATTTCACCCCTATTTAGGTCGCGAAGAATGTTATCCCAGGCTTCCGTGGTTTGTTCTTTCCTGGATAGCAAGCCTCCAGCTACCACAATCATTAGAGGGAGACCATGACACTTGGCAACAATCTTCTCAGCAAAGGGAATAAGTTCGGTTGGGCAATTAGATTCGTTAGAGCTGTTAGGTGGGAACGCCGTCTTGCAGAAGAGAGACCAAGAATCTTCTTTTGACAATAGATCGAGATTGTAGATGCTGTCCTTGGTATTGTGTGGTGGTGGAAACATGGATGGCACATTATCAGACCGCGTGGCGAAAATGACCCGGCTGCCACATTTGTCGTCAGGCAGTGCAAGCTTGAAGTCATCCCACAAAGTAGAGGTCCATACATCATCAAACACTATGAAGTACCTCTTGTCCTTGAGATACCGGCTGATCATGTCTGTCAGTTCTAACATATCCATGGTGTCAATGCTTCTGGGCAACGGGACAAAACTCTCTTCGAACATCTGATTCAACATGGTTCTCAAGAGCTCTTTACTAGAGAAGGAGGGTGTGACATTAATCCAGGCCTGGAACTTGAAATGACCTCTGACTTTCTCATTCTTATACACGTCCATCAGGAGGGTAGTCTTGCCAGAACCACCCATACCAACCAGCGACTTCACCTTGAAACTTGTGCTCTTGTCACAGAGCCAGCTGATCAGCCTCTCCTTGTGCTCATCCATACCAATAAGCTTGGTGCGTGTGTTCTCTGGGAGAAGAAATCTGAGCTCGTGATCATCTATCCGGTAGCGTGTTGCATTCGCTGGTGTCTCCATGTCGGTGAAGTTGGACACTGAGGAGATCAATCTTTGCTTGATTGTGTTGAGCCGGGCACGGAGGATATTGGCCCGGTGTAAGGCTCGATGTCGAGCCACAATAAAGGGGATGGCGGATTTGAGGATGGACAGGAAGTTGCGACCGGAGCTCTCAGAAAAGAGAACAAGCTCGTCGATTATGTCTTCTGTTTGGTAGGCGATTTCTATTGCTTGACGCAGAGATGCCTTCAGAGTGCTGTGATTTGCTTCGTCGCGAGTGCTCGGGTTTCGCTGGATCGCGATGATTGATTCAATCAGGCCCTTCACATCCGACATGCTTCTGCTGGACAGTTCCCGCAGGATCTCTTCTCCTTTCTCCAGCACCATTCTCACTTGCTCCTCAAAGGCTGTATTACTATTAGGATCGGGATCCATTAATTCGTGCCTTAATTAATTTGCTTTCTGGAAAGAAAAGAAAAGAAAAGAAATTGAAGCTAGCAAGCTGCTGATTAATTTGGATCCATCGACTCTGCATGTATTGCTTAATTAATTATTTGTGTAAAGTAGAGGAAGGACGAAAAGAAACGTTCAAAGCAATTAACGAAATTAATTACAGCTAGCTGGAGCTGGAACTCGTGTCAACTCTCAAGCTTAATTTGTATGAAGTTAGAGGGAACATGCATGCAAGTAGGTATCTAAATAAAATTAACATGTCAAACATCCATACAAACGCCAAAAATCAGAGCCAAATATATCAAGCATATTAATTAATTAATAGGGATCCAAAAAATCAATGGGAGTATTGCGTCTAGCTAGAGGGAAAAACCAATAACTTCATGGATATAGTTTGATTGGTCATGAAAAATATTATTCAAAAGCAAAATTCTAGATATCTCAATTGATATATAAGATGGGTATATATTAGAGTCAATTTAAAATTTAAAGTTTCTAAATATACTAACATTTCTTTTATGGTAGTAGGCAAATGACCTAATATAATTTCATTAAATATATGCAAACGAGCACACAGAGGAGTGAGTCTATGGTTCTTTGCAATTTGCAATTTATACTTATGTAGTGTGTTTCAATATACAATTATTGGATGTGATTCGATTTTCATCCAACGAACATTTTGACACAAATTCGACACCTACTATATAAAATTAAGTACACTAAATAATCAATCCCCTAAAGGCGCCGTCTCGATGCTCATATTACAAAATTATTATTTGATAAAAGACTAATTACATGACTTTCAATTTATTTCAAATTTAATTGATTAATTACTATTTTAAAAAATAATAAATACATCTATAATTCTAACTTTTTTATTTAAATTATATTTATCAAAATATCAAATAAATATACATATATAAAATTCGAATGAATTTGGACGCTAGCTAGGACTACCTAATCTATTTAATTTATTTAAGATTGTAAGTCGGTGCTCCATCCTTAAATTAAGATCCATTTGCGTATGACATTGAAAAAAAAATGTTAATTGATAACGTCACAACCAAAATTTCAAGTTACCATAAATTAAGATTCCGTCAAGGGCACGTTCCTCCGTCGCTGACATTTACCATAATAATTTGCTAGGTAGCTATATAGGGGTTGCAATTTAATTAAATGCCCTATTCAAGTTGGAGACAGATGCTTATAATTACACCTTGTTTGGATGGAGAGTAGAGGAAGGGAGGGAATGGAAAGAAAATAAAAATTTCGTCGAATCGTGTTTGGTTGATAAAATTATGTCGGAGGTGAATGATACAGAAGATGAAAGGTCTAACCTTGTATCATTAAAATTAATAGAATTGGGAAATGTTTCCCTCCCAATTTGGAGTGTAACGAACGGAAATAAATTTTGTTGCAAATATTATTAGAAAAAATAACACAAATGTCCACTTCTATATCTTACATATATAATTCTTATACAAGTTTTTTTGTCACAAGCTACCGAATTTCTCATTAACCTTCTAAATTTTAATCAACCAAACAAAAAATAAGATGGAAAGGAAAATTAAATTTATTTTTCCTCATTAATCATTCAAACATAAAAAAGTTAAATATGTTAATTTGTCTTTCTATTCTATTTCATTCCTTTTTATTCTTTACATCCCCTTCTTTCGTCTGCTCTCCATCCAAACAAGGTGTTAGTGGAACAATTATTTGCTTTCTTCAACTTTCAAAAAATTATACATTATGCCAAGATATGATTTAAAATCATGTGGTCCTAGCGCGCTGTAGTTGTTGACGCGCGTTTAGATTTTATTTTATTTTTGTATTTCTTACAAAATTTTCTCTCAATGAATACATCAACAACCACCACCAACAACCAAAACTTTTGTTTCAAATAAATTAAAATAAGCTAGAAATAAAACTCAATCATAATCGTAGTCACAAAATCAAGATAAGTAGTAATAAAATAATTAAAAATAATAATAGTAATAGTAATAACTACTACTAATAATAGTACCAAAAATAATAGCAGCAACAGCAACAACAACAACAGTAGTAGTAATACTAATAGTAATAATGTTACGAACAACAATAGTAATAATACTAATAATAATACAAACTATATTATGCTAGAGATTGTAGAGACCAAAGTTCTAAGTTCTACACATTCTTAATCCTGAATCAGTATAATCATATGATTTAAAGCCCTATAATACTACCACTAAATAATCCCTAAATAATACTTCCTAGGTCATGGTTTTAGTACGTGGATCGTTAACTTTCACGCACACACTCATGTCGACCATAGCCAACTCTTTGGATACATTCCATTCCTTCAAATTCATTTTTATTGCTTCCTTATATGTCAATCTTGGTCGACCTCTGCCTCTCTTTTTGTTTTTCATACAACTTATAATCCTAGTACGCATATCTGCTACACTTATCTTTTGAATATGTTGTTTTTTAGTAGCCCAACATTCTGCACAATACAAGATCGTAGGCATGATCGCCATTATGTAGAACTTGTCTTTGAGCTTTTGTGAGACTTTTCTATAACATAGGATGCCAGATGCCCGTCGCCGCCGCTCGTATCCTATGGCTAACATCTTCATCAATCTCGCCATTATTCTACAATATCGACCCCAAATATCAAAAGATGTCCTTCGTGGGCACTCTTGTCCGGCCAAAGTGATCCATTCTCTGACCTGATGCAGCTAAACTCGCACCTTGCACCTCCTCTGACCATCCTAAGTCTTAACTCGAAAGCCTGTCTCCACAAGTCTAATTGCCTATCAACTCCTATTGTACTCTCGTCAATTGGCTGGTCATCATCAGCAAAGAGCATACACTAAGAGATCTTCCATTGTACGTCCTTGTAACTTCATCCACCAATAGAGCAAAAATGTAGGGGCGCTGATTCTTGATATAATCCTATCTTAAGAGGAAAGTCACTAATTTCACCATCGCATGCTCTGACACTAGTCACAATCAGTGTTGTAAATAACGGTATGCGGTTGTCGGACGGACGGGGTACCGGCAAGCGATTAATCGGTATGCGGCCGATTAATCGGAATTATGCGGATAATTTAACGTTTTTATTAAATTTATGTATATATATCATAATTTATTAAAAATTATTTATTTAACTCATTAAACTTATCAAATAAACTTAATTTAAGTTAGTTTTATTATTATAACATGATACTATGCTTATTTCTTCGTAACACGTAATCATTTTGCATGTTTAAGTAACACATTTATTTAATGAAAAATAAATTTGAGAATTAAGCTTTTTCAAATACTAATAACATATTATTTGAAAGAAAGAAAACATTCCAACATAAAATCACTAAATTTAATTTATGATAATAACATAATTTTATAAATAAACATGTCGTACTAATTGAAAAAATTATATTAGTAAGTAAAAAAAATATATGGTATATAAATAATAGAATAATTAATCAATTTCAAAGTAAGCAAGAAGAAAAAAAAAACATATATAAAAAATATTGGATGAATATCCAAGCACAAATAAAACTACAATGCATGATTTATAAACCTTATTATCACACACAATAATAAAATAAAAAATAAAAAAAAATTCACTGGAATAAATGGAAAAAAACGGGAATAAACGGAAAAAACGGGAAAAAACGGGAATAAACGGCCGATTAAACGGAAAACGGCCGATTAATCGGAAAAATGGCCGATTAATCGTTTTTTTTCCGCCAACAGGCATCCGTTAAGCGTATTCGGAACGGTTTGGCCGCCGTTTCCGATTAAACGGCCGATTAATCGGCCGTTAAGTCTGTTTTTTACAACACTGGCCACAATATCATCATACATGTAACATACTTTGTTGGAACTTTTTTCTTTTCAAGAACCCACTACATGATTTTTCTCGGTACTTTGTCATAGACTTTATCCAAGTTATTAAATATCAGATCATTTTTCTCCTTCTAATGCTCTCTACATCTCAATGGATGAATTCAAAAAGCATTTCCAGACACATGATTTCAACTTCTAGATTAAAGAATGGAAATATATTTTGTGATTATGTTTTCTACAATCCGTGTTGGACAATATGTCGTACCAATAGAGAGTTGTCATATGTAAATTTTGTGTAAAATATCAAAATTTTGAGCAAATTTATTAATGATATTGAAAAAAAATGTTAATTGATAACGTCAAAACCAAAATTTCAAGTTATCTTAAATTAAGATCCCGTCAAGGGCACGTTCAATCCTCCGTCGTTGACATTTATAATTTGCTAGTATATATACAGGGGTTGCAATTTAATTAAATGCCCTATTGAAGTTGAAGACAGTTGCTTATAATTTTTTTTATAAATTGAAAAATAGTATGTTATTTAAAAAGTGATAGACAACATATATAGTGTGATATTATTTTAAAAATAGTGGACCAATTATTTGCTTTCTTCAACTTTCAAAAAATTTATACATCATGCCAAAGATATGATTTAAAATCATGTGGTCCCAGCGCGCTGTAGCTGTTGACATTTATATTTTATTTTATTTTTGTATTTCCTACAAAATTTTCACCTTAATATTGGATGCATCAGCAACAACCAAAATTTTAGTTCCAAACAAATTAAAATAAGCTAGAAATAAAACTCAATTGTAATCGTAGTCACAAAATCAAGATACATAGTAATAAAATAATTAAAAATAATAATAGTAGTAGTAATACTACTACTAATAATAATGGTACAAAAATAATAGTAGCACCAGCAACAACAACAATAATAGTAGTAGTAGGGAAAATGCTAATATGCTACGTGCATGTAGTATAGAGGGGTTCCGTGCAACGGCCCAATATTTGAGTTTTTAAAATTATAACGGTTGATCCGAACCGTTCAACATGGTCTCCATATGAATATATACTTGCAAATCAAATTTTATAGTTTTTAGAATTTTTTTACTATTTTTTAGATAGGTAGAAAATCACTTGATTAGAAAATTCTGTACCATTTAGATCAAGTGATTTTTTTACCTATCTAAAAAAATAGTGAAAAAATTTCAAAAAATGTGAAATTTGGTTTGCAAGTACGTATTCATATGGAGATCATTTTGAACGATTCGGATCGACAATTAGAATTTCGAAAACTCAAATTTGGTTTGCCAATCATAATCGTTGACATTTACCATATTCTTGATAATTGTAACATACTTTGTTAGGAATTTTTTCTTTTCAAGAACCCACTACATGATCTTTCTTAGTACTTTGTCATACACTTTATCCAAATCAATAAATATCGTGTATAAATCATTCTTCTCCTTCTTATGCTCCCGACATCACATTTTCAGACACATGATTACAACTTCTAGACGTAATTTTGATATTCTTTAAAGAATGGAAATATATTTTGTGATTATGTTTTCTACAATCCGTGTTGGACAATATGTCGTACCAATAGAGGTGTGTGTCATATGTAAATTGGGTAAAATAATCAAAATTTTGAGCAATTTAGTAAATGATAATAACATTTATTTGCAAAAATTAAATTTTGGTCTAGTGATAAAAGGCAAGATGTTGTGAGTTCAAATAGAAATTCTTTGTGAACAATTAAACAAAAGTTAATAGGCCAAATCTCCACCTTTTTCATAATCATCCATTTGCCACTGTATAGGTGAGAAATAAACTGACAAGGCAGATGCCTCAACTTTAGAGCTGCAAATTCTTTCAATCTGGTAAGTTTGAGGCTTTCATCTTTACAGAAGAAAAAAAAAAACAGTCCAAATCATCTCTGCAGAGATCTTGGAGGAATTCAGAAAATGGTCCCTTGCAGCATAGGCTAGATGAATTGGCTCATACAAAGACCACATTTGTTTACACTATTTTTTCGATTTGCCTCTCTGTAAATAATTTCTCTTTCATGTCCTTCATTTTATTTCCTTTCTTTTAATTTTTTTTTTTTTTGTAAAATCGACACCTCTGATGTCTTTGATCAATGAAATCTATGATACGTAACCTCTACATTTCTTCTTCTTAAAAAAAACATCCATTTGAGTATGTATATTGATGATAATAACATCCATTTTCCTATGAACTTAGAAAAATGTTAATGATAATGATAACGTCACTCAAACCCAATATTTCAAGTTACCTTAAGAAACTGTCAAGAACGACACTCGTTCCTCCATTGTTGGCATTGACCATATTTTATATAGGAGCTGCAATTTAATTAAATGCCCTATTGAGTTGTAGACAGTTACTTATAATTATCTTTATTATATGTAGTAGGTAAATGACCTAATATATGTTCATTAAATATATACAAACGAGCACACAGAGGAGCGAGTCTATGGTGCTCTGCAATTTAATTATAGATAAAGCACCATAACTTCATAATAATCTACAAAAGGATATTTAAATAAACAAGAAATAAGAAAAAAAATAAACAAGTAACCCTTAAGAAAAAAAAACAAAACAAAAAACAACAACAATAAATATAAGACTAATTAAATGACTTTCAATTTATTTTAAATTTAGTTGATTAATTACTATTTAAAAATATTAAATACATCTATGATTCTAATTTTTTTATTTAAATTATATTTTTCATAATGTCAAATATATAAATCGTCCTGTGATGTGCTCCATCCATTCCCATCCTATATAATATCCTGATCATCGATCTCAAACCCTCAACCCGAGATTTCATTTCTTAACTATATATGTCTCGCTCTATGTATATTCATGATAATAATAACAGCCATTTGACGTATGATACTGAAAAACAAAAAATGTTAATTGATAACGTCAAAGCCAAAATTTCAAGTTATCTTAAATAATTAAGATCCCGTCAAGGGCACGTTCCTCCGTTGTTGACATTTACCATAATTTATTTTCATTAAATGCCCTATTAAATTTGTAGACAGTTGCTTATAATTTTTTTTATAATTTGAAAAATAGTATGGTATTTAGAAAGTGATAGACAACAAAGTGTAATACTGTAATATTATTTTAATAATTAGTGGAACAATTATTTGCATTCTTCAACTTTCAAAAAATTATACATTATGCCAAGATATGATTTAAAATCATGTGGTCACAGCGTGCTGTAGCTGTTGACGTTAAGATTTTATTTTTGTATTTCTTACAAAATTTTCATCTCAATGGATACAACAACAACCAACAGCAGCAGCAACCAAGATTTTAATTCTAAACAAATTAGAATAGACTAAAAATAAAACTCAACATAATCACAAAGTCACAAAATAGATAGTAATAAAATAAAAATAATAATAAATAATAATAATAGTAGTAATACTAAAAATAATAATGCTACCAAAAATAATAGCAGCAACAACAACAATAATAGTAGCAATACTAATAATAATAATGGTAATAGTAATAGTAATAATATAATATATATTAATACTAACTATACTATGCCTACATTATAGATTGTAGGGACTAAAGTTCTAAGTTCTACGTTCTTGATCCCGAATCAATAGTCAGATGATCTAAAACCTATAATACTATCCTTAAATAATCCCTAAACAATATTTCCTAGGTCATGGTTTTAGTACGTGAATCGTTAACTTTCATGCACACGCTCATGTCCGAAGCTAACTCTTTAGATACATTCTATTCCTTCAAGTTCTTTTTTACTGCTTCCTTCCATGTCAATCTTGGCCGACCTCTTTGCCTCTCCTTGTGTTTTTCATACAACTTATAATTTCAGTACGCATCTTTGCTATACTTATCTTCTAGATATATTGTCTTTTAGTAGCCCAACATTTTGCACCATACAACATTGCAGGCCTGATCGCCATCATGTAGAACTTGCCTTTGAGATTTTATGGGACTTTTTTGTCACATAGGATCCCAGATGCCTGTCACTATCAAACCCTATCTTACTCTCGTCAATTAGCACCGCATTATCAGCAAATAGCATACACTAAGGGATCTCCCATTGTATGTCCCTTGTAACTTCATCCACCAGTAGAGAAAAAATATAGGGGCCCAAAGCTAATCCTTGGTATAATAAGTCACTGATTTTGCCATCACATACTCTGGCACTAGTCACCACATTATCGTACATATCCTTGATGATTGTAACGTACTTTGTTGGCACCTTTTTTCTTTTCAAGAACCCACTACATGATCTTTCTCGGTACTTTGTCATACACTTTATCCAAGTCAATAAATATCATGTGTTTTTACTTCTTATACTCTCTATATCTCAATGTATGAATTCAAAAAAACATTTCCACACACATGATTTCAACTTCTAGACATAGTTTTGATATTCTTTAAAAATGGAAATATATTTTGTGATTATGTTTTCTACAATCCGTGTAGGACAATATGCTATATCAATAGAGAGTTGTCATATGTAAAATTTTTGTGTAAAAATAATCAAAATTTTGAGCAAATTTATTAATGATAATGAGATTCATTTGCAAGAATCAAATTTTGATTTAGTGACAAAAGACAACATTCTCTGTGTGAGATGTTGTGAGTTCAAAACTTGAAAAGAGATCTTTTATGAATAATTAAACAAAAGTTGATAGGCCAAATTAATCTCCACCTTTCTATCTCAAAATGAAAAAATCATCCACTTGCCACTGTATAGGTGAGAAATAAACTGACAAGGCAGATGCCTCAACTTCAGAGCTGCAAATACTTTCAATCTGGTAAGTTTGAGGCTTGCATCTTTACAGAAGAAAAAAAAAACAGTCCAAATCATCTCTGCAGAGATCTTGGAGGAATTCAGAAAGTGGTCCCTTGCAACATAGGCTAGATGAATTGGTTCATACAAGGACCACATTTGTTTACACTATTTTTTCGATTTGCCTCTCTGTAAATAATTTCTCTTTCATGTCCTTCATTTTATTTCCTTTCTTTTATAAAAAAAACATTGTAAAATCAACACCTCTGATGTCTTTGATTAATGAAATCTAGAGACGTAACTTCTACATTTCTTCTTCAAAAAAAAAAAACATCCATTTGCGTATCATGATAATAACATCCATTTGCGTATGTATATTGATGATAATAACATCCATTTGCCTATGAACTTAGAAAAATGTTAATGATAATGATAACGTCACTCAAACCCAATATTTCAAGTTACCTTAAGAAACTGTCAAGAACACTCGTTCCTCCATTGTTGGCATTGACCATATTTTATATAGGAGCTGCAATTTAAATGCCCTATTGAGTTGTAGACAGTTACTTATAATTATCTTTATTCCATACACAAAATGAAATAGGTAAAATTTCTAGACAATTCAATTTTTTATTCCATCATTATTCTGTCTGGTAGTCAAATAAGACATTAATGATTGACATTTTTTATTACTACTTCATAGGCGTACACAATTTTTTTTTTTGAGAAATTGGTAGTAGGCGTACACAATTTTTAATTTATACCAGTACGTTCAAATCAATGAATTTGTATTTAAGAAATTTAAGGATGGTATATATTGTAATTTTTCCTATTAATTACTTGAGATGCTTCCTTCCATTTTGAATTCCTTCATTATATTTGCAAAAAGAAAATTCTAAAAATACCTGCTACATTTGAACCAATTATCAAAGAATTTACACTAATATTGATTTTTGTTTTCAAATTATGTATTTAAGTCGATCGTGAGTTGTTCAGACCAAATAAAAGAAATAACAAAAAATAATTAGATGCATGAAATTCTGGGGAAAAATTTGAGTTGGCTCTTCCTGAGTATGGCAATTTATGAGTGTATCTTAATAATTTAAGTTGTTATTGGATCCGTAATATCTCAATTTCTGAGTGTATCAATCCCTACCGTTCATTTAATCCAACGGATCAGAATTGTTCTAGTTAAAGGCCCGGAGATGATATTGTCTACATCTAATCTGAAAAGGCCTGATAAAAAGTACCAAACTGGGCCTCAAAATATTACTCGTCAAATTTCATTTCAGAAGATCGAAAATATTAATTGATTAGTTAAATATATATACTTCTATACAATTCTATTCAATTTGATCTGATGTCCTGTCAGAACGGTCCGATCTGTATCAAGATTTGTACAAACTGAATAGAGAATTCATAAACACGTACCCTTTTACTTTTACTTGTATAATTGAATAATTAACCTCCTAAATGCACCCTTGAGCAGAATGCAGAACACTTGTTAGCTAGCTCCTTAATTATGTGTGTATTCTAAACATTTACTCAATTAAGACTCAATCATTGTTGCTGCTTCCATAGTCTGGACATGGAATGGAAGCGATGACATTCTGATGTTCTGTCTGTTAGAACCATTCAATCGATCTGCATCAAGATTCTTACAAACAACTTTTCTAAGTTTCGCCCATGTAAATAAGTTTGTAAAATTTTATATATGGATCGGACGTACAGCTCTGACTGAACATCATACCAAATTTGGATATAATTGTATAGAAGTAAATTTAACTAATCAATTAATATTTTTGAATGAGATTATTTTGTTAAATATATGTTTTCTCTTAAATGAGAAGAGAGAATGAAAAAAATATGAGTCCTCTGAATACCAGCATACAAATTAAGGCATATGTTGTTTGAACTGAAGTTTCTGCCCGTAGCTGACCGGACTTGTCTAGAGCATATAGACAGTATTAATTAATTCAGCCAATTAAACCAATTGCACAAGCAATCCTAATTTGATTGAACATCTGTCACCTATCCAACTTATTAGACCAAGTTATATATATATGTTGTCAAGTCTCACTCACACCAAAGAAAGAATCAAATAAGCAGAGTCTTCAATTCCATACCAGCAGTACGCACGGTTTCATACATATATGTTCCCAGTAAATTAAGGACTAAATTAAGATCTAGATCTTAGGCAGTGTTACCTGATTTTAACGTAGGGACATTTTAATTTCTAACGTTTTATGTACTTTTGTGACATTTCTCTGTTTGCCATATTTCGAGTCTCGTGGTAAGTTAAAAGTATATATAGTTTGATTTATATAATCTTTATTGGTAAGTTTCAAGTTTGTCGTATGGGAGTACAAATAGGATGTTCCTAAGTTCACCAACTCTCTTTGTGAATTTAACTCTAAAATCTATCAGATTAACTTCAAATGATTAATCCAAACCATTCAAACCCATCTACCTCTATATGTAAAAAAAAAAAAAAAATTGTGATTATTTTGTATAAAGTCAAGCACTCAAATTTAGAAGTTTTGTAAATTAATTTTAATGCATTTAATACAGTCATTCCGATAAGTTTCAATGTTGAGTTTGCTGGATTATAAATCGAACATTGGACTAATATGTAAAATATTTTGTATTGTATACTGTCAATTTTATGCTCTATTAAAGTGGTCATATGTGTTATATAATATATTGAGCATTAATGTGTCATATAAGGTGTGGACATTTGATGTGTAGAACTTAAGAGATAATATTCAATTTTGTGATGGGTTGAATTGAATAATTATCACATTAGGTAGCCAAGGGTTTCTTGGGTTGTATATATAATTTGGCCCCCGTAATACAAGGCCAATGAGAAATCATATTCTCTTATTCCATTAGAGAGATATGTGAGAGACTTTGGAGAAGAAAGAACAAAGGAGACTCTCTAAAGGGTCTTGCTATTATGGAAGAACTGAATTAGTGGCGCTCTCTCACACAAGACAGCAATGGATTAAGGTATGCTTCCGCTATTCAGTTTTATATTCAACACAGATGGTCCTACGGTGATCGGCGATGGTTTTCGTCGGATCCAACAAGTGGTATCAGAGCCACTCTGTGTTTGAAATAATTTTTTCGGTACACTTCTGATATATGGCTGAATTTCTGATTAATTGGTTATTTTAGATTTGTAATTTGGTTAAATTTGGATTAAGATTCGGCTCAGAACTTTTGGAATCGCCATTTTCAGTCTGTTTTTCGCGCATGGTCCGCGTGTGAACCGAGCTTAACTAGAAATAAACCATATTCGTGACTATTCAGTTCTGTGAACCGTGTATAGACCGAGTCTAACCAGCGCATAAAATTTTTCGCGACCGATCAGTTCGGTAAACCGCGCATACCGCATAGAAACGTCTGGTCGTGGTGAGCCGCGCATACACCGCGTCTCATAATTTCGAGTTAAAGGTGTACACCGCGCATGGACCAGCGAGTCCACAGCACCACACTGTTTTGATGACCCGCGTGTGCACCATATCTGTTTGGTTTCTTTACTACACCAAATTAAATTGGATAGAACGGTCCAAATTTTACAGAGATTTTGCGTGTGCAAATTAAACAGCGTCTGCACCATATCTCTTCAGATTTTGATAAACAGTATTTGAGGTTTATATTTTCGGTTTTAAGAATTAAGCCTTTGGCTTGAGTATAGTATAATTAAAGGTTGGTTTAAGCCTTTATTTGTGGTTTAATTTAATGCTAAGATGATTATAATTAATCTAAATTCACACGGAAATAGAGAATCTAAATAAAATAAAAATTGTATTTGATTCTTAATAAAGTTGAGATGAATTTAGATTTTGAATTATATTATGGTAAAATATACATTTATGAGTGGAACAGAGACTGACCCAGCGAAAGGATATATCATTTGATTTTGATACACCTTACTGGTGATAAGATATAAAAATCCAAGTACGCTGTGAATTGAGATACCACTTATGTATATTTTCGGAATAACATAGTAATGAAGTTAATTACGGTTGAACTAAATCCACATGGCAATCGAGAATCAAAAGAGAAAATATATATTTGATTCTCAATAATTAAGGATGGATTTAGATTTATGTTTAAACCGTAATTATTGAATTTGGATATAATTTTAAGTTCAAATAAAATGTATTAAGGTTATATATATTTTAAAATAGATTGGTTTCGACCGCACCTTGCCAAAGTGAGCTTTCCTTTTGAAATTAATTTATTTTAAAATATAAAAAGTTTTATTGTGTGCATGTAATGAGTGTAAATATTCGTTGGCCCAAAGGAAGACCAATATTTATTAAAGTTTCATGTGCACCTTGTGGTAATAAGTACAGTGATGATTGTTTGGTTATTTTTTACGTGTGATCAATTTAATTGGCCCAAAGGAAGGTTAATTGATTGACATGTTACTTAATTATCAGTGCTTGATTACTATGCCAAGATACCATAAGAAGTTAATATTTTAGTCCAAAGACAACTTATTAATGGAAACCGGTATCTTGAGGTAATGGGTTTACATTTATTTGAACTTATTATTATATATAGATATTTAATGAGTATGTAGTGTTTGTTTATTGTTCTAGTATCAATTCTAGCATCAAATTTAAGGAAATGAAAATAGAACTTATTATTAGTTTATAATTATGGATTTTGACATTGCGTTAATGATTAATTCCCCAATACTTATGGTTATGAGTATCTCTTATTAAGAGGGAGAAAGAAAAAGTAAGAGAATTCAAATTGCACATGTCATATAATCATAATAAAATATCATTCCAGAAGCATTTAGTGGCATTATTTTAGATAATTTAGTTAAGACTTATGATTTTTTTATTTATTGAAAAAATAGATTTGTTAAGAACGAAAAGATTCAACTTGATACGATCTTGACAAAACAAATTTTTAGTAAGGTATAAAGTCAAAGAAATACATATAAGAAGAAAAGGATTTGGTAGCTGCATATAAAAGTATAAGATTAAGCAATTAAATACTTGTCATGCTTTGCGTGTCAAGAAAAGTATTTTTATTATTATGGTTTGTTTTAAGGTTTATTTAACTTCAATACTTACACAGATAAGTATATTTATGCAAGGTTGTTTGAGTAGCCGATGCCTAGTGATGGTGAAAGATACATTTATATTGGCAACGGTGAGAATGTTAAATTTGAGACAATTAGAAAGTTAGGTTATTATGTAAAAGCTGGATTTTATTTGAATCTTTTAGATGAAACTTAATTTCTATTTTTTGTTATGTACAAGTATAGATTTATTTGATATTTAAAAAAAAAATAGAAAATTCGGTTGTTTAATGATTCAAAAGTGTTTCAATCTAAGTCTAGTTTTAGGTTATAATAATCTAAATTTTGCAGATATAAATTTATGATACCTACTTTAAAGTTTTCTTAAAAGTAAAGCAATGAGAATTTTGGTTGCATTATGGCACTCATATTTCGATTATATCTCTCGATGGAGATAAAGATTTGTGTCAGAATGAAATTCTCGAGCATTTGGATAACACATATTTTTTATATTTGTGTTGATTATATTAAGATAAAACAAATAAATTAAAGGAGATTTATAGCCAACAAGTCTTAGGATGTCTTGGAACAAATAAAAATCAGATTTTTGTGGATCATTTTCTTATGGATGTTAGAAAATATATATCATTTTATTATGTTCATAGACAAATATTTTAAATACGGCTATATTTATCTCATTTATGAGAGCATAATTTTTGGATGTGTTCAAAATCATAAGGTTGACGTTGAATATCAACTAAACATAAGGATTTCAAACATCAAGTTTAACTTTAGTGTTGTATACTACAACAAATATGATAGTTCAAGCGAACGACATCTATATATTTTTGTTAAATTACTAAAGTACAGTAATATTGTTTTATAGTATATCATGTATGGTTTTATCCATTATGAATGGTGTGGCTGAAAGACGAAACAGAACACTTAAGACATAATAAAGAAAATAAATTATAATATTTCTTTATCATACTTACTTTAGGAATAAGAACTTAAGATTGCAGCTTATATTATTAATTGGAACATTATAGCGATATGAGTTTTATGATCCCACAACAAGGTCGATTTCTATAGGAAGACAAATGCAAAGTTCTTTGAAGATGTTGAATTTGAGAGGGGAAATATGGTTCAAGATTTTATCTTCGATGAGGAATATGTAAATATTCCCACAGGTGTTATTGGCATTATTTAGGATTTCGATTCTGGTTTTGTACAAGACACAATAATCGATGATAATACTGAAAAGCAAACTTCAACACCTCAAGAATATGTGTCATGAAGGATATCCACTAAGTTAAGTAGATCAATCACGATACGGAGATGAAGTTCATGAAAGATAGAGACATTTGTTATATTGTTCATTTGTCATAAGATACCAAATTCATTAGTTTTAATGGAATTTGAAAGACAATGTGGGAGCAATACAAAGTATGTCATATCGTAAATGACTTCACATAGAAAAATGACATTGGATATAAAGAGACTTTCTCTTTGGTTACTTTGAAAGTCTTTCAAGATAATAATGACATTAAAAGTGCATTTTGTATCAGGAGTTACATTAGATGGATGTTAAGATATCATTTCTCAATAGCAATATTTATGATATGATTTATATGGTGCGGCCATAAAATTTTAATTTATGAGACCTAAAGTATATGGTTTGCAAATTAAGAAAATCCATCTATAAACTCAATCAAGTATATATATATCGACAATGGTATTCAAAATTCATCAAGTGATCATCTCGTTTGCTTTTGAGATGAATTTGGTCGATGAATGCAAATACCGTAAATTTATGTGGGAGTAATGGTACTTTCTTGGTTTTATATGTCAGTGATATATTACTTGCCAGTAACGATATAAGTTTGTTGCTTGACATCAAGAGTTTTCTATTTAGAAAATTTTGAGATTAAAAATCTTGATGATGCATCTTTTGTGTTTGGTATAGAAATACATAAAGAGCAATCTCAATGTATTCTCAGGTTATCACAAAAAAACTATATCGTAAAAGGTTTACAAGATGGCATGCATTAAAATAGACCAAGAGATATCTCTGTAAATAAGGGAGACGAGTTTAGTCTCAATTAGTGCTCTAAAAATAATTTTAAGAATAAAGTAATAAAGAAAATTTCCTACGTTTCGGTGATAGAAAGTCTGAAAGATACTCAGGTTTATACTTGTCTAGATATTGCATACATAATTAGGATGCTAGAGTGATATTAAAGTAATTCAGAAGCAGACCATAAGATAGCAGCCAAAAGGGTCTTGCAATTTTGAAGAGAAAATAAAAACTACATACTCATATATCGAATATCAGAAAAGTTTGAGATCATTTGGTATACTGATTTCGATTTTGATAGATGCCAATAAAGCATGTTATAACATGTGTATGTGGTATCTAATTGAGAATTATAACTGTAAAATTTTGTCACATGGTTGCACAAAGTGGATAAGAATTAATTACCACTTAAGTTATTTGTGACAATAACTCGACAGTTTTATATTCCAACAATAGGAACTTGACAAAGTCAAATAATATATATCAAGTTCTTAGTTGTAAATGAAAGAGTTCAGAATGAATAGTTGTCTGTCAAGCATAATGACACAAACTCTGTAATTACAGCTGCATATTAAAGGACTGTCACCCAAAAGGTTTCATGAGCATACTGCTCGTATGGGTGTCGTGTCAAATTAAAGATCTTCAATTTTTGAGGATATTCATATTTAGTGGGAGTTTGTAATTATGCTTGTATGAGATATTCGGTTTTCAGTTTTTAAAGCTTAAGGATATTTCTGCAGAAATAAATTAAGTTTCAGTTTATTCACATTCTGACTCTATTAAGGTTGATCTCATTTAAGGGTGGACCAGTTGGAAATAGACACGTTATGATCACATTACGTGAAATTTCCATACTACACATCCACATCATGATTCATGTCATTCGATTATGTCAATATATGTGACCATTGTTGGTTGAGTTACGAATAAATGTGGCAAAAGCTGCTTTGATCCTATATTGATATAATTGATGGACGGAATTGTTCGGGACACATTTCGGTAATGACAGAAAAGTTGAGCTCACTACGGTTATTAATAATACAAAATTATAAGGTTTCACATATAGTTCAAGTGGGAGATTGTTGGATTATAAATCGAACATTGAACTATTAAAGTGGTCATATGTGTTTATAATATATTGAGCATTAATGTGTCATATAGGGTGTTGACCTTTGATGTGTAGAATTTAAGAGGTAATATTCAATTTTGTGATGGGTTGAATTGAATAATTACCACATTAGGCAGCCAAGGGTTCCTTGGGTTGTATATATAATTTGGTCCCCGTAATACAAGGCCAATGAGGAATCATATTCTTTTATCCCATTAGAGAGATATGTGAGAGACTTTGGAGAAGAAAGAACAAATTAGACTCTCTAAAGGGCCTTGCTATTATGGAAGAGCCGAATTGGTGGTGCTCTCTCACACAAGACAGCAATGGATTAAGGTACGCTTCCGCTATTTAGTTTTATATTCAATATAGATGGTCCTGCGGTGATCAGCGATGGTTTTCGTCGGATCTAACAGAGTTCACAAAGAAAGTTGGTGAACTTACGAACACCCTAGTTCTACTCAGTTTTTTGGTCTGCTTTCCAGTTTGTGCTAATTGATAGCCTTAAAAAAATTCATAAAGAGTCTTTACAAGTATTAGTGCGGGAGAGGAGATGGGGTCCAAAGACTAATTAATGTCTATTTGGTAACCTTACTTTAAGAATTGTTTTTTTCTTAAATAGGTTTGTCTTTAACTATACGGTAAGGTTAATATATTTGGCCTAAACGGATTGAATATCTGCATCTTATCCGAAAGGATTCGAAAACCATAAAAAACTCAACATTCGAAATCTTTTCCGTTCCGCCTATCAACTCCTGCGATATGTGATTTGAGGAAATAAATCTGCTGTTATTCCAAAGAGATAACAGAACCCTGTTGTCGAGATTCACGCATGAAAAAATAATTCTCTTGAGATTTGTACATGAAAATTTTTGAATGGTTGAGATAGGAATAACAGAATCCTGTTATTCCTTTGAAATAACAACATATTTACTTTTGAAGCGTAATATTTTGTCTTAACATAATTTTTTTTGACAAATTATTTGTTTTACCAAAATTTTCTTATATTTTTAGTAGAAAATAAAATTCTGCCAAAAATATCCGAGTTTCTAATGCGATTCATCCTATTTCGGTTATACAATCAAGTCACTGATTTCAATTCCTATTCTGATTTTGAGAACCATGACTGGCAACATGCTCCTGGCCAATGGTTATCTTCAATCCAGAATTCCAGACATCTCTCTCCTGTAGAGTCATTACAAGGAGAAATTAATACATGGACCCAGCCTGCTATTAGTTACTGTACACGAAGAGTTAGGCCTTCACTGGACATAGCTGATCTCATCATTTTTATCATTTGACTCAACTCCTTTGTTCTCGTTATATGAGAATCTATCACTATTTGGTTAATTTACAGAAGATCTTCTCTACTTTTTTAATTTTTAGTTTTTTTTTTTTATGCAGATAACTTAATTAGAGATTCACATACAAAATTCAGATACTGCATCTCAGAGTTTGCAAGTGATATTTGAACTTTTTAATTATTTTAATTATTTCATTATTTGTATCTATTAAGTTTGATTTTAAATTACAAGTAAACTAATTGGCTTGCACCATTAGTTCTAGCGTTGTTTCCAATATTACAGCTATTAACTTTGAATAATAGACCAAGTCTAATTGATATATGCATTGCATGAATAGCTTCTGCCACGTGGTGATCAGTCGTTAATTTGAGGCAAAGGTCGTAGAGGTCGCAAGTGGGACCTGATCATGATATATATAATTATACACAAATATTTACCAAACAGAAAAAATAAATGTTCAAGGATAGTTTGATGAAAATAAGAAAAATATCTGTAGAAATATTTATTTAATAAGCTATAATGAAACTCATTCGTCAACATGAATTGATCAATTGAAAACATATATAGACAAAACTGGACCAATATTCTAATGTGTGGTTTGTTTGCAGCCCTACATATATAAAACAGCACCCCGTTATTTGAATAAAAATATTATGGACAGTTCAGATTACAACCAACGGACATATATAATTTAGACGACCGTAAGATATTTTTGTTCGATATATACATGAATAGTAGTAGATACATCAACGGAAAATTAGGGACGTACAAGCAACCCGTTTAATTTGCTTGACCCGATTAACCCGACCTGAAAAAAGAAAAATAGATTTCAATTTTAGTGATTTAGTTACATATTAGATTTTAACTAAATGGAAGAAATACATATTGGTTATATTAAAACCCGGCACATGACTGTATCTTTAAAAAAATATTTTGGTTAAAACCCAACAAATTTGTATCGTATAATTTCACTACTAGAATTCCTTTTTTTTCAAGGACAGGAAAATGACTTGTTCCAATGGGGTACCGTTGGAATAGGCCCAAAAATCGTCATTTCCAACGGTCACCGTTGGAAATTCTACCGTCGCAACAAGCCTCGATGGAAATAGCCAAAAAATTTGTCATTTCCATCGGTTACCCTTGGAAAAAATCTTATCTTACCTTTTCCAACCGAAGCCCCTTGGAAAATCAACGCATGAAAATAGTTTGACACCCGACCCAAGTCTGTAGTATTTCCAAGGGCATCATGTGGGTCCCACTTGATTATTTCCAAGGACATTGAACCTGGGACCCACTGAGTATTTTCAAGGATAATTAAGGTGGACCCCACTAGATTATTTCCAAGGGTATTGAATATGGGACCCACTGAGTCCAAGGATAGTTAAGGTGAGACCCACTTGATTATTTCCCAGGGAGTGTATGTGCGTCCCACCAGAGTATTTCCAAGGCAAGGTCAAGTGGGCCCCACAGTATATTTCCATGAGAGTGTAGGTGGGCTCCATTTGAGTATTTCCAAGGCAAGGCCACATGGGCCCACAATATATTTCCAAGGAATTTTTATTTTCATTATTCCATGGGAATTCTCATGGAAATGTAATATTTACTGGTACTGTAACAGTTTGCCCACATTCTGTGATCCACCCTGTACCAATCTGGTACTATTATATATTCCCCAGTTCCTATTTAACCAAATAAACTCAAACACAAAAACAAACATATTTAAATCGAAAGCATATAATTAACATTGTGATAGTCATCATACATTGTACTAAAATATGTGCAAAACATATTACAAAAACAAGACAATATTGCACCTGTAAATATACTAAAATATACCACCACCTATTAACTAAAAGTCACAAAATAATCTGCCATGAAGAAATTGGCCATCAGCACCTGCAATTCATCATTTATATAACTTTTATAGAACTTATTGAATAAAATAAAATAAAATAATATTAATAGCCATGATTTAATTTTTTTTTTCAAAGGTAACCAAATCGCCCCTCCGGGGTGGGGGGGCGGTTTACCCTTCATACCAGACCGCTCCACCGTGGGGCGGTTTTCTACAGTAATTTTTTTTTTAGGATTTGAATGTTACAATCTAAATAATGAGAAATGTTCAATTTTTGTACTAAAGTTAGATCGTGGCTTAAAGTATTCCTTGTTTGGTTAGAGTTGATAGAGCACTAAAATTTTGGAAGTCTAAGTTGATTTCTTATTAATAATTAGATACTAATTATATAATAACTATAATGTGCCAAAATGTGGCAAGACGTTTGCGGTACGTGGTGATTGGCGCACTCATGAGAAATGTGTTTTTCATATTTTTCATATTAAAATGTGTTTTTTATATATCTTGGCAGAAGCTGCAAAGTAACATTAAAATATGTTTGGAGACCAAGTTTTACATATTTTTTTACTATTTTTTCAGAATTTTATAAAATCATTGCTTTGCTGAAATTTTTAATGAAAAGTTGTGATTTTAAAAAATTCTGAAAAAATAATACAAAATTCTAAAAAAAAAATGTAAAATTTGATCTCCAAGCACAATTTAATATGAAGAACATATTGGAAAGTTTGAATCTATTATTTGAACTTTGAAAAATACAAATATGAGTGAGAAGTAAAATACCCTCTTTATTTCATAAAACAAGTTAGCCTTCTATAATTATCAGATATCATTTAGAAAATGCTTCCTTTATATTCATTCACGATAGATCAATATTAATAATTCCATTAAACCTTTTTCCAGGAGACAGCAAACCTATAAGAACAAATTCAAAATTCTCTTTTATGTATTGTATCTTTTAAATCCAAAGTTATTTTGATTCTCTTATTTCTTCAAACTTAATTCTGCTGGTTTAGATCTCTCAATTATTTTGTTTCTTCAATTGCCAACCCTTTTAATTCTCAATTGCAATATGATGCCTACATATTGAGTAATCAGTAATTACAATAACATAATTGATGTATACATGCTTGTACAGGCTCCACTAGGAACTCCAATTCTAGGAAAGATCTAGTTATATGCAATTATCCTAAAGACCAAACTGTATTATTGAGAGCTTTTTTCGATCGTGATGCTACTCATATGTGTAGCTTCTAGCCATATAGCAGTGTTCTCGCATTACAAGGGCAATGTTGTCAAGAGATACATTCTTTTGAAATGCACCAAACTGAAAGTGTTCTTCACCATTGCTTCGTAAGCCCTCTTTTGTTTGTCTACATAACACTTGAAGACTTTGCATTGCTCTCAACAACCTGAAATTTTCCTTCATATTTTTACAAAATAACAGTATCATGAGCTCCTTCAAAGCAATGAGCATTTCTCTTACATTATGCCCATCATTTATAAAAATGCCCAAACTTGCATTCAATTCTTTCTCATCTCGAGAACTAGCCTTTGGTCCAGTGGCTAAGGCACATGGTCTCTATGTGAGAGGTCATGGGTTCGAAACCCAGATGGGGAAAATCATTTGTTGTAATAACAGGGGTATTAAATAGTTGGGTGGCTTGACCTCCAATCTTTACTCAAAAAAAAAAAAATTCTTTCTCATCTCAAAGAGGGTTAATTTGGGTTTTTTTTTTTTTTTTTTTTTTATAATGAATTAAGAAGGTTACACAGCATAAAACATTCAACTATTGAAGTAATTGTTTATGGTACCTCATGATACCTCATGATACCTCATTTTCTATAAATATACTAATTGTTTATGGTTATATCAAATTGAAGTAATTTGATCATCATTATCATCAAGATCCATGCATGTTAAAAAATATTTGTTTCAAGTATAGATTTACCAGAGTTTTCCACAATTTTTCTCATGAGTGCGCCAATCACCACGTACCGCAAATGCCTTGCCACATTTTGTCACATTATAGTTATTATATAATATATTTATATAATTAATATCTAATTATTAATAAGAAATCAACTTAGGCTTCCAAAATTTTAGTGCTCCATCAACTCTAACCAAACAAGGAATAATTTAAGCCACGATCTAACTTTAGTATAAAAATTGAACATTCAAATCCTAAAAAAAAAAAAATACTGTAGCAGGCCGCCCCACGATGGGGCGGTCTGCCCTGAATAGTAAACCATCCCACCGTGGGGCGGTCTGGTATGGAGGGTAAACCGCCGGGGGGGCAGTTTGGTTATCTTTAATTTTTTTTAAATAGTGGTTATTAATATTAGTTTATTTAATTTTTTGGTTATGAAAAAAAATGCCGGTATAATTTAATTGTGTATCTTGTAATAAGTTTTTAAAATGTTATGAATTATGTTTATGATTAAAATACTTTTCCAAATACATCATTGAATTTATTTATCTTTTATTTACTTGCGTTTGTTCATTTTTTATTATATATATATATATATGTTGTCCAATAAATATAATATTCTTCTTGTTATAGTTGAATATATTCTAAAAGTTCATTTTCCTCTCAATGGAAGCAAAGTATAGAGAGAGAGAGAGAGAGAGAGAGAGAGTGTAAGTGTGAGAGGCTAGGGATGACATCTTTCTCTATACCTGCACCAAAGGCTGATCCCTTGAACAAACTAGAGGCAAAGTAAATTGTATTGGGAAAAGCATATTGATTGCTCTCAAACTAAAAATAAGTTTTAAGTGCTTGCATTTGAGTCTCTGAAGCACTATTCATGCATTAAATCTAGGGGAAGAGAAAGCTAGATAGTTTTGTAATTCACTGGTTTGTCATCATCTCCGTGAATAAGGTGAGGGTTTTTTTTATCATATATTATGCATAATGATTAGTAATTCGAGGTTTTGATGAAAACAAGAATATCTATAGATTCTTCAATAAAAAATATTAAAAAAAATAACATCTCTTGAACTGAAAGAGCTACATGTGATAAAAAAAATGTTGATAAAATTTGACCAATCCAATCTAAAACTTGTGTACAGCCCTTCTTGGTTACTCCGGACCTACTCGATCAGATCTGCTGCATTTCTTTCTCTGTTGAAGAATTGTCTCTCAAGTCTCAAACACAAGGTACAACTACCTAAATCTCACATCTCCTTGCTTTCTTATTCTATGAGTAGATCGTGCATAGGTAGCGAGTAAAATTTTATAATATACATACCGATTTGAATATGCACCAATCCTACATGCACCATGTACTTACGTGTGTCATGTCGTGTCCAAATCCCTTTCCCCTGCACGCGCACAGGCACAATAAGGACACGTTTAGACACAACACCAGCAAATCTATG
Organism: Carex cristatella; assembly: GCA_024447775.1. Taxonomy (NCBI): domain Eukaryota; kingdom Viridiplantae; phylum Streptophyta; class Magnoliopsida; order Poales; family Cyperaceae; genus Carex; species Carex cristatella. The sequence goes on from JAJHPF010000023.1 coordinate 437,144, forward strand.
TGCTATATATGTGCTATGTGGTGCCGTGTTTGAGCTATGGTTTTGTTTCAACATTCACTATATATTTCCAAAATATAAGGATTAATCAGGTATTTAAACATTTGATCCAAATCTACAAAAAATAAATTGTGCTTTCTTTGAATTTTTACAAACATCCCTCTTTTAATCATTAATTTTGCTTAAAAATACTGTAAATATCATCACTGAATTCACCAATTTCTCATTTTATACTGGTAGGGGTGTTTTTCTTAATTCTTCTATCAAAATGTACCAATTGTATTTTACATTGTTATTAATAAATTTATACACATGAGATTTTTCGTTATAAGAATAAAAATATCTAATGCAAATAATATTAACAGATCTAATCTTGATAAAAATAGTAAAGAAATTTGGTTAATTAGTTTTTTTCTTACATGCCGTACACACTAAACTTCCCTACTCCCCAATTCCCCAAGTCTAATCCAGGCTGTACTTTTTTTTTTCTTTGTTGAGTAAAGTTGGGAGTCAAATTATTTAACTAGTTTAATATCAACATATCATCCGTCATTCAGATTTGAACCTACAACCTCTTACACAGAAATCATTTGTCTTACACAGAAATCATTTGTCATTGCCACTAGACTAAAGCTTAAATCTGGCTCTTACATGAATTTCATCCTAGTCTCTATAAGTTTGGATTTCGAAGTAGTATGTACTAGATGAACGACAAAATATGAGAGTACGCGCGTACTAGCTACTTTATAGATGAAATAATTCAGAGGCCAATTCTCAATCCACAATTAAATACATATTAATTAAGGATTTAAAATATTATTTCGGTTAAAACCCGACACATTTGCATCATGTAATTAAATGTTGTATCTTTTAATAAATTTTTCAAGTGTTCTAAATTATTTTTTGGATCAAAATAATTTTAAAAATGAACTATGCTTATGCATCATTGAATTTATTCATCTTTAGTTTTACTTAAAAAAATTGTTTATTTATTATATATTATATCAATATGTTGTCTAATAAATAATATTTTTATTGTTTGTTAAAATATATTCTAAAAACTCATTTTCCTCTCCCTGAAAAGAGAGAGAGAGAGAGAGAGAGAGAGAGAGTGTTCAAGTGTGAGAGAGAAGACATCTCTCCTATATATGCCTTACTTCACCATGGGTTGATCCCTTGCACAAACTAGAGGCAAAGTCATGTCCGAAAAGGGAAAAACATATTGATTGCTCTCAGACTAAAAGGAAGTTTGTAGGTGGTTATATTTGTCTCTATAGTATTATAATATATTCATTCATGCAATTTAGGGGAAGAGGTTTGGAATCCACTTGCTTGTCGATCGCCTTCTCCTTGAATAAGGTGAGGTTTAATTATTTCCATATTTTTTATGAATTAAAATATTAAAATGTACAGAAATAAATATATAAATCTATATAGAGAAATAAAAGAGCAACTTATTCGTCAATATATATATATATATATGAATTGAATTGAAATTGCCAAAAAAATTTTGACCAATTCGATTCACAACTTGTACATGTACAGTACAGCGGAAAATAGCGCATGATTATAGGAATCTGGAGAACATGAAGTCTTGAAGCCCTCTCAGATTTGCTGCATTTCTTCTAATTAAGTTGACGAATTTTCTACTAATTAAGGTACATCTCCCGAAATTTTTATTCATATGAATATGAAAAAAAAATATTAAAAATATAAAATATTGCGGTGGAAATTTAAAAATGAGAAGGCAAACATAAGTTATGGCATCCTTGTGGAACGCCACAAGAACTATCAAAATCAGAAAAAATGAAAAAAAAAATGTTATAATTGGAACGCCATAAGCCATCTTGACCAAAAAAAAAAAAAAAAAAAAAAGTAGGACGTCATAACACACTACCAATTCCACAACTCATAAAAACCAAAAGACATCCATATTTGTCTTTTCATCTCATTTTTTTTTCATTTCCTTCGTTGGTACGGCTTATGGCATCTCTTTGCTTTCATATTGTAGCATGCTTCTGTTTGAGTCGCTATGATATATGCTCTTATGTGATTAAAAAGGCCGTTTCTTACTTGTTCAATTGTTTTGGCATATCACACATGAACAAATGAACAAATGAATCAGACGTGATAATTTTTGCCTTAGGTGAATAATAGAACAAACAATATCCCTGCCGATTTTTTTTATTCAAAACATAAAAAAAATTAAAATTTAATCGGTGGCATCATTTTCGAAAAATATTTCAAAATTGCACTACGTATTGTAGTGATTCATTCCATTATTTTATTGGACACTACTGTTCATCGAGATTTTTTTTTTTTTTTTTATTACTGTAAAAACGTCAATCGAAAAGTAGAAATAAATTCAGAAATAATTTCCTTTTTAAATTAGGCTGAAATTCAAATTATTTCTCATGGATAATGTTTCTTTAAATTTTTTAAAACTTTAAATTCTATTAATAAAAAAAATGGCCACGTTGTGGTACGTGCGTATATTAATTGCAAAGCCATGATGGATTGTGAGGGGGGGGGGTGTTAACTTAATGATCTTATTCAAATTTAATGATTTAAGGAAAAAAAATATATTCATACATAACTAAGAGCAAGCAAACATACATTTTGAAACATGTATTTGTTCAAATTCCAATAATTGAGTCAGGTCAATATGCTGTGGCCAATTTTATATATGGTTGATTATTAATCTATGCTGAACTAACAATTTTGGGTAATTATTAGTCAAAATTAGGAAAATTGTTTGGTCTACAAAATCCTCCTTTGGCTCAACCGCTCAATAACATTTTTAGAAATAGGTAAACACGTCATTTATTTTGGCTTAAGTGTTATCTTTGGTTATTTGCAGAGAAGCTTGATATATTGGCCGTAAGCAAAAATGGATGCGGTTGCTATAAGCACAGCAAAATCTGCATTGAATTCGGTAGTTAAAACAGCAGCAACAGCCATCATAGATGAAATTGGTTTACTGCTAGGGGTGCAGGAAGAGCTATTTTTCATCAAAGAAGAACTTGAGATGATGCAATCCTTCTTACGGGCTGCATCAACAGATAATGTGAAAGGCAATGTCGTGAGCACATGGATCAAACAAGTCCAAGAATTGGCATTTGATGTGGAGGATTGCCTCCAAGAGGCTTCTATTTACCTGATGAGAAAACGTTGCCTTCCTGTTATGTTCTCGGTGAAGAAACGGGACCATATTGCAAGAAAAATCCGTGTGCTGAAAACTAGAATTGTGGATGTGAGTAACAGAAACCAGCGGTATAACCTGATTAACAAGGACAATGGTGGCCACGGATATGATGAGAGTGCCTCTACTAGATCGATTGCCAATGTACAATCTTTGCTTGTAGGTTTGGATGAACCGAAAAAAAAACTTGTTGAGCTTATTTCGAAGGAGGATGGGGAAGTAATTTCAGTGGTAGGAATGGGTGGTGTTGGAAAAACCACTCTTGTCAGAGAGGTCTATGGATGCCAAGAAGTTAGAGACGAGTTTAAGCATTTTGCTTGGGTGACTATCCAGCATCCTTTCAACACGGAAGAATTTATAGAAAGCTTGGTCAAGCAAATCCCATCTAATCCGGATGATAATAAGTCGGAGCTATTACCCAAAAAAACATCAAAAGAAAAGGTAATTGAATATCTAAAGGACAAGAAGTATTTGATTGTACTAGATGACCTTTCGAGTTTGTCAGAATGGGATAAGATAAAAGATGTGTTACTGTTACCTCTGACCAATGGAAGCCGAATCATAGTAACCACACGATACAAAAGTCCTCTGGCAGAAACCATAACTCACCCAAGTGAAAATATATATGAGATCAAGAAACTTTCAGAAAAGGACGCTTTTGATCTCTTTTGCAAAGCAGTATACAAGACTTCAAATTATCGTCTTGTTAGTGATGTGGGTCCCAGTAGCACTGAGATAACAGAAGTTGATAGTATAGTGCAGGAGCAGCCCACAACCATCCGTTTTACTAAGGACATGGATACCAAAGCTCGTTTAATTATAGAGAGCTGCGGTCGGTTACCACTTGCCATTGTAACTATTGGCAGTTATCTAGCAACCAAACCTAAAACAAGTGCTGAATGGATGGAAATGCATAAACAACTTAGTTCAGAGCTTACCAATAACCGGGAGCTAGGGGTGGTGAAGACGGTTCTTACTAAAAGTTATGATGGCTTGCCATACCATCTCAAGCCATGTTTGTTGTATCTAAGTGTTTTCCATAACCATAAGGAAATAAGGCGATCAAGGATAATAAGGCGATGGAGGGCTGATGGATATGTAATGGCAGACCGTAAAAAGACGGCAGAGGAGGTAGGAAAGGGCTATTTCTATGATCTCATGGGTAGAAGTTTGGTTCAACCATCACAAATGAGCACAATTATCAATGGAGATGTTAAAAGATGTAACATTCATGACATGATCTACGAATTAATTCTTGCAAAGGCTGAAGATGAGAATATGGTATCAGTGCTTGAAGATGAAAACCTCATAACCATGACAGATAAGGTGAGGCACCTTGTAATCACAGGTGAAACATGCAATGGGGAGAAAGTCCTAGAAAGAGTGAAGTTGTCCCACATGAGATCCCTATCCATCTTTGGAGAGGTGCGAGACTATCTTAAATATTCTAGAATAAAGTTGTTAAGAGTGCTAGATCTAGAAGACACTATAAATTTGAATGATAGGGACCTGAGGAGCATAGGCAAGCTTCGTCACTTAAAGTACCTTGGTCTCAGGGGGACAAAAATTAGAAAACTCCCGAATTCATTGGGAAAACTTAGTGAACTTGAGACCCTTGATATTAGAAACACAGGGGTAGTCGAACTAACGACAGGACTTACTAAGCTACACAAGTTAAGCTATCTACGTGCAGGATCAGTTCGCTATATTGATCGCCCAAAACCAATAAATGATTTCGGTTATCATATAGATATTATCACTGAAATTTGGCAAAAAAAGTTTGTTGATAAATATTTCCCAACAGTTAAAGAAACGGCAAGTTCTATTGCAGCTGTTGTTAGAATCTTCTGTCTTATATGTTGTTTATGTCCTATTTTACCTCCTGCATATTTAGAAGAGTTTTTGAACGATAAAGCTGAAGAACGTTTTTCAGGTGGGGTGAGGGTTCCAGGAGGAATAGGTAAATTAAGGTCCCTAAATAATTTTGGCGTCATTGATATTGGTGGGAGTAAGAGTTTAGCAAAGGAGATGCAGAATCTTACCAACCTACGTAAGTTAGCAGTGAATGGTTTCACCGAGAATAATGGGAAAACATTAGCAAAGGTGATTGATGTGCTTAAGCACTTAAGGTCGTTATTCCTTGCAGAAAAACGGAGGTCTGGAGGGCTCAAGTGCTGCTTAGAATCTGTATCCTCCCCACCCAAGTATCTTCAATGCCTAAAGTTAGAAGGCCGTATTGGCAAATTACCTAATTGGATCAGTGCCCTTGAGAATTTAGAGAAGATACATTTGAAAAACACTTACCTAACGGAAGATATTAAAGCCATTGAAAAGCTGCCCAACCTGAAAATTCTCTGTTTGCGACAGCACTCGTTTGAAGAAGATGTGAAGGAACTTTGCTTTGGCGAGGGTACATTTCCAATGCTGCAGGTAATGATTCTTGAGAAGTTAATTTGGTTAGAATCGGTGTCAATTAAACAAACAGCCTTGAAAAGACTTGAGGTGCTAAAGATCAGAGATTGCTTGCTGGATATTAGAGAGGATTGGGTGTCGGGGTTGGAGTTTCTTGTACAGGGGTTGGAGTTTCTTTTACAACTCAAGGAGATGGAGGTGGAGTACTATAAAAGAGAAGCGGGGCTCTATTTTTGGCATAACGAGGGTAAAAGAGAGTTTGTGAGAAAGATACATGAACAACTCAAGAAGCTTCCAAAAGAACCCGTTCTCAGGGTGATTTGAAGACTGGTTGTAATAAATGATGCTGCGCCACTGGTTGAAATGAGCATTTATTTATTGGTCAAATAGTGTAAAACTGTTGAGTTTGGAATTAATTAAGGAACTGTTGTTATTTTCTTCTTTTTATTTTTCCTAATGTATTTCCCTTTTGTTGGTGTGTAATAAATTGACTTGATATTTCTAGACTTATGTTGCTATTATATATACTTTTGTTATGGTGTGTAATAAATTGACCTGATTTCTTGACTTATGTTGTTAATATATTGCAATTGGTAATATTTTGTATTATGTTGCACTTTCGATCGATGTACTTTTTTTTTTACCTATATGAAGAAACAAAATTATTATGTCCTTTAGTTCGAGAAGTTTATTTGTGATTTTTGGGGTCCTAACTCTCTGGATTTTTGAAGTAAGAACTATGCTGATTTTTCTTGTTTATTTATTCTTATTCATTTTTCTTTCTTGCTTTCTTCTTGTTTCTCTTTGGAAACATGAATATTAGTCAAAGATAACCTAAATTTCAGAATAAAATTAGAGGCACCAGACTACTGTATAATTCATATTGATTATTTAAATAAGGGAAAACTGAGAACAATCAAAATCCAACATAAACATACCTCGAATATTAAATGCATTGATATGGCAATTTTATCTCCCAATAGATATATTGTGGAACAAGTAATAAATACAAACGTGTAAAACCTAATTAGCTCTAAAAGAGAATGATATATAGTTTGTAGGCCTATACCCAAATAAAAAGTTAAAGAAGCTCATGCGCTGAAAAAAAATGAAAAAAAAAATGAAGAGAACAGAAAACATTATTGGAAAAAAAAAATACTATAAATAAACAACAATTTTTGTCAGATAACAAAAATGAGAGATGAAAAGTATCAAATAAGATGTAAATACTAATTTTTCTAACCAAAGAAATTTATGGACGAACGACGTCTTTTTTTTTTTTTTTGCCCCCGAGTATTAGAAACTCATGAGGCCAGAGAAAAGAAATGATGGGGATGGTTATCTTTAGTGCAGAGTTCCAGACATCTCTATCTCTCCAGTTAAATCGTCAAAAGGAGAAGTAATTATTGTACACCAAAGGGTCGGAGCTTCAACAGACATAGCTGGTCACATTAGTACCGTCATTAACTTTTAAATTTTAGACCAAGTCTAGCTGAAATACACATTGCAATGATCGCTTTTGCCACGTAGTTATTGGTCATGAATTTGAGGAAAAGTCGTAATCAATGAATGATTCTGTAGCCACATATTTTTGGGCCTAGAAAATATGTAGGGCCCGTATAAATAAATCGATTTCAGGCCCAAATTTATGCCTCATGTCCGACCTTTGAGAAAGGTCTTCCTAAATTCACAAAATAATTCGCAACCGTTTTTTTTTTTTTATTACCTTATTACAGTCAGGGGGAATAGGTTAGGTTATCATTATTCTGTGGTTAAGGTGAAATTGGATTTCCAATAGGTAATTTGTTCATGTAATCACACTATTTACCTAATATTTTTTAACTACATATAATTTGTGAAAAAAAAAAAAAAATCAAAGATTGTGGTCGTACGTAATTTTGCTCAAATTTGGTGCAGAATCTTTTTTTGGTTTTAATTGAGTTTGTTTGATATAGACTTGGTTTATTTACAATGCACGAGAAATCATTTTTTCATCCACTTCTTCAGGTAGTGTATATTTGCATTGCAAAAGAAATATCTATTTGTAGAGGTACTACTTTTATCCGATTATCCGGATTTGATCCGGAACCAACCTGAATCCGAACCGGAGCCGACCCGGATCTGATTAATTTGGATAAGATATGGTTTAAAAAACTATAACGTCCCGTCACATCAACTATTTTTAGTCATTATCATAAATCATTTCGAGAGAACGTAACGACTATTATATATACATTATAAGTATATATGTAACACCTCATCATGGCTAGGTGCATTTTGAAAGCTTATTTAAAATACGATAACTTTTATACAAATCAATACTAATTAAATTGTTAAATATTAGAACCTAGATTTGAGCTACCCCTTTTGATAACCTTCTAAACTTAACTTCAGCTGGATTTTTCAGACGGACAGCTGTTAGTTTTATAATCACAGCTCACTCTGAACGTATATATGTTAAAAGACAATCTCAGTACATAGTTGTATTATTATTTATGCTTACAAGAATTAAAAAAATATATAATAAAAACATTATAGGTCTTTTGTAACAAATTATATTTCATAAACAATATTATGATAATTTGAACCCATAAATAATATTATGGCTGGCTCATTATAAAGCTAATTACGAAACATAATTAAGCATCTTAATTGCATATATGAGTTTTCTAGTAAGTTCACCCAAAATACATTATTACTCTCACTTATAGAAATATATCAAGACCAACCGGGATCTTCTAATATATAAAGAAATATTATTTTCATTTTGATCTTTCATTTGATATATTCGGATATTTCAAACTTTCCAAATTTTCATTTCAATTGGAGGGTAAATGCATACCATAAATCGATCCCTCGATTTCTATTAACTTCTATAATTTCGATGGTTAAATTTGGCCAATTAGGCAATCACAAGGACCATGTAAATTAATGCTGCTCATTATATAATTACCTTAGCGCTTCCTATTTAATTTAAACAAAAAGAAATATAAAAATAAACAAAGATTTCAACAGCCACCTTTAACCAAGGCAGCAGCCACCGCAACCATGTGCTTCGACCATCATGTGTTGCCTAACTGAACACGACCCGCAACCGCCACCCTATTTCTTGTGCGTTCCGAGTTTCCAAGGTAACCCAAGACCACTAATTAATTAGATTTAAATATTTAAATTAGTGTAGTAATTCGTTAATCACTAGATCAATGATTTCGATGAATAATAATTAGGTAATTATGAATAAATCATTAGTTTATTATATGTGTACAATTCTTTTCTTTCTTTAATTTCTGTTCTTATATCTATGTTATACTTTTATTATTTCAAATCTTGTACGGTCATAGATTTTCTATTCAATCTTTATGTAGAGTAAATTTATTTCATTATTTGATAAAATGAAGTTCGGTCATGCACATATTTTATTTCCTTATGGCTCTTTTAATAAGAAAAGTGAAGTTTATTTCTATTAGATTTTGTTGTCCTATAATTATTATTAATAATAAGTTTTGTTAGCAAATAATAAATATTTAATAAGGTGTTAAACTTGTTTTTATATGCTTGTCTATATATCGTCATAACAAAGTTTATATCTGCATATCTTTAAATCTTATAATTACGTTTCAACAAATATATAAATATATATATATATAAACCGGAGAAATTATTTTCCATAAATTATAATAGATCAAAGACACTGATATTTTATTCATTCACTAGATGTTTTATGTTGTGGCTACGCCGCAACCGCTATGGTGATGTTGTGCGTGGATGTCAGCTTGAAGTTGATGTTTTTGTTAATGGAGCACAGATTTGTTACATGTTCTATTACATATCTTTCATCTTCAAGGAGCAAAGCTGTAGTTGTTCGTGTGGTGTCCCCCTATATGTCAAAATGGGAATGATAATTTGTTGTCAGTAAGAAGGGATGACAATTTCGTACGTCAGAAGTGTACAATCTTAGTTGTTTATACAATGGTTCTATATTGTATGTGCTAATAAAATAGATCTAGCAATCACTTTTGCTAGGAGAAAAATTAAATGAATTGAACAAATACCCTAACAAACCAAACCCTGAATCTAACATGATACCGAAATTGGCATATTTGAAACAATGAAACTGTAACATGATGGATAAAGAAAAAAGGTTTAAGAACATACACTAAGCTTTGTCTAGACTTGCAATTGATCTTCTCCTCTTTGATTACGGCTGTTTCTTTTGTTTTTGCTAAGGTATCAGGAAGAAACTCAGCAAGAGCTGAGAGATTATACGCCTTAATTTTTTTTTTTGTCGGCTCCTCAATTTCTGTCTGCAGAAAAGAAAAAGAGAAAAAATAAAACAAATATATCAGCTTTTAATGGCATAAATCACATCAGAATATAGTGAGGAATTTTAATGGCCTAAAGTCCAAAGAGTTAATTCAAACCACTCAATATGATCTTGATATTAAAATGTCCATGTTTTGCTTGGAGACCAATTTTGTATTTTTTTTTTTTTGAATTTTTTTACTGTTATTTTTAGATAGGTAGAAAATACACTGTTTATTAAACAGAAGATTCTCGACCATCCAAAAAAACAACGATTTTGTACTTATCTAAAAAAAATGGGTAAATTTCATCGGAGGTCACTCAATTTTGCTCTTTGTTACGAATTTGTCACTCAACTTTCATTTGTTCTTCGGTAGCCACTGAACTTTGTATTAGTTTCGATTAAGTTACTCTGTTACATTTTACATCCAAAAAGTTAACGGAATGTGATGTGGACTCCACTTCATCATGCATAATAACTTGCATAAGTTTTTTTGGAGACATCAAACATTTCCCTCCACTTACTTTTCTTCTCTACCTTCCTTTATATTTTTTCTTTCTGACTCTACACGGACTCTAGGTCAAAAATTCTTTTCTACATTCTCTTCTTTTTCTCTTTCTCCCAGCAAGCCTCTTTCTCATCTTTATTTTAGCAAATGGCGGCTCCATTTCAATTTCTAAAACAGGATTGACACTTTCTAATTCTTATTCTCCTTTTTTATTCTTTTTTTTACTGTAGCATAATTTTTAGAGAAGGGATCAAATGCCTCCAGATTGAGTTTCTTTTTTGTGAAACCCAAAATCCATACGCTCCAACTCTAACCTCTCTTCCTTCTTCCTTTGCTCCTAAACCCTAATTTTGCATGAAATTGAAGGAGTCTGCTGGTTAAACAATGAAGCATCGACAACACCCACATGTGTGGCCTATTTACGGTATGATGATGTCAAGAAATATTGTTTGAGAAATTGAGGAATTGAGGAATTGAGGAATAAATGTGATGAACAGTTTATTTTTCTTATTGAACCTCTATTTTACATTACTGTTACAAGGCTTATATAGCCAAGAGATATAACGGTAATCTCTGTCCGTACATGTTTGTAACGGTACAGTCCCTATAAATAAAGAAATAATAAATTGAAGTTCCTCTACTGTGGACTCTTTATTTTTCTAAATATGGGCTATGATGGAGAACACCCTCACAGGTCTGAGCCCATTATTACTTCCTCTAAACTCTTATTTCTTAACACTCCCCCTCAAGCTAGGATTATAGAGATCGTATAATCCTAGCTTGCATGAAATATTCTCGAAGACCTTGGCGCTTAATCCTTTTGTAAATATGTCTGCCAATTGATCTTCACTCTTGACAAATGGAGTTTCTATTTCTTTAGTTTGGATTTTTCCTCGGATGTAATGGCAGTCCACTTCAATATGTTTGGTCCGCTCATGAAAGATTGGATTTGCCGCAATGTGTCTCGCCGCTTGATTATCGCAATACATTTGCATTGGTTCTTTAATTTTGATATTAAAATCGGCTAGCACCTGTTTAATCCACGTCAATTCACTTGCGGTTGATGCCATAACATGATACTCTGCTTCTGCACTTGATCGCGCCACAACGCTTTGCTTCTTGCTCTTCCATGTGACTAAATTTCCGCCTACAAATGTGCAAAAGCCGGTTGTCGATTTTCTATCGAAGCTTCCGGCCCAATCTGCATCGGAATAGCCACATATAGCATTAGTGCCATTTTTCCTCATCCAAAGTCCTTTCCCTGGAGATCCTTTTAGATACCTTAATATTCTATTAATAGCATCCATGTGAGGTGTTCTTGGTTTATGCATAAACTTACTAATTTGGCTCACGGCAAAAGAAATGTCCGGTCTAGTTACGGTTAAATAAATCAATTTTCCTACAAGTCTTTGAAATTGGTTTATATCACTCAATGGTTCACCACATTCGACATTGAGTTTTATATTTGAGTCAATAGGTGTAATGGCCGGTTTGCATCCTAATTTACCGGTTTCTTTGAGCAAATCAAGAATATATTTTCTTTGAGATATAAATAACCCTTTCGAAGAATAGGCAATTTCTATCCCAAGAAAATACTTCAATTTGCCCAAATCTTTTATCTCAAATTTTTGTTTTAGATTTCTTTTTACACTTTCAATTTCAATTTGGTTGTCTCCGGTTATGATTATGTCATCAACATAAACTAAAACTACAGTGGTACCATTCGCATTGTGTCTAGTAAATAAGGATGAATTGGCTAGACTCATTTTAAAATTACAAGATAATAAGAAAGAACTAAGTTTGCCATACCATGCTCTTGGAGACTGTTTTAACCCGTAGATCAATTTTTTTAACCTACAAACAAGGTTAGAAATTCCTTCTTTTTTATGACCGGGAGGTACAGACATATAAACCTCTTCTTCAAGTGTCCCTTGAAGAAATGCGTTCTTTACGTCCATTTGGTGTAAAATCCAATTTTATTAACCGCAATGGAAAAAAGAATTCTTACGGTGTTCATTTTAGCTACGGGTGCAAAGGTTTCATGATAATCAATACCATGAGTTTGGGTATAGCCTTTAGCAACTAACCTAGCCTTATAACGTTCAATGGTGCCGTCACTATTATATTTAATTTTGTACACCCATTTACACCCGACCGGTTTTTTGTTTTTTGGTAGGTTACATAATTCCCAAGTTTGATTTTTTACTAAAGCATGGAGTTCTTCTTCCATTGCCTTGCACCATTTTGGGTCCAATTTTGCAATCTCATAATTGGTTGGTTCTTCTACTCTTGATAAAGAATTTAAGAATGCACAATGATCATTAGAAATATTATTATAGGAAACATAATCTTGTATGGGGTATTGTACCGAATACATGACATAATCCTTTAATCTTGTGGGTGGTCGAGTTTGTCGGCTCGATCTTCTCATGGGTATTTCCTCCGCTTGATTTTCTTCATGACTTTCATTTCCTTCTTCCTCTTGTGTCTCTTCATGATTATCATTTCCTTCAATTTCTTCCAATGATTGCTCATTTCCTTCGAATTCTTGATTACCTATCTCAACATTATTTTCAAGAAAAACTTCTCTCCTTTCTAGGTTAGTAATGCAAGGTATAACAACTTCGTTTGACAATAATTGATCAAAATGATTTTCTTCAATTTTGTCATAGTAAGGTTCATTCTCAAAAAAGGTTACGTCTCTTGAGATGTAAAGTTTTTTTGTTTTCGGATCATAACACTTATATCCTTTCTTTTCAAGTGAGTATCCCACAAAAAAGGTTTTTATTGAGGTAAAGTCTAATTTATCTATTTTATTCTTATGAACAAAACAAGTACAACCAAAAACCTTTAAATGATCAATATTAGCTTTTTTTCCATAAAGGATTTCAATAGAGCTTTTAAAATCTAGAATGACACTAGGTAACCTATTTATCAAATAGGTTGCGGTGAGAACGGCTTCCGACCAAAAAATTCTTGGAACATTGTTTTTGAAATAAAAGTGTTCTAGTCATCTCAAGTAAATGACGGTTTTTTCTTTCGGAAATTCCATTTTGTTGAGGGGTATAAATGCAAGAAGTTTGATGAATGATACCTTTTTGTTTTACAAAATTCGAGAAATTTTGATTTATAAACTCCGTCCCATTGTCCGTTCTAAGAATTTTAATTTTTTTGTCAAATTGAGTTTCCACAAAATTTACAAATGTTTGAAAATGAGAGAAAACTTCACTCTTATTTTTCATTAAATACATCCAAGTGGTTCTTGAAAAATCATCAATAAATATAACATAATATTTAAACCATTATAAGAATTTATGGGAGCGGGTCCCCACACATCGGAGTGAATTAGCTCAAAAACTTCATTACTCTTAGTATTTGAATTACAAAATGGAAGTTTTGTATGCTTAGCTAGCTTACAAGCTTCACACTTGCTACAATCAAAATCCTTAAAATTAAACATAAATTTAAGTATCTTGTCGGAAGGATGTCCCACTCGTTTGTGCCATAGTTTGCCTAGATCTTCATTTTTCCTAGTACTCAAAATAAACTTGTTGCAATCCAAAAAATATAATCCGTTTTCTAAAAAACCTTCACCAATCTTCTCCTTGGTTAATAGATCCTGAAAAACGACACTTTTTTCTTTAAAAACAATTTCGCAATTTAATTCTTTAGCAAACTTACTAATTGATAATAAGTTCACGGAACAATTTTCAACATAAAAGACATCTTGAAGAAATTTCTTAGGGAAAATACTAATCATACCCCATCCTTTAATTTTAATTTTTTCATTGTTAGCAACCGTAAAATATTGTTCATCATTGATCGGACAATAATTTTTTAACAAATTTTGGTATCCGGTCATATGGTCAGTAGCACCGGAGTCAAGAACCCATTTAGTACAATTTTTAGGGGCATTTTTGGTTGAGAGACCTATCGTTAGACATTTATTTTTTAAATTCACTTTCTGGTTGAATACTGATTTCTCTGGGCTGGTTTTAAACTCACAGCTCAATTTGGTTTGAATTGCACCTTGGCCCGGTTTTTTAAATTGAGTTTGAGTTTGAATTTGAGTTAAACCTTGGCCCGTTTTTTGGCCCAGCAGCGCAGCCAGCATGGACTCCAGCCTGTCGAGCCTATCTGTTTCACCCCGACTCGGTTCAGCCCCATTTCCTGCGGAGAATTGTTTTTGTTTTTCTTCTCCGTTCTCTTCTTTCGCTGCGACCAGCCCTCTTCTATCCCCTTCCTTTGATTCTAGGGTTTTCGAGAAGCCCTTCTTCTTCGCCGCCCGGTCATTCTTTTTTGGGTCGGAGGTGAGGATGAAGCACCCAAGCACTTGTCTTGGGTGTGTCCGTCCCGCTTACAGTGCGAGCACTTCTCAATCTCCCCCTTACCTCGTCCCTTGTTGGCGTTGAAGTCTTTGGGCCGAGAAGGCGTGAGCCTCCGGCTTTGGGTTCAAGTCGGCGGTTTTCATTGCAACTCGCCTCGTTGCCTCTCTTGCGGATCCGAGCTGTGACATCATCGAATGTCAATTTTTCTTTGGAGAGAAGAATCTGAGCTCTAATAGCCTCATAGCTTGAATCTAGAGCTGCTAGAAAGGTGTAGATTTTGTCCATCTGTTCCCTTTCTTGAAGCACACTCAGGTCAGTTGTTAATGGTCTATATAATTTGAGCTCTTCGTATTTGGCTATTACATGCCCGATTAATTCGGGTATGTCTCTCGATTCTTGCGTGATTTTGATTATTTCGATTTTGAGTTGGTAAATTTGAGAATGGCTTTGTTGATCGCTGTACTGTTTCTCGATTGCTCGCCACAGCTCAGCCGATGATTCACACGCCCAAAAAGAGGTTGATAGTTGTGGCTCAATTGAGTTGGTGATTAAGGTCATTGCTTGACTGTCTATCATATCCCACTCCTCTTGAGCATCTGTGCCTTCGTCGGGTCTTTTCTTGTTGCCATTAATATACCCGAGCAACCCCTTTGCTTTGAGAGTAACTCTGGCCCCTTTGGCCCAAGGTATATAATTTTTTCCATTCAGAGGCACATTGGTTAATTTCTGTGATGAATTGAAATCAGCATAGTGCCTCAGTAATGTGGTGGTTTGTTGGTTACTGGTTTGTCGGTTATTGGTTTGATTATGAACTTCACCAGTTGGATCTAGAATATCAGCTGCCATTTTGATAGTATTTTTTTATTTTTCTGGTTGAAGAGATTGTTGCGGAAGCCTTCTTTGGATCAGATTTGCTCTGATACCATGTCAGAAATATTGTTTGAGAAATTGAGGAATTGAGGAATAAATGTGATGAACAGTTTATTTTTCTTATTGAACCTCTATTTTACATTACTGTTACAAGGCTTATATAGCCAAGAGATATAACGGTAATCTCTGTCCGTACATGTTTGTAACGGTACAGTCCCTAAAAATAAAGAAATAATAAATTGAAGTTCCTCTATTGTGGACTCTTTATTTTTCTAAATATGGGCTATGATGGAGAACACCCTCACAGGTCTGAGCCCATTATTACTTCCTCTAAACTCTTATTTCTTAACAGATGATTTATTTATTATACTCCTTCATTTTTGTTGTTGACAGAGTGAATAAAATGCTCATTTATTGAATTCACTGCTACATATTCAGATATATTTATTAAAAAAATTTGCATATGCTTCTGTAGGGCCAGGTGAGAAATTATTTACATGTGAGTTCTACCATGGAGGGACAATCTTTATGGACCATGGAAAAATTAGATATATTGGAGGTAAGAAGGATTATTTTGACTACTTAGACCCTGATGAAATGTCTCTAATTAAAATTGTCTACAATGGTAGAAAAATTAGGATATTCCAAAAAGACTCCTATTTGGTGTAAAGCACAGCGTGAGAAGAGCATTAATCCAAAAATATTGGAGTCTGACCAAGAATTAATGACAACGATTAATAAAATGAAAATAAAGGAAAAGGTGTTGGAGTGTTTCTTCGACCACAATGAAAGTAAGGGATTAAGTGGATTAGCAAGTGTCAATTTAGAAATTGATAATGCACATGATTCTAGAGCAATTCAGGATGAGAGTTTATATGGATCAAAACAGAGTGGAGATGAAGTTACAAATATAGTAGTCGCAGAAGGTGAAGTTGGTGACCTTATTGAAAAAATTAGTCAAGTTCCCAATGATGGTAGTGAAGAAGATAGTGATTTTTATGATCCCGATAATGATATTGCAGCTGATGATAATGATATTAACTTTGAGTTGAATGTGATATCTGGGACGGATGGTGATTTTATGGTACCGCAACACATCGAAACTGAACTTGTTGAACTAGAAGAATCTGACTATGCTCCTTCTTGACGAGCTACCAAGTGGGGGTGAATCAGATGATGAGATGGAAAGTAAAATAAGGTATCCCGAGTTTAATTGGGCAATCGACATGGCTAATCCATTATTTGAAGTTGGTATGATATTTGGTTCTTTCAATGAGTTTAAGCAAGCAGTGATAGAGTATGCAATTAAGACAAGAAGGAACATTCATTTTGAGAAAAATGACACTAAAAGAGTTCAAGTAGTGTGCAAGAAAGGTTGCCCATGGACGATATGGGTTTCACGATTAAGGGATGGGACTGAAAATGTACAAGTCAAAACCTTCAATTCTTCTCACACGTGTGAACGAGCACAATATAAATTTTTTTACTGTAAATTGGCTTGTCAGTAAGTACCTTGAAACATTTAGAGCTGATCCAACATGGTCCTTAGCAAGTCTTATAAACCGAGTCCGTAATGACCTGTACTTGGAAATTACAAGACACAAGGCTTGGAAGGTAAAGTCAAATGCCCTCAAGATTTTAGCTGGCAATGAAGAACAACAGTATGCCAATTTACAAGACTATGCTCATGTGCTAAAGAAGACCAATCCTGGGAGTACTGTAATCTATGATCTTAGGTTACAGGTTTTTAAGAGAGCATATGTTTGTCTTGCGGCATGTAGAGATGGATTTCTAGCGGGGTGTAGACCAATAATCAGTTTGGATGGTTGCTGGTTGAAGGGCAAATATGGTGGCTGGCTTCTAGCTGCAGTGGCAATTGATGCTAACGATTGCATATTTCCTATTGCATATGCTGTTGTAGAGGGTGAAAATTCAGAGAGCTGGCGCTGGTTTATGCAGCTCCTTGCGACTGACATTGGAATTGTGAATAGCAATGCATGGACATTTATGTCAGATAGGCAAAAGGTACGAACTTTTTTTTTTGTGAGATAAAACAAACTTTATTATTCTTGCTTTGTCTATTAATATATTCTATGATAGACAGTAACTTACTGTGCTTTGATTTTGATATAGGGTCTAGTACCAATTCTTAATACACTTTTTCCGGGGGCCGAGCATAGATTTTGTGTACGTCATATGTATCAGAACTACTTTAATGCTGGACATAAAGGAAAAACTCTCAAGAAACATCTCTGGATGGCTGCAATGGCTACACATGAAGCTGATCACAAAAGGTGGATGTTTGAACTTAAAGAGCTTTTGCAATCTGCACATACATGGTTGGCGAATAAGCCAGCCAATGAATGGTCTAAATCACAATTTTCTACAAGGTCTAAATCCGATATGTTGTTAAACAACTTGTCTGAATGTTTCAATAAATATATTCTTGATGCGAGAGACAAGCCCATTTTAACCATGCTTGAAATGATAAGAACAAAACTAATGCGAAGGCTTCAGGTGAAGAGAGATGAGATGAAGAAATACAAGGGCCCTATATGTCCTAAAATCCAAAAAAAACTTAACAAATGGAAGGATGAATCAATCAAGTACACTGCCATATGGAATGGAGGTACTCATTATCAAGTGACGGGTTCTAGTGGGCAGTTTGTTCTCAACATAGCTGCTGCTTCTTGTTCATGTCGCAGATGGGATCTAATAGGTTAGGAAATTTGAAACATTGAACTAATTTACAACAATTTAATTGGATCTGTGTTTGCTTATTAGATGTTAATTTTTAGGTATTCCATGCCAACATGCTTGTGCAAGCATGAGAGTTAATGGTTTGGTGCTAGAGAACTATATACATGAATTCTACAAAGTGGAAACATTTTTGAGAATCTATAATCATGTAATTACTCCTATACCTGGACAAGAGTTATGGGAAAAATGTGGTTCTTCAGAAGTGATACCTCCTCCAATTAATCCTCCTAAGCCTGGCAGACCTAAAAAGGTTTGAAAAAAGAATAAGGAAGAGATAGAGAACAATGGTGGAACTAAAATTTCCAAGAAAGGAGGAACAATTGTATGCTCAGTTTGCCACCAATCAGGTCACAACAAAAGAAAGCATGGTTCAAGGACTGATGGTGTCAACAATCCCACTGTACAAGCACAAACTCCGGCTCAACAAGCACAATCTCCAACAACAAAAATAGATAAATTACCAGTAAACTAGATTTCAATTCTATTTTATTTCACTATTTTCTTTATATTAGAATTCTATTATTCTTGTAGGTTCTTCAAACTACAACCAAGCTCCAACTGATTATATTTTTATTGATTAATTTGAAGGTGAGAAGGAAAAGAAAATCTCCAAAAGTTTCTTCCTAGATTGAGAGGCATCCAACCAAGACATCTAAAATAGAGATATAGAGCTAACTTTGATGTAGGAACTTGATATGTCTTTTGTGTATTTTGATAGATAGAGGCATAAAGGTCTCTTTTTTTGTACACAACTAAAAATATTCTCTTTTGATATATGTTGGTGGTAGTAGCCTTTTATGAATATTTTATGATACTTAAAAAAATTCTCTTTTAGATTTTATGTTTCCATTTATTATATTTGTGCTTGCATAACTGGAATTAGTTTGCAGCCTGTTCAATTTTTCTTACTAAAAATTGATACGTCTTCTCTATTGGAATGAAATAAATGATAAATTTAAAACAAAAAGTTGAACATATTACAGACACAACTAGCAAATGGTAGAAAGGGTTGAATTGTTTTAATATTTTTTTGTTTTCTTTGTTTTATTTGCTGCATCTGATACACATAAAATGATATGCTCAACAAAATTATCATATATTTATTTGCTATAATTAATCTGATTTAAATGATATGCTCAACAAAATAGTAAGTAGCTTTTGCTGGTAAAATTAGGGCTAAGGAAGTGAAATAAGGATTCTCAGTTTACTGGTAAAGTTCTGAATAGGTCCCCATCTTTTCAATTTTCAAGAAACAAAAGGAGAGAGTTTTATCTCTATTAATTTTTTTAATTTATCTCTATGATAGTAGGTAGATAATCTATTATTTTTTTAATTTTATCTCTAGGTGCACTTTTTAGTTTCAATAAAGAGAAGAGTTGCTGGGAGAAAGAGAAAAAGAAGAGAATGTAGAAAACAAAATTTGATCTAGAGTCCGTGCAGAGTGAGAAAGAAAAAAAGAAAAAGAAAAAAGAAGGTAGAGAAGAAAAGTAAGTGGAGAGAAATCTTTAATGTCTCAAAAAAAACTTATACAAGTTATTATGCATGATGAAGTGGAGTCCACGTCTAATTTTTTGGATGGAAAATGTAACAGAGTAACTTAATCGAAACTAATACAAAGTTCAGTAACTACCAAAAAACAAATAAAAGTTGAGTGACCAATTCGTAACAAAGAGCAAAGTTGAGTGACCTCCGACGAAATTTACCTTAAAAAAATAGTAAAAAAAGATCCCAAAAAAAATTGGTACCAATGAGTGCATTTGCCAGGTAAATGTGATGTAGTAGGTGATCAAGAGTTGGTTTGTAAATATTTAGGATGTAAATATTTTGTTTCAATAGTCACAATAGTCAAATTGGTGGATATATTACTTATTTAAAAATAAAATAAAAAGTAAAGAAAAATCAAGCAAAAACTGGTTTTTGAAGTACTTTCATGAAAGATATGCTTATAATTCGTTTTTGGCAACTACCAACATAAAAAAAAAAAATTGTAACAACACTGTTAAACTTGATATTTTGATTTAACACATGATAATTTGTAGCAAGTGTAACAAAAGTTGACCTTTCGAAGAGAAAACAGTAAACATTTCTACCAATTTGAAACTCAAAAACCACTACTAAAAGTCAACTATTTTTATTAGCAAAATAGCATTCATTTGATTCTGCATAGAAGAGATGCAATTCACATTTGACAAAATTTGATTTTGCTTTTTTTGCCCTTCTGTTTCTTTCTCCTTATCCCTGTAGATGCACTTTTTATTCGTTCTTGCTCTGGTGGTTGCATCTCCAGTAATCGCAGCAGGTGTATGGTTTCGAGAGGATCCTTTATGAAATAAGGGTCATTTAGTACAGCTTGCATTGTAGCTGCTTCTGTCTAAAAATGAAAAGAAGAAAAAATTGTCAGGTAATAATTTTAGTAGTTATATGAGAGTTAAAATACCTCATTGTTTTTGTGCCCCTATCATACCTCACATCCTTATCTCCGTTTACAAATCCAAGTAGTCAATCCGAATTGCTCAACATGATCTCCATACTAAAATGTGCTTGGAGGCAAAATTTTATACTTTTTTTAATTTTAGATAGGTACGAAATCACTACTTCTGAATGGCCTATGCACAGGATCAGAATCTGCTCCTTTTCTTTAGAAAAGGAGCACCCTCCTATTCTCAAATCCGGATTGTTTAAAATCCATCGTACGGTCTCAATTAAATCTGAATCATTTTAATAGATTAAATTAATTTGAAAATAAAAAGTAATTGAGGCCGTACGATGGATTTTGAACGATCCGGATTTGAGAATAGGAGGGTGCTCCTTTTCTTTAAAAAAGGAGCAGATTCTGATCCCTTCCAACCCAAGATCAATTTTTCTGGATCAAAGACTATGCACAGGCCCGCTAGAAAATTTTCTGTACAACGCAAATCATCTCAACAATATTAGTCAATTTGATATAACAAAGAGACACTTTCTGTTGAAAATTGATAGTGGCTTTCAAGATAGACAATCTCAACAGTGTTTCAATAAAGAAAAGAGGAAGCGTAGACACGATCAGTGGCGGACGGTAAGTATATGCAAGGGTGGCTAAGCCACCCCCAAGATTTTGATTTTTTTTTTTCCCAGTACTTATATTTTACAGGTGTAGGCGTGTAGCAAGGTTATTAGCTCCCCCTAAAAAAAAAAAAAGACATGTCTCATCAAGAAAGAAAGAAAGGCCTCAGCCTTGACCAAAAACCATAAGGCATGCTTTATCTTTGACCGTGTCTTCTTTGACCATCTAAATTAGAATAGGAATAAAATAGTGGGACTAAATTAAAATATGAACAAAAATAGTGGTGCTAACTTGGATACTCGGACAGGGTTACCCAAAATAAAACTGAAGTTATTAGAATTTCTGGAATGTATTGAGTCGGTTATCTCAAACTAAAAAGTTATAGGAAATATATAAGAATGCAATTAAAAAACACGAAAATATTGTCTGAGGAGAGAAATTAAAATCAAAAGCTGAAATTAAATTGGTGTAAAGCAAGGACATGATATATTTTATTTCTTGAAATTGAGGTTTGTTTTATTCGGAACAAGATGGGCGACGAGTTTCTCAGAGACTACATGCTTGTTTATATTGAGAAAGAAATAGCAAATAAGATTAGCTTAGATGAGATTATTACAGAATTTGACTTTTTAGGAAATTACAGGTCTAAATTTAAATAAAGAAAATGTGTATACGAATATGTTATTTTAAGTTTTTTTTTTTAGTTTGATAAACATGTCATTTTATTGATGTTTGTTATTTATTATATTTTATAGAATTAAATAGTAAAGAATCATATTATTTGTGTTATATAGATTTTTTTTTTTATTAAAATATTTTTTAAATAAATGATGTTTAGTCGGTTAGCCCCCCTCATACTCAAAGTCGAGTTCCGCCCCTGGACACGATAAAATGAAAAGGGGGATCAGGTAAGCCTACTTACAGCCAATGATGTTTATATCAGTGCTTGGCAAGATAAATTAAAAATAAATGGTACATTAGAACTGGCATGGATTGTGTGATATGCTATGCTGCTTTTGGTCTCAACCAACCACTACAACACTAAAACATTCAGACACATATCAGAGTCTTTTTCTTTGTGATAATAGTTAAATATAGGTGCTCGTTTGTAATAATTTGATGAAATTGTCAAGTCATTCTACCTGGGTGTACAGAACTACCAATGGATGCAATATAGGAAATTGACTTCCGCCTTTTGTTGTGAGATTAACATTTTGAGGTACAATTTTAGTTTGTCCGGCTCTGCAAATATTAAACTTAGATGAATCAGGGAAGATATTCAACGAAATTGATTCGATCTAAGAAAAGCAATAATAATTACCTCATTTGGTAGCAATAGTCGAAAGGAAGATTTGGAACAGACAGTTGGATTCTGTAACTTGTTATGTGAACTATAACAGCAATAGAAGAGAAAATTAAACAACGCAAGACAAGCTTAACAATTTTACAAATTGCTCAGAAAAGTTCACCACTTACTGTGATTGTAAGTTCCTTGAAAATTTCGTCAGCAAGATTTGTGAAGGAAGTGCCCGAGTCAACCAGAGCTGTGAAGCTAGTTTTAGTTGTTGCATTTCCTATCACCATCCCGTCCAAGCCAATGCTGTAATATGGACTAAATATACAAGTACCAACCAAGAAAAAATAAGTAAAAACCAAGTTAAAATGTCATAATTCATAGCATACAGTATGCGTTGTTAAATTTCGATACCAGTTATCAGTTGTTATGCAAAGAGCACTTACTAGTTATTATTGTTGACAATTAATGGAGTCTCAGATTGATCGGAGCTTCCTTTGTCCCCAAAATTGAGCCTCCTGGAGCCGTCATCGCTGAAGCACATAGAGAATGAATCTGAAATGAGACCCTTTTTCGCAAGCATACTAGGCACTGACGAGTTATCCATTCCAAGACCCATCAGACCATTTGGCGCACCACTCTTCAGGAAAGAACCAGTCTGGACCTCTCCACATCTAGAGAAAGCATAATTTTCCATATTTTTAAGAATTCAGAAACTACAAATTACTAACCAGAAATCATTGACAATTATTCGCTTCATAAATATTTTTTCTCCCCTGACAAATTCCACCTTCTATATGTCTAGCTAATAATGCCTTTTTTTATTTGAGTACAAAATTGTACAAAATTTAGAATGTTAATTGTACCTTTTTCAAGGAACTTTTTGTGTATTCATATTGATGTTCCAGTTAGTGGTGATTCTACAAAATGGTAATAATAAGAAATAGAAAAAATAAAACAACGTACGCAAAGACAATTAGAGTATGCATAATGTCTTCACCAGTATCTACTTTTGACAAGTATATAATATATTCTACTAAGAACCCAGAAGAAGAAGTATTCGCCGAAGCATATATACTTGATAGTGTAGAGGCAGGTGCTGCTCGTCCCGCTGCAAGTTTGACGTAGGTATGTTGCAATTGTTGCTGCCGCATGTGACCAGCTTGCTTGTGCTAGATTCATTGGTTTTGTATATACTGAACTCCAAATACTACCCAATTTCCAAATATGCACACTATTTAGTGCATGTGTAACAAATAAATTTCTAGAACGAAGGTAGCTTGTTAAATTAACAGGATTAAATTTCAGATAAGAAGCGTACTCCGTACAAAGGTGACGTAACAGGTGCACATTGCTTGTACCCATAGCCACCAAAAACGTTTGATTTGGTGTCCCCACGGTAACTAAAGCATAATGCAAGCTACTCTCCCCAAATTAATCATCATAATTGAAAAAAAGTAAATTGAGTGTGAAAATTGATAGACTTTGAAAGAATCATACCGGAAAGAAGTACCGTAGCTAGAAGAAGCGGGAAGGACCGATGGCATTGAGAACCGTGGCCTCCTTCCAGACTGGCGTGAGCGAAAGACAAGCGGCTAGCAGCAGGGAAGAGCGGAAAAGGTGGAGTCAATAATCCCAAGGAAAAGAAGGCGGACTAAAATCGGGAAGAAGAAGGCGGTGGGAGGAGAAGCAACACGTCGCGGAGGGGGGTAACGTGGCAAGCTTGGGCGAACGTCGACAGCCAGGTGGCACCCAGTGCGAGATCGCTGAACGCGTAGGCAGCGATTTGGGTATTTTGGAGGAAAATGGCGTGAGCAACACAAATGGAGGCTAGCAGTCCGGAACAGATGATGTTAGCTTAGGTAAGCTTCAGTTAACCTTGTCCATTGATGCATAATCGGACGGTAGATAAGGGATGTTTCACTGTTCATTACTGATGCAAGACCTCATTGAAAATTAAATATAATTAGGATCGGATATAAGTATTATTATTTATATTTCTCTTGCTAGATGATCATAGTTTGGAAACGAATTTATTACATGTTCCCTCAATCAAACTTTTTGAATTCTTATGAAATAAGTTAATAAGTTTCGGATTCTTATGAAACTTTATATTGATTTGATTAATTTATTTTTAATTCTCAAAAATATATATTAAATGAATATCAAAATAGTCCGGACATAAAGTTTCAAATATTGTTATAATTAATTGTCTTGACATAACAGCAGTATAATATCAATTAAATGATTAAACTAGTTATAGTTTAGAAGAGAGGCCTAATAATATGTGATAATAATGATAAGTAGTATTAAAGAACTTTAGGAAAATACGAACAAGTCATCAAACGATATTTATTAGAAATAGTATTTATGTGACTTAGGTTCAAATTTCAAAGTACTAAAAGACAAGAAGATCAGCTAGAAACGGTGACAGGTGCGGGTTTTCTAGACCTTATAAAACTATTTTACTTATCATTTGTCATTTAACTGTTTATTACAATGGCATTAGTTAAATTTATGCATGTTGTTCTCGAACCATTCGTATAATCAAGTAGACCACAAATAAATTGCATGAAATGATATGATTCATACTTTGAAAGGACTTACATGAATTGCATATGTTGAGTATGGCATGGATTTTTGTGATTGAATGAATGTACGCGAAATGAACGAATATTGGAACTGAACAGGGGCCAATATGCTTGCATATTGGAATGTATACATCGGGTCCGGTGTTCGACTAGACCCCTCGTTAACGTGACTGTAGGCGAAAGCGGTCCTGTCACGAATGTAATTGTAGGCTGACGCGGTCCTGTCATGTACGCGATTGTAGGCGGAAGCGGTCCTATCACTGCCAAGACCTGGCGGCATATGAATTCACCGTCTAGTGAGGCACACGAAATGGATTAATGAAATTTTGAAAATAAAGGAAAATCATTAGCAAAGATAGAATATGCATTGCATTAGAAGAAGCATACGCATTTTTATTTTATATGTACAAATTTGTGAGAAAAAAAGTAAAAGTTTTATAAGCTCTGGACTGGAACTAAATCCCGCACTAAGAGAAGGCTCGATCTCTCACCCGTTCCACTTTTACGTGGGTTTCAGGTAATGAAGAAGAAGGATTCGAGCAAGAACAAGAGTGAATCTAAGCGGAAAGATATGAGTATTGATAAACTGCCACATGTTGATTAATTTGTTTCTATAAATTAATAATTGATACACTAAGGCGGCATGACAGTGTTTGTGTTACTAGCTATGTCGGCCGTGATTGTTTGTGCAACTCTTTTTGTCTATGAAATAAATGTGGCTTTATTTATATTATTATTGATAATATATATGATGTGCATACGTCTTATGTAGAAATACTTGGCGGGTTGTCTCGAGGTGTGACAAAAATATAACTGATTAAATGATGGGTACAGTTACAAAACTAATAATTTAATATCTGAACCGGAATCCGTATTTTGTTTCCTTTTTGACGATTTAGTTTTATAAATGTTATCAATGAGCTAAAGCTTTATAATCAACCAGTCAACCACCATAAATATTTAATCAAGCTAGAATATGTGCATTTTATTACACTACAAAGCTTAATTTGTAGAAATGAGAGCAGTGCCGGCCTCTAACCTATAGGGTCCTCAAATTAGATTAAGTTTCACCTAAAAATTTGTATCTGAATTATATCTGTATCTGTATCCATATAATATCTGATTTATATATGTATCTGTCTAATATTCAATCAATATTCAAACAATAAAAGTAGATACAAATATGATATTACCACTATCTGATTGGTATCCAATATGTTTTCACCCCTAGCAGTTAACCACGCATGCAACATGATATTTCGAGCATAGTATTCACTAATTTCCTTTGCTTTCAGCTTGGTTTCAACCCGCTGCATAACTCTCTTCAAAAAAATGACCACAGGAACATATATCCTCACACTGTTCATCAGTCCAGTGTCAAATGGAAACTGATATTTTTTTTTTCTTTCTTGTAGACCGTAATATTCTGCGCGACATGTGAATATCAGTGAATACAGTCTTTTTACCTAAAGATTTTAAATCATCAGAGAACAGTGATTTGTTATCTATTTAAAAAGAAACGTAAAAAATTGTAAAAAATATAAAATTTAATATCTATATATATATTTTTTTGTGTATATCATGTTGAGCAATTCAAATCGACTGTTTGAATTTTAAAAACAAAATTATTAATTTATAGTACAGATTGATCTGTACTTTGCAAATACACAGTAGTCCCGCTCTTTTTTAATAATCTAAAATATTTAGTATAATTTTATTGAAAAAATAGAAGTTTGGGACTATCTGCCGGTCTAAACCATTTGATCTGCATTTGGATTCATACAAAAAAGTTTAGATTCACAGAATGAGGGAGGGTTTAGATTTGTAAATATTAAAACCCGTATGCACGGATCTAAATGTGGATCAAACGGTTAATTAATATTAGAGTTTGTTTGCTGATTTGGGCTAATTGGTATCTTTACAGTAACGAGAAATAAAATTTTCTTTCCCTTCTACCAGCACGAGTAAATTTGCATTACAAAAGAAATATTTATTTTTGTAAAGCTCATTAATTACATTTTTGTGGTTTATTTGCGAGGGACACCTCTAGAAAAAAAAAATTACTTTTTCGTTCGAAGTTTTGATTAGTCACCTTTTATTCTTTCAATTTGTACAATTGCATGTATTTTTTTAATATATATGCTAATTTGAAGCAAATCAAATTAATTCTGGCGATAAACTTCTTCTTTTCCATGCGTTAATTAGTCGTTAGAAGAACGGTACTATATATTGTAAATTTTCTTTTGTCATTATTCAGCTATAAATTAGGTGCAAATTGTAATTATATGATTAGTTAATGAAAGTCCTATCTTTGGAATTTTCTCTCCTTCTTTATCTAAATTCTGTCATTAATTCTTCAAAATTCTCACTATTATTTGGCATTATTTGAAGAATTGGTTCGGACTTGGTTCTGATTTCGATCAGAATTTTCAGTTCTTGTTAATTCGTGGAACATTGATCCTCTCAATTTCTCTAAGAATATTACACTTCCTTTTATTTTTCTTAAATTTTCTGAAAGGGGTCCAAGGCAGCAGAGACAAAGGGTTATTTAATTACTTGCAAAAGGAGAGATGATGAAGGAAACCTTAGCCAAGTGCGACCAGTCAATTAAATAAGTCGTCCAGTGTCTTTATCGGATAAGATAAGCTTCTTTTCCCACCCTAGGAGTACTTTTCAACCAGACAGCATAGTTTAAGCTAAGTCTTTCCTATCAAATTGGGAATGAAATTAAGTTATTTCACCTGCCTCTTCCATCTATCCCAATAGAAAATTTCACTTCCTTAATTAATTCTCCCATTTGTTATTACCCGGGAAATTAAACTAGTGCTGTCACTTTGAAGATAGTAAGATAACAAGGTCAGTCATGAATTTTATTAATGCATTACACTTATTTCTTACTAGATAATTAATATCCTTGGTGACCTTGATTACATCAACTAGTCTCGCTTTGGCTTGAACAGTTAATTTACTGAAAGGAATGCACCAGCTTTTTCCTCTCCGGTAGAAAATTGCATTTCCTTCTCCCTTTTCTGAATATCAACCGCCCGTCCGGGAAAAGTGTCTCCTGTTGGTCGCCGAGACCTTGAAGATAGTAAGATAACTAGGTCAGTCCAGATATGAAAATAACTTATTCGTAGGACCTTTTGCTCTGACGAACATCATCTGAGGACATGTAAATAAACAACCATATTAATTATATGAAAATTTGCTGAGCGTGAGTACCCACAACTACTAGATTCCAAATCAAACTAGTGGACCATAATCTGGACCATAATCAACACCACATTAAATGTACGAAACTCCCCACTGGACATTTTAGTGCTAGGTTCCAAATGTTGCGATAAATAGAAAAAAAAAAAAAAAAATTCCGTCTAATATATCCTAGAGAAACTTTCTCCAAACTCCAATTTTCAAGTACAAATAGAAATGAGGTTTACCTTTCCATGACCATAACAAATAGAAAAAAAAACAAAAAATAAAGAGAATATAAATTACAACACTATTGAAAATGGATGAACATTTGTCTCCTTAGATAGGGTCTCCTTGTTTGACTTCTAATAGCGACTTCTTTCTCTCTAACTACTCTCTAAGTTGACCTAACAATAAATATTACTAGCTATAATTCTGAACTTAATCACAAGTAAACTCGCAAATTAAATCTTATTATAAGAGGGGTATTTATAGTATGTCTAAAAGAGTGGTGGGAGTAGTGGAGATAATGAGAACATGGTATCCATCCATGATCTAGCATGATTCGTCTAAAAATAGAGTAACATGTAAAAATAGTGTAGCTTTTAGAAGACTTCATCTAAAAATAGCATGGTCAGCCAGAAGGGTGGATCTTCTCTAGAAGAAACAGTCCACGGATCATGCGGCCTCCAAGTATGCCACATTCGGCATAGGGGTCCTCGTACAAATTCTGGTTTACCGTATTTTCATAAAATTTCGCCATTTCGCATGTTATGCGCACTTCATGTAAGATGTTCCATACGCCATGTAATGTTCTATTTTGACGTCTTTTTCAATAATCGCCTAAATATGATATTTGCGGTTGTCTAAATGTGATATTCGCGTAAGGTGTTGGATACGCCATGTAATATTTTATTTTGACGTCTTCTATTTTCACCAAAACCTGCTAAAATAACTGAAACACGTTTGTGGTAAATAAATTGAAAAATTGCTACTTGGCATTTACTTTTTGTCATTTTTTGAATGAAAAGATAGTGACTTTTGTTATATATCATCGATCCAACAATAATTCAAATCATTCATCTAATTTGATCTGTTTTAGCATTTATTTTTTATGGTTATGTAAAAAAAACTCGGTGTACAGCTCAACGGAAAAATAGCGCATGGTTATAGGAATCTAGAGAACATGAAGTCTTGAAGCCTTCTCAGATCTGTTGTATTTTCTTCTAATTAAGTTTGACGAATTTTCTACTAAGGTACTTCTCCTGAAATTTTTATTAATATGAAAATGAATAAAAAAAAATTGATGGTTAGTGGTTAAAATTACCACTAACAAATTAATATAATTATAAGAAAAAAAATTACAAAATTCTAAGCTCTATCATCTCATATAATATAAATAAAAATAAATATTTACATTCATACTTAATTTTAAAATTTATTTTCAATCTCGCTTCACGACCGGATCCACTTCTTCGATTGCCGTCCCACTCCGACAACGATTGGATCTAGTCACTGTCGCTCCATTCGAAAAAAAAATATTAAAAATAGAAAATATTGCAGTGGAAATTTAAAAATAAGAAGACAGACATAAGTTATGGCACAAGAACTATCAAAATCAGAAAAAATGAAAAAATATATATATATATTATAACTGGGACGCCATAAGCCATCTCGACCAAGAAAGTTAAAAAAAAAAATGTGACGCCATGACACACTATGACCAATTCCACAACTCATAAAAACTCAAAGACATCCATAGTTGTCTTTCTCATATCATTTTTTTTTTTCGTTTTCTTGGTTAGTATGGCTTATGGTGTCTCAGTTTTGTACAAACTTTTTTTTTTTTTTTTGCTTTTTTCTAGGTTTGAGAGACTTATGGCGTCCACTTTATTTTTTGTTTTTTCCGGTTTGATATATCCTGTAGCGTCCCGCGAGGATGTCATAACTCCCAGCCACCATTCTATTTTTAAATTTTCAATCCAACATTTCTTATTTTTAATTTTATATATTTTCTAATTCCGATGAATACAAATTTCGGGTACATCTCACATCTCTTTGCTTTCATATTGTAGCACTGTTAGTCGCTATAATATATGCTCTTATGTGATTAAAAAGGCCGTTTCTTGCTTGTTTAATTGTTTCCCGTTGCTTCCCTCACAGTCGCTAAGATCCCGGGTGATGAAGAATAAATTCCATTATATCTCGCGTTCATTGAACTAGTAGAATCCACTCTCTATCGTCAGTAAAGATGCCCCAGAGGTTAAGGTCGAATGTGATATTCTCTTGCTGTCGTCATGTCACACATGTACAAATGAATCAGACGTGATAACATTTCTTTTTGCCTTAGGTGAATAATAGAACAAACAATATCCCTGCCGATTTTTTTATTCAAAACATTAAAAAAAATTAAAATTTAATCGGTGGCACAATTTTCGAAAAATATTTTAAAATAGCACTACTGTAATGATTCATTCCATTATTTTGTTGGACACTACTGTTCATCGAGATTTTTTTTTTACTGTAAAAACGTCAATCGAAAAGTAGAAATAAATTCAGAAATAATTTTCTTTTTAAATTAAACTGAAATTCAAATTATTTGTCACCGATACAATTTCTTTAAATTTTTAAATTATTAAATTCTATGAATAAAAAAAATGACCATCGTTGTGTGGGTGTGCCCTCATTAATTTTATTTTTATTATTAATTGCAAAGCTATACTGTACAATGTCACCTCACATGTCCGATTTACATGTAAAGCAAAACTACACAGTATTAATTACATTGTGATTTTGCATAAGCATTAGGATATTATATATGTTCCAAGGTTTTTAGTCCAATGATCTTATTCAAATTTAATGAGTTAAGGAAAAATATTCGTATGGGTTGTACAATTGAAGTAACACTTCTTAAGCAATCAGATGTCTATTAATTTAATGAAGAAAAATCATACAATTACACAGTTCATCTACTTGAAGACTTTCGGGAGTTAAACACATATTCCTTTTCCTTTGTTTAGTTCGTTTTTGTGTTGCACACAAAATTAAGAGTACGCAAAGATATATTTGGTTAATTATTAATCAGTGCTCAACTAAAAATTTAGGGTAATTATTATTAATTAAAAGTAAGAGAATTGTTTCGTCTACAAATTAAAAGCCTCCTTTAGCTCAATTACATTTTTAGAAATAGGTAAGGACACCATTTATTTTGGCTGAAGTGTTATCTTTGGTTATCTGCAGAGAAGCTTGATATATTGGCCATAAACAAAAATGGAGGCGGTTGCTATAAGCACAGCTAAATCTGCGTTGAATTCAGTAGTTAAAACAGCAGCAACAGCCATCACAGATGAAATTGGTTTACTGCTAGGGGTGCAAGAAGAGCTTTTTTTCATCAAAGAAGAACTTCAGACGATGCAAGGTTTCTTACAGGCTGCCTCCACAGAGAAAGCAAAAGGCGTCGTGGTGAGAATATGGGTTGAGCAAGTGCAAGAATTGGCATTTGATGTGGAGGATTGCCTCCAAGAGGCTTCTATTTACCTGATAAAAAAACGTTGCCTTCCTGTTATGTTCTCGGTGAAGAAACGGGATCATATTGCAAGAAAAATTCGTGTGCTGAAAATTAGAATTGTGGATGTGAGTAACAGAAACCAGCGGTATAACCTGATTAACAAGGACAATGGTGGCCACGGATATGATGAGAATGCCTCTACTAGATCGATTGCCAATGTACAATCTTTGCTTGTAGGTTTGGATGAACTAAAAAAAAAAACTTGTTGAGCTTATTTCGAAGGAGGATGGGGAAGTAATTTCAGTGGTAGGAATGGGTGGTCTTGGAAAAACCACTCTTGTCAGAGAGGTCTATGGATGCCAAGAAGTTAGAGACGAGTTTAAGCATTTTTCTTGGGTGACTATCCAGCATCCTTTCAACACGGAAGAATTTATAGAAAGCTTGGTCAAGCAAATCCCATCTAATTCGGATGATAATAAGTCGGAGCTATTACCCAAAAAAACATCAAAAGAAAAGGTAATTGAATATCTAAAGGACAAGAAGTATTTGATTGTACTAGATGACCTGTCGAGTTTGTCAGAATGGGAT
Source organism: Carex cristatella (assembly GCA_024447775.1). NCBI lineage: Eukaryota > Viridiplantae > Streptophyta > Magnoliopsida > Poales > Cyperaceae > Carex > Carex cristatella. The sequence continues at coordinate 469,737 of JAJHPF010000023.1, forward strand.
AAGATAAAAGATGTGTTACTGTTACCTCTGACCAATGGAAGCCGAATCATAGTAACCACACGATACAAAATTCCTCTGGCAGAAACCATAACTCACCCAAGTGAAAATATATATGAGATCAAGAAACTTTCAGAAAAGGACGCTTTTGATCTCTTTTGCAAAGCAGTATACAAGACTTCAAATTATCATCTTGTTAGTGATGTGGGTCCCAGTAGCACTGAGATAACAGAAGTTGATAGTATAGTGCAGGAGCAGTTCACAACCATCCTTTTTACTAAGGACATGGATTCCAAAGCTCGTTTAATTATAGAGAGCTGCGGTCGGTTACCACTTGCCATTGTAACTATTGGTAGTTATCTAGCAACCAAACCTAAAACAAGTGTTGAATGGATGAAAATGCATAACCAACTTAGTTCAGAGCTTACCAATAACCCGGAGCTAGGGGTGGTGAAGACTGTTCTTACTAAAAGTTATGATGGCCTACCATACCATCTCAAGCCATGTTTGTTGTATCTAAGTGTTTTCCATAACCATAAGGAAATAAGGAGATCAAGGATAATAAGGCGATGGATGGCTGATGGATATGTAATACCCGACCGTAAAAAGACGGCAGAGGAGGTAGGCAAGGGCTATTTCTATGATCTCATGGGTAGAAGTTTGATTCAACCATCACAAATGAGCACAATTATCAATGGATATGTTAAAAGATGTAACATTCATGACATGATGTATGAATTAATTCTTGCAAAGGCTGAAGATGAGAATATGGTGTCAGTGCTTGAAGATGAAAACCTCATAACCATGACAGATAAGATGAGGCACCTTGTAATCACAGGTGAAACATGCAAAGGGGACAAAGTCCTAGAAAGAGTGAAGTTGTCCCACATGAGATCCCTATCCATCTTTGGAGAGGTGGAAGACTATCTTAAATATTCTAGAATGAAGTTGTTAAGAGTGCTAGATCTAGAAGGCACTATAAATTTGAATGATAGGGACCTGAGGAGCATAGGCAAGCTTCGTTACTTAAAGTACCTTGGTCTCAGGGGGACGAAAATTACAAAACTCCCGAATTCATTGGGAAAACTTAGTGAACTTGAAACCCATGATATTAGAAAGACAGGTGTACTCCTACTCCCAATAGGAGTCACTGAGCTACACAAGCTAAGCTATCTACGTGCAGGATCAGTTTGCTATATTGATCGCCCAACACCAATACTTGATTTCGGTAGTCATATAATGAGTATCACTGAGAATTGGCAAGAAAAGTTCATTGATAAACATTTCCCAATAGTTGAGGCAACGGCAAGTTCTGTAGCAGCTGTTGTCAGAATCTTCTGTCTTATATGTTGTTTATTTCCTCTTATACCTCTTGCACATTTAGAAGCGTTTTTGGACAATAAAGCTGAAGAACGTTTTTCAGGTGGGGTGAGGGTTCCAGGAGGAATAGGTAAATTAAGGTCCCTAAATATTTTTGGCGTCATTGATATTGGTGGAAGCAAGAGTTTAGCAAAGGAGATGCAGAATCTTACCAACCTACGTAAGTTAGCAGTGAGTGGTTTCACCGAGAATAATGGGAAAACATTAGCAAAGGTGATTGATGGGCTTAAGCACTTAAGGTCGTTATTCCTTAAAGTAGATGATAATTTAGGGCTCAAGTGTTGGTTAAAATCTGTATCCTCCCTACCCAAGTATCTTCAAAGCCTGAAGTTAGATGGCCGTATTGGCAAATTACCTGATTGGATCAATTCCCTTGAGAATTTGGAGAAGATACATTTGGAAAACACTTTCCTAACAGAAGATATTAAAGCCCTTGAAAAGCTGTCCAACCTGAAGATTCTCTGTTTGTGGTGGGACTCGTTTGAAGAAGATGTGAAGGAACTATGCTTTGGCGAGGGTACATTTCCAATGCTGCAGGTAATGATTCTTGATGGATTATATGGGATAGAATCGGTGTCAATTAAACAAACAGCCTTGAAAAGACTTGAGTTGCTAAAGATCAGAGGTAGGGGTATTATTAGAGAGGGTGGGGTGTCGGGGTTGGAGTTTCTTGGACAACTTAAGGAGATGGAGGTGGAGAGGTATTTTGGTGGTAATGAGAGTGAAAGAGAGTTTGTGAGAAAGATACAGGAGCAACTCAAGAAGCTTCCAAAAGAACCCGTCTTCAGGGTGATTGAAGACTGGCTGTAATAAATGATGCTGCACCACTGGTTCTAATAAGCATTTATATATTTATTTGTCAAATGGTGTAAAACTGTTCTAATAAGCATTTATTTGCAATTAATTAGGGAACTGTTGTTATTTTCTTCTTTTTATTTTTCCTAGTGTATTTCCCTTTTGTTGATGTGTACTAAATTGAGTTGATATTTCTAGACTTATGTTGCTATTATACTTTTGTTATAGTGTGTAATAATTAAATTGACCTGATTTCTTGACTTATATTGTTATTATATTGCAATCAGTAATATTTTGTCTTGTGTTATTACATTTTCGATGTACTATTTCTAAACCTATTAAAAGAAATAAAATTATTATGTTCTTTAGTTCGAGAAACTTATTTGAGATTTTAGGGGTTCCTATTCTCTGGCTTTTTGAAGTAAGAAGTATACTGATTTTTCTTAGTTTTTCTTTCTTGCTTTGTTCTGGTTTCTTTTTGGAAACATGAATATTAGTCAATTTAAAAAAAATAAATAACAGGCACCAAACTACTATATATTTCAAATTGAGTATTTGATGGAAAACTGAGAACAATCAAAATCCAACATAGACAGCCCCCCATATTAAATGCAACTATGGCAATTTTATCTCCCAAAATATATCTTTTTACAATAAGTAATAAATACAAACATGTAAAACCTAATTAGCTTTATAAGATAATGATATACAGTTTGCAGGCCTATATATACCTTAATAATAAGTTATGCGCTGAAAAAAAAATGGAAGAAAGATGGAAAAAAAATAAAGGGCACAGGAAAACATGATTGAAAAAGAAAATACTATAAATAAAGACAAATTACAGTATTCTTGTAGTCCTCGCCATTCATTCCTTGAATATTGTCTGTTATTTGCAAAACAAATAAATGACAATTTTAGTAAGTTACTGACTTAAATAATTATAAAATATTGAGATTTAATACCAATTTTCGAACCAAATTATTTTTTTTGGAGCAATGACCTTTTTTTTTTTTTTTTTTTTTTGTTTTCCTCAGAGTATTAGAAACAGAGAGGAAAGTATACGAGGATGGTTTGGCGGCATGATTCGGGGATGGTTATCTTTAATGCAAAGTTCCAGACATCCATAATCTCTCCAGTTTGGTCAATAAAAGGAGAAGTCAAATACATGGACTCAACCTGCTATTAGTTATTGTACTTTGTACACCAAAGAGTCGGAGCTTCAATGGACATTGCTGGTCACAGTGCTATCGTTATTAACTTTAAATGTTAGACCAAGTCTAGTGAAATACACATTGCTATCGTTATCGGTCGTTAATGATTCTGTAGCCCAACAATACATGGACTCAACCTGCTATACTCAGGCCCGTATAAAATATATTTCAGGCCCAAATTTATGTCTCAAGTCTGTTGTTTGAGAAAGGTCTTCCCAAAATCACAAATTAATTCAGTTTTAACTACTTTCTCTACACTTTTAAGATAAAAAATAAAAACAACAACTTCTTTCTTTATAATTATAAGACTTAGCTCAGATTAAAACTTGAAGCTCCTATATTTTATAATTTTAATTTGATGTAAAATTTGGGCATCAGCTAATATGGCCCCGACATCTGGCATCCCGATAAACCTAGGCACCATCACACAAATCAGGGCAACATACAAAATACTTCACTTAGTCAATTCAACAAACACCTTCAGCTTGTAAAAACAAAAACTTCAAGAGCTCCTGGGTTGAGTAGCATCTTTCATAATTTTGGATGTAAAATTTGAGCATCAGTGTTGAAAATATTAAGGGACCCGATAAGCCTCAGACTTAGACCCATTAAGGGTAATTGCATCATTAGCCAGCTATTAGAAATAAAAGGAGCAATTAATGCCTCCACCTTTATTCCTAACCTTTTTACCGGCTGTTAGAAATCCATAGGCAATTAATACTTGTACAGTAGGCATACCTTAGAATTTTTATATAAAAGGCACACAAATAGCCATTGTAAAAAGCGAGCTGACAATTAAATCAATTTCCTGCATCTCTCTCTTTTATCTCTAATTCTCAACAATCAGCTACGAGCAGCCTCTGCCTGATATTGGTAAAAAAAAAAAAAAAAAAAAGCTAATGTGGCCGACATCTGGCAACCCCAAATGTGCAGAAGAGACCACCGAGAAACCTCGGCACCATTACAGACACCTTCCATGAAATTGAACCAACATACAAAAATTGTTCACTCAGTCAATTCAACAAACACCTTCTGCTTGTGAAATAAATTAATCATTTTGGCCCATATAATATTTACACACATATTGTACCAAGTTCGGCATGGGTCACAATGGAATTATAATCTAACGATAATTGAACATGACCAGAGAACAAACACTTAACGCTGGTATAAAAAAAAAACAGTGTGCAAACCAACGGCTTAGATAACTAAAAGGATATGAATTATCAGATTCTCAGTGATAGCCCAGTTTCGGTCAGAAGTTAAGTGGGCTTGGAGTTGGCCCAAATAAGACCTCATAATTTTATACGAAAGATAAAATTTTAATAAATGTATTGAAGAATAAATTTTACATAAATATTAAAATCAAATTTTAATTAAGCACTTACATATGATGACACTAAGTGTATACACATCCACTTTACCCTTCTTCCTAAAATAATTACGTTATTAAATAAATGTAGTTAGATCACGTGGCTCAGCCAATTTTTTTTGTAAAATTCTTATACCCTTAGGTGTATTCAATTAGGTGTCCGAAAAATAATATATTTTTTGTTAGGAAATTATGAAAGCAAAACAATTACGCCTTATCGAGATATCAAACAGTTACATCTCATTTAGGGGTCAAATACTTACACCCCGGAGAAGAAGAAACAATCTTTACTTTAACCTAAGGACCGTCCTATGCCAAAGATACCTAAAACATAATCTTTAGTGTGGAATACAATACCTGATATTCCACGTCTTTTGCCATGGAATATCAAATCCGAAGTTGGAGCAATAACCGTTTCCGTGAGCGCGAGACAAGACTCTAGTACCCTAGTTATTCCTCTCTCGCCTTTGGTTGGATCTTAGATTAAGTCTTCCAAAGCAACAAGTTTGCCTTTTGAGAATTCCTCTCCAATTTTCTAAATGAAATTCTCCTCTCTATTCTCCGATGGAAGAAAAAGGGAGAAAGACACTCTATTATGTAGAGAATAACTTCTGAAAAGAGTTGGTTATCTTGTGCCTTGGGGACTCATCTATATATAGTTTACACATTTGGCAGCGCGAGTGTGGGTGGTTCACCCGCATTGGATCTCAGTGCGTCCACACTGAGTTGATACGCGTCCAAATAACCGCCTTAAACCTCAGTCCCAAATTTTCACTAAGTCCTGAGTGCGGGTGGTTCACCCGCACTGGATCTCAGTGCGTTCGCATTACGCTCGGACTTTTCTGATTGAACTGTAGAAATTTAGCCAAGTCCTGAGTGCGGGTGGTTCACCCGCACTGAAGCTCAATGCGTCCGCATTACGCTCGGACATTTCTGCATGTGTTGTCTGAAGTTCCTAGAATTTTGGCTAAGTACTTTCCTATATTGATACCTCTCTTAGGAAAATATCCGTAGCTAATTTGATTGTGTGGTCATTTGGTGATTATGTGATCTGACAAATATCCGCATAATTACCAAATTAGGACAAAAAGGTCCGCATAAATCAAGGGTCTCTCCGAGCTCGCCCTGGGGAGACTCGTGAAGTGGACCTTATTAGGCCGCCATGAGTCCTTCTCAAGCCCATTTGACAAGAATGGGGTGGAGGAGCTCCTGCAGTGGAGCCTAGTGTTCGGCCTGTTGGAAGCTTAAGGGCCTTCGACACATGGCTCTATTAGAATCGCCATAAGCTGTTCTTAATGTAAATTAACCTTGGCGGGTATTTCTGAAAACTGCACGTTATGTTTTCGAGTTCCAGAAAATTTAATACCCCATTGTTCCAATATCTATAATATTTATAGTAGTTAAGACTATTTTCTGTATAAGAATTTACATATAGAATTTTTTCATAAATGTTTAAAATTTTGAAAACTTGATTTGATCTTCATCTCAATAAATAATAAAAAAAAATATAATACTTTTGGATTTATGTCCATTATTAGTGCAAGTTTGAATGTTCTTTCTACGATTTGTGTCAACTCTGGGACAAAATCTCTCGCATTCCGTTTGCATCTAATTTTTATTCTTTGAGAAATTTATATATGTACCTATCATAACTTCTTTATTTAGATACTTTCCCATCAAAATATTTAATTGTAGATGATTATTTTTTGATAGAGATGGAACAGAATGAAGCGGCAAAATACATGCATAAGCCGTGTTTAATTTACAAAACCAAAGGCTAGTTACCTGCATATTTGCAGTAAGCACGGAAATGAATTAACGGAGTTTTTCCTTGTTTTGTATTAGTGGGAATATTGTAGGGTTAATTTCACTACTAAAATTTTAAATAAAAGAAAAGAGTATCAAGTTTCAACTACGAAATGAAATTACATTGAGCTTTAACCCTTTGACTAAAATAAACGAAAGCAAATATCGATATAGTGATGTTCGGCTGGCAAAGTAACGGATTGCAGCAGCAGGCCATCTCTGGTTTCTCACATATAGTAACAAACAAATAGTTTAGGTTCGGTTCAGCGGGATCAAAAATTCGTGATTCGGGTATAATTCGGGAATGATTCGGTACAAAAGGAAGCAAAAATTAAAAAATAAAAAAATAAAAAATTTCGTGATTCGGATATAATTTGGGAATGATTCGTTACTAAAATTTAAGCAATTTTATCACGAATAATTCGTAATTTACATTTTATTTGGAGTTCGATTCGGTAACGTCAAAAAAATTGAATAATATGCGAATAAAAAGCAAATTTCTTACGAGTATTGTCACGGTGATTTCTCTCGCTCTTACTCACTGGTTTGTAATTTGGGAAGGAACGACACTTTTGCTTTTTCAAGAGGCATTGTACGTGATCAGAGCTGTTGATCTGCAGAAGAAATCAACGGTAACTGCGTTCGAACCAACGGCTTGGATTGCAAGAAGGATGTCATGTTGATTGAACATTGCGGAAACTGAACAGAGCTATAATGAGTTGGGCTCAGAACTCAATACTGACTCAAATTCTAGGAGGAATTTCATGTATACCTCTAAAAAAACTTCAAAATTATTTATTTTTGTCTCTAAAATTCATGATATCATATGTATCCATTTTATCCTTCATAAAATAAAAAACTAATAGCAAGTTTCAAAAAATATCATTCTTCTAATCAGTCAGTTTCCAAGAACAAATAAGTTAGTTTTCTACTTCTTCTAAATATCAATGTGTAAACGTTATATGTAAAAGCAAAAGTGACCTATTTGCACTCGGAAACAATCCAGTTACAAGTCTGACATTTTTTTAAAACATGCTGCATAGTTTTTAATTTTTTGATGTAGTATATAAATGGGTCTACGTAAATTTAAAATGAATTATAATAGAAAAATATTAAAATGGGTAAATTTATGAATTTTGGAAGTTTAGAGGGTAAATATGATATTATATATGTTAGATGGGTAATACATGAAATTCTCCATTCTAATTGAGTAAGTTACGACTTGACTTCTCCCGGAAGAAATTATTGAAGGGTCCGGCTCCACAGCGAAGACTCCTTTCTTTCTCTATGCTAACCTTTGAATTCATATCCTCTACATTAACGGAATGTGCGTTAATAGATCTGGACTTTCCGATTAAGATCTGCACTACTATTTTAAAGAGCTCGGGCGTCATATGTGTGGGCTGGATTGGCTACATTCCTGATCAGCTGCTCGAGATACATTAAAGTCAAAAGATTATCTTTTGAGTTAATGCCGGCGCGCTGGCTGGCTCTCTTTCTTTGCTGTAATTTGCTCTAAATGTGATTGTTATATCGGGCTACATTTTTTGAAGTAGATATATATCGGTATACTTATTTGTAGTATACTTTGTTATTCTTTCTCTTATTTTGAGAAATTTTAAAGAATGGTGCATACAACATAGTAAGGCTATGAGATAGGAGGAGGTACATGGTGCAGCTCGTTTAATTACGGAATATTTATTTTTAACAATTTTAATTACAGTTCATTAAATGGGTTCAGAGCGCAGTGTTAAAATCGAGGGGGGTTACTGGCCTTTTATAATTAATCTAAGATCCAGTTACCGACGTAACTTCCTCATTTCATTTCGTTTTGTTTTTATGCTCTTCTTTCCATGCAGTGAACAGTTTTGCTTGTTCGCGAATATTTTATATTTTTGTGCTGTTGGATCGAACACCGAATTATTCGGTTGACAGAACTTTGACATAATATTCACGAATAATTCGCGAATATTTTATATTTTTGTGATGCTAAATTGAACGCCGAATTATTCAATTTACCGAACTTTGATATAATATTTTTGAATAATTCGCGAATTTTATCCATAAATTTGCAAAATATTCCTGAATTTATCTTGAATTTTTTCCATAAATTTTTTTTTTGCTCCCTTACAAGACTGAGATCTCTGATCCAAATAATACCGAATCATTTCCGAATTATACCTGAATTATTTCCGAATCATGAATTTTTGATCTCACTGAACCGAACCCGAATAATTCATTTGTGAATATGGTTAGTTTCCTTCTTTTCAGCTAGTTTTAACCCGCTGCACTACTATCTGCAAAGGAAAGAGCACATGAAAACCCGTGCTGACACTTTGTGCATCTGCCGAGGGCCGAATGAGATCTAATTAAACGAGAGTTCAGTGAGATCTGAGGAGGAGGAAAATGTGGCGTGAAAGACGGAATAAGGAAAATCAGATTTGGTTCACACCCGCACTCACTTTGCGGGATCCAAAATACTTCAGTAATTTAAATTAGAAATATTTAATAATATTCTAGTTTGTTACGGACATATAATTAGATATGCGTTTCATATGTATGGCCTAGATTAATTTGAATTCAAAGTACTTCTAAATTCAATCAAGTACAGGACAAGGACAAGCCAGCATTTTTTTTCATAACCAAAAAATAAAATAAAATAATATTAATAACCAAATTTTCCACAAAAATTTCAACCATAACCAGACCGCCCATTTGGGGAGCGGTTTACTATCCAGGGAAATCGTCTTTGAATAGATACACCATTCAGTCCCCTAAGTTGACAGTGCTAATTCTTGGCAAACAACCATCAGTGCTAATGCTTGGCAAACTAGTAAATAAGTTGACAATATTATCACTGATTCTTTCCAAAAAAACCATTAGTGAAAGTGTACCAACAAAGCATAATTAGTGACATAAAGTCCCTACGGATGCTACACTTAAAATTTATATAAAGTCATAGGATGCTACACTTAAAATTTATGTAATAATCCAGAATAACATTAAAGCATATATATATACTCAAGACATGGCTAGTAACATATATCCAAAAACACATATGGCTATATATTTTGAGGTTGAAACAAGATTATACATACTCACTAGTGGATAACATAAACTATGAAGTTCATTAACAAAACATAATTAAGCAGTAGTAACCCAAGCTCTTGATCAACCATGCATGCCACTTCAAACAAATCTCCTCTTCTACATATCTCTACGGTATTAATTCACTGATTCACATCATCAAAGCAATCTATCCCGTGCGCCACATGGCCATTGCCAAATTCTCATGAGTGCGCCAATCACCACGTACCGCAAATGCCTTGCCACATTTTGGCACATTATAGTTATTATATAATATATTTATATAATTAGTATCTAATTATAAATAAGTAATCAACTTAGGCTTCCAAAATTTTAGTGATTCACCAACTCTAACCAAACAAAGAATACTTTAAGCCACGATCTAACTTTGGTACAAAAATTGAATATTTTTCATTTTTTAGATTGAAACATTCAAATCCTTTAAAAAAAAAAAAAAAAAAAATCTGAGCAGACCGCCCCACAGTGGGGCGGTCTGCCATGAACAGTAAACCGCCCCACCGTGGGGCGGTTTGCCCTGAATAGTAAACCGCTCCCCAAATGGGCGGTCTGGTTATGGTTGAAATTTTTTTGAAAAATCGGTTATTAATATTATTTTATTTAATTTTTTGGTTATGAAAAAAAATGCCGGAAGGACAAGAGTTGTTTTGCTTCAATTAATTTCCTCTCAGTTCGAGTTAATTCGGTTTTGAATATATATTTGTAAGTTTGAGTATCATGCAATTTCTGATCGCTCCAATTTTTTTTTTTTCTTAGAGTATGTATGGGACGCCATTTAGGTTCAGATAATTTTGTATTTGAATATTTAGTATCATAATTCAGAATATCAAAGCTCAATAAAAATGAACCCAGCGTTCGATCCGATTTTAGATAAACTCAAAACTTTGAGAGTTCACATGCCACAGCTCAATTTGATTATGAAAGTTGGACCGTTCAAATATTATCTGCACATATCTCAAAGTTCAATAATAATGAATTAGATAAACTTTGAGATCTCTCAGAGGATACGGACTCCTGGGGACCTGTGGACACACACTACGGAAACAGCAACCCACATGGAAGAGGCGCGCTGCTCAATATTTGATTATTCAAATTAACACGGAGAACCTCTAGTCCTGATTCCTGAAGCCATCTTAATTAATCTCGGTAGTGGGAGAGTTGACCTAATTAATTGAGTGTTGCGGCGAAATTATCTACCACTACCAATCAATTACTGGTGCCTCCGGAAACCTACTCCCACTCAGTCAGATCTGCTGCATTTCTCCCTCTCTCTGTCCTGCATTCCTTTATCTGTTGACGATTTTGTCACAAGTCTCAAACACAAGGTATACAAATTAACTTTGTCTCTTCCGTTAATTAGGTGTTTTTGTCTGAGGATTCCCTATATATAAGATATGCTATTACAGATGCGATGAAAAAAGGACATTGCTTTAACTTGTTCGATTACTTGTTTCAAATCACAGCTTTATAGAACAAATGAATCAGACATGATATTTTTTTTTGTAAGGTGGATAACAAAATAAACAGAACCGGGGTTGTGGCGATGGGTATTGCACCGATCAGTGCAATGTTATGTCTAAATCGTTTGATCTGTGTTTAGATTTCATGAGGACGGTTTTTATTCACATGAGGTAGGGTTTAGCTTTATAGAGATTTAAATCTGTCAACACAGATCTAAATGTGGATCAAACGGTTTATTTGAAATTTTGAACTAAATCTTTCTGATACTAATTGAAAACCTGTCGTTCCCTATGTTGGAAGAAACAATCCTGTGCTGGTGTCATATTATTTTATTATTATTAATTGTTAACCTATAATGGATAGATGTCATATGATATGTGACACATATGACATATCCAATTGATATGTAAAGCAAAAGTTTATTACATTGTGACTTTGCATTAAAATATGTTGTGATCCGGCAGGCCTTAATCGGAATGGGAGAAATGGAATGTGATTTTTCGCTCTCTTTGTTAATCGGCGACAATTAACACAAACCCGATTCAATGAAGGTGCAACATGATTTGACGAGAAAAAAGCTCTGTCAGAAATTACGTTAGACACAGAAATTTGACGACAATCGAATTACACAGTCATATAGCTGAACAACAGGTGATATATATTGACGGCTCCGACGGTCACAAACAACTCTGACCAGGTAACGATCAAGACCCTCCTTATAGAATTTTTTATTTATTTTTCTAATTAATAAAAAATAGGGAAAGAGGTTGATTTTTTTTTTTTTTAACAAAAAAAAAATCATGAGTACTGAATCTATGGTTCGGTAGTACCGAACTATATATTCAGTAACGCCCTTTAATGCACACTGTTATCATAAGACCACAGAAAATCCCAAAAAAAGTTAACGAATCTTACACCTAGCTTGACCGAATCTCAGGTTGAGTAAACTCCAATTTTTTATTTTTTGTAAGTCGTATGAAATATTATTATGATTAAACTTAATTATATGAAAATATTTGTTGAAATATTATCTTTTTTGTAGTAGTATTATTGGAAGTCTATGATATGTGTGTAGGTTATACTCAAGGTTAGCAGGTACTTTAAAATTTTCCAGTGTCGTGAGTATGATCTTACTACTAATTATGTAAACTATCCACATAATTTATGTTCCGCGCCACACGCACGAGCCAGTATAGAGTTTTAGATGTCATACCTCTCTAATTAATAAAGCGAGATTCACCAATGTCAGTTCTAGCGTTACCCTTGAACCTTGCCTCGCTAGCTATAAATTAAACTAGAAGATAGTCTCAAATAATGTACATCAAAGTGTGGTCGAGAAGATTAGATCGTGCATAGGTAGCGCCTAAAATTTTATAATATACGTACCGATTTGAATATATATGCACCAATCCTACATGCACCATGTACTTATGTGTCATGTCGTGTCCAAATCCCTTTCCCCTACATGCGCACAGGCACAATAAGGATACCTTCGGACACAACACCAGCAAATCTATGTGCTATGTCCTATGTGGTGTCGTGTCAGAGCCATGGTTTCACTAGTGGAAAAAGCACAATTTGTGTCGCTCTATTTGTGTCGGTTAATTTTGTCAAACGATACAGAAACCTTTTTGTAACGGTTTATTATAAAAATGCGACACAAAAAATATTTTGTATCGGCTAAATAAATAACCGACACAAATTCTGGACTTTTTTGTGTCGGTTGTTTATAAATAACCGACACAGATTGTCCATGGACTTTTTGTGTCGGTTATTTATAAATAACCGACACAAAAAGTCCATAATCTGTGTCGGTTATTTATGAACCGTTACAAAGTTTGAATTATTTTTAGAATTATTTGTAATTCAAACAATAACTGAACATGACCAGAGAACAAACACTTACCGCTGGTAAAAAAGAAACAGTGTGCAAATCAACTTCTTAGATAACTAAAGGATATGAATTATCCAGAATCTCAGTGATAGCCCAGTTTCCGTCAGAAGTTAAGTGGGCTTGGGGTTGGCCCAAATAAGACCTCGTAATTTTATACGAAAGATAAACTTTTAATAAATGTAATGAAGAATAAAATTTACATAAATATTAAAATCAAATTATAATGAAGCACTTACATATGATGACACTAAGTGTATACACATCCAATTTACCCTTCTTCCCAAAATAATTACGTTATTAAATAAATGTAGTTAGATCACGTGGCTCGGCCAAAATTTTCTGTAAAATTCTTAACGGACGAAGTTTATCACAATCGAAAATATTATACCTCGACAACAAAAAGTGAGAAATGAAAATATATTTTTAATTTTATTCAATTAGGTATCCAAAAAATAATAATTTTTTATTTGATTAGGTACGAACTTTTTAACCAGCCAAATAGATAATGTTTAGGGAAATTTGTTTTTATGCCACTCCAAAATATGAAATTAGTTATTTGCCACTCTAAAATCATTAAATTTATGAAATTACCACAATTATACATCAAATATATATATTTGATTAAAATTATTTTGAAAAATATTGTATAAAAAATATATTTTGAAAGTTTCAAAATTAGCCTTCCTTTCGTCCCCTTTGTTTGAACTCGGAAGCCAATACGGCCTTTTGAACTCGCAAGAGATGGATGGGAAATCCTTGTCAAATTATAAAATTTGTTTTCATTATTTTATATTTTTTTTTATTGATAATTCAAAATTGTAATCTACAAAGGAGCCTTAATTTTTTTTTTTTTTTGCCTCCAATTCATTTCTATTTTTTTTTTAAATTATTTAAAAAAATAAGTAAATAGTATAAACCTAAAAGGCCGTGATTTTTTATTAATAACCAAAAAAATATATATTATTAATAATCAGATCCCAAAATATTTTTACCCATGCCCAAACCGCCCCCCCATGGGGCGGTTTAACACCCCCCCCCCCATAGGGCAGTTTAGTAATTTTTTTTTTAATGCGATGATATTTATAATTTATGTATTTTGTAATATTATGTATTTGTTTATATTTTTAAGTGAACAAAATAATCAAATAACGTCTAATCAACATAAAATATAGAAACGAAAATAAAGTGAATAAAATCAGCAAATAACGTCTAATCAACATAAAATATAGAAACAGAAATATAAAAATACTACGTCAGGTCTACAATATGAAATATAAAAAACTAGCGACGACGATGAGGAGGACCGGACAGTGACAGTCTGGCAAACCGGAAGACAAAATTAAATTCATAAATTTGGTTTGCTAGAGCATGTACCTTCCAGTTCTTGAAATCAAACCGGAAGACAAAATACTTGTATGAGGCTTCTCCTGTGGCAATTGCACTACCAAAAATTATTGCCATTTAAAGTTTAAAAAAAAAATGATGCTTCTAGCCCATTTTTTGTCACCACTGGGACTTGAACCCGCGTCCCTTGGGTGAGAGTCACACACTCTAACCAATATACTACAAAGTCTTTCATGTTACAATATTGAATCTATATATAATATATACATACAATAAAACAGTAGTCTTTCATGTTACAATTATTTTAATGCAATTGTTTTAAGTAATTAATGATATATATATTTTTTTAAATAATGTTATTAAGTAAGATTGAAAAAAATATATATATTTTAAGATCTTGAAAAACAATTTGAGGACATAAGTAAGTAAGATTGAACACTTTTGTTTGCTATTGTAATGTTTTGTATGTGCATAAAGAAAATAATAAAGGAATGTGCCAATGAACACTGAAATGAAGCACATAAAGGTTGTGAATCAAAAGCGACGATCTAGTCGACCAAATGAAAGCACTTGCCATGAGGAGATACTAATAGATTACTGATCAGAGATGTTATTTTTCCTTTCTTTTAATTTCATATTATTTTTAGTCATTAATTTCATATCTATAATTTCAAACAAATACATTCATTATTTAGATTGAAAATTCAAATCCTAAAAAAAAAAAAAAAAAAAAAAAAAAAATATATTAGACCGCCTCTCTGGGCACAATGCAGGAGCACATGCATATGGATGATTCTGATGACGAGGAGGACATGCATGTGGATCTGACTCATAACGAGGATCATCCACAGCCACGAAGGAGGCGTGTGCAGCGACAAAGGACCCGTGTGCAGCCGCTGAGGGCGTGCAGGCCGGCTCCCAGACTGTCACTGTCCGGTCCTCCTCGTCGTCGTCGCTAGTTTTTTATATTTCATATTGTAGACCTGACGTAGTATTTTTATATTTCTGTTTCTATATTTTATGTTGATTAGACGTTATTTGCTGATTTTATTCACTTTGTTTTCGTTTCTATATTTTATGTTGATTAGACGTTATTTGATTATTTTGTTCACTTATGTTTTAAACTATTTACAAATTACAAAATCCATCGTATTAAAAATATAAACAAATACATAATATTACAAAAAAAAATGACTAAACCGCATTAAAATCCATCGCATTAAAAAAAAAAAAAGAATTACTAAACCGCCCCCTAGGGGGGTAAACCGCCCAATGGGGGGGGCGGTTTGGGCATGGGTAAAAATTTTTTGGGAATCTGGTTATTAATAATATATATATATATTTTGTTATTAATAAAAATCACGGCCTAAAAGGCAAATTATAAAAATGTGATAAATCTAAATCGCTTTCCCTGCAAAATGAGACCATCGTAATGCAATGCGGTCATCGACCCGTACTATGGATCTATATACTTGAAGGCCATAATTTACCCTTTTTTTTATAGTTTTTTAATTATTTTTTTAGATAGCTAGAAAATCACTACTATTGGATGGTTCATAATTTTTAGATCATGTGATTTTCCACTTATTTTAAAAAATAATAAATTCAAAAAAATGAAATTTTTTGGTTACCAAGTATATTTCATATAAAGATCATACTGAACTGTTTAGATGAATTGTTTGAAATTTGAAAACGAAAATATAAATTAACATTAAAAATCGTTATGTGCACTGCAATGTATCATAGGCTCACTCTTCCCTACATATCTTGAAACATTCAAAGCATTATTTTTCTCTTTTCATGTAGGGCCAAATGGTGGATAACTTTGTTTTTATTTATTTTTTTCCATTGATTTTAATGATGTCATTAGAAATAAAGCTGTATGATGTGTTCTTTTTTTTTGTCGATTTAGCTTTATAAATATGATTAATGAGTAGTGCCAGCCTTTCTCACATTAGAGTCATCTGATTAGGTTAAGGATTGTAAGATTTAGTTCAACGGCTCAAGATTGCTCACCTTTTTTCAGTAAAAAGTATGTAATGGTTTAAAATATATGTTTGGTTTGACAATATAATTATGCGAATGGAATTTTATAGGTAACAAATTTCATTAATTAATTATAGCAATTCACACATATGAATATATATTAAATTGGTTATGATGCATTAATCTGAAAAAAGGCCATCAAGTCAATGATAACCTGTAAGACCCTAATTAACTGAGGTACAAGCCAAAGAAACATTATCATGAAATAAAATTTCTGATACTAAAAACATATTTCTAATTTGAAGGCTACAGAATAAAAAAAAAAAAAATGAGCTCATCATATTCATATGGAGAGAATTGCTTTGCCTTAATAGTTGAAGAGCTAGGCTTAATTTTCCAGGATGGTATAAAAGTTGAAGCAGACGGTTGAAGGGCGTTTTAAAAAAAAGAGAAATACAGCTAGGGGACCATATTATATTCTCTTTTCTTTTCTACTGCTTTATTCTTTCTACATCTTTACTTGAAGATCTAATTAACTGGGGAATAATATACAAACTTGCAATTGATTCATAAAAATATTAGAACAAAAACAATCAAACTTGTTAATAATTATTGAATTATTTTAAAATTCGTTTTGTTGATTTAGTAATTTGGAAATATGTTAAAAACAAATAATTCGCGATTTATACATGGGGAACAGTACTATATGCATGCTTATTATATTGAGGGCATTTCAGGTTCAAGTTTTATTATTAATACGTACAATTCTGATGAGTTACATATTTTTAATATTAAAATGTTCAAATTGCTAGGATTTGAACTGGATGAGTTTGACACAATCGGATCAGAATTTGTACAAGCTAGCTAGTCTTACTAGAGAGGAGCAATAACCATATTAATAATATGATGAAGCATAGTATCCCAATATTATAAGTATTTTTATAACCCGACTGTTTCGTTTATAAGATTAAACTAATTACGGGTGCGTTTGGATGGGTGAAGAATAGCTACTATATATTCTGGATTAGCACTATTCCGAGCTACTATCCGGCGTTTGGGTGTGTTTGGATTAGCGAATAATCACTATTCTTTCTTTGTCTTTTGTGAGATAGCCCACTATTATACTATTCCTACAAAATATTGGAATAGCTACTATCTTAAAATTGAGAATAGTTTTATCCTTGCTACTATTCTTGATTCATCCAAACGCACCCTTACGGTAGCCGATCGATGCAGTACACAAAAAGAAAGAGAGTGTAAGTGTGAGAGGGAAGACATCTCTCCTATGCCTTACTTCACCAAGGGCTGATCCCTTGAAGGGGTGTTCACCGGGTATGGTTTAATCAGTATTCAATCGAACCGATAAAGTTCGGTTTTTCGATTAAATAGATCGGTTCAGTTCAAATTTGAAAACCGGTTTAATATATAGCTTGGATTGGTTCAGTTTAGAAATTATAAAGCTGGTTTAGAAATCATAAAAACCAAAATATTTGTTTTTATGATTAATATATATTCTATTTCGGTTCAACCGAACAGACCAAAATTTGCTTTAATTTGTTCGGCTCGATTTTTATTTAGTTCTTATTTTATTAGTTCGGTTAGGGTTGGATTTTTCAGAACCGAATAAAACTTTAGTTTATCTATTTTAATTCGGTTCCAACCCAACCGAACGGATCAACACCCCTACTACCTTGCACAAACTAATGGCAAAGTCAAGTCTGAAAAAGGGAAAAGAATATTGATTGCTCTCAGACTAAGGAAGTTTGCAAGTTTTTACATTTGATTCTCTGAATTGTTCTATTCATTCATGAAATTTTGGGGGAGAGCAAGCTAGTTTTGGAATCCACTTGTTCGCCCCCATCTCCTTCAATTAATAAGGTGAGGTTTCTTTTCATATAATATGCATGATTACTAATTCTAGGTTTTCATTAAAACAAGTATATCTATTGGAATCTTTATTAAAATATTAACATCTATGAACTGAAAGAGCTACATATATTGTGGTCAAAATAAATTGAATATAAAAATGATTGACCAGTAGGAAGCCGGAAAAATCCTTATTCGACAAATCCTACCCGGAATTTAACCCGCCAAATACATATCGGTTATTAATTTTAGATATTATATTTGTTAACACAGAGCCCAACTGTATAATGTAATTTAAGTAAAATTAATTTTCATAATTTTTTGAAGACAGAGCCCAACTCATGCATATGCAATTTAGAGATAGAGGTTCACTTTTGTTCGTGGCCATCAGCTCCTTTAAAGGTGAGATTTATTTCCATATGATATATGCAAGATTCCTAATTCAAGGTTAGTTTTATGAAAATAAGAAAAATATCTATAGAAATCTTTATTTATAAAGATAAAATGAAAGAGCAACTTGTTCGTCAATATGAATTGAATTGAAAACGTAGCGAAAATTTGACCAATTAATTAATTTGATCCATGTTTACAGACCTATATATAGAAACAACAAATTGGTAAAGCTCAATTTGAACATTCCAATCTGGAGAAGCTGAAGTCCTGAAGAATTATTTCAAGGTATTACAAATAAAGATAAACAACTTAAGATCATGTTTTTTTTTTTTGTGTGTGGAAATTAACACAAATTTTGTTTGAGGAAACTTCAGATCATGTGATACTAACTTTTTGAATTGAATTAGTAAAACAGTTATGAATAGTTGAGATTACAACCAACGGAAGAATATTGAACAGACCAAGTTTAGACCGTAAGATATTTTTTTCGACACATGAATAGTTGCAGATACATTAAACGGGAAAAATTTAGGGGTGTACAAGCAACCTGCTTAATTTGCTTGATCTGATAAAACCGACCCAAAAAATAATATATTTAAATTTGATTTGATTTATATACGGATTAGATTTTAACTAAATTGACAAATACATATAATTTGCTATGGATTTTAAACATTGTAATGATTAAAACCCAACCCGGCCAATTGTATATTCTAATAAGTTTTTGAAGAGCTCTAAATTATGTTTTGGATTAAAATATTTTAAAATAAAAAAAAGCTTATGCATTAGTAAATTTTTTATCTTATATTTTGCTTAATTTTTTTTATATTTTATTGTTATATGTATGTTGTCTAATAAATTATGTAATCATTATTGTTAGTAAATAAAAAATAAAAAAACTAGTTGGATTGTATAGAATGCTATTGCATGAATAATTATTTGTTACATTTAGATTCTTACTAAATATTTTATTGATGCTAACTTTTGCTGAATTATATTTCACTTGTTTTTTTTTAATTATTAACAATAATTAGTACACATATATGTATATTTTATTTTTTATTAATAAAATCTTTAAAAATCCACAAAATCTGATCAAATAAAAAAATTATAAATTCAACGGATTATATGTTCTTGTGATTGATTATATATTAAGAATTTCATCACTGGCCAATTATAAATTAAATTAAAAACATGGACAGTTAATTATTGGTGTCTCTCAAAAGCTGTTGCACATTTCTCTCTGTCTCAAACACAAGGTATACTAATTAACTTTGTCCATCTTAGATTACCCTGATTTCTTCTACTCATGAAATGCTTGTGTGAGGAGTCCCTGTAATATATGCTATTATGCGATGAAAAAAAGTTCATTTTTTCAGTTGTTCGATTATTTCAAATCACACCTTTATGAGCCTGTAGAGATAATCATGAAATTGCACCAGATGTTAACTTTTGTTGCAGCCGCTATATTAAATATACACTTACAATATTGAAATGAATTGAATTGAAAACATATGTAGAGAAAATTTGACCAATTTGATCCTTGTTTACTTTTAATCGTTCCAATCTGGAGAACCTGAAGAAGTCCTGAAGCCTTGTCGTTGGAGCCTCCGGACCTACTCGATCCCTCTCAGATCTCAGGCTGCATTCCTCCCTCTCTCTTTCTCCGTTGAAGAATTAATTGTCTCAAGGTATGCAAATTAAGATACACAACTTCATATCATCATGTATACTAACTCATTGTTATAATTCATTGTTATAGGTATATTGTCTAATAAATTATGTAATTCTTATTGGTAGTAAACAAATAATTTTTTTGTATTATATATAGAATACTATTGCAAGGATTTTAATTATTATATTTATATGATTATTATTAAAATTATGTTAATTTTTGCTGAATTATATTAATTAGTTTATATGCTTAATTATGAACAGTAATTAGTACACAACATTATATTAAAATCCTCAAAATTTGATCAAATAAAAAATTACGAGGTCAACGGATTATGAGTTCTCGTGATTGATTATATATTACAAATATCATCACCGGCCAATTATAAATTAAATTGAAAAACAACAAAAAAATCTGATCAATTTACTGTTATCACCTGCATACAGCCCACATGGAGAACCAGAAGTCCTGAAGCTTTCTTAATCCACTACTGGAAGAGTTCACTTGAGTGTTGCCAGCAAATCCTCTACCAGACTACCTCTCAAAGCTGCTGCATTTGATCACACTCTCTGTTGAAGAATTTTCTCAGGTCTCAAACACAAGGTACACTAACTTTGTACATCTTACATTTCCTTGCTTTCTTCTTCTCATGATGTGCTTGTGTGCGAGGAGTCCCGATAATAAATGCTATTATGCAATTGAAAAAAGGTTCATTTTTCACTTGTTCGATTGTTTCAGATCACACCTTTATGAAATAAATAAATTAACCACACACAGCACCAATTAAAGCAGGTAGGGAGGGGAGTTGGAATTTCTAATATATATAATTTTACTGTCATATATATCTCAAATGGCACTAATTAAAGCAGGTAGGGAGGGAGGAGGAGGGGGGGGGGGGTTGGGTTTCGAATTTCTCATAATTTGGGACAGGAGCTTTAAGTATCGTCCTTAATTTCTAAGGAAAAAATAATGTTAAAAAAATTTAATGTTTTTTAAGGAAAATAGCAATATGCATGGGTTTGTACAAGTGAAGAAACAGTTGTTAAGCAATTGAATATTTATTAAAGAAGCAGTTAATACAATTATTCAGTTCAACTCCATAAGGACTTATTCATATCAAATTAAGAGAAAACTTGGAACAAGCATAGTGCTTCAGTGTGTTTTATTTCTTTAGAGAATAAATAACCGTTAATTCTCCAAGAAGTTCCAGATATTGAGTCAGATCTATAAGCTTGGGCAAATTTACTTCTAGAATTGTTTGGTAAAGATGTTATTTATATTGGCTCAAATATTCTATTTGTTCATCTGCAGAGAAATTCGATATATTGGTGGTAAGCAGAAAATGGAGGCGGCTGCTATAGGTGCAACTAAATCAGCATTGAATTCAGTAGTTAAAACAGCAGCAGCAGCCATCACAGATGAAATTGGTTTACTGCTAGGGGTGCAAGAAGAGTTGTTCTTCATCAAAGAAGAACTCGAGATGATGCAAGGCTTCTTACAGGTTGCCAAAACAGAGAAAATTAAAGGAGTGGTGGTGAGCATATGGGTCAAACAAGTTCAAGAGTTGGCATTTGATGTGGAGGATTGTCTCCAGGAGGCTTCAGTTTACCTAATGAAAAATAGTTGCCTTCCAGTTATGTGCACGGTGAAGAAACGGGACCATATTTCTAGAAAAATTCGGGTGCTAAAAAGTAGAATTGAGGATGTCAGTAACAGAAACCAGCGGTATAACCTGATTAACAAGGACAATGATGGACACACATATGATGAGAGCATCTCTACCACATCTATTGCCAATGTACAGGCTTTGCTTGTAGGTCTAGAAGAGCCGAATAGAAAACTGGTTGAGCTTATATTGGAGGGGGATGGCGAAGTAATATCAGTGGTAGGAATGGGTGGTCTTGGAAAGACCACTCTTGTTAGAGAGGTCTATGGCAGCCAAAAAATTAGAGAAAAGTTTAAGTGTTGTGCTTGGGTTACTGTCTTACATCCTTTCAACACAGAAGAATTTATAGAAAGCCTGGCCAAGCAAATCCCGTTTAATTCCCAAGAGGTTGATACTAAGGGAAGAATTGTGGAAGGCAATAAGAAAAAGAGGGAGCTATTACCCAAAAAAACAATAAAAGAAATGGTAACTGAATATCTAGAAGATAAGGAGTATTTTATTGTACTAGATGATCTATCTAGCATGTCAGAATGGGATGAGATGAGGAAGTTGTTACCTACAGTCACTGGGAGCCGATTCATAGTAACCACACGATCAAGGCCTCTGGCAGAGTTTATATCTCACTCAAGTGACAATATATATGAAATCAAGGAACTTTCAGAAAATGATGCTTTCAATCTCTTTTGCAAAGCAGTGTACAAGACCCCCAATTATCGTCTTTTGATTGATCAAAGGAAAACAAAAGATGGTCCACACGAAGAAAGCCATGGTAATATAAATGGTCCCAGTAGTAGTGAGATAATAGAAGAGGATAGTGAAGTGCAGAAGCAATGCATAACCATCACTATTACTGAGGACATGAAAAATGAGGCTGGTTTAATTATAAAGAGCTGCGGTCGATTACCACTTGCCATTGTAGCTATTGGCAGTTATCTGGCCACGAAACCTAAAAAAAGTATTGAATGGAAGACAATGCGTGACCATCTTAGCTCAGATCTTGGCAAGAACCCTGACTTAGATGCAGTGAACACTGTTCTTACTTCTAGTTATGATGGATTGCCATACCATCTCAAGCCATGTTTATTGTATTTAAGTGTTTTCCATAACCATAAGGAAATAAGGCGATCAAGGATAATAGGGCGATGGATGGCTGATGGATATGTAATGGCGGACTGTAAAAAGACGGCAGAGGAGGTAGGAAAGGGCTATTTCTATGATCTCATGGGTAGAAGTTTGGTTCAACCATCACAAAGGAGCACAATTATCAATGGAGATGTTAAAAGATGTAACATTCATGACCTGATGTACGAATTAATTCTTGCAAAGGCTGAGGATGAGAATATGGTGTCAGTGCTTGAAGATGAAAACCTCATAACCATGACAGATAAGGTGAGGCACCTTGTAATCACAGGTCAAACATGCAAAGGGGATAAAGTTCTAGAAAGAGTGAAGTTGTCCCACATGAGATCCCTATCCATCTTTGGAGAGGTGCGAGACTATCTTAAATATTCTAGAATGAAGTTGTTAAGAGTGCTAGATCTAGAAGGCACTATAAATTTGAATGATAGGGACCTGAGGAGCATAGGCAAGCTTCGTCACTTAAAGTATCTTGGTCTCAGGGGGACAAAAATTACAAAACTCCTGAATTCATTGGGAAAACTTAGTGAACTTGAAACCCTTGATATTAGAAAGACAGGTGTACTCCTACTCCCAATAGGAGTTACTGAGCTACACAAGCTAAGCTATCTACGTGCAGGATCATTTCGCTATATTGTGCGCCCAACACCAATATGGGATTTCACTCGTCATATAGATAGAATCACACAAATTTGGCAAGAAAAGTTCATTCATAAATATTTCCCAACAGTTGAGGAAACGGCAAGTTCTGTTGCAGATGGTGTTAGATTCTTCTGTCTTATATGTTGTTTATTTCCTGTTATACCTCTTGCATATTTACAAGCGTTTTTGAACGCTAAAGCTGAAGAACGTTTTTCAGGTGGGGTGAGGGTTCCAGGAGGAATAGGTAAATTAAGGTCCCTAAATAGTTTTGGCGTCATTGATATTGGTGGGAGCAAGAGTTTAGCAAAGGAGATGCAGAATCTTACCAACCTACGTAAGTTAGCAGTGAGTGGTTTCACCCAGAATAATGGGAAAACATTAGCAAAGGTGATTGATGGGCTTAAGCACTTAAGGTCGTTATTCCTTAATGATGCAGATCATTTAGGGCTCAAGTGTTGCTTAGAATTTGTATCCTCCCCACCCAAGTATCTTCAAAGCCTTAATTTAGAAGGCCGTATTGGCAAATTACCTGATTGGATCAGTTCCCTTGAGAATTTAGAGAAGATACATTTCAAACGCACTTACCTAACGGAAGATATTAAAGTCATTGAAAAGCTGCCCAACCTGAAGATTCTCTATTTGTTTGATGGCTCGTTTGGAAAAGATGTGAAGGAACTATGCTTTGGCAAGGGTACATTTCCAATGCTGCAGTTAATGATTCTTGAGTATTTATGGTTAGAATCGGTGTCAATTAAACAAACAGCCTTGAAAAGACTTGAGCTGCTAAAGATCAGATATTGCTGGGATATGAGAAAGGGTGGGGTGTCGGGGTTGGAGTTTCTTGTACAACTCAAGGAGATGGAGGTGGGGGAGTATTCTGGCGAGACGGATCATAGTAGAGAGTTATTGAGAACGATACAGGAGCAACTCAAGAAGCTTCCAAAAGAACCCGTCTTCAGGATGATTTGAAGATTGGCTGTAATAAATGATGCTGCGCCACTGGTTCTAATAAGCATTTATTTATTTATTTGTCAAATGGTGTAAAACTGTTCTAATAAGCATTTATTTGCAATTAATTAAGGAACTGTTGTTATTTTCTTCTTTTTATTTTTCCTAATGTATTTCCCTTTTGTTGATGTGTACTAAATTGAGTTGATATTTCTAGACTTATGTTGCTATTATACTTTTGTTATAGTGTGTAATAATTAAATTGACCTGATTTCTTCACTTATGTTGTTATTATATTGCAATCAGTAGAGTAGAACTAAGGTGCTCCTAAGCTCACCAAATCTCGTGTGAACTTGACTCTAAAATATATCGAATCGACTTTAAACGATGAATCCAAACCATTGAAATTCTTTTACCTAATGATTGATGCGTCTACATGTGAAAATTTTAAAGTTTCGAATTAATTTAATATAGAGTTAAGTGGTCAAAGGAGTCCAAAAAATGAATGCATTAAAATTAATTTATAAACCTTAAACTTTTGACCACTTGACTCTATATTAAATTAATTCGAAACTTTAAAATTTACACATGTAGACGCATCACTCATTAGGTAGAAGAGTTTTAACGGTTTGGATTCATCGTTTAAAGTCGATTCGATATATTTTAGAGTCAAGTTCACAAAAAGTTTGGTGAACTTAGGAGCACCCTAGTTCTACTCCAATCAGTAATATTTTGTCTTGTGTTATTACACTTTCGATGTACTATTTCTAAACCTATTAAAAGAAATAAAATTATTATGTTCTTTAGTTCGAGAAGCTTATTTGAGATTTTAGGGGTTCCGATTCTCTGGCTTGAAGTAAGAAGTATGCTGATTTTTCTTGTTTGTTTATTCTTCTTAGTTTTTCTTTCTTGCTTTGGTCTGGTTTCTTTTTGGAAACATGAAAATTAGTCAATTTCAAAAAAAAAAATAACAGGCACCAGACTACTATATATTTCAAATTGAGTATTTGATGGAAAACTGAGAACAATCAAAATCCAACATAGACAGACCCCCCATATTAAATGCAACTATGGCAATTTTATCTCCCAAAATATATCTTTCTACAATAAGTAATAAAATTTTAATAAATGTAATGAAGAAAAAAATTTACATAAATATTAAAATCAAATTATTATTAAGCACTTACATATGATGACACTAAGCGTATACACATTCACTTTACCCTTCTTCCCAAAATAATTACGTTATTAAATAAATGTAGTTAGATCACGTGGCTCAGCCAAAATTTTCTGTAAAATTCTTCACGGACGAAGTTTATCACAATCGAAAATATTATACCTCGACAAATACATAATTTATTGTATCTTCTAATAAGTTTTTGAAGAGTTCTTAATTATGTTTTGGATCAGAATAATTTAAAAAAAAATGCTTATGCATTAGTAAATTTGTTATATTATATTTTCTTAATTTTTTTATATTTTTTGTTGTTATATATATGTATGTTGTCTAATAAATTATGTAATTCTTATTGTTAGTAAAAAAAAAACTTGTTGGATTGTATAGAATGCTATTGCATGAATAATTAATTGTTATATTTAGATTATTATTAAATATTTTATTTATGTTAATCTTCGCTGAATTATATTTCACTTGTATTCTTAGTTATTAACAATAATTAGTAGACATATATGTACGTTTAATTCTTTATTAATAAAATCTATACAAATAAACAAAATATGATCAAATAAAAAAAAATTATAAATTCAACGGATTATATGTTCTCGTAATTGATTATATATTAAGAATATCATCACCGACCAATTATAAATTAAATTGAAAACATGGATAAGATACGAATAATCTGACTGTGACATTTGTAGAGCACTACGGAAAAAGGCAGCCCACATAGAGGACCAGAAGTCCTGAAGCCTTCTTAATTAATTCTGAAATAGGAAGAGTTCACTCGAGTGTTGCGAGCAATTCCTCCACCAATAAGAGTTCACTCGAGTTTTCTCAGTCGTGAGTCATCATATTTGCGAATCAGATTGAAGAGCCTT
Source organism: Carex cristatella (assembly GCA_024447775.1). Classification (NCBI taxonomy): domain Eukaryota; kingdom Viridiplantae; phylum Streptophyta; class Magnoliopsida; order Poales; family Cyperaceae; genus Carex; species Carex cristatella. The sequence goes on from JAJHPF010000023.1 coordinate 496,473, forward strand.
CTATTTGAAGAATTTTTTTATCTGACGAAGTCATATTTTTACGATTCGGATTGAAAATCAGAAGTCAGATCTAAATTCAGTAAGTTATTTATAGGCCAAATTCTAAAAGAGATCTGAGAGAAAGGCGATCTAGAGGAGATACGAGAGAGAGCCAATCTAGAGTGTTAATATTATAGTTTTATAGTATTCACTCTGTTGTTTTTACAGTATATATCTGTAATTTTACAGTATTTATTTTGTGGCAATTTGGAGTATTAATGTTGTTGTTTTACAGTATTCACATGTTGTTTTTTATAATATACATCTGTATTTACAGTATCCATCTTGTGTGAAATCTAGAGAGATACGAGGGAGAGGTGATCTGGATGATATATGAGGAGACAATTTGAGAGAGACGATCTAGAGGAGAGATATGAAAGAGATGTAATTTTTTTTTGTTTGATTGTTTCAGATCACATTTTTAAGGAACCAATAAATAAGACATGATTTTTTTTCTTTGAGTTGAACAATAGAAGAAACGTATCGTCCAATTTTCTTTGAGTTGAACAATAGGTAACTCCAATTATGAGTTTGGTTCCGTATCGTCCGATCAGTATCTAGACCAATCTGGTACAACAGGTGAATTATATGTGGTTCCTTTAATTAATATTCATGCCAAAACAGATTGCACGATCCGGATTCAAATTCAAAATTTCAAGCTACCTTATGATAAATGCAGTACATGCGATGGACGAGTGGAATTTTAGCAGGTTTTGTTTTATAATATGTACCGATCAGGATTTGAATATTCAGCAATCCAACACGATGTACTTATGTGTGTAGTATCGTGTCCAAATCCCTTACCCTAGCTTGCACGCACATAGACACAATAAGGACGCATCTAGACACATCACGAGCAAATCAATGTGCTATCTGGTGCCGGGTTGGAGCCGTGTTGTATTTCAACAATTCTTATGTGATGTATTTGAACATTTGATACATATCTACAAAAAAATATTTCTACTTTTCTTTGAATTTTATAAACATCCTTCTTTTTATTCATTAATTTCGCTTAAATAATATACTTTAAATTTCAACACTTAATTCACCAATTTCTCGTTTTATTCTTGTGGGGGTGTTTCTCTTCATTCTTATGTGAAACTGTACAAATTGTATTTTACTTTGTAAAATTAATAAATATGTATGCATGAGACTATTAGTTTTAAAAATAAAAATATATATCTAATGCAACTAATATTAACAGGATTTAATCTTGACAAAAATAGTAAAAAAAATTGTTTATAATTTTTCCTTACAAGTCTTGGGCACTACAATTCCCTACTCGCATGATTATAGGAATTATCTGGAGAATCATATTACAAGCACTTACCTTGGATGACACTAAGTGTATATCCTTCTTTCCAAATTAAGTCATCTTGTTTTATATCTATACTTTACAAACAAAATATATTTTACGTTATTAAATAAATGTAGTTAGATGACGTGGCCTAACCAAATTAAATTTTCTGTAAAATTCTTTACGTACGTATGTGGTTTATTACAATCGAAAATATTATACCTCCAAAAAATTAGCACTACAGCATTTTTATTTTTCAGTGACCGATATCTGTGACCGGACCTGGCGCCGGTCACAGATGAGTATTTAAAGAAAAAAAATTAAAAAATAAAATCAACATGTGACCAACTCTTCAGACACCGGCGAATTTTTTTTTTCTGTGACCGATCCTCCCGGTCGCTGAAGATACTACATGGCGCCAACCCTTTCTTTTTCGCCCTCATTTTCGCTGTCTCCCGCGAACTCTTTTTTTTATGCTCCGTCTCCGCGCGAACCACAGTAAACCCTTTTTTTTCGCCCCGTCTACTCACTACGGCAGAAAGAGACATCAGCGACCGTATCAGCGACTCTGCGCCGGTCGCTGAAAATCTTTCTCCCCCTGAAAAAATAAAATGTTTTGGAGACCAATTCTTTCAGCGACCATATCAGCACGGGTCGCTGAAAGTTCTGTATAAAACAAAAAAATTGAGTATTTCGCGGGTTAAAGGGCAAATGTGATCTGTGAAATCACGCACCAGTACGAAAAAAAGGCGGTCTGTGAAATCTCGATCAGCACCGGCGCAGTCGCCCTCCTCCTCCTCCTCCTCTCAGCACCACCCTCTCCGTCGTGCGATTTCTTCTCAGCACAGTCGCCCTCCGCTGAGCGCCACCCCCTTCCTCTAAGCTGTCGACTCCTCCACTCAGAGCCACCCCTTTCCTCCTCTCCGCCAGAACTGCGAAATCCCTCGCCTCCTCATCAGCTCAGTCGATCTCAGGTCTCACCTCACCTCTCTCACTTAGTTGCTCTTACTTTTCTTAGAAATTTCTTAGAAATTAATTTGGTTTTTTTAGGGGGTTTAAGAAGAATTCGAAATTCCTAAGAAGTATTGAAAATTCCAGGAGGTTCATCTTCGATTTCTGTATAGAAGTTCTATCTCGATCGTTAAACTAGATTGCTCTTCGCTACTCTGATTTTCCTCCTGAAATTACATAAGTTTTTTTCTGACGAATACAATGCCTAAGTCCTTGTTCAATTAAGGAAAAAGTACATACCAGTGCATGATTTGGGGCATTGTAAAATTGTAAAAGTGGGAAAAGGTTTAGGCAATTGAATAAAGGTAGTAGGTCTATGTCTATGCTGCCTATCAGTTGTACCAGTATCAGTACCAATGCATGTTTTATATATGAAGGGATGCATCATCCATGACTTGCTAATATATCTATCTGCTACACCAAAAAAAGCAAAAGTGTTGGTATTGGTTTAATTTGTTTGATTAGATAGAAGTTCAGAACTAGAAAACACACAAGTTCAGCACATATACCCCTTGGAATATCACTTCTTGTGAGGGTTTGTTCTTTGAAATGAGCAATTTTCCTCATATAGACTTGTAGTGATGGTATATTTTTTCTCAATTTAAATTTGGTTCTGCTTGTCACTTGAATATATGAAGTTTCTTTTCATATTATTATAAAAATGAAGCTGTTTTTAGTATTTCTTCACCTTCTTACATTGAATATTTGCATTCTGTTATAGAATTACATTATTGTATTGAAAACTCTAATAAATGGGCATTTATTTTTATTTTTCTATTTTTGTGGTTATTTTATAAGTCGACAATTTTGTTTGTGTTTTTACTTGGAGTTAGGATGACTAAATATGGTCTTAATTGAAGCATGCATCTGAAGTTGCACATGAAAACTTCTGTTTTTTAGGAACTTGGGCACTACTAATGGAAAATAAAAAAATAGTTGCATGTGTTGGAAACAAATACAAGTGGTTTTTAATTTTTCTAAGTTGCTGTTTGAGTTCACTATATACTGGCCAGTATCCTCATGCTTGATGAAAACTATGGACATTTTATACACCAAAACACCAGAAAACATTATATTCAGTGCTTGGGTTATTTGTTTAGTTATTTACAATGTGAAAAATTCTAGTATAACTCTTTTTTTTTTCTGTACAGGAGGAGAAATATTTATCGAATATGCAACTGTAATATTCTAAGGGGTATATTTGCTGCTACTTGATTTTATTTGTTTTCTTCATGTGATATTACTATAAAGGAATTTGCTGTAATGTCTGGATTCTAGAATTCCTAATGATTGAATTGTGTTTGCAAATAACACATCCAAAATTTTGTTGTAAATAGATCCAATGTGTGAAATTGTACTTTATTTTGTGTGAAATTGTACTTTATTGTTGGAACTTCATTTTTCTTAGTTAAGAATGAAGTCCATTGACTACAGCAGGGTATCTTGCAAAAAACAGTGCTGGTATGTGTATGCAATGTTTATGTTGTATGTGAATCTATAATTTCTAATGGGGAAAATGTAAATAACAAAAAGAACCCAAAAACCTGACAGAAGAGTATCAGCGACCGGTTTTGAGTTTCAGCGACCAAAATATTTGGTCGCTGATGCCTTAACATGACGTCACCAAAAAATATCAGCGACCAAACTAAAATGGTCGCTGATGATGTATCAGAGACCGGAATGACGTCATTCAGCGACCGGTGACGTCATCAGGCAGGCATCAGCGACCAAACTTTCAGTGACCGGGCATCAGCGACCAAATGGAGCATCAGTGACCGGCGACATACTTATCAGCGACCAAATATTTTGGTAGCTGATGCCTCTTTCTGCTGTTGTGACTGCTGGTCCGACGATCCGACAAAAAATCTCTGGCTCGACATCTGAATCCCCTGAGTCTCTCTGATTTGCTGGTCTGTCTCTCTCACCCTTTAATCTTTTTTTTGCTGTTTTATTTTTTTTTGCTTTTTTTTCTGTTTTATTTTTCTATTTTTGATCCGTTTTTTGCTTGTTCTTTTTCTCTTTTTGATATGAATTTAAGTTTGTGAGAGATTTTTAGGAGAAAATTGGATTTTGGATAGGAAAATTGGTTTTTCATTTTCTGATTTTTTCTGGTTTTTTCTTTTTTTCGGTTTTCTGTTTTGATTTTTTTATTTCGGTTTTCTGTTTCTAATTTTTCTTTTTTTGTTTCTGATTTTGTTTTTTCTTTTTCTGTTTCTGATTTTTCTGTTTTTTTCTTTTTTTGTTTCTGATTTTTTTTGTTTTTTGTTTTTCTGTTTCTGATTTTTCTGATAAGGAGCCATTTATTCATTTTTACATAGGTTTAATCTCTTGCTACTTTTCCCATATTGGTGTTGGTACGGGTTTTTCATATGCTAGAACAAAAATTAAATGAGTTATCCATATGTTAGATTATTGTAGTATTGTGCTGGTACGGGTTTTTCTTGATATTGTTTTGTAATATGGTATTGTGCTAGTACGGGTACCACTGTCAATTTCATAATTTACCTTGTAGAAATTATGAGACAGAGTTTCTGAGGAGAAAAATGAAAACTTTCTATTAATTGTTATTTTGTTCTGATTTTACAAGGTTCCTAATTTCTATATATACTAAAGATTACAACGGTTCTATATTTTACCGTTGGAATGCTACAGTGTTACGGTTACTGTACATTTATTAACTATTCCTAATCTATTTGATCAGTGACGAATGCTGAGATCAATTCTTGTTTTCAACACTCCCCCTCAAGCTAGAAGTGTAGATATCATACAATCCTAGCTTGCTTGTAATATTATTGAATTGTTTCATCTCCAATCTCTTGGTAAAGACATCCGCTAATTGATCTTCACTTTTAACAAAAGGTGTCTCTATTTCTTTGGCTTGAACTTTCTCTCTAATGAAATGGCAATCGACTTCTATGTGTTTAGTTCTCTCATGAAACACGGGGTTAGATGCAATATGTCGAGCCGAATTATTGTCGCAGTACATCTTCATTGGTTGATCAAACTTGAACCCCATATCCTTGAGTAGTTGTTTGATCCATATTAGCTCGCTTGTGGTAGATGCCATGGCTCGATATTCTGCTTCCGCACTAGATCGAGCCACAACACTTTGTTTCTTGCTTTTCCATGTGACTAAATTTCCGCCTACAAATGTGCAAAAACCGGTTGTAGATTTTCTATCAAAGCTACCGGCCCAATCTGCATCGGAATAGCCACATATTGTATTAGAATTATTATTCTTCATAATTATACCTTTTCCGGGATTTTGCTTTAAGTATCTCAAGATTCTATGTGCGGCTTCTAAATGAGGTGCTCTAGGCGAATGCATGAATTTACTAATTTGGCTCACCGAAAAAGAAATATCCGGTCGGGTTACCGTGAGATAGATTAATTTGCCTACAAGTCTTTGAAAGTGGTTTATATCATTTAAGGGTTCACCATCTTCGGTATTCAATTTATTTTTACTATCTATAGGTGTAGATATTGGCTTACACCCTAGTTTACCGGTTTCCTTTAGCAAATCTAAAGTATATTTCCTTTGTGAAATAAATAGGCCTTTGGTAGAAAAAGCTACTTCTATCCCTAAAAAATATTTTAAATATCCTAAATCTTTAATGTCAAATTTCTTTTTTAATTGAAATTTTATTTTTCTAATTTCTTCGAGGTTATTTCCGGTAATTATTAGGTTATCTACATATACCAACACAAGGATAATGTTTTTTCCTTCTTTCTTGGTAAACAACGAGTGATCGGCACTACTAGTTTCAAAATTACATAAATTTAAATATGAGCTAAGTTTTCCATACCATGTCCGAGGAGATTGCTTTAATCCATATATTGATTTATTCAACCTGCAAACTAAATTAGATTTGTTTTCCAATTTATGGCCGGGTGGTACGGTCATATATACCTCTTCTTCAAGTGTTCCTTGAAGAAATGCATTCTTTACATCCATTTGGTATAGGCTCCAATTATTGTTAACCGCAATAGAAAATAAAATTCTAACGGTATTCATTTTGGCCACCGGAGCAAAGGTTTCATTATAGTCAATACCATAGGTTTGAGTATATCCTTTGGCAACTAATCTAGCTTTATACCGTTCTATGGTTCCGTCACTATTGTATTTAATTTTGTATACCCATTTACACCCTACGGTTTTCTTATTCTCCGGTAATTGTACAATTACCCATGTGTCATTTTTTTCTAAGGCACATAGTTCTTCTTTCATGGCTTTACACCATACCGGGTTGGTTATTGCCTCTTGATAGCTATTAGGTTCTACTTCCTCTTGAATAGAGGTAAGAAACCCATAGTAATTGGATGAAATATTTTCATATGATACAAAATTTTGTATAGGATATTGCACCGTATTGGTTATGTAGTCCCTAAGTCTAGTGGATGGTATTGGTATCCTTGAGGTTCTTCTTAAAATGGTGGTTTCTTCTTCTTCATTATTGGTACCATTACCATCACTAGTATTATTACTATTATCATTGTTATTGTCATAATTATTTATTTCTTCCACTTCACTATTAAGCTCAATGTCATTATTATTATCGGATATAAAATCTAAATCATCCAAAGGATAGATTATTGGCTTGGTATGGTTATGTTCATGTATATTTTTGGTAATCTCACCTCTTTTAAAATAAGGTTCATTTTCCCAAAAAATTACATCTCTAGAGACAAACATTTTTTTATTAATTGGGTCATAACATTTATAACCTTTTTTATAAGGGGAATATCCTAAAAACACGGCTTTGGTTGACATGTAATCAAATTTGTCCTTTCTTTTATTGTGAACAAAACAAACGCAACCAAAAACTCGTAACTAGTCAAGATTCTTTTTTTGTTTGTAAAGTATTTCGGTTGGACTTTTATTTTTCAAGGTAACACTTGGTAATCGATTAATTAGATGGGTGGCACAAAGAGTAGCATCCGACCAAAATATTTTTGGAACGTTATTTTGAAATAATAAAGCTCGAGTCATTTCCAATAAATGTCTATTTTTTCTCTCCGACACTCCATTTTGTTCGGGAGTATATATGCATGTTGTTTGGTGTATTATTCCTTTTTCTTTAAAAAGAGTTGTAAATTTTTTATTTACAAATTCGGTTCTATTATCCGACCTAAATATTTTAAGTTTAGCATTAAATTGTGTTTCTATAAGACGTAGAAATTCTTGAAAACAACTAAATACCTCATCTTTGGATTTAAGCAAATATAACCATATAGCTTTAGAAAAATCATCAATAAATGTAACAAAATATTTAAATCCATTATAAGAATTAATTGGGGCCGGACCCCATACATCGGAATGGACTAAATCAAATGATGCTTCACTTCTACTATTTGAAAGTGAGAAGGGAAGTCTCGTTTGTTTCGCCATTTTACAAATATCACAATTAATACAATTAGATTTTGGAAAGTCTAACAAGCTATTTAAAATCTTGTCGGATGGGTGTCCAAGTCTTTTGTGCCATCTATCATAATCGATCGAACTTGCCGAAGCGCAAAAATTTAGTTCTTGTAAGTTCAAAAAATAATGTCCATTTTCGAGAAAACCTTCACCAATCTTCTCCCCGGTTACCCGGTCCTGAAATACAACCTTTTTACATGAGAAAATAGCATCGCAATTAAGTTCTTGTGTTAGTTTTCTAACCGAAAGTAGATTTATCGGAAAAGATTTTAAAAACAAGACATTACCAATTTTTTTGTTGCATAAAATAATTTCACCCATATAATTTATTTTTTCTTTCATACCGTTCGCAACTACCACATATTGGTCATTTTTTGGTGATTTTAAATTGGTCAAGGATTTTTCATTTCCGAACATGTGGTCGGTCGCACCACTATCAATAATTATTTGATCACTCAATTTAAAATTTTTGGAGTAAGATACAGTACCACAAGATCTTTGATTTTGATCGGAAAACATCACAGACAGCTGCTGGAAGAGTTGCTGCACCAGATCAGCAGATCCTGGACCTGAACCGCTTGACCCGTCAGCGAAGAAACCAGCCCCTGGACCTGAACCGGTCGGTTTTGTGCTTGGTTCGGTTGAGCCGAATTTATTTGAGTTGGATCCGGACCCTACAGCAAAACCCCCTCCTTTCTCACGCTCCCTGTCTTTCTCCTTTCTCTTCTCTTCGTTCCAGTCTCCACCCTTTCTTGAATCCGCCTCTTTCCACCACTTGGGCTTGAGATGCGGATGGAGAAAATAGCACCTATCGGCCTTATGACCTTCCTTCTTGCAGTGAGAGCATCTCACGCCCTTTTGATTTTGCCGATTTGAGTTGTTCTGAGAATTAGGGTTTTGGTGATTTCGCACCGCATGGCCATGGGGTTCGATTCCCTCGACGTGACTGGCTTGTGGATCCTCCATGGCCAGCCGCAAGGACTCCTCTCTTTGAATTTGGCTTACAACTTCGGCAAAGGAAGGTAGGTCAGGTGCCCGAATAATTTGCGATCGAATAATGTCATAACTGGAATCGAAGCCTGAAAGGTACTGAAATATCTCATCTTCTTCTTGTCTCTTCATGATTTCTTGAGGATCAGTGGTAAAGGGTCTGTAGATTTTTAGTTCATCGAATTTCTTTTTGAGAGACCCTAAATACTCGATATGAGTTCTTGTCCCTTTTCTTTCTTGCTGAATTTCCTGTTTCAAGCGGTACACATGGGAATGGTTTTTTTGTTGCCCGTAGAAAGATCGTATACTTTCCCAAAGCTCTTTTGATGTGTTACAACTGTGGATGAACAAGTCGGATATGTGTTGCTCCATTGACCCGTGGAGCAAATGAATAATTGTATGATCCTCTTTTTGCCATTTTCGCATAGCTAGTTTTTCAGCATCTGTTGGTTTCTCTGGATCTGTTGGTTTGGGTTTTTCTTTGTCTCCGGTGATGAACTCTATTTTGTCTCGACCGCTAAGAGCGAAGGTTACCGATCGAGCCCATGAAAGATAATTTGCACCGTTCAGCAAGGTGTGAGTCAATTTCGATGGGTTGGTGACTTCTTGTTGCCCCCATTGATCCATCTTCTACTTGCTTGCTCAGGTGCAATATCAATTTTGAGTTCTTTGAGTATTTTCTTGTAACCAGATTTTTCTGGTAGGTATTCACAGCTTTGAGAAGCTCTTATCGGGTTATTGGATTTTATCGGATTTTATCAGAACCGCTCTGATACCATGTAGAAATTATGAGACAGAGTTTCTTGAGGAGAAAAATGAAAGCTTTCTATTAATTGTTATTTTGTTCTGATTTTACAAGGTTCCTAATTTCTATATATACTAAAGATTACAACGGTTCTATATTTTACCGTTGGAATGCTACAGTGTTACGGTTACTGTACATTTATTAACTATTCCTAATCTATTTGATCAGTGACGAATGCTGAGATCAATTCTTGTTTTCAACATACCTAAACTACAGTTTCTGATTAGGGTACCACTGTCAAGTTTAATCTTGATGTACTTAATTAGGCTTAATTGGTGAATCTGACTTGACAATATTGTGGGTTTAGGGTCAATTCTTAATTGCAATATTGGTTTTGTCAAATAAATAAAAACTGAGTAACATTCATTAGTTGGATTCTCATATTGGTGCTTGTTTGATGAAGTATAAATTTTTCCTTCTTAAGTAATATGAAGGAATTATAATTAGATTGCTTGCCCTTTTTTTAACTTGTTTTTTATTTTTCTTAAATGTAAGAATTGTGAACCCTTTAACTTGTCAATTCTTAATTGCACGTAACTTAAATTTTTTTTTGATATATATTAGGTATTCCGCCCTCTCTTAAAATAAAAAATAATAATAAACAACAACAAAAAACCATCTTCGTACCAAGCAAATTGTACGACGCCTCCCTACCAATATCATCCCTAACTATATATAGTTCATGTCCCTTTTAGCCGCCAAAAAAAATGACACTTTGAGGGATCTCTAATAAAATGTGTTATTAGGTTTGGTAATTAATTGACTGTTAATTAAGGTAGCATAATTCAAAAGTTAATCATTAATTCTGTTTTTTTGTTTTCTTAATTAGGCGTCGAAGAAAGATAGCAAGGCATCGCCTCCCTCTTCCTAGCTCCAAGTCCGGTGGTGGCAAACAAAAGAATTAAGGTATGGTTTTCAAATTAGTTTCATGTATAACCAAATGAATAGTTGTAGTATCCTCTCAAGCAAAGTAACCAAATGTAGATTGTCGAATTTAATTTATTTATTCTCTTATTCGAAGTATGGATTGAACCTATTTAATATTGCTTTGTGACTTAGGCTAATTTTGTTTAATTGAATTACTTAGGTAAATTTATTGTAATTTAATTGAATTGCTCGTTGAATTAGAAATATTAGTATTGTTTTAAAATCCAAATATACCGGAACTTTTAGTATGCCTTTTAAGTCTATACCCGTTCAAAATTAATCTAATAGGGATTAATTTTGAATAGTCTCCGGTTTGAGACTGCTCTTTGCATGCTTTGTCTCCTCTAGGATGTGACGAAATGTATGTGAATCTGATATTTAAGAAAAATTGGGTATCATTTTTCCTTATTGTTCCTAACGAGTACGTATTGAATTATATGTCAAAAATCATGTGTTTCTAACGCGTACTTGGAGAACTAAGGAGAAATACTGCCGAATTTTTCTTAAATATCCGATCCACTACATTTCGTCACTAATGAGACATAGCATTCAAAGAGTGGGATAAGATGGTACACCGGCCCTATGTAAGCCTCAATTGGTAAAAAAGTTTGTACCTACTGATAGTTAATGTCATTATTTTATTGACGTGTCGTTATTTTATTTTGTTTTATTTACAACTAATCAAGGCAAGGCAGGGCAAGTGAAAATGATAATGGAGATGACTGCTCCGGCGATGACTTATCCTAGATATTTTGATGTTTTCTATGTAGTTGGTATGTGTTTTATATGTTGGATGTTTTAGATATCGTACTTTAGATATTTCATATTTGATACTTCTGTAGTATTTAGATATTTGATATTATGTATTATTTATGAATTGCTTGTAGCGTTACGTACCAATTAAATTGCTTGTGAATTGTTTTTAAATTTGTTGAATTGCTTATTACGTTACTATATTTGAATTGTTTGATACGATTCGTCACGAATGGGCTTGGGAATAATAAATGAAAAGAATGGGTTCTGTCGTTTGGTACAATTCGTACCAATTGGTGAAAAGGAAAAAAAAAAAACAGAAAATATATAAAAAAAAAATACTTTTGCGACCGATTTTTACTCATCCGCGACCGATTAATCGGTCTTTGATGAGTTTCGGTCACGTCATCATACGGTATCAGGGACGGATTATAATCGGTCGCTGAAGACTCTTCTGTGACCGGTGACGTCATAATGAGGGTCATCAGTGACGGAGCAACTGCGACCGATTTACACTTGCGATCGATTTTATCAACTGAGACCGACGACCCTATTATCTGTGACCGATTTGGCCGATCGCAGATGATACCTTCTGCTGTAGTGTAGTGAGAAATGAAAATGTCACTACTACAAAAAAAATACTTCCTACATTGTGGGTTATACACAGATTTTCTCTATTTTATAAAAAATCTTGTATGAAATAGAATTTTTCTAATGTCCAAAATATATGTAAAAATCCTACACGGATATTAACTTAAAAATTAGTGTACAATTCTTTGGGAAAAAAACTGTGTGAAAATGAAGGAATTGTACACGGATTTTTCATTAAATATCCATGTATAAAGAGGCTATTGTACATAGATTATTGTTTAAATAACAGTGTAGAAAGACTATGGAGCTACACGAATTTTTATTAAAAAAAAATCCGTATAAGGAGTTATTGTACACGAATTATTGTTTAAATAATAATGTAGAAACACTAGTAGAAAAACAGGCATCAAGGACAGTCAAAAATGCACATCAGGGACAGACTAAGGGGCAATACCGATCCAAGCAATACTGATAGTATTAATAATTAGTAACGGTTAAAGAGCCGTTACAGATTCAACAATCAGGGACGGTCGTATAAATAACCGATACTAAATAGAACTTTTAAGAATGGTCGTTAATAAACGACCGTTACAGAAAGCACTTTCAGTAATAGTCGTTTATTAACGACGGTTACTGAAAGTACTTTCAAGGACGGTTGTTTATTAACGACCGTTACTGAAAGTACTTTCAAGGACGGCTATTTAATAAATGACCGTTACTGTAGTTTTTTTTTTTTTTTTACAAAATGTAGGTATTAATAAACTGTGCAGTAACTCAAATATGAAATTTAGATAATAAAAATTTTACATATTAATTCCACATTTACATTCAAATTTCACTAATAATACAAATTACATTAGCTAATTCCACAATCTCTAAATTGGCCTATTAATACTCTCAAAGTCCTGAGTTTGTGAACTCTACATCCTCCCTACTCTCACCTAAAAGTAAATTAATAAACTCGAAAGGCAGCATGTCTAACCAGGTACTACCCTTGTTTAACCAACCAGATCATATCCTTCACTAGCAAATGAAGCCCCATCACAGTATCTAATCCTTGCTCTGTTCCAATTATAGAAATCTGAAAATGATTAGAATAATGAAAAAAAGTTAGCAATCAATGAATCAAATCAACATGTGCAAATTAAATTACAAATTAAATTCCAAGTTTGCTTTGCTCCAGTATATGCGCTAGCAATTACAGTACGTCTTTATTGTTAATCCATTATAAAAAAAAACTGGAAACAAGAAAGACATGTAGGGGTATATTCTCTTTTACCAGTGCCGATAAAAAATCATGTGATACGACATTTGATTTTAGAACCCGTGAAAAATGTTTTTATTCAAAAATTCAAGAAAAGTAATGTAGAGAAATATGGAGTTAAATTATATGAGAGCTAATGGCAACATACTTAGAATAAAACAGCTACCTCAACTCAACATACTTAGAAAAAAAAATTATCAACTGTTGCATATTTGCGTTTTTCTCAACCACAGCACCGTCCAGTAATATGGCACCCATCCCGAGTAGCTTTCAGCCATAGTAGCTTTCCTGAAGGATTCCAAAAACTCACTTGTCAGACTCCATTCAAATCAATTAAAATTAAAACACAAAGAATCCAATATAAAGTTTTTTATAAAAGATTATGTTAAGGATAACCTATAGATAAATTAGTTAATCCTGAGATAAGAACCAACTATTTTTTTAATAGTTTTACCTCGCATAAAAGTTAAGAAGGCTCAAGGGCTTGATTATGATCTGGCAAACAAGTTAGGACTCTGCAATTGAAAAAAAAAAAAGTACTTAAAAAGCCAAATTATAGAACATCAATTTCCCTACACTATGTTAGAACATCACCATTTTTCCGAGTAAAACAAAATCTAGATACCGTGCCAATTCTCAAGCAGAGAATCATCAAGCGATTTCACATGAAAATAGTGCCTTGTTATATTAATTGTCCTCATAGCAATTAGCAAATGATATTCTTCTCAATTTGACATTTTTGGCAAATATTGACAATTTTTCCCCCAAACTATGCTGAAACTTCTGTTTTCTTGTAGATATACAGTTTAGATGCAATTTTGTTGAATTTAAAAGAAATGGTTAGTGGAAGTTCAGTGATTTTATATTACTCAAGCTTTGTTTGACACATAAGTGCATGCTGTAAACAAACAAACGAAAATTCTGGTATATACTTGAGCACATAAAAGACCTCTATTCTGACAAGACGTGCTGCTGGTACTAATTGGAGCCATACTGGTACGGATGCAACAGACCCGGCTGAACAACAATATCTGAATCAGCTGAATCAGGTAACCCCTTATATATGCTATATGTAAAACCAGTAAGTACACAATAAATCTAACCCCTTACATAATTGATCAAAATAAGCTAACAGAAACCACCATAATAATGACATTTTGAGAATAAGATGAGATGAGCTTGCCTGAAGCTAACAGAAACCTCATTTGCCTCTTGCCCGTTCACACTTTCTGGACCCTAAAATCACAGATTGATCTAACAATTTGAAAGGTAAACCCTAGAATTGATAAGAAAGCTAAACCCTAGAATCACAACTTGATCCTAATTGTCAATATTTACCTGAGGCGCGGCGGCATCTGAGACGGCGAGAGAGACGAGTGGCGGAGCAGCGTGTAGAGAGATTAGCGACTGGGAGGAGGAGAGGGGGAACGGGAATCGGCAGGCAAGGCTGAGCGGAGGAGGGGGAATGGAGAACGGCGGAGGAGAAGCGGAATGTGGAAGAGCAGAGGAGAGGTGAAACGGGGAACCCTAACTGCCGGAAAAGCCGGAAAAGAAGAAGAGCGGAGACACGTCTGTAGAGAATTGGAGAAAATGCGGGAATTAGAAAATGATGAGCGGGACTGGGTGCTTTATCTTCCAAAACTGGACAATCGGTCGTTTACACCGTTACTAAAAATACTAATTAAGAACGGTCGTTTATAAACAACCGTCCCCGATTGTCCAGACATAACGGTTGTTTATAAACGACCGTTTCTGATTGAAACTTTTGGTAACGGATTTTAATTTTACCTGTTTCAGAAGACAATCAGTATCGCTTGTTGCCTATATCCGACCCTGATGTGCCGATACTGATGTCACATTTTCCACTAGTGAAAGGCTAGAGAGCTACATGGATTTTTATTAAAAAAAAAATCCGTGTAGGAAGAGGTTATTGTATACGGATTATTGTTTAAATAACAGTGTAGAAAGGCTAGAGAGCTACACGAATTTATAGTGAAAAATCTATGTAGAAAAGTAGTTTTAGAGTTTTGATTATATAAAAAGGATTTTCCCTCCGGTGCCGTTTTGAATACTCTATCTATTTATGTATTAAATATTGGTCTGATTTCAGCTCATAGCACAGCTGGAATCTGAGATATTTGAAGTTGTTATTTTCTCATTTCTATCTTGCTAAGGTTAGCCATATATATATATATATATATATTTTTGCTTTCTCTAATTTTTTGTTACTTATTATTGCTTATTTAGGTCACGTGTAATTATTATTGCTTATCTCTCTTTTATTTTTCTTTTCGGTTTTGTAGGGTTTTGGTTGGTTACTGCCATCTTCGCCTTGGTTGTTTACTATCCTCTGCCCCACTCTCCCTTCGTAAATTCATATAAGATACAATAATTCTTTTTCTCAAGAAATTGATTTTCAGTGGTTCGTATAAAAACTATACCGATTTAATTCATTTTATGTATAAATTTTAATTGAGAATTTTTATTATCTATTATGTATGTATAAATACACAAATATGTTGATCCTTGTATTTATCATTGGAGATGCAATATTGTTGGAGACCTTTAACCAAGAGACATTATGTGATGGATCACATGCAAACTCTATTTTTGATATGTTGGATCTAATACAAATTAGTATGAATGGAATTTCGTGCTAGAGTAGATCATAGTCATGAGTTTTGGCAACATGAGCTCAAATCTTGATCACATGATAACTAAGTGGTAAGGACATAATTTTTATACAAACATTGTATTGGATCTTGAGGAGTGTATGTCATGTGTTAGATCGCATGAGATTACATGTACAAAAGGCTATGTGTATATATATGTTGCAAATGGCTATGTATTTATTTTTGCAAAATGTTATGTATATACAAAATGCTATATATTTATTTTTGCAAAAAACTATGTATATTCAATCTGAAATATATAATTACTGGCTAGCAAAAGTGGAGGCTAGCTAAGAAAAAATAAATAAAATAAATAAACCAGGTTCAGCAACCTTCCTACACAGATTTTTAAATAAAAATCTGTGTAGGATTGCTGAACTCGGTTTATTTATTTAATATTCTGTTTAGGAGAGCTATACGGATTTTAACTAAATATCCGTGTAGGAATACTTTATTCCTACACGGATATTTAGTTAAAATCCGTGTAGCTCTCTTGATTTTCCACACGGCTCTTTATTAATAATCCATGTAGGATGAGTGTAATCGTACACGGATAATTATCCGTGTGTAAATAGTGGACTTTCCTACACCCCATTATTGCACATGTTTGCAAATCCGTGTAACTCTTCAGTTAAAGTCCGTGTACAAAATTGTATTTTTGTAGTAGTGTGTATTTTTATTTTATTCAATTAGGTACCCGAAAAATAATAATTTATTTATTTAATTAATTAGGTACGGATTAATTTTTTGACCCGCCAATACATAATGTTTATGAATTTTAGTTATTATATTTAGCTAAACACCCCACTCAACTATATAATGTAATTTAATTTATAACTTTTCATAAATTTTCGAAGAGGTTTTAATTATATTTTGGATCAAATTATTTTTAAAAAAGAATTAAATTTATGCGCATCATTAAATTTATTTATCATTTATTTTGTTTACACATTTTTTCGTTTTTTAATAAATAATATTGTTATTGTTAGTTAAAATATATTCTAAAAGCTCATTTTTCTCTTTTTGAAAGCAAAGCATAGAGAGAGAGTGTGTGTGTAAGTGTGAGAGGGAAGACATCTCTCCTATGCCTTACTTCACCAAGGTTGATCCCTTGCACAAACTAGAGGCAAAGTCAAGTCTGAAAAGGGAAAAAGCATATTCATCTCTCCTATGCCTTAACTTATGCAGATGCACTTTAGAGGGAGAGGTTTTGATTCCACTTGTTCGTTGCCATCAGCTCCTTGAATAAGGTCAGATTTATTTCCATATGGTATGCATGATTACTAATTGGAGGTTAGTTTGATGAAAATAGGAAAAATATTTATAGAAATCTTTATTTAAAAAGATAAAATGAAAGAGCAACTCGTTCATCAATATGAATTGAATTGAAAACATAGAGAAAATTTGACCAATTAATGTGATCCTTGTTTACAGACCCACAGAAACAACAAATTGGTAAAGCTCAATTTGATCATTGCAATCTGGAGAAGCTGAAGTCCTGAAGAATTGTTTCAAGGTATACAAATTAAGATACACAACTTCAGATCCTGTTTTTTTTTTTTTTTTTTTTTTTTTTTTTTTTTTTTGAGGAAACTTCAAATCATGTGATATTAACTTTTTGAATTGAATTAATAAAAATAGTTATGAACGGTTCAGATTACAACGGACGGAAGAATACTATAAGTTGTTTTAACCTGACCATTTTGTTAAGATTGAATGGACAAAGTTTAGACCATGAGATACATTAAACGGGAAAAATTTAGGGTATACAAGAGCAACCTTCTTAATTTGCTTGACCTGATTAACCCGACCCAAAAAATAATAGATTAAAATTTGATTTGATTTGGATTCGGATTAGATTTTACCGAAATTAACAAATAAAAATACTTTTCTACAGATTTTAAACATTGTAATGATTAAAACCCGGCCGATTGTATTACTTGAAGAGTTCTTAATTATGTTTTGGATCAAAATAATTTAAAAACTAAAAATGCTTATGCATTAGTAAATTTGTTATCTTATATTTTGGTTAAAGTTGTTTATATTTTATTGTTATATGCATTTATTTAATAAATAATGTAATTCTTATTGTTAGTAAAAAAAAAAAATTTGTTGGATTGTATAGAATGCTATATTGCTATTGCATGAATAATTAATTGTTATATTTAGATTTTTATTAAACATATTATTTATGTCAATATTTGCTGAATTATATTTCACGTGTATTCTTAATTATTAACAATAATTAGTAGACAAATATATATACATTTTTTTAATAATAAAATCTGTAAAAAACCACAAAATCTGATCAAATAAAAAAAATTATAAATTCAACGGATTATATGTTCATCTCCTTGATTTCTTCTACTCATGACATGCTTGCGTGTGAGGAGTCCCTGTACTATATGCTATTATGCCATGAAAAAAAGTTCATTTTTTTACTTTTTCGATTGTTTTAGATCACACCTTTATGAGCTGTGAGCGTATGGCCTGTAGAGATTATTATGAAATTGCATCAGCTAGTTGGATGTTAACTTTTGTTGCAGCCGTTATATTAAATATACTCTTGTAATATTAAAATGAATTGAATTGAAAACATAGAGAAAATTTGACCAATTTGAACCTTGTATATATTTAATCATTCCAATCTGGAGAACCTGATGAAGTCCTGAAGCCTTGTTGGTGCCTCTCAGATCTCAGGCTGCATTCCTCCCTCTCTCTCTTTCTCCGCTGAAGAATTAATTGTCTCAAGGTATGCAAATTAAGATACACAACTTCAGATCATGTGATAGTTACTAATTCTTTTGTTTCAATAAAAAAAAGTTATGAACGATATTCAGATTACAACATAACGGAAGAATACTATAATTAAGTTGTTTTGATCGAACCATTTCGTCCAGATTCAACGGCCATATATATAGTTTAGACCGTAAGATATTTTTGTTAGACACATGAATAGTATTAGATGCATTACATGGAAAATTAGATTTAAAGGTACGGATTAGATTTTCCCGAATGGACAAATTAGGGGTGTACTATGCTTATGCATTATGAATTTGTTATGGCTTATTTCTTTTTTAAATTTTGTTTATAATGAATTAAAAAAAAATTGTTTATGGTTATTTATGAAAAAAAAGCAGCCCACATGGAGAACCAGAAGTCATGAAGTCTTCTTAATTTATTCTGAAACTGGAAGATTTCACTTGTGTTGCGAGCATATCCACATCCATATATTGGTGTCTCTCAGAGCTGCTGCATTTCTTTCTCTCCGTTGAAAAATTGTCTGTCTCAAACACAAGGTATATATACTAACTTTATACATTTTACATTTCCTTGCTTTCTTCTTCTCATGATGTGCTTGTGTGTGAGGAGTCTGTGTAATATATATATGCTATTATGCAATGAAAACAAGATCAGTTTTTACTTGTTCGATTGTTTCAGATCACAGCTTTATAAGCCTGTAGAGATTATCATGAAATTGCACCAGCTGTTAACTTCTGTTACACCTTTATGAACCTGTAGAAAATATCTATAGAAATCTTTATTTAAAAAGTTAAAGTGAAAGAGCAAGTCGTTCGTCAATATGAATTGAATTGAAAACAGAAACAAAATTTGATCAATTAATTTGATCCTTGTTTACAGACCAACTCTCCCTCAGATCTACTGCATACCTTGTTGGTGCCTTGTTGGTTCCTCCAGACCTACTCTCCCTCGGATCTGCTGCATATATACCTCCCTTTCTCCATTGAAGAATTGTCTCAAGGTATACAAGTTAAGATACAAAACTTCAGATCATGTGATACTAACTTCTTTATTTTAATAAAATGTTATACGTACACAATTCCGATTACAACCAATGGAATAATACTAAAAATTATTTTAACCGGGCCATTTCGTCAAGATTCAACGGACATATATAGTTTAGACCGTAAAATATTTTGGTTAGACACATGAATAGTATCGGAAACATTAAATGGAAAATCAGGGGTGTACAAGCAATAACCTGTTTAATTTGCTTGACCCGATTAACCCGACCTAAAAATAATAGACTTAAATTTATTTGATTTAGGTACTAATTAGATTTTAACTAAATGGACAAATATATACTGGTTATGAATTTTAAATATTATTATGGTTAAAACCCGACCTGTTTGTATTATGTAATTTAATTATTATCTTCTAAAAGGTTTCTAAGAGTTAATTATCCTTTGGATCAAAAGAACTTAAAAATCAAAATAAATAATGCTTATGCATTAGTAAATTTGTTGTCTTTTATTTTTCTTATTTTTTATAATTTATTTTTATATGTATGTTGTCTAATAAATTATGTAATTCTTATTGTTAGTAAAATAAAATATTTTGTTTGAATGTATACAATGCTATTGCACGAATAATTAATTGTTATATTTAGATTCTTATTAAATACTTTATTTAAGTTAATTTTTCTGAATTTTAAATCACTTATATTCTTAATTATTAACAATAATTAGATCACATATATGTACATTTTAATTTTTTATTAACAAAATCTGTAAAAATCCACAAAGTCTGATCAATTATAAATAAAATTTAAAACATGCGTACCTACGAAAAAAAAGTTACCACATGGAGAACGAGAAATCATGAAGCCTTCTTAATTCTGAAACAGGAAGTTCACTTGAGTGTTTTGAGCAAATCCTCTACCAGAGACTACTAATTAATCACTTGATCATCACTGCTGAATTTCTCGGTCTCCGTTGAAGAATTGTCTCAGGTCTCAAACATAAGGTATATATATACTAACTTTGTACAACTTACATTTCTTTGCTTTCTTCTTCTCATGCATGATGTACGTGCTAGCTTTAGTGTGAGGAGTCCCTATAATCTATGTTATATGCGATGAAAAAAAAGTTCAATTTTTTTTCTTGTTCGATTGTTAAAGATCACAACTTTATGGAATAAAAAAATTAATCACACATTATTTTTTTCCTTATATTGGTTTCAAAATTGAGATGGTAATTAATTGAATGAAACTGTGTAATTTTGAATGAGAGAGAATTAGCCACATACCAGATGAAATAATTAAGAGGTCGAGTTATCCTAGTATAATTTTTTTTTTTGAATAAATTGTACCACCTGTTTACTTTTGTTGCAGGCGCTATATTAAATATGCACTTGTAATATTTGTACTGTCATACACACACACACACACACACATATCCAACTTCAAATAGCACAAATTAAAGCAGGTGGTGGTGGGGGGAGGGGGGGGTTCATAATACACACACACACACATACATACATACATATATATATATATATATGTATATGGGATGGGCTATGGTGAGTTGTGAAGTAAAACAACATTTTACTTCACGCTCGTATTCCAATTTGAAAATCCAAACAACCGATCCGAACCGCTCAACATTTTCTCCATATTGAAATGTGCTTGGAGACAAAATTTTACATTTTTTGGAATTTTTTTACTATTTATTAAGCCACTTAGAAAATGGCAGATCCAGATGAATAGTAAAATAATAAAATTTTCTGGACCATTGGATCAGCGATTTTCAAAGTGGCTTAATAAATAGTAAAAAAATTCCAAAAAATTTAAAATTTGGACTCCAAGCACATTTCAATATGGAGAACATGTTGAGCTGTTCGGATCGGTTGTTTGGATTGTCAAAATGAAAATGTGAGCGTGAAGTAAAAATGACATCTTACTTCGCAACTCACCATAGCCCATCCCTATATATATATATATATATATATAGGAAATTGCTAATATGCTATGCGTAGCATATTTCCTCCGTGCAACGGCTCAAAATTTGTATTTTCAAAATCCTAATGGTCGATCCGAACCGTTCAACTTGTAATTTGTACTAAAATATACTTGCAAACCAAATTTTCTATTTTTTAGAATTTTTTTTACTATTTATGAAGTATTTTACAAAACTGTTATTTTTGAATAATTCTGGATCATGAAAAACAGCAGTTTTGTAAAATACTTAATAAATAGTAAAAAAATTCTAAAAAAATGTAAAATTTGGTTTTCAAGTACATTTTAGTATAGATTACATGTTGAACGGTTCGGATCGACTGTTAAAATTTTGAAAACTCAAATTTTGAGCCGTTGCATGGAGGTCATCTATGCAACGCATAGCACCGTAGCCAAGTCCTATATATATATATATATATATATATATATATATATATATAGAGAGAGAGAGAGAGAGAGAGAGAGAGATGGGCTAACTTGCTTTGGGAAGTAAAGCGGGTTCTTTATTTCCCGCTCGTATCGACATTTTCAAAGTTCAAATGGCCGATCCGAACCGCTCAACATGTTCTCCATATTGAAATGTGCTTGGAGACCAAATTTTACATTTTTTGGAATTTTTTTACTATCTATTAAGCCACTTTGAAAATCGCTGATCCAACGGTTTCACTGTTTGAACAGTGAAACCGTTGGATCAGCGATTTTCAAAGTGGCTTAATAGATAGTAAAAAAATTCCAAAAAATGTAAAATTTGGTCTCCAAGCACATTTCAATATGGAGAACATGTTGAGCGGTTCGGATCGGCCATTTGAACTTTGAAAATGTCGATACGAGCGGGAAATAAAGAACCCGCTTTACTTCCCAAAGCAAGTTAGCCCATCTCTCTCTCTCTCTCTCTCTCTATATATATATGCCCTTAATTTTTAAGGGAAAAAATAATCTTATAAAATTTAATGATTTTTTGAAGGAAAATAGTAATATGATTGTTTAAAAAACAGTTTGATGTCTATCAAAGAAGCAGTTCAACTCCATAAGGACTTTTTTGAGTTTTACACGTACTCTTTTTCTTTAGGTAATACGCATGTGTGTTGCAGATAAAATTAAGAGTAAACTTGAATTTGTTAAATTCCAACAGATCAGTTAAGAGCATAGTGCTTTAGTTTTTGTTTTATATTTTTTGAGAATAAATAGCCATCAATTCTCACAGAAGTTATATATATATATATATATATATATATATAGTCAGGTCATTTAATATGCTGGGGTTAATTTTATATTTTGTTAATTATTAATTGATGCTGACTAACAAGTTCCGGTTAATTGATTTTATATGTTAAGTATTAATCAAAAGTAATCAAAGTATTGTTTGGTGATTCGCAAAATTAATTATTAATCAAAAGTAATCAATTCAAGTATTGTTTGGTGATTCGCCAAAAAAAAAAAAAATCTTTTGTCATAATTAATTAAACGAACTAGGTTAAGACATGATTTATTTTGGCTCAAGTGTTATTTTTGTTCATTTGCAGAGAAACTTGAAATATTGGCCATAAGCAGAAAATGGAGGCGGTAGCTCTAAGCACAGCTACTTCCGCATTGAATTTGGTAGTTAAAACAGCAACAACAGCCATTACAGATAAAATTGGTTTGCTGTTTGGGGTGCAAGAAGAACTATTTTTCATAAAAGAAGAACTTGATATGATGCAAGCCTTCTTAGAGGCTGCCTCAACAGAGAAAGTGAAAAGTGTGGTCGTCAACAGATGGATCAAACAGGTCCAAGAGTTGGCATTTGATGCGGAGGATTGTCTCCAAGAGGCTTCTATTCACATGATAAAAAAAAGTTGCCTTCCATTCATGTACTCGGTTAAGAAACGGGACGTTATTGCGAATAAAATTCGAGTGCTGAAAACTAGAATTGAGGATGTGAGTAACAGAAACCAGCGGTATAACCTGATTAACAAGGACAATGTTGGTGGCCACGGATATGATGAGAGTGCCTCTACTAGATCGATTGCCAATGTACAATCTTTGCTTGTAGGTTTGGATGAACCGAAAAAAAAACTTGTTGAGCTTATTTCGAAGGAGGATGGGGAAGTAATTTCAGTGGTAGGTATGGGTGGTGTTGGAAAAACCACTCTTGTCAGAGAGGTCTATGGATGCCAAGAAGTTAGAGACGAGTTTAAGCATTTTGCTTGGGTGACTATCCAGCATCCTTTCAACACGGAAGAATTTATAGAAAGCTTGGTCAAGCAAATCCCATCTAATCCGGATGATAATAAGTCGGAGCTATTACCCAAAAAAACATCAAAAGAAAAGGTAATTGAATATCTAAAGGACAAGAAGTATTTGATTGTACTAGATGACCTGTCGAGTTTGTCAGAATGGTATAAGATAAAAGATGTGTTACCTCTGGCCAAAGGGAGCCGAATCATAGTAACCACACGATACAAAAGTCCTCTGGCAGAAACCATAACTCACCCAAGTGTAAATATATATGAGATCGAGAAACTTTCAGAAAAGGATGCTTTTGATCTCTTTTGCAAAGCAGTATACAAGACTTCAAGTTATCATATTGTGAGTGATGAGGGTCCCAGTAGCACTGAGATAACAGAAGTTGATAGTATAGTGCAGGAGCAGTTCACAACCATCCCTTTTACTAAGGACATGGATTCCAAAGCTCGTTTAATTATAGAGAGCTGCGGTCGGTTACCACTTGCCATTGTAACTATTGGTAGTTATCTAGCAACCAAACCTAAAACAAGTGTTGAATGGATGAAAATGCATAACCAACTTAGTTCAGAGCTTACCAATAACCCGGAGCTAGGGGTGGTGAAGACTGTTCTTACTTCAAGTTATGATGGCCTACCATACCATCTCAAGCCATGTTTGTTGTATCTAAGTGTTTTCCATAACCATAAGGAAATAAGGCGATCAAGGATAATAAGGCGATGGATGACTGATGGATATGTAATGGCAGACCGTAAAAAGACAGCAGAGGAGGTAGGAAAGGGTTATTTCTATGATCTCATGGGTAGAAGTTTGGTTCAACCATCACAAATGAGCACAATTATCAATGGAGATGTTAAAAGATGTAACATTCATGACATGATGTATGAATTAATTCTTGCAAAGGCTGAAGATGAGAATATGGTATCAGTGCTTGAAGATGAAAACCTCATAACCATGACAGATAAGATGAGGCACCTTGTAATCACAGGTGAAACATGCAAAGGGGACAAAGTCCTAGAAAGAGTGAAGTTGTCCCACATGAGATCCCTATCCATCTTTGGAGAGGTGCGAGACTATCTTAAATATTCGAGAATGAAGTTGTTAAGAGTGCTAGATCTAGAAGGCACTATAAATTTGAATGATGGGGACCTGAGGAGCATAGGCAAGCTTCGTCACTTAAAGTACCTTGGTCTCAGGGGGACAAAAATTAGAAAACTCCCGAATTCATTGGGAAAGCTTACTGAACTTGAGACCCTTGATATTAGAGACACAAGGGTAGTCGAACTAACGACAGGACTTACTAAGCTACACAAGCTAAGCTATCTACGTGCAGGATCAGTTCGCTATATTGATCGCCCAAAACCAATATTTGATTTCGTTATTCATATAGATAGTATCACTGAAATTTGGCAAGAAAAGTTCGAAAAGTTCATTGATAAATATTTCCCAACAGTTAAAGAAACGGCAAGTTCTGTTGCAGATGTTGTTACAACCTTCTGTCTATGTTGTTTAGTTCCTCTTATACCTCCTGCATTGTTAGAAACGTTTTTGAACGATAAAGCTGAAGAACGTTTTTCAGGTGGGGTGAGGGTTCCAGGAGGAATAGGTAAATTAAGGTCCCTAAATATTTTTGGCGTCATTGATATTGGTGGGAGCAAGAGTTTAGCAAAGGAGATGCAGAATCTTACCAACCTACGTAAGTTAGCAGTGAGTGGTTTCACCAAGAATAATGGGAAAACATTAGCAAAGGTGATTCATGGGCTTAAGCACTTAAGGTCGTTATTCCTTAAAGCAAAGGTGATTGATGGGCTCAAGTGTTGCTTAGAATCTGTATCCTCCCCACCCAAGTATCTTCAAAGCCTGAAGTTAGATGGCCGTATTGGCAAATTACCTGATTGGATCAGTTCCCTTGAGAATTTGGAGAAGATACATTTGAGAAACACTTACCTAACGGAAGATATTAAAGCCATTGAAAAGCTACCCAACCTGAAGATTCTCTATTTGTGGTGGGACTCGTTTGATAAAGATGTGAAGGAACTATGCTTTGGCGAGGGTACATTTCCATTGCTGCAGGTAATGTGTCTTCTGGGATTAGATGGGTTAGAATCGGTGTCAATTAAACAAACAGCCTTGAAAAGACTTGAGCTGCTAAAGTTAAGATATTGCTTGTTGGATATGAGAAAGGGTGGGCTGTCGGGGTTGGAGTTTCTTGTACAACTCAAGGAGATGGAGGTGGTGGTGTATTCTGGTTATAAGGAGTATACTAGTGAGTTTTTTCTGGGGTTTTCTCTTGTGATCGAGATTGAAAGAGAGTTATTGAGAGAGATACAGGAGCAACTCAAGAAGCTTCCAAAAGAACCCATCCTCAGGGTGAGCCACTGATTGTAATAAATGATGCTGCGCCACTGGTTGAAATGAGCATTTATTTATTGGTCAAATAGTGTAAAACTGCTGAGTTTGGAATTAATTAAGGAACTGTTGTTATTTTCTTCTTTTTATTTTTCCTAATGTATTTCCCTTTTGTTGGTGTGTAATAAATTGACTTGATATTTCTAGACTTATGTTGCTATTATATACTTTTGTTATGGTGTGTAATAAATTGACCTGATTTCTTGAATTATGTTCTTCTTATATTACAATCGGTAATATTTTGTCTTATGTTGCACTTTCGATGTACCTTTTTTTTTTTTTTACCTATATGAACAAACAAAATTATTATGTTATTTAGTTCGAGAAGTTTATTTGAGATTTTTGGGGCCAGGTCCCGACTTTCCGGCTTTTTGATGAACTAAGAAGTATGCTGATTTTTCTGTTTGTTTATTCTTCTTAATTTTACTTTCTTCCTTTGTTCTGATTTCTCTTTGAAAACATGAATATTAGTCAAAGATATGCTAAATTGCAGAAAAAAAATTAGAGGCATTAGACTACTATATAATTCATATTGACAATTAATTTAACGGAAAACTGACAACAATCAAAATCCAACATGCACATACCCTAAACATTTAAATGCAATGGTATGTCAATTTTATCTCCCAATAGATATATTGTGCAACAACTAATAAATACAAACATGTAAAACCTAATTAGTTCTATAAGAGAATGATATATAGTTTGTAGGCCTATACCCAAATAAAAAGTTAAAAAACTCATGCGCTGAAAAAAAAAAAATGAAGGGAACAGGAAAACATTTTTGGAAAATATACTATAAATAAACAACAATTTTAGTCAGATAACAAGAATGAGAGATGAAAAGTATCAAATAAGATGGAAATGCCAATTTTCTAACCAAATAAAATTTATGGAACAACAATATAAGTACCGTCATTAACTTTTAAATTTATTATCCGTAATCGTATTCAATCTGCATCCACATAAATGATGTTAATATGGTTATAGATTTGGTTTTTAATTGTCAAAATAATACAGATATTTAGATTATTTGCATCCGAAATAAAAGTACGTAGATGCTATAACTTTTTGGGGGAATTTAATGTATCCCCTCAAAAACATCAATATTACATATTCCCCCCTTCAAAACCAAGGGATCAAGTTACAACAATAGTTTTTTTCATTTTCAAAGTCAAAATAGTCGATCCAAACCGTTCAACATGATTATCTAAATAAAATGTGCTTCCAGATCAAATTTTATATTTTTTTTTTGAATTTTTTTTACTATTTATTAAAATGGGTACAAAAACTAGTCAAATTCAGACCATTGAATTTTGTATCCATCTTAATAAATAGTAAAAAAATTCAAAAAATGTAAAATTTGATCTGGAAGCACATTTTATTTAGATAATCAGGTTGAACGGTTTGGATCGACGATTTGGACTTTGAAAATGAAAAAAACCGTTGTTGTAACTCAAAATTGTTGTAACTTGATCCCTCCTCTTAATTCCCATTTTATCCTTATTAATTCTAGCAGTTAGAGATTTGGCCACCGATTTGGCTTGTACCTTTTGTACCGGTCATTGTACCAGTCCCATTAGAATTGGTTATGTACCACTCCAATTCAGGCCTGATACGCTTTGTGGAAGTTTTCTATTTTATTATTTTAAATTTTTACTTTTATTATATGTGCATATTTGTTAACAATATATGTTTCATATTTGTATTTGCCGATTATCCGCTCCTTATTTATGGATAATCCTTATTTATCTCCATTTGAGACGTATTTGATTGAATTTTAACATTTGTCTAATGTTGTATTCATTTTCGTATCCGCTTAATAAAATACGAAGGCAGAGAAGTTTGTCTAATGTATGTAATTTTAACGATCCAAGAGGTGATTTTAACCTTTGTCTAATGTCAATTCCGCTTAATAAACGTCCTAAAGCAAGTCATTTTAACCTTAATTTGTCTAATGATCAAAGAGCTATTGCCAATCACTCAGTTGATCATATGGCGAGAGAGGTGTATGAGGACGTTTCAAGGAAAGAAGTCTTATTAATTGGAATTGGTAAATTAGGTTCAAGAATAATGGAATTAATTTCATTAGATTTGTTGCTTTAGATGGCGTAGGTAGAGGAGTTTTAATTTCTGTCAATTTTTCTTTTTCTATTTGTTTGTTCTTTTACTTTTATTTCTATAATTCACATTTTTTTTTTTTTGTATTATATATCAAGGTCTCAAGTCTTTTGAGGCCTATTTTTTTTTTGTTTTGTATCTGGTCTTATTTCAAGATCTATATATGTACTATCTTTTAATCAATATACAAATGGAGGCTTGACCCTCTTTTTTAATTTTATCAAAAAAATAAAATAAAAAAATACGAAGAAAAAACTAGTTTTAGCACTACCAGTTTCAAATCCGTTCTTGTTTACACCTTTTCATGGATTTCGCAATGGATTAATTCGCCCAATTGAGTTTGATCAGAACTCACGTGAAATCAAAATATTCAAGCAAAGTGAAACTTAAATAAAATTGGCTTTGATAGAACATGTATAAAACCAAATCATCATGAAGGAATTATCTA
This sequence comes from Carex cristatella, assembly GCA_024447775.1. NCBI lineage: Eukaryota > Viridiplantae > Streptophyta > Magnoliopsida > Poales > Cyperaceae > Carex > Carex cristatella. Next base: position 525,200 of record JAJHPF010000023.1, read on the forward strand.
TATCATCTGAATATCATATACTAAAATAGGTACCATAAACTCCTATAAGTAAAAAAAGTAAAAAAATGATTTGAGCCTCATGAGCACCTAGTCAATACTCTACCATAACCAAATACAAGTCAAATAATGTAAGTCAAATTAATTGAAAACAGCCAAATTAATTATGAAATTACTCAAATCATAGCTGGTTTGAAGACGCATTCATGAAATGTCATTTTAAAGTATCACCTACAGCCTATAAGGACTGAAAAGGAATTCGGACAACTCAGCAAAAAGGGCAATTAATTTTCTAGTTCTGACTTGTTACTGACATTTTAATATTATTTGCTGAATTTGAATTCATTTCTACCTAAAAACAAACTTTTCTCTTTAATTTATTCATTACTGTCCTTGTTACCTCCAATTTTACAGAGGAGGTCATTCAAGAGGAAGCCTTATTTTCACTGTGGCTATTTCTATTTTCACTTATTTTATATTATTTTCATGGTCGGAATGTGAAACTTTGCAGTCTCCCAAACCCTTTTTTTTTTTTTCCAGAAAGGTGAATGGGAATTGGAAGAAAAAAGGGCTTTATATTCTGTTGGGCTTTGGGTTTTATTATCGAATAATTAATTAGGTCGGCAATCATTTCATTTTGGATGAACTAAACATGTCTCGTCCTCAAGGTATATATATGATTTCAACTTTACTGGATATATAATTAAAAAATACTGATAATTACTTGATGATCATTTTCAAAAGTTCTCATCAGTGTATCGATTTTATAGCTAGTGTGGTGTATTCATGCCCATCGGACCTACATTTTTCTCCATGTTAATTGAATTGTAGGAAGTATTAAAGTATTTACTGATATAGTGATATACTGATATCTATATTTTCAAATTCTTATGGAGTACAAATTAAAGTGTTCGATCATGATATTCAATGTTTCATGTAAATATATAATTAAAATCAATTCATTCCAGCCCTCCTGAAATAATCTGTTCTCCTCATCTTTTCTTTTGTTATTATCTATTCATTTATGGATCACAATATATATCTTTTCTTAATGTGCGTACTTGTTATTCCATTTCTTTTGGGCCAGAAATGGCAAGGGAAACAAACTCCTCGAGAAAACGGGCACAGAGAAATGCAGCTTCCGATAGCGTGACTACTTCACGTGAAACAAACAATAAAAAAAAGGTTGAAAAGGAGTATACAGTTTGAAATATCCATTAAAGTGCCTCAATTAGAAACTATTCTCAGATGGATTGAAAGTGAACTCCGGAGGCATCAGGTTATCAGGTTAGATATGCTTGTGCTAATTGCCTCGACAGTGATGAGGACATCCGACACTTGCTTTTCACTTGTCCCTTTGCGCGCATGTGCTGGTTCATCTCTCCACTGGCACTAAATTAATCCGATTGTCTAACAGGTACGTTTACTTCTTTCCAGGATTTCCTCGATTTCATTCCGAAGACTCAAGGGGAAGGTATATGGAACAGTGTCGGTTGCATAGTTTTGTCCATATGGCACTGTGGGAATGAAATGGCATATGCAGGAAAAAAACCAAACACGTAAAGGTTTCAACAAATCCTAGGGGAAGTGACGGCTCAGAGTGGTCCTTGCAATATGATTGATCAGCTGTGGTCTCAGTGGATCAACAGACCATAACCAGAATCGAAGGCCGCTAGAGATAGAATCAAGAGATTGTAGAATATATATCTGTTATTATTTCCAAATTTCCTCTCGGTACTTTGTAAACAGGGGCAGGTTATGAGTCAAGCCATGCAGGAGGTGCTTAGTCACCCCCGTAATTTTAAATTTTTTAATCATGTATATTGAAACTTAATTAAAGTTTCCTTTTCTAAAAAAAAATTATATAGTTTAATTAATTAGTTTCTCTTGTATTAATTCGCTAGGTATAATGTTTGCATAACTTGTTTTAAACACGATTTAGTTTCTTTAAGGGATGGAGTAGGTTTAATTGAAATTAAGTTGGAACTTATTTGTGAGTATTGATCTACAGTCTTATTCTGATCCATTGCCCCTGGTTTCAATGCATCTACAGTATGTTTTTCCTTGGTACGGCTGGTGCTTGGGTTTTAATTGGGTTTGACACTTGGGACGATAACATTTATAAGCAAGAGTGGACGGGTGGATGGCTGCCATCTATCATCATCAAAATTGATGAATGGTCACTTTGGAGGGAGGCTAGTTGCCTAGTTGGGAGCGTGCTAATGATATCAGCATAAGAAATGAATCTGTATTTAAGTTCTGGTCTGGGTTTTATTGGGCTAGGGGTTTGAGTTTATGTTAAAGGTTAAGGTCAGGGCTTTAGGTTTTGTTGGGCTTTGGGTTTTGTTATCGAATAATTAATTAGTTATTTGTTATGAACGTATATATATATAATGTGTATGTATCTTTTTTTTTATATAAAATATGTGATAATTTCATTATAATATCCGAACTATATTCATATTTGTATCCTATACTAAAAATATTTACATTTATATTTAGAATTTCAAACGATTATGGATATAGGTATCTAATCCATATACATCTCTATAAAAAGTTTGTCATTAGATGTCATGTATAGTGAGATTTTTTTTTGTGGTTATTGGAGCAAGTTGTCAGTTTCTGTTGTTTTATGCAAAATCTAACATAGACACATTTATAATCAATTCGTGCTAAGTCTGGAGTGGAAAAAATATGTCGGTACTGTGTTGAAATTAATACGTCGTGATTTTGATCTCTTGTCGTTGACCGTGTCAATTTTTCACGTACTATGTCGTGATCAAAATGTCAAAGAGTGAGTCACGTCACATCCAAATGTACCATGATACAAATGTGACTAGTCATGTTTAACTAACTTTTTATATAATTTAAGTTAGATTATTCAAGATTAACAATTTGATCATGATCTAACGGTTCTAATTACATTTGAATCGCATAACCAAGCAGTGCCCTATTGTGATCAGATCTTTTGTGTGATGTGCCATGTTGTTGAAATTACGTGACTCGCATAACCACGTGCACGGAACACTCTAGTCATGGCACATAACCGACATGCGTGCTATGCCGTTCTGTGACAGAGCCGTCTTTGCCGTGCCATTTTTCCACCCTAAGTCTGTTGTGTCATTAGATGGCACCAATTTTTAATTGATCAACATAATGTCAAATTTTACAATTTTTTAAGTGAGATTTAACAGTCCGATACTTTAATTTTAACGATAAGAAACTAAAGAATACATTAAATTCGTAAACCCTAAGAATAGCTAGAAATGGGGAGAAAACACCAAATGCAAAACTGACCTGCAGGAAACAGACTATTTCGATTGAATTTTTGTCGTGGATTGGAATATCCCCGCTTGAAATCAAGTGGCCAAGTGAACTGCGATTCTCTTTCGGGGATTATCAAATCTTTCCTTTCCTAACAGATCGATGGGACCCACTTGTCAGGTTAATTTGTTTTGAGTGGCCATTTCTTGTGTAAAATTTCATGTAGCTTTATCCAATATTTAGGCCTTGATTTGTAATAGCTTTTCCTTTTTCAGCATGATGTTTTTCTCTGGTGTTTAATTATCCCAGTCTTATGTGCTGCAATGTAATCTTGCCTACAGGTTTGAAATAAATAAAAAATGAACTCATGGATGATCGATCGAGTTGAAATTTCTGATGATAATTCTTTTCTCAATGATCTGGAGGTTTATCAACATAATCTGTGGATCATCCTTCTTTAATCTTTCTCCTCTGTTCTGTTCTTGTTCAATTTCATTCTCTGCCTTACAATGATAAGGCCCATATTATTCATCACAGGGAAAAACTGGGTCTTACTGAAAGTAAAACCAGTTAAATAAATAAAATAAAATAAACAAGTTGGAGGCCTAGAATAGTAATTATCCCAAGTATTATGAATTCCCAAATAAATATGATTATGGGCTTTAAAAATATAATATCAGATCAAACAGTCCGTCTAAATGTCTAATATTAGATCCAGCCCAGCTAAGATCTAACCGGACAAATTTTGTTTACTGTGACACATTCATTAATTACTACGACAAATTTGGGCCGAAAGAAAGAATTTAGAAAATGGGCCGTTGCAATTTAAATTTCACATTTCCAATGTAAAAACTTAATTTGTGCTCAGAAGATATCTCCAAGACTCCAACCAACTTTACTCTTCTATGCATACCATGATTAAAATACTAAGTATGCAAGAAATAAAATGAAATTGCATTTTTTTTATTATATGTGAAATCAAGACGTTTTTATGTTGAATATAAATTGGCATTAAAAATCGATATGTGCACTGCAATGTATCATAGGCTCGCTCTTCCCTATGAAACATTCAAAGCATTATTTTTCTCTTTTCATGTAGGGCCAAATGGATTTGCAAAGATCGTCTATTGTTGATAACTTTGTTTTTTTCCTTTGATTTTAATGATGTCTTTAAAAATAAAGCTGTATGATGTTTTCTTTTTGTCGATTTAGCTTTATAAATGTGATCAATGGGTAGTGCCAGCCTTCTCACATTGGAGTCGTCTGATGAGGTTAAGGATTGTAAGATTTAGTTCAACGGCTCAAGATTGCTCCCTTTTTTTCAGTAAAAAGTATCACTACTACAGACTATGGTGATTGTACACAGATAAATCACGAAGAGCTACACGGATTTCCAACAGTGTAGGATATTAGGGTGTAGGAATGTCCCATCTTTTGCAAACGGATATTTATCCGTGTGCAATTATCAACAATCTACACGGATTTCTAATTAAAAGCCGTGTAGAAATCCAACTAGAGCTACACGGTTTTTTAATAGAAAATCCGTGTAGGAATATCAACATTCCTACACGGATATTTAGTTAAAATCCGTGTAGCTCTCCTAAACAGAATATTAAATAAATAAACCGGGTTTAGTAACCTTCCTACACGGATTTTTAAGTAAAAATCCGTGTATAATTGTTTCCTACACGGATTTTTAAATAAAAATCCGTGTAGGAAGGTTGCTGAACCGTTTTTTTTTTTTTTTTTTTTTTAGCTAGCCTCCACTCTTGCTAGCCAATAATATATATTTCAGATTGAATATATAGAGAGCATTTTGTAAAAATAAATACATAACCTTTTGCAAAAATAAATAGAGAGCATTTTGTATATACATATAACCTTTTGCAACACATATATATACATAGCTTTTTATACATGCAATCTTTTTGATCCAACATATGACATATACCTCTCAAGATCCTATACAATGTTTGTATAAAAATTATGTCCTCACCACTTAGTAACCATGTGATCAAGTTTTGATCAAGTTGGGCTCATGTTGCCAAAACTTATGGCTATGATCTACTCTAGCACGAAATTTCATACATACTAAGTTGTATTAGATCCAACATATCAAAAAGGAAGTTTGCATGTGATCCATGACATGATGTCTCTTGGTTAAAGGTCTCCAACAATATTGCATCTCCAATGAAAAATGCAAGGATCAATATTTGTGCATACATACATACATCATAGGGAATAAAAATTCTCAATTAAAATTTATACATAAAATTAATTAAATCTGTATGGCTTTTATACAAACCACTGAAAATTAATTTCGTAAGAAAAAAAATTACTGCATCTTAAATGTATTTACGAAGGGAGGGTGGCGAAGATGATAGTAACCAACTAAGACGAAGAGGACAGTAACCAACCAAAACCCTACAAAACCAAAAAGATAAATAAAAGAGAAATAAGTAATAATAATTACACATTACCTAAATAAACAATAATAAGTAACAGAAAATTAGAGAAAAAAAATATATATATATATATATATACATACGTGGCTAACCTTAGCAAGATAGAGAGGAGAAAATAACAACTTCAAATATCTCAGATCTCAGTTGTGCTATGAGCTGAAATCAGACCAATATTTTAATACAGAGATAGAGAGAGTATTATAGAATCAAAACGGCGTTGGAGGGAAAAGACCTTTTTATATAACCAAAACCCTAAAACTACCTTTCTACATGGATTTTTCACTATAAATCCATGTAGCTTTCTATAGCATTTCTACACTATTATTTAAATAATAATCCGTGTACAATAACCCCTTCCTACACGGATTTTCCAATAAAAATCCGTGTAGCTCTCTAGCCTTTCTACACTGTTATTTAAACAATAATCCGTCTACAATAACCCCGTCCTACACGGATTTTTTAATAAAAATCCGTGTAGCTCTCTAGCATTTCTACACTGTTATTTAAACAATAATCCGTCTACAATAACCCCTTCCTACACGGATTTTTTAATAAAAATCCGTGTAGCTCTCTACTATTCCTACACGGATATTTAACTAAATATCCGTGTAGGAAATGTAAATTTCAAACGGCTTTTTTGAAACACTGTTTTTTAATGAAATATCCGTGTGGGATTCTTAAAGATATCATTGATCATTGGAAAAATCTTATTTGGTACACGGTTTTACATAAAATCGAGAAAATCTGTGTACAACCACAGTGTAGGAAGCGCCATTCTTGTAATAGTGTATGTAATGGTTTAAAATATGTTTGGTTTTGACAATATTTTGCGAATGGAATTTTGTATGTAACAAATTAATTTCATTAATTAATTATAAAAATTCACACATATGAATATGTATTAAATTGGTTATGATGCAATCTGAAAAAAGTCCCTCAATGATAACCTGTGGGACTAACTGAGGTACAAGCCAAAAACATTATCATTAAATAAAAGTTCTCATACTAAGAACATATTTCTAATTTGAAGGCTACAGAAAAATAAAAAATAAACTCATCATAATTCATATGGGAATTGCTTTGCCTTAATAGCTGAAGAGGCTTAATTTTCCAGGATGGTATAAAAGTTTGAAGAAGACGGTTGAAGGGCGTTTTTTTAAAAAGAGAAATACAGCTAGGGGACCATATTATATTCTCTTTTCTTTTCTACTGCTTTATTCTTTCTACATCTTTACTTGAAGATCTAATTAACTGGGGAATAATATACAAACTTGCAATTGATTCATAAAAATATTAGAACAAAAACCATCAAACTTGTTAATAATTATTGAATTCTTTTAAAATTCGTTTTGTTGATTTATTAATTTGGAAATATGTTAAAAACAAATAATTCGCGATTTATACATGGGGAACAGTACTATATGCATGCTTATTATATTGAGGGCATTTCAGGTTCAAGTTTATTATTAATACGTACAATTCTGATGAGTTACATATTTTTAATATTAAAATGTTCAAATTGCTAGGATTTGAACTGGATGAGTTTGACACAATCGGATCAGAATTTGTACAAGCTAGCTAGTCTTACTAGAGAGGAGCAATAACCATATTAATAATATGATGGAGCATAGTATCCCAATATTATAAGTATTTTTATAACCCGACTGTTTTGTTTATAAGATTAAACTAATTACGGGTGCGTTTGGATGGGTAAATAATAGCTACTATTCCGGATTAGCACTATTCCGAGCTAATATCAGGCGTTTGGGTGTATTTGGATTAACGAATAGTCACTATTTTTTGTTTGTCTTTTGTGGGATAGCCCACTATTCTACTATTCCTACAAAATGTTGAAATAGCTACTATTCTAAAATTGAGAATAGCTCTATCCTTGCTACTATTCTTGATTCATCCAAACGCACCCTTACGGTAGCTGATCTATGCAGTACACAAAAAGAAAGAGAGTGTAAGTGTGAGAGGGAAGACATCTCTCCTATGCCTTACTTCACCAAGGGCTGATCCCTTGAAGGGGTGTTCACCGGGTATGGTTTAATCAGTATTCAATCGAACCGATAAAGTTCGGTTTTTCGATTAAATAGATCGGTTCAGTTCAAATTTGAAAACCGGTTTAATATATAGCTTGGTTTGCTTTAATTTGTTCGGCTCGATTTTTATTTAGTTCTTATTTTATTAGTTCGGTTCGGTTGGATTTTTCAAAACCGAATAAAACTTTAGTTTATCTATTTTAATTCGGTTCCAACCGAACCGAACGGATCAACACCCCTACTACCTTGCACAAACTAAAGGCAAAGTCAAGTCTGAAAAAGGGAAAAGAATATTGATTGCTCTCAGACTAAGGAAGTTTGCAAGTTTTTACATTTGATTCTCTGAATTGTTCTATTCATTCATGAAATTTTGGGGGAGAGCAAGCTAGTTTTGGAATCCACTTGTTCGCCCCCATCTCCTTCAATTAATAAGGTGAGGTTTCTTTTCATATAATATGCATGATTACTAATTCTAGGTTTTCATTAAAACAAGTATATCTATTGGAATCTTTATTAAAATATTAACATCTATAGAACTGAAAGAGCTACATATATTGTGGTCAAAATAAATTGAATATAAAAATGTTGACAAAATTTGACCAATTTGATCCATAACTTGTCTACAGCCCTCTCAGATCTTCTGAATTCTTTCTCCTTTGAAGAATTGTCTCAAGTCTCAAATACAAAGGTATACTAACTTATGAGATAAAGGTCACACCTGAACTAACGAATGAGACAATCAATATTTTTTTTTTTTCCCTGAGGTGAACAAAATTATTTGTGAGTATTTTGTCCTTGAGGTAAACAAAAGAATTTATGAGTAATCGCGAAGATAACAGTACTTAACAGTGTTGATATTTTCATGGATGCAATGCTTCCGTCGGTAATACCAATATATAGTTATTTTCTACTCTCATGGATACTGACAGTAATTTCTGAAATAATTGTTACCAATAGTTATTTTGACGGATGCTGCCGGTTCTTTTATTCATATATAGTATTAAAAGAATTACAAAATTCTTTTCGTTAATTTTTTTTTGGATGATACTGCTCATCTCGTTCATTTTTTTTTTAGCTAGGCCCGCTACAATTCCTTCAAGTTTGGTTTTCTACCTCAAAATTGTTTACTTAAGTCGGTAGAAAATTAAAACTAATCAATCCAGCAATAATTTTATTTTTAAAAATTAGACTTTTTTTTTTCAAATTAGAAGTGTAATTATTTGTCAAAATGTTATTTGAAGGAGTAAATATTTTTTAAAATTCAAGAACAATTATTTATTGTCAAAATGTTATTTGTAAATTATTGGTAAAGATATAAATGTCAATCATAATTCAGATATGATGGACATTAAATTCGAGAGTCAATAAATTTAAATTTTAGTCGCAATTGAGAATAGTTTAGACATTATATTTTGTTATACTTTGAATTACTATTTTATGAACATTTTTTTTATATTATCTAATCTTAATTTAATCTAAACGGAAGGATCACTTGATAATAAATTATATATTTTGATATTTATGAGAGTCAGAAAATTAAAAAATAATAAAACCTACTTCATATTTTGTTGTTCACTGTGTAATTGAATGATTTTTATTTTTTTTTTGGAAAAACAACTCTACTCAAAATCTTGAATAGTATGAGAATTTAATCAACAAGCTAGTTAGTTTTGTTTTTGTCGAACAACATATAATATAGTTTTTATTATGAATATTATTAAGTTTTATTTTGAAAAATATTGTTAAGATTGACCAGTAGCAAGCCGGAAAAATTCTAACCTGACAAATCCTACGCGGAAAATGATGAATTTTTATTTTATTTTATTAGGTAGGAATAATTTTATCCCACCAAATACATATTGTTTATGAATTTTAGATATTATATTTGTTAACACAGAGCCCAACTGTATAATGTAATTTAAGTAAAAAAATACTTTTCATAATTTTTTGAAGACCTTAATTATATTCTTGGAAAAAAATATTTTCAAAAACGAATTATATATGCTTATGCATCATTAAATTTATTTATCATTTATTTTCTTACAATTTTTTTTTCTTTTTCAATAAATAATATTGTTATTGTTAGTACAAATATATTATAAAAGCTCGAAAGCAAACCGCCGAGAGTACGTGTGTGTGTGTCAGGGAAGACATCTCTCCTATATGCCTTCACCAAGAGCCCATTGTATCTTCTAATAAGTTTTTGAAGGGCTTTAATTTATGTTTTGTATCAAAATAATTTAAAAACTTAAAAATGCTTATGCATTAGTAAATTTGTTATCTTATATTTTGCTTAAATTTATTTATATTTTATTGGTATATGCATGTATGTTAGAAAAAAAAAAAAAAAAAAAAAAAACTTGTTGGATTGTATAGAATGCTATTGCATGAATAATTAACTGTTATATTTAGATTGTTATTAAATATATTATTTATGTTAATTTTTTCTGAATTATATTTCACTTGTATTCTTAATTATTAACAATAATTAGTACGCACATTTTTGTTTTTATTAATAAAATCTGTAAAAATTAAATTGAACGGATTATAAGTTCCTTTGATTGATTATATATTAAGAATTATATCATGACCGGCCAATTGTAAATTAAATTGAAAAATTGAGAAAATACGAATAATCTGACCGTGACCGTGACCGTGACCGTGACATGTTTACAGCCCTACGGAGAAATAATTGAGTTAAGGCAGCCCACATATTGTGAACCAGAAGTCCTGAAGCCTTCTTAATTAATTCTGAAACTGGAAGAGTTCTTCACAGGAGTACTGGTGCCCCCTCAGAGCGCGCTGTTGCATATTTCTCTCTATCGATCCGTTGAAGAATTAATTCTCTGTCTCAAACACAAGGTATACTAATTAACTTTCTACGTACATCTTACATTTCCTTGATTTCTTCTAGTCATCAACTGCTTTGTACATCTTACATTGATTTCCCCGTAATATATGCTATTATGCATGCCATGAAAAAAGTTCATTTTTTTTTACCTTTTCGACATGAAATTGCATCACCTGTTAAATTTTGTTGCAGCCGCTATATTAAATATACACGTACTTGTAATATTAAAATGAATTCAATTGAAAACATAGATCGAGAAAATTTGACCAATTTGACCCTTGTTTGCATTTAATCATTCCAATCTGGAGAACCTGATGAAGTCCTGAAGCCTTGTTGGTGCCTCTCAGATCTCAGGCTGCATTCCTCCCTCTCTCTCTTTCTCCGCTGAAGAATTAATTGTCTCAAGGTATGCAAATTAAGATACACAACTTCAGATCATGTGATACTAAGTTACTAACTCTTTGATTTGAATAAAATAGTTATGGACGGTTCAGATTTCAACCAATTAACGGAAGATTGAATGGTACCGGATACTAATAACATATATAGTTAATTTAGACAGTTAGATATATTTGTCAGACACATGAATAGTATCGGATACACTGAATGAAGAATTAATTAGGGGTGTACAAGCAACCTGTTTAATTTGCTTGACCAGATTAATTAACCCGACCGGAAAAATAATATGATTTAAATTCTATTTTATTTAAGTACTGATTAGGTTTTAACTAAATGGACAAATACATATTGGTTATCAATTTTAAATATTATAATGGTTAAAACCCGACTCGTCTGTATCATGTAATTAAATTTGTATCTTCTAGAAAGTTTTTAACAGTTCTTAATTATGTTTTGGATCAAAATAATTTAAAAACAAAGAATTCTTATGCATGCATTAGTAAATTTGTTATCTTTTATTTTACTTTTTTTTATAATTTATTTTTATATGTATGTTGTCTAATAAATTATGTAATTCTTATTGTTAGTAAAATAAAATATTTTGTTTGAATGTATACAATGCTATTGCACGAATAATTAATTGTTATATTTAGATTCTTATTAAATACTTTATTTAAGTTAATTTTTCTGAATTTTAAATCACTTATATTCTTAATTATTAACAATAATTAGATCACATATATGTACATTTTAATTTTTTATTAACAAAATCTGTAAAAATCCACAAAGTCTGATCAATTATAAATAAAATTTAAAACATGCGTACCTACGAAAAAAAAGTTACCACATGGAGAACGAGAAATCATGAAGCCTTCTTAATTCTGAAACAGGAAGTTCACTTGAGTGTTTTGAGCAAATCCTCTACCAGAGACTACTAATTAATCACTTGATCATCACTGCTGAATTTCTCGGTCTCCGTTGAAGAATTGTCTCAGGTCTCAAACATAAGGTATATATATACTAACTTTGTACAACTTACATTTCTTTGCTTTCTTCTTCTCATGCATGATGTACGTGCTAGCTTTAGTGTGAGGAGTCCCTATAATCTATGTTATATGCGATGAAAAAAAAGTTCAATTTTTTTTTCTTGTTCGATTGTTAAAGATCACAACTTTATGGAATAAAAAAATTAATCACACATTATTTTTTTCCTTATATTGGTTTCAAAATTGAGATGGTAATTAATTGAATGAAACTGTGTAATTTTGAATGAGAGAGAATTAGCCACATACCAGATGAAATAATTAACAGGTCGAGTTATCCTAGTATAATTTTTTTTTTTGAATAAATTGTACCACCTGTTTACTTTTGTTGCAGGCGCTATATTAAATATGCACTTGTAATATTTGTACTGTCATACACACACACACACACACACATATCCAACTTCAAATAGCACAAATTAAAGCAGGTGGTGGTGGGGGGAGGGGGGGGTTCATAATACACACACACACACATACATACATACATATATATATATATATATATATAGGACGTGGCTACGGTGCTATGCGTTGCACGGATGACCTCCGTGCAACGGCTCAAAATTTGAGTTTTCAAAATCCTAACAGTCGATCCGAACCGTTCAACATGTAATCTATACTAAAATGTACTTGAAAACCAAATTTTACATTTTTTGGAATTTTTTTACTATTTATTAAGTATTTTACAAAACTGCTGTTTTTCGGTGATCCGTAATTACCGAAAAACAGCAGTTTTGTAAAATACTTAATAAATAGTAAAAAAATTCCAAAAAATGCAAAATTTGGTCTCCAAGCACATTTCAATATGTAGAACACATCTAACGGTTTGGATCGACCGTTAGAAATTTGAAAATTCAAATTTTGAGCCGTTGCACGGAGGCCCTCTATGCTACGCGTAGCATATTAGCAATTTCCTATATATATATATATATATATATATATCTATGTATGTATGTATATATATGGGATGGGCTATGGTGAGTTGTGAAGTAAAACAACATTTTACTTCACGCTCGTATTCCAATTTGAAAATCCAAACAACCGATCCGAACCGCTCAACATTTTCTCCATATTGAAATGTGCTTGGAGACAAAATTTTACATTTTTTGGAATTTTTTTACTATTTATTAAGCCACTTTGAAAATGGTAGATCCAGATTAATAGTAAAACAATAAAATTTTCTGGACCATTGGATCAGCAATTTTCAAAGTGGCTTAATAAATAGTAAAAAAATTCCAAAAAATGTAAAATTTGGTCTCCAAGCACATTTCAATATGGAGAACATGTTGAGCGGTTCCGATCGGTTGTTTGGATTGTCAAAATGAAAATGTGAGCGTGAAGTAAAAATGACATCTTACTTCGCAACTCACCATAGCCCATCCCTATATATATATATAGATATATATATATATATATATATAGATATATATCTATATATATAGATATATAGAGGACCGGGCTACGGTGCTATGCGTAGCTAAGAGCCCCTCCGTGCTACGGCTAAAAATTTGTGTTTTCAAAATTCTAAGGGTCGATCCGAACCGTTAGATGTGTTCTACATATTGAAATGTGCTTGGAGACCAAATTTTACATTTTTTGGAATTTTTTTACTATTTATTAAGCCACTTTGAAAATCGCTGATCGAACGGTTTCACTGTTTGGTTAAGCCACCGTTGGATCAGCGATTTTCAAAGTGGCTTAATAAATAGTAAAAAATTCCAAAAAATATAAAATTTGGTCTCCAAGTACAATTCAATATGTAGAACATATCTAACGGTTTGGATCAACCGTTAGGATTTTGAAAATTCAAATTTTGAGCCGTAGCACGGAGGTCTCTTAGCTACGCGTAGCATATTAGCCAAAACCGATATATAGATATATATCTATATATATATATAGAGAGAGAGAGATGGGCTAACTTGCTTTGGGAAGTAAAGTGGGTTCTTTACTTCCCGCTCGTATCGACATTTTCAAAGTTCAAATAGCCAATCCGAACCGTTAGATATGATCTCCATATTGAAATGTGCTTGGAGAGAAAATTTTACATTTTTTGGAATTTTTTTACTATTTATTAAGCCACTTTGAAAATCGCTGATCCAACGGTTTCACTGTTCAAACAGTGAAACCGTTGGATCAGCGATTTTCAAAGTGGTTTAATAAATAGTAGAAAAATTCCAAAATATGTAAAATTTGGTCTCCAAGCACATTTCAATATGGAGAACATGTTGAGCGGTTCGGATCGGCCATTTGAACTTTGAAAATGTCGATACGAGCGGAAAGTAAAGAACCCGCTTTACTTCCCAAAGCAAGTTAGCCCATCTCTATATATATATAGATATATGTATATATATATGTATATATATATGTATATATATATACATATATATATACATATATATATACATATATATATACATATATATATACATATATATATACATATATCTATATATATATAGAGATGGGCTAACTTGCTTTGGGAAGTAAAGCGGGTTCTTTACTTTCCGCTCGTATCGACATTTTCAAAGTTCAAATGGCCGATCCGAACCGTTAGATGTGATCTCCATATTGAAATGTGCTTGGAGACCAAATTTTGCATTTTTTGGAATTTTTCTACTATTTATTAAGCCACTTTGAAAATCGCTGATCCAACGGTTTCACTGTTTGAACAGTTCCGATTAACTTTGAAAATCGCTGATCTCCACTTTGAAAATCTCTATATATATATATAGAGAGAGAGAGAGAGAGAGAGATGGGCTAACTTGCTTTGAGAAGTAAAGTGGGTTTACTTCCCAAAGCAAGTTAGCCCATCTCTCTCTCTCTCTCTCTCTCTATATATATATATGCCCTTAATTTTTAAGGGAAAAAATAATCTTATAAAATTTAATGATTTTTTTAAGGAAAATAGTAATATGATTGTTTAAAAAACAGTTTGATGTCTATCAAAGAAGCAGTTCAACTCCATAAGGACTTTTTTGAGTTTTGCACGTACTCTTTTTCTTTAGGTAATACGCATGTGTGTTGCAGATAAAATTAAGAGTAAACTTGAATTTGTTAAATTCCAACAGATCAGTTAAGAGCATAGTGCTTTAGTTTTTGTTTTATATTTTTTGAGAATAAATAGCCGTCAATTCTCACAGAAGTTATATATATATATATATAGTCAGGTCATTTAATATGCTGGGGTTAATTTTATATTTTGTTAATTATTAATTGATGCTGACTAACAAGTTCCGGTTAATTGATTTTATATGTTAAGTATTAATCAAAAGTAATCAAAGTATTGTTTGGTGATTCGCAAAATTAATTATTAATCAAAAGTAATCAATTCAAGTATTGTTTGGTGATTCGCAAAAAAAAAAAAAAATCTTTTGTCATAATTAATTAAACGAACTAGGTTAAGACATGATTTATTTTGGCTCAAGTGTTATTTTTGTTCATTTGCAGAGAAACTTGAAATATTGGCCATAAGCAGAAAATGGAGGCGGTAGCTCTAAGCACAGCTACTTCCGCATTGAATTTGGTAGTTAAAACAGCAACAACAGCCATTACAGATAAAATTGGTTTGCTGTTTGGGGTGCAAGAAGAACTATTTTTCATAAAAGAAGAACTTGATATGATGCAAGCCTTCTTAGAGGCTGCCTCAACAGAGAAAGTGAAAAGTGTGGTCGTCAACAGATGGATCAAACAGGTCCAAGAGTTGGCATTTGATGCGGAGGATTGTCTCCAAGAGGCTTCTGTTCACATGATGAAAAAAAGTTGCCTTCCATTCATGTACTCGGTTAAGAAACGGGACGATATTGCGAATAAAATTCGAGTACTGAAAACTAGAATTGAGGATGTGAGTAACAGAAACCAGCGGTATAACCTGATTAACAAGGACAATGTTGGTGACCACGGATATGATGAGAGTGCCTCTACTAGATCGATTGCCAATGTACAATCTTTGCTTGTAGGTTTGGATGAACCAAAAGAAAAACTTGTTGAGCTTATTTCGAAGGAGGATGGAGAAGTAATTTCAGTGGTAGGAATGGGTGGTCTTGGAAAAACCACTCTTGTCAGAGAGGTCTATGGATGCCAAGAAGTTAGAGACGAGTTTAAGCATTTTGCTTGGGTGACTATCCAGCATCCTTTCAACACGGAAGAATTTATAGAAAGCTTGGTCAAGCAAATCCCATCTAATCCGGATGATAATAAGCCGGAGCTATTACCCAAAAAAACATCAAAAGAAAAGGTAATTGAATATCTAAAGGACAAGAAGTATTTGATTGTACTAGATGACCTGTCGAGTTTGTCAGAATGGGATAAGATAAAAGATGTGTTACTGTTACCTCTGACCAATGGAAGCCGAATCATAGTAACCACACGATACAAAAGTCCTCTGGCAGAAACCATAACTCACCCAAGTGTAAATATATATGAGATCGAGAAACTTTCAGAAAAGGATGCTTTTGATCTCTTTTGCAAAGCAGTATACAAGACTTCAAGTTATCATATTGTGAGTGATGAGGGTCCCAGTAGCACTGAGATAACAGAAGTTGATAGTAAAGTGAAGATTCAATTCATAACCAACACTATTACTGAGGAAGAAGATAGTATAGTGCAGGAGCAGTCCACACCCATCCCTTTTACTAAGGACATGGGTACCAAAGCTCGTTTAATTATAGAGAGTTGCGGTCGGTTACCACTTGCCATTGTAACTATTGGTAGTTATCTAGCAACCAAACCTAAAACAAGTGTTGAATGGATGAAAATGCATAACCAACTTAGTTCAGAGCTTACCAATAACCCAGAGCTAGGGGTGGTGAAGACTGTTCTTACTTCAAGTTATGATGGCCTACCATACCATCTCAAGCCATGTTTGTTGTATCTAAGTGTTTTCCATAACCATAAGGAAATAAGGCGATCAAGGATAATAAGGCGATGGATGGCTGATGGATATGTAATGGCAGACCGTAAAAAGACGGCAGAGGAGGTAGGAAAGGGCTATTTCTATGATCTCATGGGTAGAAGTTTGGTTCAACCATCACAAATGAGCACAATTATCAATGGAGATGTTAAAAGATGTAACATTCATGACATGATGTATGAATTAATTCTTGCAAAGGCTGAAGATGAGAATATGGTATCAGTGCTTGAAGATGAAAACCTCATAACCATGACAGATAAGATGAGGCACCTTGTAATCACAGGTAAAACATGCAAAGGGGACAAAGTCCTAGAAAGAGTGAAGTTGTCCCACATGAGATCCCTATCCATCTTTGGAGAGGTGCGAGACTATCTTAAATATT
Organism: Carex cristatella; assembly: GCA_024447775.1. Lineage (NCBI taxonomy): Eukaryota > Viridiplantae > Streptophyta > Magnoliopsida > Poales > Cyperaceae > Carex > Carex cristatella. Next base: position 542,555 of record JAJHPF010000023.1, read on the forward strand.
CTAGAATGAAGTTGTTAAGAGTGCTAGATCTAGAAGGCACTATAAATTTGAATGATGGGGACCTGAGGAGCATAGGCAAGCTTCGTCACTTAAAGTACCTTGGTCTCAGGGGGACAAAAATTAGAAAACTCCCGAATTCATTGGGAAAACTTACTGAACTTGAGACCCTTGATATTAGAGACACAGGGGTAGTCGAACTAACGACAGGACTTACTAAGCTACACAAGTTAAGCTATCTACGTGCAGGATCAGTTCACTATATTGAGCGCCTAACACCAATAATTGATTTCGTGAATCATATGGATGATATCACTGATAATTGGGAAGAAAAGTTCATTGATAAATGTTTTCCAACAATTAATACGGCAAGTTCTGTTGCAGCTGTTGTTAGATTCTTCCGTATTATATGTTGTGTATTTCCTCTTGTACCTCTTGGATTGTTAGAAGAGTTTTTGAACGATAAAGCTAAAGAACGTTTTTCAGGTGGGGTGAGGGTTCCAGGAGGAATAGGTAAATTAAGGTCCCTAAATATTTTTGGCGTCATTGATATTGGTGGGAGCAAGAGTTTAGCAAAGGAGATGCAGAATCTTACCAACCTACGTAAGTTAGCAGTGAGTGGTTTCACCAAGAATAATGGGAAAACATTAGCAAAGGTGATTGATGGGCTTAAGCACTTAAGGTCGTTATTCCTTAAAGCAAAGGTGATTGATGGGCTCAAGTGTTGCTTAGAATCTGTATCCTCCCCACCCAAGTATCTTCAAAGCCTGAAGTTAGATGGCCGTATTGACAAATTACCTGATTGGATCGGTTCCCTTGAGAATTTGGAGAAGATACATTTGAGAAACACTTACCTAACGGAAGATATTAAAGCCCTTGAAAAGCTGCCCAACCTGAAGATTCTCTATTTGTGGTGGGGCTCGTTTGAATATCATGTGAAGGAACTATGCTTTGGCGAGGGTACATTTCCAATGCTGCAGGTAATGATTCTTGATAGATTATTATGGTTAGAATCGGTGTCAATCAAACAAACAGCCTTGAAAAGACTTGAGCTGCTAAAGATCATAAGATGCTGGCATATGAGAGAGGGTGGGGTGTCGGGGTTGGATTTTCTTGTACAACTCAAGGAGATGGAGGTGGAGGGGTATTCTCGTTATGAGGAGAGTGCTACAGAGTTTGTGAGAAAGATACAGCAGCAACTCGAGAAGCTTCCAAAAGAACCCGTCTTCAGGGTGATTTGAAGACTGGCTGTAATAAATGATGCTGCGCCACTGGTTGAAATGAGCATTTATTTATTGGTCAAATAGTGTAAAACTGTTGAGTTTGGAATTAATTAAGGAACTGTTGTTATTTTCTTCTTTTTATTTTTCCTAATGTATTTCCCTTTTGTTGGTGTGTAATAAATTGACTTGATATTTCTAAACTTATGTTGCTATTATATACTTTTGTTATGGTGTGTAATAAATTGACCTGATTTCTTGAATTATGTTCTTATTATATTCCAATCGGTAATATTTTGTCTTATGTTGCACTTTCGATGTACCTTTTTTGTTTACCTATATGAACAAACAAAATTATTATGTTATTTAGTTCGAGAAGTTTATTTGAGATTTTTGGGGCCGGGTCCCGACTTTCCGGCTTTTTGAACTAAGAAGTATGCTGATTTTTCTTGTTTGTTTATTCTTCTTAATTTTACTTTCTTCCTTTGTTCTGATTTCTCTTTGAAAACATGAATATTAGTCAAAGATATGCTAAATTGCAGAAAAAAAAATTACAGGCATTAGACTACTATATAATTCATATTGATAATTAATTTAACGGAAAACTGACAACAATCAAAATCCAACATACACATACCCTAAACATTTAAATGCAATGGTATGTCAATTTTATCTCCCAATAGATATATTGTGCAACAACTAATAAATACAAACATGTAAAACCTAATTAGTTCTATAAGAGAATGATATATAGTTTGTAGGCCTATACCCAAATAAAAAGCTAAAAGCCTCATGCGCTGAAAACAAAAAATGAAGGGAACAGGAAAACATTTTTGGAAAAATATACTATAAATAAACAACAATTTTAGTCAGATAACAAGAATGAGAGATGAAAAGTATCAAATAAGATGGAAATGCCAATTTTCTAACCAAATAAAATTTATGGAACAACAATATAAGTACCGTCGTTAACTTTTAAATTTATTATCCGTAATCGTATTCAATCTGCATCCACATAAATGATGTTAATATGGTTATAGATTTGGTTTTTAATTGTCAAAATAATACAGATATTTAGATTATTTGCATCCGAAATAACTTTTTGGGGGAATTTAATGTATCCCCTCAAAAACATCAATATTACGTATTCCCCCCTTCAAAACCAAGGGATCAAGTTACAACAAAAGTTACAACAATAGTTTTTTTCATTTTCAAAGTCAAAATAGTCGATCCAAACCGTTCAACATGATTATCTAAATAAAATGTGCTTCCAGATCAAATTTTATATTTTTTTTTGAATTTTTTTTACTATTTATTAAGATGGGTACAAAAACTAGTCAAATTCAGACCATTGAATTTTGTATCCATCTTAATAAATAGTAAAAAAATTCAAAAAATGTAAAATTTGATCTGGAAGCACATTTTATTTAGATAATCAGGTTGAACGGTTTGGATCGACGATTTGGACTTTGAAAATGAAAAAAACCGTTGTTGTAACTAAAAATTGTTGTAACTTGATCCCTCCTCTTAATTCCCATTTTATCCTTATTAATTCTAGCAGTTAGAGATTTGGCCACCGATTTGGCTTGTACCTTTTGTACCGGTCATTGTACCAGTCCCATTAGAATTGGTTATGTACCACTCCAATTCAGGCCTGATACGCTTTGTGGAAGTTTTCTATTTTATTATTTTAAATTTTTACTTTTATTATATGTGCCTATTTGTTAACAATATATGTTTCATATTTGTATTTGCCGATTATCCGCTCCTTATTTATGGATAATCCTTATTTATCTCCATTTGAGACGTATTTGATTGAATTTTAACCTTTGGCTAATGTTTGTATTCATTTTCGTATCCGCTTAATAAAATACGAAGGCAGAGAAGTTTGTCTAATGTATGTAATTTTAACGATCTAAGAGGTGATTTTAACCTTTGTCTAATGTCAATTCCGCTTAATAAACGTCCTAAAGCAAGTCATTTTAACCTTAATTTGTCTAATGATCAAAGAGCTATTGCCAATCACTCAGTTGATCATATGGCGAGAGAGGTGTATGAGGACGTTTCAAGGAAAGAAGTCTTATTAATTGGAATTGGTAAATTAGGTTCAAGAATAATGGAATTAATTTCATTAGATTTGTTGCTTTAGATGGCGTAGGTAGAGGAGTTTTAATTTCTGTCAATTTTTCTTTTTCTATTTGTTTGTTCTTTTACTTTTATTTCTATAATTCACATTTTTTTTTTTGTATTATATATCAAGGTCTCAAGTCTTTTGAGGCCTATTTTTTTTTTGTTTTGTATCTGGTCTTATTTCAAGATCTATATATGTACTATCTTTTAATCAATATACAAATGGAGGCTTGACCCTCTTTTTTAATTTTATCAAAAAAATAAAATAAAAAAATACGAAGAAAAAACTAGTTTTAGCACTACCAGTTTCAAATCCGTTCTTGTTTACACCTTTTCATGGATTTCGCAATGGATTAATTCGCCCAATTGAGTTTGATCAGAACTCACGTGAAATCAAAATATTCAAGCAAAGTGAAACTTAAATAAAATTGGCTTTGATAGAACATGTATAAAACCAAATCATCATGAAGGAATTATCTATATCATCTGAATATCATATACTAAAATAGGTACCATAAACTCCTATAAGTAAAAAAAGTAAAAAAATGATTTGAGCCTCATGAGCACCTAGTCAATACTCTACCATAACCAAATACAAGTCAAATAATGTAAGTCAAATTAATTCATGAAAACAGCCAAATTAATTATGAAATTACTCAAATCAAAGCTGGTTTGAAGACGCATTCATGAAATGTCATTTTAAAGTATCACCTACAGCCTATAAGGACTGAAAAGGAATTCAGACAACTCAGCAAAAAGGGCAATTAATTTTCTAGTTCTGACTTGTTACTGACATTTTAATATTATTTGCTGAATTTGAATTCATTTCTACCTAAAAACAAACTTTTCTCTTTAATTTATTCATTACTGTCCTTGTTACCTCCAATTTTACAGAGGAGGTCATTCAAGAGGAAGCCTTATTTTCACTGTGGCTATTTCTATTTTCACTTATTTTATATTATTTTCATGGTCGGAATGTGAAACTTTGCAGTCTCCCAAACCCTTTTTTTTTTTTTTTCCAGAAAGGTGAATGGGAATTGGAAGAAAAAAGGGCTTTATATTATATTCTGTTGGGCTTTGGGTTTTATTATCGAATAATTAATTAGATATTTTTTATGAACGTATATATCTCTGTTTTTTTATAAAATATGTGATAATTTCATTATAATATCCGAACTATATTCATATTTGTATCCTATACTAAAAAAAATTACATTTATATTTAGAATTTCAAACGATTATGAATATAGGTATCTAATCCATATACATCTTACATTTATATTTAGAATTTCAAACGATTATGAATATAGGTATCTAATCCATATACATCTTTTTTTTTTTGTGGTTATTGGAGTAAGTTGTCAGTTTATGTTGTTTTATGCAAAATCTTACATAGACACATTTATAATCAATTCGTGCTAAGTCTGGAGTGGAAAAAATATGTCATGCTGTGTCGTGATTAATACATCATGACTTTGATTCCTTGTTGTTGACCGTGTCAATTTTGTCACGTACTATGTAGTGATCAAAATGTCAAAGGGTGAGTCACGTCACGTCCAAATGTACCGTGATTCAAATGTGACGTGTCAAAACGAGATTGGTCATATTTAACTAACTTTTTATATAATTTAGGTTAGATTATTCAAAACTCACGATTTGATCATGATCTAACGACTAATTACACGTGAATCACATACCACGTGTTGTGCCGTGTTGTGACCAGATCTTTTGTGTGACGTGTCGTGTTGTTGAAATTACGTGACTCGCATAACCACGTGCACGGAACACTCTAGTCACAGCACGTAACCGACATGCATGCTATGCCATTATGTGACGGAGTCATCTCCGCCGTGCCATTTTCTCCACTCTAAGTTTGACGTGCATGTCATTAGATGCCACCAATTTTTAATTGATCAACATAAAAATAAAATTTTGCAATTTTTTAAGTGAGATTTAACAGTTCGATACTTTCATTTTCACGATAAGAAACTAAAGTATACATTAAATTTGTAAACCCTATCTAAGAATAGCTAGAAATGGGGAGAAAACACCAAATACAAAACTGACGTGCAGGAAACAGACTATATATTTCGATTGAATTTTTGTCGTGGATTGGAATATCCCCGCTTGAATTAAATCAAGTGGCCAAGTGAACTGAGATTCTCTTTCGGGGTTTATTCCAGGGGACAAATCTTTCCTTTCCTAACAGATGGGACCCACTTGTCAGGTTAATTAATTTGTTTTGAGTGGCCATTTCTTGTATAAAATTTCCTGATTTTGGGGATTTAGAGATTTTCGACTGTTTTCACAATTTGGATGAATTACTCAACTGATCATAAACCCTAGGAATTAATAGGAATGAATAGCTGAAAGGGAGAAAATAACAAATTCAATTTGGATTAGATTCTGATCCTGGCCCATAAAAAGTCCCATCTTAAGAAAGAAATTAATTATTTTTTTTGTTAAGAATTAATTAATTACTTTAAAAGAATTCATAAAGTGTCTTTACAAGTATTAATTACTTTTTTTTATCACAAAACAAAAAGAATTCATAAAGTGTCTTTACAAGTATTATATTACTTTAAAAGAATTCATAAAGATTCTTTGACCTGTTTTTAATTCTTTTTCTTCCTCTCGTGCTACTCATACTTAAAATAAGTTTAGTGCAGTTGTGGTTGAAACTTAAATTAAGTATTAGTGCGAGGAGAGGAGAGGAGGTAGGGTCCAAGTCCAAAGACTAGAGAGGAAGAAAATACTCCATTTGCTAAATTATTATTTTTTCTAAAAGGGTCTTTAATTAACTAAATTATAGAAATATATAATTAATACTCCACAAACAAACTTGCTCCCGTGCTTTATAAAGCCAATGCATGGCCATATCCTTTCAACAGACTCTGCTTCTTAATTAATTGCTCCTTTTTTACAATTTTACATATCAACCAAGGAATATATATAGCCTTGCAATCAACACAAGAGAAATATATACATGGCGAATCCAGCAGCAGAGTGGGTCATTGACTCCGGATGCCCCCACCATATGACATGCAATCCTGCTCTTTTTCAAAATTTAACACCACTTTTTTTGTCACGAAATATTGGAGCTGCAAATGGCTCCCTGCTTAGAGGAACTCACATAGGGGACATTGGTTGGTACCCAATTTGATATGTAATCTCTTGTCAGTGGGCCAGCTTTGCAACCAGGGTGCAAGGTTTATATTCACTTCTTCGGATTGTATAATAGAAGATCGTTCAGGGCATGTGGTTGGAAGAGGGCGCAAGGTCGGCAATCATTTCATTTTGGATGAACTAAACATGTCTCGTCCTCAAGGTATATATATATATGATTTCAACTTTACTGGATATATAATTAAAAAATACTGATAATTACTTCATGATCATTTTCAAAAGTTCTCATCAGCGTATCGATTTTATAGCTAGTGTGGTGTATTGATGCCCATCGGACCTACATTTTTCTCCATGTTAATTGAATTGTAGGAAGTATTAAAGTATTTACTGATATAGTGATATACTGATATCTATATTTTCAAATTCTTATGGAGTACAAATTAAAGTGTTCGATCATGATATTCAATGTTTCATGTAAATATATAATTAAAATCAATTCATTCCAGCCCTCCTGAAATAATCTGTTCTCCTCATCTTTTCTTTTGTTATTATCTATTCATTTATGGATCACAATATATATCTTTTCTTAATGTGCGTACTTGTTATTCCATTTCTTTTGGGCCAGAAATGGCAAGGGAAACAAACTCCTCGAGAAAACGGGCACAGAGAAATGCAGCTTCCGATAGCGTGACTACTTCACGTGAAACAAACAATAAAAAAAAGGTTGAAAAGGAGTATACAGTTTGAAATATCCATTAAAGTGCCTCAATTAGAAACTATTCTCAGATGGATTGAAAGTGAACTCCGGAGGCATCAGGTTATCAGGTTAGATATGCTTGTGCTAATTGCCTCGACAGTGATGAGGACATCCGACACCTGCTTTTCACTTGTCCCTTTGCGCGCATGTGCTGGTTCATCTCTCCACTGGCACTAAATTAATCCGATTGTCTAACAGGTACGTTTACTTTCCAGGATTTCCTCGATTTCATTCCGAAGACTCAAGGGGAAGGTATATGGAACAGTGTCGGTTGCATATATAGTTTTGTCCATATGGCACTGTAGGAATGAAATGGCATATGCAGGAAAAAAACCAAACACGTAAAGGTTTCAACAAATCCTAGGGGAAGTGACGGCTCAGAGTGGTCCTGCCAATATGATTGATCAACTGTGGTCTCAGTGGATCAACAGACCATAACCAGAATCGAAGGCCGCTAGAGATAGAATCAAGAGATTGTAGAATATATATCTGTTATTATTTCCAAATTTCCTCTCTGTACTTTGTAAACAGGGGCAGGTTATGAGTCAAGCCAGGAGGTGCTTAGTCACCCCTGTAATTTTAAATTTTTTAATCATGTATATTGAAACTTAATTAAAGTTTCCTTTTCTAAAAAAAAATTATATAGTTTAATTAATTAGTTTCTCTTGTATTAATTCGCTAGGTATAATGTTTGCATAACTTGTTTTAAACACGATTTAGTTTCTTTAAGGGATGGAGTAGGTTTAATTGAAATTAAGTTGGAACTTATTTGTGAGTATTGATCTACAGTCTTATTCTGATCCATTGCCCCTGGTTTCGATGCATCTACAGTATGTTTTTCCTTGGTACGGCTGGTGCTTGGGTTTTAATTGGGTTTGACACTTGGGACGATAACATTTATAAGCAAGAGTGGACGGGTGGATGGCTGCCATCTATCATCATCAAAATTGATGAATGGTCACTTGGGAGGGAGGCTAGTTGCCTAGTTGGGAGCGTGCTAATGATATCAGCATAAGAAATGGATCTGTATTTAAGTTCTGGTCTGGGTTTTATTGGGCTAGGGGTTTGAGTTTATGTTAAAGGTTAAGGTCAGGGCTTTAGATTTTGTTGAGCTTTGGGTTTTGTTATCGAATAATTAATTAGTTATTTGTTATGAACGTATATATATATAATGTGTATGTATCTTTTTTTTATATATAAAATATGTGATAATTTCATTATAATATCCGAACTATATTCATATTTGTATCCTATACTAAAAATATTTACATTTATATTTAGAATTTCAAACGATTATGGATTAGGTATCTAATCCATATACATCTCTACTAGAAAGGTTGTCATTAGATGCCATGTATAGTAAGATTTTTTTTGTGTGGTTATTGAAGTAAGTTGTCAGTTTCTGTTGTTTTATGCAAAATCTTACATAAACACAATTATAATCAATTCGTGCTAAGTCTGGAGTGGAAAAAATATGTCGTGCTGTGTCATGATTAATACGTTGTGACTTTGATCCCTTGTTGTTGACCATATCAATTTTTCACGTACTATGTCGTGATCAAAATGTCAAAGGGCGAGTCACATCACGTCCAAATGTACCATGATTCAAATGTGACGTGTCAAACGAGACTGGTCATATTTAACTAACTTTTTATATAATTTAGGTTAGATTATTCAAGATTCACGATTTGATCATGATCTAACGGTCCTAATTACACGTAAATCACATAATCATGTGTTGTGCCGTGTTGTGACTATATATTTTGTGTGACGTGCCGTGTTGTTGAAATTACGTGACTCGCATAACCACGTGCATGGGACAATCTAGTCATGGCACGTAACCAACATGTGTGCTATGCCGTTATGTGATGGAGTCGTCTCTACTGTGTCATTTTCTCCACCCTAAGTATGACATGTCATTAGATGCCACCAATTTTTAATTGATCAACATAATGTCCATGTAAAAATATATTTGGAGATCAAACTTTACAATTTTTTAAGTGAGATTGAACGGTCCGATACTTTAATTTTCACGATAAGAAACTAAAGTATACATTAAATTCGTAAACCATATCTAAGAATAGCTAGAAATTAATGGGGAGAAAACACCAAATACAAAACTGACCTGCAAGAAACAGACAATTTCGATTGAATTCTTGTAGTGGATTGGAATATCCCCGCTTGAAATCAAGTGGCCAAGTGAACTGCGATTCTCTTTCGGGGTTTATAATATTCCAGGGGACAAATCTTTCCTTGCCTAACAGATGGGACCCACTTGTCAGGTTAATTAATTTGTTTTGAGTGGCCATTTTTCCTGATTTTGGGGATTTAGAGATTTTCGACTGTTTTCACAATTTGGATTAATTACTCAACTGATCATAAACCCTAGGAATAGGAATGAATAGCTGAAAGGGAGAAAATAACAAATTCAATTTGGATTAGATTCTGATCCTGGCCCATAAAAGGCCCATCTTAGGAAAGAAATTAATTATTTTTTTTGTTAAGAATTAAGATGGCTAGTGGCTCATCTTAAGAGTTAAGTTAAGACTGATTTGTAATAATACAGTTTCAGTTTCAGCTACTGTAGAAATAGACAACAGCACGTTATATTATCTCTCTGTCTACTGTTTTCCATATTAAAGATTGCAATTTAATCTTCCATATATACACTGCTCCAGATAGACTCTTACAGATTTTGCAAGGGGAGTTTTGCATTGAATCATGAAAAAAAAATTATTGGTACCAAAAGAGTTGTACCAATTCTCTTACCAGAATGTTACTCACAACTAATGAATGTGCATCAGCTTGAGAATGACTCGTACCAAAAAAAAACTATCGGATTAACTTCAAATGATGAGTCCGAACCTTTGAAACCCATCATGTAAAAAATTTTAACTTTCGGATTAATTTTTTATAAAGTCAAGCAATCAAATTTAGAAAGTTTATAAATTAATTTTAATGAATTCGATCTTTGAATAAGTTTTAGAGTTAAGTTCACAAAGAGAATTGGTGAACTTAGGAATACCTTACTTGAAAAGTTGAGTTCTACTCTTGTCTTTTGGTTCCAGTAACATCCAAATTGATAACCTTACTTGGAAAGAATTCATAAAGTGTCTTTACAAGTATTAATTGGAAATTCATAAACTGTCTTTACAAGCATCATATTAATTTAAAAGAATTCATAAAGATTCTTTGACCTGTTTTACTATTCCTACTAAACTAAACAAACGCAGTTGTTATTGAAACTTTAAGTATTAGTGCACGAGAGGAGAGGGATGGGGTCCAAAGACTGATTATTTACATTTTCTAACCTTACTTTAAGAATTTTTTTTTTTGTAAAAGGGTCTTTAATTAACTAAATTATATGGGTACGGATAATAGATCAGGATATATAGTTTTCTATACTCCATAAACAAACAAACTTGTAATTAATCCCGCTTTTCTACTTTTCTTCTTTTCCTATTTTTTCTTTACAAGTTTTCTTTTGAAAGCGTGGGACCGGATGGGCTTCTTTCCTTATGTATGTATATATATATATATGTTAATTCCATAAACAATATATAAAAACTTTCAACAGACTCTGCTTCGTAATTCCTCCAGCGGCAATCAACACATAAGAAATATATATATGGCGAATTGAATCCAGCGGCAGAGTGGTTCATTGACTCCGGATGCACCCACCATATGGCATGCAATCCTGCTCTTTTTCAAAATTTAACACCACTTTTTTTGTCACTAAATTCTGGAGATGCAACTGGTTCCCTGTCTAGAGGAACTCACATAGGGGACATTGGATCTCGCTCAAATGAGTTGTTTATTCCCAACGCTTATTTGTTTCCCGATTTCAAATGTAATCTCCTGTCAGTGGGTCAGCTTTGCAACCAGGGTGCAAGGTTTACATTCACTTCTTCAGATTGTATAATAGAAGATCGTTCAGGGCATGTGGTTGGAAGAGGGCGCAAGGTCGGCAATCATTTCATTTTGAATGAACTAAACATGTCTCGTCCTCAAGGTATATATATATATATGATTTCAACTTTACTGAATATATAATTAAAAAATACTGATAATGACTTCATGATCATTTTCAAAAGTTCTCATCAGTGTATCGATGTTATGCCCGATCGATTGGGTCAACAAACAAAATAGATGGAAGTATCAAAGTATTTACTGATATCTATATTCTCAAATTCTTATGGAGTACAAATTAAAGTGTTCATGGTATCAATGTTTATTGACTCTATATATAATTAAAATCAATATTTTCCAGCCCTCCTGAAATAACTTGTTCTCCTGATCTTTTCTTTTCATATTATATATCTATTCATCTATGGATAACTATATATATCTTTTCTTAATGTGTGTACCGGTTATTCCATTTCTTTTGGGCCAGAAATGGCAAGTGAAACAAACTCTTCGAGCAAACGGGCGCAAAAAATGCAGCTTCTGATAGCGTGACTTCTTCAAGTGAAACAAACAATAAAAGAAGGTTGATAAGAGGGTTCAAAATACCCATTAAAGTGCCTCAATTACAAACTATTTGTAAACTTTAATGAAAATAAAGAACACCAAACTCCCGTGAAGCTCCCTGTCCCTCCCAATTTTATTTAATGGAAATATATTTTTGTACATCTTTTTCAATACACCATCTCTTCTCTTATAGAATAGAGAAAGGTCTAACCAAAGGAAAAAACATAACAGGGAAACAGATCTCCAGCTATACACAATATATGGAAATAAGCTAAACATAGAATGAAATCTAATTCCCTGCCTAACAGATGCTTCTTTCCAAAGAACCGAAGTTGACTGGATTACGTGTGACTCTATCGTGTGCACTTGTTTCCGTCAACACTCCCCCTCAAGTGGGCATGTAGATGTCTTCCATACCCAACTTGACTAAAGATTCGTTGAAGATCTTACTTGAAACAGCCTTTGTTAATACATCCGCAAGTTGTTCTTCAGACCTGACAAACGGAAGAGTATTGACCTTAGAATCTAGTTTCTCTTTGATGAAGTGTCTGTCAACTTCTATGTGTTTTGTTCTGTCATGTTGTACTGGGTTATGTGAGATATCGATCGCTGCTTTATTATCACAGAAAAGACTCATCTCTCCTTCTTGCTTAAACCCTAGCTCAAGTAGTAGTTTTCTTAGCCACAACAGTTCGCAGATTCCTTTTGTCATTCCTCGAAACTCTGCCTCTGCACTTGAAAGAGCCACCACGTTTTGTTTCTTGCTCCTCCATGTAACAAGATTTCCTCCTACAAAGGTGAAATACCCAGCTGTCGACTTACGATCAGTTGCACTTCCAGCCCAGTCGGCGTCCGTATAACCCTCAATTTTGTGGTGTCCATTCTTTTGAAATTTTATTCCTCTGCTGGGAGCACCCTTCAAGTATCGAATAATACGCATCACGGCCTCCATATGTTCTTCGGTAGGAGCATGCATGAACTGACTCACCATACTAACAGCATAAGCTATGTCGGGTCTAGTATGAGAGAGATAAATCAATTTCCCAACTAACCTTTGATACCTCTCTTTATTTGTCGGGGATTGGTTCGGGTCTAGTCCCAGTTTCTGATTCTGGATTACCGGTGTTTCTACTGGTTTGCATTCAAGCATTCCAACTTCTGCGAGAAGATCCAGAATGTATTTCCGTTGTGATAGAAAAATTCCCCCTTTACCTCTTGCTACTTCAATACCGAGAAAGTACTTCAATCCTCCCAAATTTTTCATTTCGAATTCCTTGCACAACTTGTTTTCAAGTGACTCAATTTCCTCCTTGTCGTCTCCTGTAATAACCATATCATCTACATAAATTATTAACACAGTGATTTTACCTTGCCTTCTTTTAACAAACATAGTGTGATCCGAGTCACTTTGAGTATAGTTGTAACTTTTCATGGCACTACAGAATCGTCCAAACCAGGCTCTAGGTGACTGCTTCAGGCCATACAGAGATCTCTCTAGCTTGCATACTTTAGTAGTTGCACTCGAATACCTATATCCAGGCAGAAGCTCCATATAAATTTCTTCCTCTAGATCTCCATGGAGGAATGCATTCTTTACGTCAAACTGGTGTAGAGGCCAGTCTAAATTTGCTGCAAGAGATAAGAGTACTCGAATAGTATTTAGTTTAGCTACAGGTGAGAAAGTTTCTTGGTAATCAACCCCGTATGTCTGGGTATATCCTTTTGCAACTAATCGAGCCTTATATCTCTCAACCTTTCCTTCAGCATTATATTTTATAGTAAACACCCATTTGCACCCAACTGGTTTTTTTCCTTCTGGTAAATCTACAAGTTTCCAAGTACAATTTTTTTCAAGTGCATTCATTTCAATTTCCATTGCCTCTACCCATTTAGGATCTCTCATAGCATCCTCGATTCTCTCAGGTATTGTAATGGATGTAATTTCATTTGCAAATTCTTTTAAAGGATTTGGTAAGTTTTCTGTTGAGGTGTATTTGGCAATTGGATACTCACTTTCCCTACTAGTACCGTCTTTCGGTTCATGCCCATACCGTTTTGGTGGTATACCCCTATTAATTCTTGGAGGTAATTTAGAAACATGATTGAGAGTAGAAGAACTTACCTCAGGATTATTCTCACGAGATTCTGGGCCTTGTGGTATCGGGTCGGATTGTATCATTTCGCCTTGCTCACCTTCAACCCACCAAACAACTTCGGATGATGTCTCTGGGTCAGGATGTTCTGGATCGTCTAACCGAGTAGGGTTTAACTCAGTTGTTTCTCTTCTCCTGTCATAAACCTTAAAATTTGGATTGACTCGTTCTGACTGTTCTTGGGTTGTTCCTTTTTCACCATCTGAAAGAATTGAGTCACCTTCGATACGGGTCGAGTCACCTTCGATACAGTTCGAGTCACATTCAATACGGGTCGAGTCACATTCAATACGGGTCGAGTCACATTCAATACGGGTCGAGTCACCTTCGATATGGGTCGTGTCGGTTAAATTTTGCAACAGAGCGGTTTTGGGAACAGGGCTAAACCAGGCCGATTCCTCTCTCTCTGTCTCCCCCTGAATCGGAGTGTGGTAGGGATCAAAGAATGGTTTGCTCTCAAAAAATGTAACATCCATTGTAACAAAGAATTTCCGTGTAGCTGGATTATAACACTTGTACCCCTTCTTCTGAGCCCCAAACCCTAAAAAAATACATTTTTCCGCACGAGCCTCGACCTTAGTCCGTAGGTGTTTTTGAATATGGACATATGCCACGCAACCAAAAATTTTTGGAGGGAGATTAAGGACTGATGGAATGATAGTATGGGTGGATAGGGCTTGTAGAGGTGTCTTAAAATTATTTACTTTTGAGGGGGTACGATTGATCAGGTACACAGCCATTGAGACGGCATTATCCCAAAATACTTGTGGTACATTATTTTCTAGTAAAAGGGATCTAGCGGTTTCCAATATGTGTCGATTTTTTCTTTCTGCTACACCGTTTTGTTGGGGAGTTCCGACACACGAGGTTTCATGCAAAATTCCCTTCTCTTTAAAGAATTCTTGTAGTGTTCTATTTACGAATTCAGTCCCATTATCACTTCTAATCACTTTTATCTCTTTTTCAAATTGGGTACCAACCATTTTATAGAATTCTTTAATAACTTGAGGAACCTCCTCCTTAGTTTTTAATAAGTAGAGCCATGTCATTCGGGTGCAATCATCAGTGAACAAAATAAACCATTTACTACCTGATTTAGAGACAACCGGGGATGGACCCCAAACATCGGTATGAACCAAATTAAATGGAACAAGGTTCTTATTTGGACTTATAGGATACGTTACACGATGACTCTTGGCTTTAACACAAGTCTCACATTCAAACTTCTTATTCTGTAAACCTAAGAATAAAGAGGGGGATAATTGTTTCATATACCCAAATGACGGGTGTCCCAAACGTTTATGCCACAACCAAACCATGTCTTCTAATTTCGTAGAAGCACCTTTTGCCACACAAGCTGTTCCAATTTTCAAGTCTTCTAAATGATACAATCCATCCCGTCTAATACCACGGCCAATGATCTCCTTCGTGAGAATATCCTGAAATACACAAAAATCAGGAAACATGAGTACAATACAGTTGAGATCTTTGGTAATTTGACCAACTGAGATGAGTCTTGTAGATAAAGATGGCACCAACAGAGTATTTTTCAAGGTTATTTTTTCAGAAATTTTCACATTCCCCGCACAAGTTACTGGGTATTGGTCACCATTAGCATTTAGAATGCCTGTTTTTCTTGGTTTCATATAGTTTATTAAATCTTCCCGAGAAAATGTCATATGATCGGTAGCTCCTGAGTCAATGATCCAATCAATTTTTTGAGAAGAAATATAGGTACTACCTTCATTTACCACTTTACCTTTACCATGATTGTTACTGTCAGAGTTATAACTTGTAGATGCAATGGCATGACTAGAGAAAGCTGTTGCTGCAGTATCTGATTGATATGGGCCTGAGGTGCGGACCGTGTCACCTGTGGAGCGGACCGTGTCATATGGCTGGAACCCGCCGCCTGGTGCTGGAGCTGTTGCCAGCTGCAGTACACTCTCTCCAACTGCCAACGCACCTACTCCCTTTTCTTGGTCAATCGATTTGTCACCAATTGGTTTTTTTCTGACCCTTCCACCAAGGCGGGTATCCGATTACCCGATAGCAGCCTTCTTTGGAGTGTTTAGCACCGGGACAGTAAGGGCAATTCCCACCCTTTTTTGGTTTTTCTTGGTTACTGCCCATCCGAACCAGTCCACCTTCATTCGATTTATAGCCTCTAGACACCATTGTCAGCGACTCATGCATCGCACTTGATCCACCTTTAACCATCACCCCTTGACGGCTCGCCTCGTGTCGCACATAGCCATAGGCTTGTTCTATTGACGGGAATGGTTTTATTTGAAGAACTTGGGCTCGAATCGCATCAAATCGATCCTCAAGTCCGTCAAGAAAAATATAAACTCGGTTTTTCTGAATAAAGAGATTAAATTTTTCAATGTCACCTGGAGTATCCATGGGATTTGGACACCTGAAATCGATCTCTTGCCACAGTGCTTGGAGTTCGTCATAAAATTCTTCAACGGTTTTCTCGTCTTGCCTGAGTCTCGTGACTTTTCTGTTGAGTGCAAAGATTTGGGTTTCATCACTCCCGTCATAGTATGTTGTTGCCAACGCCTTCCAAACATCCCTTGCTGTGGGATGACGGATGTATTTGCTGCGTAGTCGTGGTTCTAAGGAATTGATAAGCCACCCTTTGACGATTACATTGTTTACCTCCCACTTGCGAAACTCGGGACTTGTTGCAAGAGGTGGCGGAGGGTCGCCTGTTAAGTGCCCCATTCGTTCCCGACCTTTGACGTGCATCTCCACGGCTTGGCACCAGTAGGTGAAATTAGTACCATCCATCTTCACATCAATTGGATTCGGGTGGATAGTTGCCTCGGTCACGGCAACAGGATGTGATATACCCTGCACCGGTGGAGGATTTGTGACGGCTGTGAGTTGCATTGCTGCCATCTGATTTTGTTGGATTGTCACCAGTTTGGTGAGTTGCTCTAGGACTGCTGCCATATTAACAGCATCAACGGAAGGAGAGGTAGGAGATGTGTTCTCCATTGTTGCTTGAATCAACGAGGCTCTGATACCATGTAAACTTTAATGAAAATAAAGAACACCAAACTCCCGTGAAGCTCCCTGTCCCTCCCAATTTTATTTAATGGAAATATATTTTTGTACATCTTTTTCAATACACCATCTCTTCTCTTATAGAATAGAGAAAGGTCTAACCAAAGGAAAAAACATAACAGGGAAACAGATCTCCAGCTATACACAATATATGGAAATAAGCTAAACATAGAATGAAATCTAATTCCCTGCCTAACAGATGCTTCTTTCCAAAGAACCGAAGTTGACTGGATTACGTGTGACTCTATCGTGTGCACTTGTTTCCGTCAACACTATTCTTAGATGGATTGAAAGTAAACTCCAGAGGCATCAGGTTATCAGGTTAGATAGGACTTGCGCTACTTGCCTCGACTGTGATGAGGACATCCGACACCTTCTTTTCACTTGTCCCTTTGCACGCATGTGCTGGCTCATCTCTCCACTGGCACTAAAATTCGATTGTGTAACAAGTACATTTACGTTCCAGGATTTCCTCGATTTCATTCCGAAGACTCAAGGGGAGGATATATGGAACAGTGTCGCTTGCATTGTTTGGTCCATATGGCACTGTAGGGATGAGATGGCATATGAAGGGAAAAAACCAGACGCACAAAGGTTTCAACAAATCCTAGGGAAAGTCACGGCTCTGTCAGTAGTCAGTACTGGTAAAAAGCAGAAGAACTGAAAGGGCATGACTTTCTGGGGTTTACTTGCCCAATTTTTAGGCCTGATTTGTAATAGCTTTTCCTTTTTTAGCATGATGTTTTTCTCTGGTGTTTAATTATTCCAGTCTTATGTGCTGCAATGTAATTTTGCCTACGGGCTTGAAATAAAAAAAAAATGAACTCATGGATGATCGATCGAGTTGAAATTTCTGATGATGATTCTTTTCTCAATAATCTGGAGATTTATCAACATAATCTGTGGATCATCCTTCTTTAATCTTTCTCCTCTCCTCCTTTTTTTTTTTTTTTTTTTTTTACTTGTTCAATTTCCTTCTTTAATTAAAGCGCAGAAATAAATAAAGCATTCAAAAAGAAGATGACATTTTTTTTTTTTTTTTTTACTTGTTCAATTTCCTTCTTTAATTAAAGCGCAGAAATAAATAAAGCATTCAAAAAGAAGATGACAAATTGTCATTGACAATGAAGCAAGTACAAATTCTCTGCCTTGGACTGATAAGGCCCATAGTATTCATCACAGGGAATTATTGGGCCTTACTGAAAGAAAAACCAATTAAATTAATAAAATAAACAAATTATAGGCCTAGAATAGTAATTATACCAAGTATTATGAATTCCCAAAGAAACACCCAAATAAATGTGATTATCGGCTATAAAAATATAATATCAGATCAAACCGGACAGGCTTCATAGGATCGGGCTAAACTTGTCATTCCTAAATAATAGAAACTTAGTTTTAGTGGATCGAAATCTCGTGTTGCTTTGGTTTGTTTGAATACTATAATTTTTTTAAGATATCTTCTGTATCTTTAAAGAGTTTAAACGTGTTGTAACAAAAATAATAACAATGAGAGAGTTATAATTAAACCTTTTAGACATTTTAACAAGGAAGAGTTGTTTTCTCAAAAAAAATAAAAAAAAAACAAGGAAAAGTTGTTCAGAACATATATACTATTTGAAAGGGGAATTTTTTTCAAAATGATTCAATTTACCAAATTAATTTTTGATACGTTTTAATTATATATTTTTTTTTTGTAGGTATTAGTTTAAAAAAAAAAAAAGAAGAAGTGACAGAAGATGTTAAATATCAAGTTTAAAAGTTTCAAATATTGCAAATAGGTAAAAAATTTTGTTTATAATGATCACAAAAATTACCGGGTGTCACATCTTCCCTACCATTAAAAAGAAAATTGTTCTCAAAATTCAGATTCAATAAGCAGAGTTTTCAATTCGAACCAGCAGTACGAACAAAAGTACAAAACACATAATACAACTATAAATAATTGGCTAGCTTCTAAATCATAACACTAACAATTATCACCGATTTTTATCACTTTTTTAGACACAAATGAACCAGCGTATATATATTAGTAAGCCAATATGGTATAATGTGGATTATCTAGACGGTACGTAATGCTTATGTTTAGAACGATTTAGACCAAATAAAAAATGTTATATTTATTAGCGCAATTAGTTGCTATAAATTCTAATGCATTAAGTGGGTGAATATGGATTGCAAGACCGAGAATTATGAACTATTGTTCTGATGGGTCCTAGTAAGAACTGTTGCCATACTATGAAGAAAACAATGTCTAAGAAAAGTTCTGTTTAAGAAAATTGAAATTCGAAGAGTGTCCATCGTGACTCCTGGTTTTCCTAAGAACTTATCTGGTTTGTGACTTCATGTGTAATTTTAACTGATCCAAAAGAAAATCATCTCGTCCATTCAAAATTTTGTCTCAATTAAGAGGGTTAGAGATAACATGTTTCTATTTGTAGATTTGATTTATTGTCATAGATTTTTTTTTTCGGTCATGCAGTATAAATGTTGTCATTTTTTCACATATTTTGAATTGTGATGTGAAATTAAAGATAGTGTTAACATGCATACACTTTTGTGTTCTGTCTCTATTTATAGTGAAAAATGTCGACTAGCAAAAATATCCCACATTGCAAGTGTATCACTAGTTGCACGACTGATTTACTTTTATAAAGAGTTGGGGTTCTCATCAATAGTTTCTAAAAGGGAGATTGTTAGAATTTGGGTATGAAAACTGTTATGTGAGACAGGTGCATTGTTTGATGAGTAAATGTGTCTGAAGAGATGTGTCTTCTCGAATAAGTCTCTTCGTAGTCTATAAATACATATGCATATTTCATATTCAAAGCACTTAATAGAAAGGCGAAACAGAACATAATTTTTCTGACAGTAAGGTCAAGATACCCGAAAAGTGAGAAACCCGAGAACTAGATATACTTCGGTTGTGAAGTGAAACACGTTCGATATATCACTGTGGCGTGTCTCCAACTAGTGTTCTGAGAGGCTAGACACAAAGAGAGCAAGTTGGACAAACTACGAGAGGACTTAGAGAACTAGACGTAAAAGGAACCTCCAAAATCATATTGTTTTCCATTGCGGAATTTTGATCTTGAATTTTTACAATTCATTATTTATAACATAAGATGATTTATGTTAATTATACGGTTTTAATCAGATCTTAAAGAAAAATAACTTCAGCAAATTTAAGTAATGAGATTTAATGTATTATTAAAATAATACAACACCCTCTTCACCTCTCTATACTCCACTTTCTGGCCATTATACCTCTAGTGATATATATATATAGGCAAAGACTTCTATATATATATATATATATATATATATATATGGTTTTGGCTAATATGCTACGCATAGCTAAGAGCCCCCGTGCAACGGCTCAAAATTTGAATTTTCAAAATCCTAACGGTTGATCCAAACCGTTAGATATGTTCTACATATTGAAATGTACTTGGAGACCAAATTTTACATTTTTTGGAATTTTTTTACTATTTATTAAGCCACTTTGAAAATCGCTGATCCAACGGTGGCTTAACCAACAGTGAAACCGTTGGATCAGCGATTTTCAAAGTGGCTTAATAAATAGTAAAAAAATTCCAAAAAATGTAAAATTTGGTCTCCAAGCACATTTCAATATGTAGAACACATCTAACGGTTCGGATCGACCATTAGAATTTTGAAAACACAAATTTTGAGCCGTTGCACGGAGGGGCTCTTAGCTACGCGTAGCACCGTAGCCCGGTCCATATATATATATATATATATATATATATATATTTTTAAAACTTGGTAGATGCTACCAAGGATGCTTATATAATAAAAATGTGTTTACAATCTCATCTCCTACATTACCACAATCACTAACTTGTAATGTTATTTGCTTCCCTAAGCTCTAGTGATATATATAGTTTTAAAATAATTTTAGTCTCTGCAGTCAGTCTGGTGTGAAGTCGTGAACACATACTATGACACATACAATTTTAACTAAAATTGCCTCCAAACCAATCTAATAAGCTTTTGATCGAGTCTACAATCTTTTAAATAGATACCATGACCAGTTATCCAAATCAGATCGGCCGGACCAGTGGTTTAACCAAAAAAACTAGATCAGGCCTCGGTTCTTTGAAAATTGAAAGGATCATTTATGCTCTCAGACCGTTTAAAATAGGTTTAATCGGTCTGGTTTTATTAAAAATCCACGAATCAGACTGTTCAGAGTATATTTCTCTTTTTTTCTTCGACCATCTTAATTATCTTTTCTTCACTAGTATCGTAAACATGGAAGCAACACGAATCCTGCTGGATTGTACAACATAATTGATTTGATTTCTTAGTTCTTACTATTTTTCTCAATGGTCTGATCTCCACTGCACACAACCAATATTGCACGGCTCAACCTCAACCTCAAGACCTCAAGGCATAATTTTTAAGCGAAATCACAAAACAATCGGTCAAGATCGAATAATGTAAGTATTCTCATGTAATCAAATTGACAGAACACTAGAAAATTAATATTTGAGTTAATTTTATTGACTAAATCAATGCATTTAAGGTGTTTGATGAAAAGTTCAAACCAAAGTGCATTTCTAAGTATAAATTCTTATACCGACAGTTGAATTCTCATACTTTGGTGCTAGGTCTAGGAAAATATATGTTTACAAATTTAAAAAGCAAACTAATCAGTTGGAATTGTTAAATTTTCAAAGATAACTTGTGTATAGTTAGAACTGGAAAATTAGTTTGAAAATTTATTGATTTGACATATAAACGTATCACTCGTGAATTAAATAGATCGGTTTTAACTTTCAATTAATGATGTAGATTCTTCATCCGAAATCATTCCGATAGATTTTGAAGTTCACTAAAAAAAAAATAGTGAGCTTAAGAACACCCTAAGTTTTCTACTTTTGGAAATCTTTATATATCTGTAGAGAAGAAAATTAGTCATGCCGTGACTAGTTACGTCATTTGTTGATCACGTGACTTGCGTGTCGCGTGACATGACTACTATTTGTCATCTTAGTCACGTCACATTACGTCATGCAAATTGATTCGGTCACGTCACGTCATGTCACACGTTACATGATCAATTTTTTAAACATTATTTCTTAATTATAATTATTTGTAACTGTTTTTTATTACATTTTGTTATTATTTACTTTGAACTAACTTAAGAATAATAATTAAACTCATCAGTCACGTAATGCGAATAGTCACGTCACGTATGGTCACGGCATGACCACACGTGACATGACTATCTGTGTAACGTGATTGTCCTCCACCATTTTAGTCACGTCACGTCACGTTTTGTTACAATAAAATTTGATCACATGCATGACGTGACGTGATGTGATCAAGTCACGGTGTGAAAGTCACGTCATGTCACATCGCGTTTTTCCTTCTCTAAACCTAAATTTGATTTAAAATTGCACGTGTGTGCAATTGTGGGAGAATTGCAGAGTATTTGACCTAGAAATTGGGGTCAACTCCATGTATAATAAGGTTTAATGTCTAATTGACATTATATTATTGGTTCGGAAATAACAGAGTTTTGTACTGAGAAAATGCCCGTAACCATTATTTATAGTAATTAACGAACTTCTCTCATTAATCAACACATGAGGGCCGCAGTTAGGTAAAAAGAGTTTAGGCAGTATTGAAAGGTAATGGTCCTAAACACTGAATACAATAGCACCCTGGAGATTGGTTGCATGATCTGAGTACAGGGACATAATTGGAAAAAAAAAAAACTGAAGAGAATTTATAATTCATATATATATAATTGTGAATTTTTCCCCTAAATCTTGTACAACATGTAAATGATAGTTAAATGCATTCATCTTAGATTTATCATGACTTTTTAGAACAACAAATAAAGAGATATGATGCAACTAATTTGGATATATTAAGAGATATCCTTGTGTTAACTGAGATGAATAATTTGGATATCTTTCTGAATTCTAGAGTTTATAAATTATTCAACCAAACACAAATGATTGAAGAATAAGAATAAAATAACAAATCAAAACCAGCCAAAGAAAGAGGTTCTTTCTTTAACACTTTGATTGATTCAAGTTTGAACATGTATGTAATTTCATCAAGAAATCTGACGTTTTGAGTTTATATAAATCACGCATAAGAATAGTTTTTTTTTTTTTTTTTTAAAGGTTGGCGGCGTAGCCGACAACATATATATTTATAAAAAAAAAGTATTTACAATAGTAAGTAAAAAACTAGAAAAAAAAACTATCCGTCATTTTACCCCGAGACTGTACAAAGGATCACCATCCTAATTGATTAGTCTAACCCCAACCCGCATTCGGTCCATGCTGAGTGCATGCCCTCCAACCCTCTATTTCTAGTGTTGTATCCATAATGAGGCGACCCACTGGTTTACTCTTGTCCGAAAACAGCCTTCTGTTTCGCTCCCTCCATATCCCCCCATGTTCTCGCAGCTCAAATAACCGTCTAATTTTTATATTGGAGCTTGGGCATGTAAGATTTAGTTTCTGTCCATGCCGATAGGATATCTACCGGCCCTCGTATCGATATGTTGTAGTGGCCCATCAAACTCATCCGTATCTCATTGCATATTACACTCCCACATGATGTGGTCCTTACTCTCGACCCTATCAATATGACATAGATGGCAACCCGTGTTTACCTGACACCCTCTATACGACAAGACCTCCTGCGTCAATATCTTGTTCTGAAGCACTAACCAAATGAACATCCTTACCTTGAGCGGCACTGGGATTTTTCAAATACTCTTTTGGTTCTCTGCCAGCATTCCAGTGTGGTGGATTGCCTTGTAGGCCGAGGCACATGGGAAACTCCTTGATGCCGTCCATCTCCATTCCATAACACATCTATTTGATATCGTTGAAGCTGAGTAAAAGTATCGCAAGTCAGCCAAATCTTTTAAAAAGAAAGAAGCCTCCTGTGGCACTGTATTAAAACTCGTTGTTGTCGTAACACCATGTAATGATCTTATTGTAGTCGGCCATAATCCTTCAGGTTTCTTATCAATGGCCCATAACCACTTGATTAGCAGTATTGGCATGTGTTGTAGAAGATCATGACCTAGATCTGATGCAATACCATGATAAGGGTAAGTCAGAATCAAGAGTGGAAAGAAAATATTGCCTGGTATTAGGAAAATCGTGTAGTGCATGGTTGGAAAGATATGAGTTGTGCTCTTGAATTTGTTTCTATGAATAGAATTAGGAAATAATATTGTGTAAGATTTTCTATTCTGTTTTTTTTATTAAATCTCTCCTGAGTGTCCTTAGTGAGGATAACTCAAAATTGTAATACAATTCAGAAAATAATAAAGAAGAAAGAAAGAGGGTTTGGAGAGGAGGACGTAGGTACTATATTGGTACCGAACCTCGTTAAATTTGTGTGTTTGAATCTTGATTTCTGTGATTGCTAGTATTTTAAACATGGTATCAGAGCATGGTGTATTTCATGTTTGAAGATTTGCAATTGCTTCCGTAACCTGCTGCACTCTGTTGCACACATCCCATCTAACCTTGTTTGAAACATCAAGAGTTTAACATGTCGGGTGATCAATCAGAGTTAGAATCCTCTAATACAGCAACCCTTTTGGAATGACTAACTCATTGCGGGATGTGCGTAACAGAGTGAGTGGTAGTTCATGATGAACCCCGAAAACTTAGAGTCCATCCCAAGCATGTGGTAGTTCATCATGAACCCCGAAAAGCTGGACGGGAGTGAGTGCAAGATAATGTCCATAGCAAACTCTTTGCTCAACGGAGCGTTTAGCTTCTCCAGCTGCTCAACATCGCTCGTCATACGGAGCATATGAGTGCCGACAGAGCTTCCTTCAGTCAACTTGTGACTTAATAGGGATTTGGTCACTTTAAATCTTTCAACACGTGCTTGCTCTTGAAACATGTTCTTGAGCTGTTGGAACATGTCATAGGTTTTAGTGTCCATGAATCAGCGCTGCAATTCAGGACCCATAATACCTACCATAAGACTTTGTACATCAAGCTCATCATCTTTGTGCTTGTTGTACAGAGCGACCTCATCTGCTTTGCCATCTGCTTTAGGAACAACAGGGACCGGTGAGTTGAGGACATATTCTTTCTTCTCTCGCCTTAATACGATAGTGAGGGTACGGAGCCAATCAGTGAAATTGGATCCGTCCGCTTTCAGTGTTTGTTTCTCGAGCAGGGAACGCAAAGAGAAAGACGATTCTTTAGCCATATTTATATAACGTTAAAAGTAAAGATTTTAGCTTTGTTCATGTAATGTTTTATTCAAATAATAAAACTCCCACTGCAAATTTGTTCTATTCCCTTTTGCAGTAGGTCCAAGATCCCTATTTTCACCAATGTACAAGCCAGTTTTTACGCATGACTCAGCCATTAGTTATTGTAGATAAGCAACCTTGCTAATCACACCTTGCTTTGTGATTCTTGGTTTCGTTAAAACATCACGTGTTTTTAACGAAGACTTTGCTCCAAGTCCAAAACTTTTTTGGAAATCATTGGTAAGTAACCTCACTCTATTTGGTTTGTTATGTCTTACATAACCCTTGACCACCAAAGGTAAAAGATGACGCCTACTGAGTAGAGAACCGTCAACCAATGAACAATAGTATGAGAAGGATAGAGTAGGAAGGGCATACTACTTAATTTGTATGGGTTTGTGTTTATGCTTAATAGTGCAAGCAGACTTTAAAAAAGGTATGTCAGATAAACAACCGAGGGTGTCCACCTCCAATCTATCTTTGACATTAGAACCTCTTTCACATGTTTACGTTTGTTTAAGCAGTCAGTTCTTTAAACTAACTATAAGACATTCTTACGAATACGTGAAAGTCGTCTGCCAGAAAGATTAACGTGAGTTCCTTCACAAATCTATCTTTGACATCACGCTCTTTCACGTTTCCTTGAAAGCGATAAATCTAATTTATACATTTCATATCAAATCAGTAAATCTAATTTTTACTTATATACAGGACCTAGTCAGGTATATCTTTATCAATTTCTAATTCTTTATTTTGCAGCAATGCTCATTTCTTATTTATACCGTTAAAAGCATACAAACAGTTTATATGTTTTTTCAAAACAGATATTCTTTTCTGTCCATAAAGCAATTTGGTAACGTGACAAAGTTTCCATTTTGGGCCTGTTGTCGTATTATGGAAAGGGGTTACCAGGGAAGATTAGGGTCACCAGGGACCTCTTTAAATCTAATCTTTCCTAGACATAACATTCTTTCTCATTGTACGCGCAACTGCTCTTACTTTAGGTACTTTATTGCTTCATCACATTCTTAGATAAACTTTACTTATCCGAAGGTTTTCGAAAGACGAAAGAGTTACATTTTGCCATTTCAAAAGCGTTAGAGTAATTTGGTAACGTGACAAAGTCCCCGTTTGGTCCTGCTGATCAGGACACGTAAAAGAGGTCAGTCGAAAGAGTCCTAAGACACCTTTTTTGACATAATCTTTATCTTTTACAGGTGGAGATTAACAGCTCTTACTTTAGGTATTTTATTGCTTCATCACATTCTTAGATATACTCAAACACAGTTGAAAGTTTTTGAATACGAAAACATAAAGAAAGCATAAAGAAAGCTTAAATCTAATTTAACTTTCTTAGTCGGTAAAACCGAACCAAGAAAATCTCATTTCTAATCGGTTTTGGACTTAAGCTGCAAATCTAAGAATTATACAGATCTGCAGTATATGCACCTTATTTGCATAAGTTATAACTTTTAGAAAATCAATTAGCGGGAGAGCCTTGTGCTCTGATACCACTGTTTGGTTACGAACGGTCCAAACCGTTGATTAACTTAAGATGCGGAAAGAACATAAAACAAAATTTTTACTTCTATCTTAAGTCAAGGATTAAACGAGGTATGTCAGAATACTTTCCAAGGCGATCCACCTTCAGTATTCTTTGGCATCAAAACCCGATTTAATCCTATTTACAGATCTACTCTATAATTAATTTCTAAACTTTAATCTACTTACAAATTAAATAGATTAATATAACATATTTATACCTTCATCCAAATTCCAATTGGATTGCAGCAGACCGAGAAGATCAAATTTGAGGAACGTCTTGCCTCGGAGTATCAGACGTCTGATACCTCTATCGGTCGTCCACCAGGAACCACCAGAGCACTGGCTTTCTACTGCCAGAAATACTGACCAGCGAGATTCGCAAAAACACTATTCACGGGAGGCGTGAAAACACTATTCACGAGGATCGTAAAAACTGACTTGCGTCTCGCGCAAAAATCAAATTCATAAAACTTCGCGAAAACACTATTCACGACAACCGTAACCGAGAAAGAGAGAAAATAGACTTATCGATTCCATCAGACTAATCAGATCAGATATGAGTGAATTGGTTATTTTCTCTGTACCCCTACCTCTCTATTTATAGGAAAAATTAAGGAGGTTGGCCGATTACCAAAATACCCTTAATTTTTGACTTATTTACAAGATTGCCGTTATCAATGGCGGTTTCCAAAATATCAATCAAATTGATATTTTGCTCCATGCCGACATGGTTATAATATATATATTTGATTTTTGTTAATCATGCCGACATGTTTTAACAAAAAATGTATATATGTATATTTGATTTTATTTTAATTTTAATTAAGGTTTTAATTTAATAATGGTTGTCAACCCAAATTCAAAACCATAATTAGTATTTAAAATCTAAATCAAATATATATAATTGTTCTAAACAATTATATTTCTGAGGGTTCGGTTTCGGTACGATTTTATACAATGTATCGAATACGCTTATAAATTGACTGTTGTTTCTGCTTGTCATCTTATATGACATTTATAATTTAATTATATCACGTATAATTAATTATAGCCATCTTAATATTAATTATAATCAATTTATAATTAATTAATAAGATTCTCTGATAAGTCTCATTTGTGGTGTGACCCAATAGGATCTGTGTTATGTTAGTAAATAGAATTTAAAAGCATTTTAACTTCTATAATCATAGGAGGCATCTGACATCTACACTATGACTATCCAATTACACAGATGATGCTGTACTATACAAGACCACGATCCAGTAAACTATATTAGTCGTGTAAATTCTTATGTCTCGCAGTATCAGATCAGTTTCAAGGTAGGTGTGTGTCATCCTTGCAAACTTAATATTTTCCCGATCTTGAGCAGATTATCAAATATAATTACTCTTGTAATTATACTGCATGCAAATAATCCTACTCTATCAAGGGGTCCAGTGATACCGTAACTCGTATAGAGATACGAGGGACAATAGTACTTTTGGTAAACCATCACTACCTCAGCTAAGCTATGTATACCGAAAAGCTTCCATTATGACTGCGTTTTACCGACAGCATTAGGTAACAATCACAGATACACATCTCTCAGTAGGAAAGATGAATACCTCATACTTTAGAACTTAACACTGAATGAAAACATTAATGACACATACATAATTCCATTTAATGTTTTATTCGAGGTCTGTCAAATACCATGTTCCTAGAACATGTATCTATGTGATTAAAATGACATCTCATATCAATGGTCTGTAAAACTTGACCATCTTTTAATCCACATTCTAACCTTGTAACGATAAATTAGTGTTCCTGCTAATTACCTCGGTTAGAGACTTTTAAAAGTATTTATCATCTATATTATGAAGCTCTACAATTTCAAGTCATGAACCCGAAATGATTCATAAATTCAATAATACTCAAGGAACAAAATGACAGTTTATTAATCACTCAATTCATGAACAAAGCTTTATGATAATTTATCGTATTATTGACTTCTAGATTATTACAAACTAACAGGTATCAGAGCATGGTGTATTTCATGTTTGAAGATTTGCAATTGCTTCCGTAACCTGCTGCACTCTGTTGCGCACATCCCATCTAACCTTGTTTGAAACATCAAGAGTTTAACATGTCGGGTGCTCAATCAGAGTTAGAATCCTCTAATACAGCAACCCTTTTGGAATGACTAACTCAAATAGTAACCATGCAACAAACACAAATGAACCAACTCATGTCTTTCCAATCTTCCCAACAACACACAGCCGTATCTGCTGCACCCTTGGTAACAACTGAAGGTCCTTCTCCAATTTCTGTGAAATTAGATGGCTCCAACTACTCCATCTGGTCTTAGGTGGTGAAGGTGTATTTAAAAAGGCGTGACAAGACGAGGCATATTACTGGTGATCCACCTTCACCAAAACCATCAGATCCAGCTTTTCAGAAGTGGAGTATCGATGACTCGGTGGTTAAAGGTTGGTTACTTAACTCGCTTGAATCAAAACTGATGGTTAATTACATCCATTATGAGACTGCCTTGGAGATGTGGAAGGCTCTTGCAACCACTTTTTATGATGGAAATGATGAAGCTTTTGTGTTTGACCTAAATAGAAAGGTAACTCGACTCAAGCAGTCGGGTAAGCCGGTAGAAGACTACTATAATGCTTTGCAGGGTCTTTGGCGTGAAATTGACTTTCGATGTCCTAATCCCATGGCAAGTGCTACGGATATCGAACAGTTCAATAAGTACATCGAGAAAACTCGGGTCTATTCCTTCTTAGATGGTCTTGATGACCATCTTGACAACATAAGGGCGAGTGTGTTGCAGATGTTGCTATTTCCAACTGTTAAGCAAGCCTATGGAGTAGTCAGAAGAGAGGCAATTTGACAAAGTGTTATGCTAAAAGGAGAAGAAGATGTGGTTCAGAATTCTATGGCAATGGTGTCAAGGAGCTACAAGTCATACGAAGGTAACTCAAATCTAAACAAAAATTACTCTAATCAGGACAAATCAAAGCTCAAGTGTTCAAACTGTGGAAAAACGGGACACATTAGAGAAAAGTGTTTCGACCTAGTTGGATATCCTGATTGGTATAAAGGAAGTAAAGGAAGACAGCTAGGTGAAAAAGGAAGAAACCAGGCCTTTGCTGCGACTACTAAAGGAGATGGGTCGGGTTCACCTGATCTACAAGGTGTAGGCCGAACAAGACATGCTGAACAGAAGCTGATCCGAACAGCTCCAACAGATGGGTCTAGTCAACCAAGTGGCTCAGGTCAAACTCCAGGTATTTGCGTCCCATGTTGAAGGAAAAGGTACACAACTTGATGAAGGTATGTTATCTCTAAATCATGCAAGTTTGGATGGTTGGGTGATAGATTCTGGTGCTACTGATCACATGACTTTTTCTTGAAAAGGACATTAGTGAATTTAAAAATCCACGAACTGACATGGTTTTAAATGCAAATGGAATTGGGAATCCAGTTCAAGGAGCTCCAAATGTGAAAGTTACTCAATCTTTGGTATTAAATAATACACTTCTTATACCATCCTTGAAGTCACGGTTAGTTTCTGTTGGACAAATTACTGAGGAGTTGAATTGTGTGGTTCTCATGTTTCCTGATTTTTGTATTTTTCAGGATATCCTCACAAAGGAGATCATTGGGCGTGGTTCTAAGAAGGGTCGCTTGTATCACTTAGAAGACTTAAGAGTGGGCAGAGCTAACATGGCGAATGGGTGTTCAAAAACAGAAAATAAAATATGGATATGGCATAGGCGGTTAGGGCATCCCTCTTTTGGTTATATGAAAAAACTTTTACCTGATTTATTTGCTGGTTTAGATATATCTCTGTTTAAGTGTGAGACGTGCATCAAGGCTAAAAGCCATCGTGTACCCTATAATATTAGCACAAATAAATGTGAGAAACCTTTTAATCTTATTCATTCTTATGTTTGGGGGCCATCCCCAGTTGCTTCTTGTATATGGGTATAAGTGGTTTGTGTTG
This sequence comes from Carex cristatella, assembly GCA_024447775.1. Lineage (NCBI taxonomy): Eukaryota > Viridiplantae > Streptophyta > Magnoliopsida > Poales > Cyperaceae > Carex > Carex cristatella. The sequence goes on from JAJHPF010000023.1 coordinate 573,306, forward strand.
TTTATTGATGACTGTACTCGCATGACATTGGTATATTTATTAAAAATGAAAGAGGAAGTAGCAGAAGTATTTAAAACTTTTTTTAAAATGGTTCAAACTCAATTTGGACGGACCATTAAGTTCCTGAGAAGTGATAATGGGGGTGAATTTGTTAATAAGATTTTAAAAGGTTTTTTCACTGACAAAGGGATTATTCACGAAACCTCTTGTGTTGGGACACCTCAACAAAATGGGGTAGCTGAACGGAAGAACAGACATATCTTAGAAACTGCTAGGGCATTACTCTTTGAAAATCTAGGTGGAGAAAAGGTTCTGGGATTGTGCAATAACCATGGCAGTACATGTAATTAATAGACTGCCCTCCAAAACTAATGACTTTCAAACACCTCTTAAAAAACTTTCAAATTTTGTACCCATACTATCGGTTCTGAGCTTGCCACCGAAAATATTTGGATGTGTCGCATACGTCCATATTCCGAAGAACCAAAGGTCTAAAATTGAACCATGTGCTATTAAATGTGTACTATTGGGACTTGGTATGCACCAGAAAGGTTACAAGTGCTATGATCCAGTGTTAAACAGGTGGTATGTTACAATGGATGTGACCTTTCTGGAAAGTGAATCGTTCTTTCAAACTACCAAATATCCCTCTCAGGTGGAGAATGAAGAAGAGAGAGATTTTTGGTCTCAACCGAATTTAAATTAGGCCGAAAATTCTGAAATTGCTACTGGTATGCAGGGCCCAATTCGGGTCAGAGAGATGGCCGAAAATCCTGAAACTACTGCTGGTATGCAGGGCCCAATTCGGGTCAGAGAGATAACTGAAAATTATGAAGAAGGTGTTGGCCCAGTTCAGGTTAGAGAAGAAGTTGATGCCGTATGGACTGAGATAAATGAAGGAGATAGTGAAGAAGTGATACAAGAAGACCAAGAACCACGAATCCAAGAGTCTCCTGAGGATATTCCAGAGGTAAGTACTTCTCACTCTAGATATATTTTACCTCCTAGACAGAATCGTGGAAAGGCTCCTAAAAGGTATGTTCCTGAAGATGGAACCAGTAAAAAAATTGAATAGCCAATTGCAAATTACGTTACCACTAAAAGATTACCAGAACCACTGAAAGTTTTTTGTGATACGATGCTTACCTTACCAATACCAGAAAATGTGAATGAAGCTCTTAAAGATAAAACATGGACAAAAGCAATGGATGTAGAAATGGAAGCATTGTGTAAAAATAACACATGGTCTCTAGTTGAACTTCCAAAGAGAAAAAAGACAGTAGGGTGTAAGTGGGTATTTTCTATAAAATACGATTCAAATGGTAATGTTGAGAGATACAAAGCTAGGTTGGTAGCTAAAGGGTATACTCAGACATACGGAATTGATTATCAAGAAACTTTTTCTCCTGTTGCTAAACTGAACACAGTTCGAGTGTTGTTATCTCTTGCAGCTAATCTAGATTGGCCCTTACACCAATTTGACGTGAAGAATGCGTTCTTGCATGGGGACTTAGAAGAAGAAATCTACATGGATCTTCCTCCTGGGTATGAGAATCCGGGGTCAAAGCAAACAGTGTGCAAGTTGAACAAGGCTCTGTATGGACTCAACCAGTCTCCTCGAGCATGGTTTGGTAGATTCTGTCAGGCAATGAAGAAGTACGGGTTCAATCAAGGGGAATCTGATCATACACTTTTTTACAAAAGAAGATATATGAGAAAATAACTGTTTTGATTATCTATGTGGACGACATGATTATTACAGGAAATGACACAAAGGAGATTCGAGTCCTAGAAGAAAAGCTTTCAAGAGAGTTTGAAATGAAAAATTTGGGTGGTCTGAAATATTTTCTTGGGATTGAGGTGACCCGGTCTAACCAAGGTATTATTTTATTTCAGAGAAAGTATATTCTTGACTTATTGGCTGAGGTAAGGATGCTAGATTGCAAACCAGTTGACACACCAGTAGTCCAAAATTTAAAATTGGGAGAATTTTCGGATCGAGTACCCACTGATAAAGAAAGGTACCAGCGGTTAGTTGGGAAATTAATTTATTTGTCACATACCAGAGTCGATATTGCATATCCAGTAAGCTTGGTGAGCCAATTTATGCATAATCCAAGTGAGGATCATATGGAAGCAGTGATGAGAATTATTAAGTATCTAAAGGGAGCTCCAGGTAGGGGAATACACTTTAAGAGAAATGGGCATCTTGGTGTCATGGGTTATACTGATGCAGATTGGGCAGAAAGTGTTACAGATCATAAGTCAACATCAGGATACTTCACTTTTGTTGGGGGTAACCTTGTTACATGGAGGAGCAAGAAGCAAGGAGTTGTTGCTCTCTCGAGTGCTGAAGCTGAACTTATTGGAGTGGTTAAAGGCTTGTGTGAACTTCTCTGGATAAAGAAATTACTAACAGAACTTGGTTTAGCACAAGAAGAAGCCATGAAATTGTATGTTGACAATAAGGCGGCAATTGACATGTCGCATAATCCAGTGCAACATGACACGACCAAACATGTTGGTGTAAACCAACACTTCATAAAATAGAATATTGACTCAAAGGTGGTTCAGATATTTTTTGTGAGATCTGAGAATCAAATTGCTGACATTTTGACGAAAGGTGTAACAGGAACAATGTTCAACAACACACTAGACAAATTAGGCATGACAGATCTTTACATGCCAACTTGAGGTGGAGTATTGGCATGTGTTGTAGAAGATCATGACCTGGATCTAATGCAATACCATGATAAGTGTAAGTCAGAATCAAGAGTGGAAAGAAAATATTGCCTGGTATTAGGAAAATCATGTAGTGCATGGTTGGAAAGATATGGGTTGTGCTCTTGAATTTGTTTCTATGAATAGAATTAGGAAATATTGCCTGAGTGTCCTTAGTGAGGATAACTCAAAATTGTAATACAAATTCAGAGAGTAATAAAGAAGAAAGAAAGAGGGTTTGGAGAGGAGGACGTAGATACTATACTGGTACTGAACCTCATTAAATTTGTGTGTTTGAATCTTGATTTCTGTGATTGCTAGTATTTTAAACAAGCAGAGCCTCATTCTGGGCTCGTAGGTCAATGATTCCTAGGCCCCCATTAACTTTACCCTCTCCCAGTTAACCAGGCAATTTATCGCCTTGCACGTGTCATTACCTTTCCATAAGAATGACCTCATTTTATCAATGTGCTTGATGACTCCAACTGGTATTTTGAAAACTTGCATGTAATGCAGAGACATTGCGAAGAGGACCGTTTTTACTAGGGTAATTTTACCCCCATGTAAATTCTTTGATAATTGTTTCAGATGTAGCAGGCAACCAAAGCTGACTCATAATATTTAAAGGAAACGACATAAACAATAATATTTTTCCATACTTCCTTATAAAGAGCCAACTCTATTCCACCCCCCCCGGTAAATTCTTTGATAATTGTTTCAGATGTAGCAGGTCTTTTTTGGAATTTCCTTTTTGCAAATATAAAAAGAAAACATCTCAAGTATTAATAGAAAAAATTAGATTACTTACCATCGATCCTTAAATTTCTTAATTAGAAATCCATTGATTATTTATAAATTAAAAATTGTGTGCGCCTACGAAGTAGTACTAAAAAATGCCGATCATTAATGTCTTATTTGACTGCCAGACAGAATTAATAAAGGACTAAAAGATTGAATTGTCTAAATTTTTTTACCTATTTCATTTTGTACTTGGAATAGAGATAATTCATCCGAAAACCCAACGAATAAAGTCGGTCCTGTTGCTCTTGAAAAATAAAAACATATTCAAATTCCATCTCCACATGAAATTGTCTAATTAATTTGGTTAGGACATGTGAGGAGCTTAAGTATAAAAAGGAAGAATTCAACTGTAAATTAAAATTGGAGGTTCGGTTCTACCGTTCTACAATTCAAAATTTGTACAATTTCATTGACTATACGTATTTGATGCAACATATATTTCCGTTCTTAAAAGAATATCAAAATTACGCCTATAATTAATTTGAAAGCATGTCTGGAAGTGTTTTTTTTAATGCATCCATTGAGATGAAAATTTCGTAAGAAATATATATATATATATATATATATATATATATATATATATATATATATATATATATATATATATTAAATGTCAACTAACATTTACATGCTTTTAAATTATAATTTTTTTGGAGTTGAAGAAAGCGAATAATTGGTTAACTAATTAGCAGAAAATCATACTGTGCTAGCTGTCTATCACCATCTAAATAACATACTATTTTCAATTTATAAAAAATATATATATTTAAATTACAGCTTCTATGTACAATTAATATGGTCAATGTCAACTGTCAAGTAACGTGCTCGGTGCTCTTGACAGGTTTTTTTTAAGGTAACTTGAAATATTGGGTTTGACGTTATCAACTTATCATTAACACTTCCTCAAAAAAAAATTATCATCAACAATTTTTTTTAATTTCATACGTATTCAAATGGATGTTACAATCATGAATAAATCTTGCGCGCTGGCCTGGGACCACATGATTTAAAATTATATTTGAAAGTTGAAGAAATCAAATAATTGGTTCACTAGTTAAAAAAATAATATACCACACTATGCTGAAGTCTATCACTATTTTAAATAACATACTATTTTTCAAGTTATAAAATATATATATATATAGAGAGATGGGCTATTGTGCTTTGCAATGCATAGGCACCTTTGTGTATTGGACCATAAATCACCGATTCAAAGTTCAAATGACCGATCCAAACCGTTCATCTTGTGCTCCATATTAATATGTGCTTGGAGACCAAATTTTACATTTTTTGGAATTTTTTTACTATTTATTAAGCCACTTTGAAAATCGCTGATCCAACGGTGGCTTAACCAAACAGTGAAACCGTTGGATCAGCGATTTTCAAAGTGGCTTAATAAATAGTAAAAAAATTCCAAAAAATGTAAAATTTGGTCTCCAAGAACATATTAATATGGAGCACAAGATGAACGGTTTGGATCGGTCATTTGAACTTTGAATCGGTGATTTATGGTCCAATGCACAAAGGTGCCTATGCATTGCAAAGCACAATAGCCCATCTCTCTCTCTCTCTATATATATATATATATATAAGCAACTGTGTACAACTGGAATAGGATATTTAAATTGCAGCTCCTATATAAGCTACTCCTATATAAGCTAGAGCTAGCAAATTATGGTCAGTGTCAACGACGGAGGAACGTGCCCTTGACAGGATCTTAATTAATTCAAGATAACTTGAAATTTTGGTTTTGACGTTATCATTAACATTTTTTTAAATGTCATATATACGTACGCAAATGGATGTTATTATCATTAATTAATATACATAGAGGCGAGCTGAGAGATATATAGTTAAGAAATGAAATCTCGGGTTGAGGGTTTGAGATCGATGATCAGGATAGGATGGAAATGGATGGACCACAGCACAGGACGACCTACAACTAGAGTCGATGGATCCAAATTAATCGATCAGCAGCTACCTAGCTTCAATTTCGATTCTTTTCTTTTCTTTCCAGAAAGCAAATTAATGGATCCCGTTCCTACTACTAATACAGCCAGCTTTAAGGAGCAAGTGACAATGGTGCTGGATAAAGGAGAAGAGATTCTGCGGGAAGTGTCCACCAGAAACATGTCGGATGTGAAGCGTCTGATTGAATCCATCAACGAAATCCAACGCAAGCCGAGCACTCGTGACGAAGCAAACCACAGCACTCTGAAGGCATCTCTGCATCAAGCAAGAGAAATCGCCTACGAAACACAAGACATAATCGAAGATCTTGCCCTCTTTTCTGAGAGTTCCGGTCGCAACTTCCTGTCCGTCCTCAAATCCTCCATCTCCTTTTTTGTGGCTCGCCAGGAAGCCTTACGGCGGGCCAACACCCTCCGAGCTCGGCTCAACACAATCAAGCAAAGATTGATCTCCTCAGTGACCAACTTCACCGACATGGAGACACCAGCAAATGCAACACGCTACCGGATGGATGACCACGAGCTCGGTTTTCTTCTCCCAGAAAACACACGCACCAAGCTTATTGGTATGAATGAGCCCAAGAGGAGGCTGATCAGTTGGCTCTGTGATGAAAGCAACGAGAGCACAAGTTTGAAGGTGATGTCGCTGGTCGGAATGGGTGGTTCTGGCAAGACCTCCCTCCTAATGGATGTTTATAACAATGAGAAAGTCAGAGGTCATTTCGACTGCCATGCCTGGATTATTGTGACACCTACTTTCTCTAGCAAAGAACTCTTGAGAACCATGTTGAATCAGATGTTGGAGGAGAGTTTGGACCCGTTGCCCAGGAGCATTGATACCATGGATATGCTAGAACTGACTGACATGATCAGCCGGTATCTCAAGGACAAGAGGTACATCGTAGTGTTTGATGATGTACGGACCTCTATTTTGTGGGATGATTTCAAGCTGGCACTGCCTAACAACGGACGTGGTAGCCGGGTCATTTTTGCCACACGGTCTGATAACGTGCCATCCACGTTTCCACCACCGCACAATACCAAAGCCAATGTCTACAATCTCCCTCTATTGTCAAATGGAGATTCTTGGTCTCTCTTCTCCAAGACGGCGTTCCCATCTAACAGTTGCAACGAGTCCAATTTCCCATCCGAGCTTATTCCCTTTGCTCAGAAGATTGTTGCCAAGTGTCATGGTCTCCCTCTTATGATCGTGGTAGTCGGAGGCTTGCTATCAAGGAGAGCACAAAGCACTGCAGCCTGGGAGAGCTTTCTTCACGAACTAAATTGGGATGAAAAGCTGGGTCCGAAAGTCGTTCATGTTTCGACAGTCTTATGGTTAGCCCATAAGGAGTTACCATACCACTTGAAATCATGTTTACTGTATTTCAGCATGTTCCCGAGGAACTATGCTGTCAAGCGAATGACTCTTATTCGGCTGTGGGTGGCCGAAGGGTTTATAGAGAAAGAGGAGAACATGACTCTGACTATGGAGGATAGTGCCGAAATATACTTGAACGAGCTCATCGACAGGAGCATGGTTCAAGTAGCAGATTTGTATGGTTACGGGAAGGTAAGAAGCTGCAGAGTCCATGACAGGATCCGTGACATCCTTCTCGTCAAATCGGAGGAGGAGAACTTCTGCACGTCTCTCTCTCTCTCAAGGGAGGTTAAGAAGATTGAGGAGGGCACTCGGCGGCTATCCATTTTTGATGCAAGCGATGAATCCCTGCAAAACATCAACTCATCCAACCTGCGTGCCTTGTTTCTCTTCGGATTACAAGGCATAATAACCATACCTGCCGTGTTGAAATTCTTCTCTGCATTTAGACTGATGAGAATACTTGACTTGGAGGGTGTACCTGTCGAGATCTTTCCAGATGTCTTATGCAGTTTGCTCCACTTGCGTTATCTCAGCCTGAGAAATACAAAGATCAGTGAGCTACCAAAGACCCTGAAAAAGCTGATACACCTACAAACTTTGGATCTCAAAGGCACCTATGTTGCCCAACTACCTCCACAGATTACTGAGCTTAGAAAGCTACGTCACCTTCTAGCATACCACTATTATACAGGGCGCCTCCCTCCGTACTACTATGCTCTTGGTGTGAAAGCACCGAGAGGGATAGGGGGGCTTACGAAGCTGCAGAAGCTAACCTACATCGATGCAAATGGTGATGCACAGATACTTAAGGAGCTGTCTGGCCTGACACAGCTCAAGAGGCTTGGTATAGTCAAGTTGAAAAAGGAGGAAGGTGAGGTGCTTTGTTCTTCGGTCGAGATGATGAAGGAGCTTCTCTCTTTTCGGTAGCATCAATTAATACAGATGTATTCCTTGACCTGGAATCCATGAAGTCGCCCCGAAAAGCTTGAACGGCTTTATTTGAGGGGCCCTTTGCGGACATTACCTAAATGGGTCTTCTCTCTTACCAGACTTGTGAGGTTGCATCTCAGGTGGTCCAAGTTGGAAGAGAATTCACTTGACCAGCTTCAAGATCTGCAACTAATAGAGCTTGGCCTTATTCAGGCATACGAGGGAGCTAAGTTGCAGTTTAATGGAGGATTTACCAAGCTCAAGATGTTAGATCTAGATAGGCTAACCAAACTAGAACAAGTCAACATCACAGAGGCAGCGATGCCTAACCTCCAGAAGTTGTACATTAGATCATGTACGGAATTAGTTCAAGTGCCAAAAGGCATCCAGCAGCTGACAGAACTCAAAGAGCTCCACTTATTTGACATGCCTGCTGCGCTGATCAGCAGCATAAATAACAATCGTCATAGAGTTATCGGCCATGTTCCTGTTGTCCGTTGTTACAACAACCACGACAGGCTTCCCAGCATTGATCTCTAGGTAGTAGGGACTAGGGATCAGGGACTCTATATATGATCGATGCTTCTGGGCAAGAAGAACCACTGATCGATCGATAATTATGTGATGCAGTTGATCATCAAGTGATTTCTGTATTTAAATTTTATGAATTTTGATTTATTTCTCAAGGATCATGCATTTTCTGTTTTGTGCAAATTAATTATCTTTCATTATAATAGCCTGACTGTTGTACTAACGAAGAAACTGTACAAATTAAATGTAATGTACACGTATTGCGATGGTGGAATTTATGTATGTGTAGCAATTAAATATGTATGGTTTGTACATGACATGTAAATTTAGGACTTTCTGTATATTCAATATATGTGAATACGGCTTTGTAATGCTAAAATCATATTCCTTTTTTTTTTAAGGTTACTAAAAGCATATTGTTGTTTCTGTATGATTTCGTTATTTTAAGTATTGACGTACGTATGATGAAGTCGCGCGGCATACGCTCTGTAAGTTGAGTTTCAATGGATGGTAATTTAATTTGATTCTATCCCAAGTGGCTTATTTTGGTTTTGAATCGCACAGTTTGGCACCATGTTACATTGGTATCAAGAGAATTCCATAACCATCTTGGGGAATTAATGATCGGAGACCAATCGATCGATAATTAGGATCAGAGAAGGCCAAAAAATTTATTTATACGATATTCCCAAAAAAATAAAAACCCAAATAACGATGATTTCTACATAATTTAATTTCTACCACGTCCGCCAATTGAATTAGCGGACCAAAAAGGGCGGCGGACCTGCTTTTTTTTATCAGAAATTCATTTAACTAAGGGTAGGGAACAGGAAAAAAAAAAGTGGGTCCACCAAATGAATTGACGGACGTGGTAGATTTCTAATTTTCTAGAAATCGTGGTTATTTAGTTTTTTTTTTAATATGGTATAAATAAAAAATTTGACAGAGAAGGTTCATGCAAAAACTAGCTCTGAATAAATAATCAATGGTTGCTGGCTTGCTGCAATCAAATCAGTATTATAGGCTTGTAGAGTAGGTAGATATTATTTGAACTAAGAATATTCATTCTTCATTTTAATCTAACAAGCAACCAGCAGAGAATGGAAAGAAAAGCAGCACAGTCAACAAACTAATTAATTAAGAGTTGCAAAGATAAGGTCAGAATGACATAAACATAACCCATTGAGGCATTGAAGAAACATACCAACAGGAAGTTTCAGCCCAATCTAGCACCAGTTTACTTTAAATTCACCTTAGATGCAAAAATTGAAACTGCCAAACAAGCATTTACCTTCGATTTTGTTTCATTTTTAACAAGAGTCACTAGTGCAGAATAACAAATTAGCCACGGTCAAAATTTGAAATTAGTCACGGATTCGCTACCGTGACTCATGCTGGCGTTTGTAAAAGTGCATTGAGTACACTCACGGTTCCTCAACCGTGACTAAATTTTCCTTTACCCACGGTTGACTCCAGAGCAAGAGGAACCGTGACTAGAATTTCCTTTAACCCATGGTTGATTCCCCTTTACCCACGGTTGACTCCAGAGACGTGGGTAAAGATGATATAGCTATATATATTTACTGATACATACAGAATGTGGATTAAGAATATTGCAATAATTTAAGTTTTTTCATTAATTGAATTAAATTAACTTACAGAGAACATTAAATAATAAACACAACCCACATATCAAACAAGGGTTTTTGTGGTAAATAAATAAAAAATATGTAAAACTGAATGATAAATAAGGTCTGTACAAAGTACAAAGTACAAACCACCAACAATTTTGAATCTGTCATAAAGAAGAAAAAAATTGAATACGGATCAAGTTAGAGCAACTTTCTCCTAGACTAGTACTTCATTATTTCTTCTTCCTATTGTTCCTCACATCCATCTCTGCAACTTTCGTCTCAATAAGAGTATGCCTTAGAAGAGTGTTTAGGGGCCCTGACCCTTGTTCGCCATGCTATACATCCTTTGCTTTATCTACACAACCTAATGGTCATATGTAGAAGGTAGTGCAGTTTTAGTTGTGCCAACTTCCTTAAAGAGTGTCTAGCCTCCAGTCTCACTCAAGATGCAAATACCGTTACGTCCCAGAGGCCTTGAAATCTCATCAAACTCAATATCTATTTTTTTATCAGTCAAGATTTTGCAATACAAGAGAACACTTCTTTATGGTACATCACTCTGAAACTCAAGATTGTTTATGAAATACTGATTATCCCTACCCTGGAAACAAACAAGAAATGTAGTTATAAATCTCAGGCATCAGTACTGCAAAAGTATTATAGACAAGTTCATACTTTTGAGGCCACATATGATGTTTCTTAATTTGCAGGTTATACCCAAAAATTTTAAAAGAGTTCTGAAGGGCCTAAACAAGAAATAAATCATAATATGTAAGTTACCTTGTAACCGACTCTGTAGCATTGTTCATAGTTGGGAGTTTGGTTCCCATCCCTTCTTTGTCGAGGAATAGCAACTGTCAAATGTTCTACTTCACCGTGACTAGTGACTAGTACAAAAAAAAAAATTCAATAAAAATAAATTTAACCCAAATCTCAAGTTACCCTACTTGACAAACACCAAAATAATACCACTGATGTAACCAAAAAGAGGCTGCCAAAATTGAGCACAACATTGCTAGATACTGGTAATAATATGGTTAAGCCACACTCTCTGAAATTGATGCAAAAATATATCATAGCAATAAAACTGACAATAAAAAATTAAAAGAATATTTAGACTTACATGTTGACCCAGTACTCGTCATCAATTCTCTTTTAAATTCTTAGCAAACTCTTGGCTGAGCTCTCTTTGCATGCTACTTTATAACTTTCATCCCATCTCAACTTAAACTATTTTTTGTATTCATAACTAACTTAATTTTAAGTTAGTGTGTTTACCATAAGCCATGGCCAATTCTTCAATTTTTGCTCTCTAGTATGCGTTCCTCCTTTATTAATGTATTTCAGAGCAGCCGTTAAGAAAAAAATAAAGGATAGTAATTAGTGTTAATTGTAGATTAGAAGAATAAATATTTATAATAATGGAAATAAAAGGTACTTTAATTGATTGCTTACTGACTGTACTACATGATTTTTGCAAAGGGAAGGGCCTACCTTTTTCCAATTTCTAGGTTGTGCACTATCAACTTAAATCACCCGAACAGTACCCATTTGACATTAATTCATCTGATTGATTTGATATGACTCTGACCTAGGGTTTAACCAATCTGAAATTTAACAAAACATATTTAATAGCTTAAATCAAGATTTATCAACACATCATAAAAAATATTATATGTCAGCAAGATATGGTGGCAAGCATAGTAACAAAAATGCATGTAAACCCTGGTCAATTTTTATATATGATACTAATTGTTCATAGCAGCAAGCACACATAGTTGTTCAAACCCCAACAATACTAATTGTTCATGCATTAAAAAATGTGTAGATCAGACTGGTACCAAAGTACTGATATAGATTAATCTAATTTTTTTCTAAAATGTTAAGTACTAATCTCGTTCAGGTATGAAATTAAATAGCCAAGTAATGATTGCAATACAGAAAGACCTGCTACTTCATATGCATATGCTTACAACAAAAGGCACTGATAAGTACTTGGATTCAAGACTAGTACCTGTCCTGATAACAGGAAATCAAGAAAAAAACTACAATAGAAAAACAATCGTGGTGATTGAAACTGTTGTAAAGATGAAGATAAACTAAAAGAAATCCATCAGAGAAAATCGGTACTGACCTAGAGAGAGGGGGGCCGGCGTTGTGCTGAGCGGCGAAGGGAGCGGAGGAGGGAGGGGGGGGTGAAGTTGTTGGGCGACCGACGGAGAGGGGGCAGATTTGGGCTGAGTGGTGGAGAGATCGATATCGAAAACCCTAGGAGAGAGAGTGGGAACAAAATGAAAATATGGCTAAGTTTGAGAGGGAGCGAAAAGAAATCAGAAAAGTGAAGAATTAGGATTCACTACCCCTTTACCCACACTTCTATACTCACGGCTCCACCAATTCCAGCTGTGGAGAAATGTTACTCTCTTTTATTTACGGCTTCTTCAATCTCAACCGTGAGTAATAACTCTACTTCATTCACGGTTCCACTGTGAAACGTGTATATATGTCCTCCCACTATCCCACTTTCTAATTGGCACACGGTTCATCACAAAAATATTCGGAACCGTGATTAATAGGACGTTAGTAATTAATGTTTTTGTAGTAGTGAGTTCACCTAAATTAATTATCGTGTGCTTTTGTGTGTTGTGTCGGAGAGAGAGATGGTGATTCCAGTTCCAGACATTGGAAAATGCATCTGCGAACCCCTTTTACCAATCATAATCTATTGGGTTGAATTGTTGAGAGGAGAGCACACATGCATTGAAGAGATCGAGAACACATGTGATCTCATCAAAGCACATCTGAACGACACCACCCATGGAGATGAAGGGCCTCAAACTCTAAAGACGGCGAGGATACAAGGAAAAGCGATAACAGACCGCATTGATGATCTTGTGGACATGTTCGAGTACTACATCGAAAGTCGCCATAAGATGGGCCCTCTGAGCTGCATCCTCAAGTACCTGTACAACATCACGCACACCTGTAACCTCTGTAGAATAGCCAAGGAGATAGCTAAGATCCAGAAGGTGGTGGCACCTATACAAGTCCTTCCACTACTAGAATCCGCACTTTTTCCATGCGCAAGATTAGTTTTTTCTGAGGGCAGAAGAGGCCGTCAGAAATAGAATGGTGTTTTCTGACACACTTGAACAATTCCAACGGTAGGCCGATGGAAATTGTTGCGCATGGAAAAACCTGCTGCCTGCCCTTGGAAATGTCACATTTGTGCCCTTGGAAATACTTCTGGATGACCCATGACCCGCCAACAAAACCAAATACTATTTTTTCTTCATAGCCTATGGAAATAGTTGAGCCCATGCCCTTGGAAATGTTTTGGAAAGTTGTAACACATAGTATTTCCATGAGCTACCCTTGGAAATGTTTTGGTTATTAAATTTATATTATTTTATAAGGAAGGCTCACGGAAATACTTGGCTACTATGCCCTTGGAAATGTTTCATTCATACAGTTAATATTATTTTATAGTTATAATAACTATTTCCATGAGGCTGCCGTTGGAAATGTTTTGCTCCTGGAGACAGAAGCATCTCTATATATTGAGATATCCCTTTGAATGTTGAACATTCAATTAACATAGAATATCATCCAAGAATGACATGCAGTAATTCGTAAAACAAAATAATTTATATAACACCTCCTAATTAATAAGAAAAACACTTACTTAAGATATTGATTTAGTAATATCATCACTATTGATAACAAAATAATTGTAGCAGTACTAGCTAGGCAGTAAAGAGTCTTCAAGCAAACAATAAACATCACTAAATTAGTACCAAAACATAAAATATATGGCATAACCCTAATTCATCTAGATACCAAAAATCAACTAATTAAGTCAACTATATAACATTTGCCTAATCCATCCCCACATCCCTAATTGAAAACCTATTCATGCACTCACTAATTGTCTCGCCTTTTTTCCTTTTGAGGGAAGTATTTGATTCGCTTGCCTCCATTCTTGTTAATATTTTCCCATATTCTCTTGCTTCTTCTCAAATCACGAAAAGCACGCACATCATCTATTTCATAAAACGGACCGTAAGGCTCCTCATCCTCGGAATTGGATTCATCATCCGATGAAGATAAGACAATGACCGGTGGCGGGGCTAAATGTCGCCACTCGATTATTTGAGGGTTTGTATTTCTGAGTAGATTAGGGGGTGGTATACTCTGGATTGGGATGGGGGGTCCCGAAGGATTGACTCTAATTACGACACGATTTTGATTTCCTCGAGGATTTGGATTTTCCATATTAAGTAATCTCCTTTTTCCATGTACCTTAGAGAAGAACAGATTTGTAAATGAGGTCAATTAAAACCCTTAAAGAAGAGAAATTGTTATACAAGACAAGGAATTAGATACGAAATTGGGTTTAATCATAGAATATAGAGGGCAGTAACTATTGGATAATATCAAGTAGCATAATACCTAGAAATTGGTGTAGTTAAATTACTCAGAAACAAAGATTGCATAAACTAACGAATTTCAGAAAATTAAAAAGTAGAGCTTACCCAGGTGGTGATTGGCCGCTGCCACCTCGCTTCCAAGTAGTTCTTGACAACTCGATCAGAGGGCTAGAGAGAGTGAATGAGCGAAAGTGGGGAGGTGAGGGAGATAGAGAGCCGGCGGAGAAATGGGAGGGAACTGAAAAGGCAAGTCAGGGTTTAGCGGGAAGAGAAGTGAAAATGAAGGGCCACGCAGTTATAATTATTTTATATTGTTTATATTTCCGTGAGGCTACCGTTGGAAATGTTTAATTTCTGGAGACAGAAGCATTTCTATTTATTGAGATCTCCCTTTGAATGCTGAACATTCAATTAATATAGAATATAATCCCAAAATGAGAGGCAGTAATTAATAAAACAGAAGGATTTCTATAACGCATCCTAACTAGTAAGAAAAGAACTTGTTTTAGAGAGTGATTTAGTAATATCATTACTATTGGTAATATATTTAATTTAGATACAAAACATTTTAGACTAAATACATATGATCTCCCTTTGTGTAAACACCTGTTAAAAAGCAAAATAAGAGGAAAATGTTAAGAGAGGCATTTGGCAAAAAAATGTGAACATATATATAATTTTGAAGTAAATTGAAATGCAAAAAAACAATACATATGTGTATTCCTTTACCAATTAATACTCTCCATCGGAATCATCAAAGTCTTCATCAACTTCCTCTTCCCCGCCCTCCTCTTCCTCTATGTTGTTTTCGGTCACTACCTCGTACTCGCCTTCTTGTTGGACCACACCCTCCCAATCAAAGTCTTGTCCAATTGTCGGCTCAATTGGATTATCCGGTCTTTCCTCTTGGTAAAATTCGAGATTTGCATCATCGCCCTCGGCACGAAACATTGACTTCGGGCTAGTTTTCATTGCCACCCACCAAAGTTTTCTTTCGGCCTTTTGTGATGCATAAGATAGGTAGCACACTTGGGTTGCTTGAGCCGCTAGTACAAAAGGCTCATAATTTGCAAGGCGAGAGGTGTGCTTAACCTCAACAAGACCATGCTTCCGGTCCACTTTAACACCGTTTATAATGTCAAACCAATCACACCTAAATAGAACTACCTTGTGTGCATCATATACTAGCTCAATGACATCTTGGAGAAGACCATAGTAGTCAATTTGTACGCCATTTGCATCCCACTATCCTTTGATATAAACACCGCTACTTTGAGTGACCTTGTTTTCTCCAGATGATTCTGTGTGAAATCGATACCCATTGACTTCGTACCCATCGTAGAAGTATGCTAGTTTACTTGGCATGACTCCAGCCATTCGTATGTAGTAATCACCTTCATCACGTGAATTTATGACCTTTTTTCGTAACCAAGATACGAAACCATCTTGACGAACTTTTGGCAAATCTTGTGGGGTTGAGGCCACCCCAGAGTTGAGCATGCATGTATCAAACTCTCTGCACATTAGATAGAAGATGTCCAAACATGAGAATTTGATAGGTTTTAGAATATATACTTTTGAAAACAATAAAAATATATTTATAAGATTGTACCCCATGTATTTCTCACAGATCTCTGGACAGTTGAGGATGACATAAGTGTGTGCAGCATCCCATTCGTTGTCATCGAGAGGCTTTCGTTTTCCCTTACTACCAATGGTGCGTCCCGGAGTATCGAATATTGAAAGTTGTCTCATCGAACGGTTACTTGTTCCAACTCCTTCTTGGCTAATGTTAGATCTCTCTACGAAGTAGCGTGCGGAAAATGTACCGATTTCTTTGGCAATTGTAGCCTCCACGATTGAACCCTCAACGCGTGCCTTGTTCGTGACTCTCATCCTTTGTTCCTTGTTACGCCTGTAATTGCAACAATTGTTTAGTGTTAGTTGTAATCTTAGTGCCTTTAATTAACATTAAAAAAAATCCAAAAGACAACTCACCTTTCACATGGATACATCCATCGAAAGGATACTGGCCCACCCATTCTAGCCTCATATGGTACATGCAACACAAGGTGCTCCATTGAATCAAAGAAACCAGGCGGAAAAAAAATTTTCATCTTGCACAAAACGACGACAATATCATCTTCTAATTCTGCCACCCTCATTGGATCAAGTTCCTTGGCGCATATCTCTCTAAAGAAGGCTGAAATCTCACATAAAACATCCCATACAGGATCCGGGACAAAGTCTCGAAATGCCACGGGGAGGAGGCGCTCCATGAACACATGTAAGTCATGACTTTTAACACCGGTGAAGCTGCCAGTGGTTAGGTTAACCATACTTGACCAATTAGATGCGTAACCATCAGGGAACCTTACTACCTCCTTGATCCATGTTAAAACAATTTTCTTATCTCCTGGAGAGAGTGCGAAGGGTGCCTTTGGTTTGATAGACTTTCCCGGGTGATCAGCCGTGGTAGTTAGGTGCTGGGTTGGGCGATCACAATAAAGAGCCAAATCTTTCCTGGCTTTTTCATTATCCTTGGTTCTCGTACCAATGCTTAACATCATGTATAGCAAATTTTCTATGAAATTCTTCTCCAAATGCATCATATCCAAATTGTGTGGCAACAAGTTGTCTTTCCAATAGGGCAAGGTCCAAAAAATGCTCTTCTTTTGCCAATGATGTGTTACACGATAACCAGGGATCTGATCGAGTTTTCCAGTTTTTCCTCATTTAATATTTGGGATCAAACTCACAATATCGAGCATTTGCTCTCCCGTCAATCTTGGGGGTGGCGGATCATTCTCAACCCTACCTTTAATGAAATTCTTCCTATCTCGACGGAATGTGTGATGCATAGGAAGAAAGCACCTTGTGGCATCGAACCAAGTTGATTTTCCATCATACGCGAGTTGAAAGGCTTTTGTTTTCTCCATGCAATAATAACACGCCAAACGGCCTTTTGTACCCCATCCACATAGCATCTCATAAGCCGGGTAATCACTAATCGTCCAAAGAAGTTGTACACGCATTTTGAAGTTCTCTCTTTTATACCCATCCCATGTCGTTTCTCCATTTGACCACAAAAGTTTCAATTCGTCGATCAAAGGTTCGAGGAGAATGTCAATGTCCCGACCCGGATGCTTTGGTCCAGGGATGATTAGCGCGAGGAACATGCTATCTTCTTTCATTATTAACCCCGGTGGTAGGTTATATGGAAAAACAAAAACCGGCCAACACGAATATGGAGCCGCACTCGAGTTGAATGGCATGAACCCATCCGTTGTTAGTCCCAACCAAACATTTCTAAGTTCGTCCGCAAAGCCGGGTTGTTTACGAGCGAAATGCTTCCAAGCCTCACCATCCGCCGGGTGCACCATCATCGGGGCTTTGTGACGCACACCTTCCTTGTGTCATCTCATATTCTTCGCAGACTCTGCGGTCATGTACATCCTTTGCAACCGTGGGGTGATAGGTAGATATCGAAGTTGCTTTTGTGGCACGGGTTTGGCATTCTTATTATGTCCAAGAGGCTTATATCTTGGCAAGTGGCATACATCACATTCTGTTTTGAACTCATTCTCTTTTTTGTAATATAGCATACAAAAATTAGGGCAAACATCTATTTTTTGGTACTCCATGCCCAATCCATCAAGCAATCGCTTCGCTTCATAGAAATTTTTAGGCATTTCATCATTGGAAGGGAGGGTGCTTTTCTAGAGATCCATCATGTCATCGAAAGCTGCTTGGCTCATTTGGTGCTTCGCCTTCAATGCAAAGGCTTGTGTCACCGCAGACAAGACAGTTTGTTTTTCACATGCCATTTCACCCGTCGCGTTAAGTTTCCAAACCGGTTTATTGTTAGCCTCTACCATGTCGAAGAATTTTTTAGCCGCTCCCATAGGTGTCTCCTCATTCCAATTGAAATCTTGACCAGCAGCATCCTTAACCATGTCAACCATTGGATCAGCCGCATCGTTCAAAGATGGCAGATTAGCTGAATTTAGATGACTCTCCCCGTGTTTGTGCCAAACTTCATATAGGTTGCAAAAGCCATGGCGAAAAAGATGCATTTCAACGGTATCCACATCTTTGGTGTAGAGGTTATCACATCTTCCACACGGACACGGGATACATTGCAAACCATTAGCGTCGATACTCACAACAGAGGGTATGGACCGGGCTCTTGCAATAAATTCGGTCACACCATTCACAAATTCAGGTTCAAGAGTTCCACCCGTATTTTGTCGACTATACTTATACATCCATTCTCGATTACTCGCCATTGGAGTGATGCCGCTGTATTAAACAACCATTGAGTTAATATGACAATTTGCCAAACATTTAATCAATTAGAGAGGGCAATTTGGTCAAAAATATGTGTTAAGAATCTGTGCCAAACTACTGTCTCTGGACAATTTCTGTTAAGAATTTGGTCCAAAAATCTTTGTGCCAAACTTCTGTGTCAAGAGACTGTATGTATCTGTCTCAGCAGTAATTGGGTTAAGAATCTGGTCTACAAAACCTAGCCTAAACAATTTGTCTAAAAACTCTTACAAACCAGGACCTGCCTCTAGACCTACCTAGAGTTTGATCTGCAATTTGCATGGAGAGGAAGAGCTCCAAAGAGAGGGAGAGCTCCAAGGAGAGATCAAAGGCGTGGTGAGATCCAGCACTTGCAGCTCAGAAAACAAAAGGGTTTAAATTAGATGGAGCCGGCTAGTTTAAATCGCAGGAAGTGTTTGGAGGGTTCCACGACAGATATTAGAGTGTGGAACAGCTCGCTGGTTCCACGACAGGTATTTCTAAGGGTTTACCGACGGAAATAATGGAATATATTACCAGAAGCCAATACAAGCTTTATGGCGTACCCCCATTGTACGCATCATAATTTGTGTATAACAGGACATCCTAAGTTGTACTAGATTTTATCCTCATATAAATTGTCCCAAACTTATTGTTAGAAACCCTTCATGTATAAAAAAAAGACAAGAAGTTGATCAACATGCACACATCCTATTGTTATAAAAAGCATACACATCCTACAAATTACCATACACATCCTACATATTTGCTTACTGTTATAAAACTACTTCCAACAAGGATAGTCAATACACATCATACTGTTATAAAAGAACAAACACATCCTACAAATTAAAAAGTTTTTTGTTATTACAACTAGTCGATGTTTTGTGCAGTCAATTAAAACATTTTATGGAATATGATCCTCTCCCACACCAGAATTGCCCTTGGATGGTTGAGTGTCGCCTCCCGCGCCCGAATTGCCCTTGGATGGTTGAGTGTCGCCTCCCGCGCCCGAATTGCCCTTGGTTGGTTGAGTGTCGCCTCCCACACCATCATTACCCATTGATGACCCCTCCTGTAAAGTACAAAATCAGAATATGATGTAATCATTCAAAAAATGATTTGGAATCTACCATTTATTAAAATAAGTAGCAGAAAGGGGCTTACATCAAGAAAATCTGGAAGTGTCAAGTTGTGCATTCGGAAGAGCGCAATAAAACATTTCTTCGTGAACTGATTAGTCTTGTGTATCTCTGCAATTTCTGCTGAATGGCGCTTATCTTGTTCATCTATCTTCGCAACAAACTCAGTTCGTTCTGATTGAATTATCTGTGCCACCTCATCTTTTGTGTATTTTCTGTTCAGAGGTTCAGCGGATGTGGCCGTGCTCTTTGTAGGGTCCGAAGGGGCAACCTCCACTGTCTCCAATACTCTTGTGGCCTTGCTGATCCTCGACTTGGATCCAAAGCCGAATAGCCTCCCTCGCTTGTCCTCTCCTCCCACAGCCATCTCCCAGATTTTCTCATCTTCCATCGTATCCCCATGAACCTTCTTAAGTTCCAAGTATTTTTCCTGCCACCATTAGAAAAACATGTTAACTACTCGTTTATTTTTCCTGCCACCATTGTCCATCATTAGAAATTTTTATTAAACATTTTAGAATTTCACATCTTCCAACATGACCTGAATCAGCACTTGGAAATTGGAAGGATATACCTACTTTATATGAAAATGTTCTTACCGCTATCTTCCCCGCATTCTCGTTCATGTAAGCCTTTCCTGTTGGTGTCTTCACCATGTGAGTTCGATCAAAGACATCCTTCAATCCAACCAGAGATCCCTTCTCGGCTATCTGAAATTTGTACAGTTGAGAAAGTAGGTATAAGATGACTAAAACAGGCATGGTCAGTATAAATGTGCAATAATGTAATGTTAATTACCAATGCTGTCTTGTGACGATAAGTGCTCCTAGAACCAGACACGTGGTACACTACATCCTTTTTCTTTCCATCTGGACCAACTCGGTTTATACGGTTGGTGGCAGATTGTTTGACAAACTTATCTTTGGACCATATGTTAACCAACCCCTTCCAATGCTCTGCGTTCTTGCACCATTTAGGTGGATTATCTTTCTAGACCTCCTTGGAGTCTCCATATTTCTTGATGAATCTTGCCCTTTCCTCCGTTAGTTGGTGCATATATGCATCTGCTGCTATTCTCTCAAATACATCAATACAGCGCACAGTGTCTTCCCCAGCCCCCCATGAATACCTCTGGAGGAACTGTTGTAGGATAACCAGTCTCGTCTTTGAGGGAATGCTCTTCCAGCTCCGGTAAGGACTGGGCAAGTTTTCTAGTGTGAGGAGCCTAATTGTGCTGATTACCTTTTTGCACAAGGGAGATGATGTGAACTCACCATCACTGACCGATGATAAATAATTCTGGTATGTCCTCCGGCGGCGCCGGTTCACGACCCCTTGCAGGACCCCGCCCACACCTGACATCGTTTTTTTCCCTTGTTTCTTTTTCTTTTCGTATTGACAACTGACGCCGACCCATCTAGCTCTAGGCCGCATGCGTCAAGTGCTCCAGGAACCCCGTGAAGGGGCCGACGGAGGAGACACCTCCTACTGCCATCATCATCCAGTTCGCGCGGGATGTGATGAGCTATCATCAGAGGTGTCCTGGCTACCATCAATGTCATCCTGAGAGCTGGACAGTGCAGCAGACACAGATGACGAGGGATTAGGCGGTGACTGAAAGGGTGAGAAACCAGTCCCGACCCCGTCAAGTGATTGAGGAGGCTCTGTGGGTTTCCGTTTTTTCCCCAAATGAAGAGACATCTTTTTTCCGAGTCATTTTGAATCTGAAACCGAAAATAATAAAGTGGTTAATAATAATGGATGATATATTATAAAGGAATGCCACAATAAAGCAAATCAATCTTCAAATTAAAATACATGATATATATATTTGGGACAGCCAGACAGGTAACCAAAATATACAAGTTTGATGGGCTTCCTTGACTCAATGGTACACATTAACAAAATTAATCAGACGAGGAGGTGATGTAAAATTAATCAAATTAATCATTCATGTAAAAAAAAAGGTAGCTTCAAGTGCTGACATTTTACAAAGGGGGAATTTCATGTATCCCCCTCAAACACTTCAATATTACGTATTTCCCCCTCAAAAATTTGTAATTACATATTTACCCATAATTAATTTACAATATATTAAATATTTCTAAAAGTAATTAAATATAGTATATGAGACTGTCTAGACCATTATACCCTTATCTCTTCCATTTCTCATCTCTCCATGGTTCTTTCTCCTTATATGAGACTGTCTAGACCATTATCGATGTTAGATTTGTAATCCAACCAGGTATTGGCTTTGTTAGCTTGTTGTTGCTCAATTCAATAACCTCCAATTCACACAAATTAGATCAAGGCAATTCAGGCAAAGGGCCCTTTAATCCACACCCACTAAGGTTAAGTTCTCTGAGGGACCCAAATTCAGTGAGTACTTGTAATAAAGGGCTATTGAGAGGGATGTTGAAGAGGTTTATGGAAATGAGACTCAAGTTTTTGCATTTGATCTTGTGCCAAGAGGAAGGAGGGGCTTTCTGAGTTGAACCAGGATGGGAGGAAGTTTTTGGCTTGAGAAAAAGTGGATCGGAGAGAATAGAGTTTAGACATGTCATATACCTTTGTATTCACAGGTTCGACAGGGGAGATCAAGATAAAGAGTGTTATGGGTTATGGCCAAAGAGAGGATGGTGTAAGCTGTGGACATTTTGGTAGGAGAGTTTCATAACGACGGAAATCGAAAAGGAATCACAAAGAATGAGAAATGGAAGAAATAAGGGTATAATGGTCTAGATAGTCACATATATTATATTTAATTACTTTTACAAATATTTAATATATTATAAAATTAATTATGGGTAAATGTGTGAGTTTTTACAATTTTGATGGGGAAATATGTAATTACAAACTTTTGAGGGGGAAATACGTAATATTGATGTTTTTGAGGGGGATACATGAAATTCACCCTTTTACAAATGTCCAGGTTTTGCTTATTAATTTTCATCAAGGGATTTTGATTATACATTGATTAGACCTAAACCCCTAACCTTCAACAACTGTAAATGCAACTTAACCTACTAATAAATTGATTGGCATGAACTTTGAAAAAAAAAAACAAATAGATGCAACTTAACCTCCCCTGCCCCTTTCTACATTTCTTAATTTCACCTTTATCGTCACATTAGGGGATTCTACATGAGGGGAATTTTTACATGAGGGGATTCTGAATAAAAAATTAAAATTTGACATCCTTATCTGGTGCGATTCTACATGAGGGGAATTTTTTTAAAATGTGATGCCATTACCCTCACAAATTGGAAAAAATAAAGGAAAAATAAGGGTGATCACCTTCGACAGCCAAATTGAAGAGGATAGGAAGAGGAAAGATCAGGTGGAGGAACCCTTGTTTCGTCGATGACGGAGGTTGAGGTGGAGGTGGCAATGGCGGAGTTGGAGTCTGAGGTGAGGTGTTGCGATCGACTTAGGGTTAAGGAAAGAGTGCTAGAGCGACGAGATCGGCGGCCACTCCGATCGACTTAGTGTTGTTAAAACAGGGAGGGAACGGCGAGATCGGCGGCGACTCCGATCGATTTAGGTTAGAGAAAAGAGTGGTGGCTCTGGGACAGTGGAGAAGGGGAGGGAGAGGCAGTGTCGTTTGGGTTTTTCAAAAAATCCCAAGTCCTGGGTACCTTCGATATACTGAGTCCGCATCCTCTGAGTGAGCATCCCCTCCAGTACCTATAGTACATCATATGGGCCCTACGGTTGGGAAAATATCTCAGAAGTTCAAGATTCGGGCAACTTCGGTGGTTGATGTAATTTTGGCCTTGTGATTTGTTTAATGATATAATAACGGTTGGGATGACATCCATCTAAGATATATGTGAAACACCCCGTGAAGGCACCGCTTTGAGATGCAACTAAAAACCCTTGTCTGTATCGCCTCCAATGCCTAATATACACTATACTAACTCTGCAGCTTGATAAGAGCTTTTAGGTGCTTTGAGATTTGGGCTTTCGCAGTAGTTAGAGTTATTTGGGCTTATTGATTTGTGCAGTGTTAAACGAACGGATCATGTCCAATCATTCAAAAAATACACCATACCACCGCTTGGATATTATCTTTCCAACATTTCTCTGTATCGTATTTACTAAGTACACCAACCCAACTCAGGGTGCATATCCTCTGAGATATCTCAATTTTTGCGTGACCGACGTGTCCGGTGCCAGTATTATTTGTGCTTTGAGATTCGTGAAGAACGTATTTGAACGATTGAGATATTCCAAAGAGTCACGCAAAGTTTGAGATATCTCAGAGGAAGCTAATTCCCCAACTCAGAGGTTTAAATGGCATCTCTAAAATGATAAGTCCAAATCATCTGGATCATCCATCAACCATCCAACGGCTACACATTTATTTTAACTTCTATTTGGTAATGCATGTGCACAGATTAATATTACTAAATATATGAAAAATATTAAAAATAAAAATTGTGTATGTATGGCCAAGTCAAGTATACTATGATTAATTTTGTTCAATTTCATTATTATTAATGGCATTATATTGTTAAAAAGAATGCGGACCGTTTTGATAATGCACAGGCAATCAACGGTTGATCTGAATGTAAAGGACACGTAATTTTTTTAAAAATGATCACGATATAACAAAGGAACATTAATAACATAAAAGTGTCGAAGTCCTGACGGTTGTAAGCTTTGATCCAACATAAACTATTTACAGCTGGGCGATGTTGCTATATTGTTTTGCTCGGATGGATTAGTAAATAGATCCCGAATTGTATCAAATGTTATAATGGTGAAATTAATGAGACATTCTTTCATTTTAACGGTTCCGATCGACCAAATGCCGATGTTCGTATTCATTCCTTCACCACCCCACACAACAAGGGTTGAAGTCCTATGTACATTCTTATATGGCACAAGTCATTGATGCATCATGCATGATTGTATAAATAATTTTAATAGTTGTTCGCACCAGAAATGCACTCCCAAGTTTCAGTACAGCGAGTGTACCTTTTAAAAACTCGAGTTCTACCTCTGGTTAAGACTGCAAGTGCACAGCCCCACCGTTGGTATAGTCGGGTATCGTATCCACAGGGACGGAATAAAACGACCGGACTTTACTTAATTTACTAAATTTCTAGAAGTGAAGAAAGGTTGAATTGGTGGTTGTTTATATTAGACTACTGATCAATAACAATATTGAAACAATTAAAACAAGATTAAAAGTTGTTTTTCAGATTATAAAAAGGGTTTCCAGGGTGTCAGATTTCGTATCTGCCTGGCCCCAGGGTATACGGCCCGTATAGAATCTATACGGTCCGTATAGGCCCCCGAGTAAATACTACAGCCACTGTTTCTGTGTTGGTGCTTTTGCCTAGGGTTTCCATCGACCAGGTCTAAGTTCCTCACCTCAGCGTTCGCAATTTTGGCTTAGAACCCGATTTACCGGACTCAACTACTCCCCTCTTAGATGCGTTAACCCTCAACTTTCGTAATTTTGGACTAAGTTATCTAAATCACTTGTTGGTTTACTAAAGGTATCCAAGGACTTTCGCCTCGAGGAAAGTTTCCCTTTCAGTACTCCTTGATCCGTAGATCTACCTCATATACTTGGTTCAGTTGGATTAAGTATCATAGACTTGGTTCCTAACTATTAGACGTGCGCATTCATCTAACGGGATGACTAATCAAACTCAAGCAAGCAAAAACCAAGCAATTAGAATACTACACAACAAGATAAAAACTAAGCATTCAACACATAATCCAGTAGCAAACAAGTAAAACCAAGCGTCAACTACATCTTAACCCTAGAAACAGTAAAATTAGCTACTCATGTTCTCAAAAGAAAGCACAATAAAAGTTATGAAAGAGTTCATAGAAAAACTATAGAAAATCCGAAGATCCGTTGCAAAACTTCTTCTTCTTCTTCTCCAAGTTGTTTCTTCTCCTCCAAGCACCAAGAATCCGTCCAGAGATGCCTTCTGATCTCCCCTCCTCCGCCTTAATGCCCGAAATCGCGTATTGAAAACCTTCCTTTTCGGCCTCCCCAGCTGTCTCTGTTTCCAATTCCAGCCTGGGTTTCCGAAATAGCTTGTACGGTCCGTATGAAAAGTCTATACGGACCGTATACTTGACCTTGCCTTGGAGAATTCTTGCCTCTTGCTGTGGAACCTTCTGTGTGGTTGGGCTGATCTTGTACGGACCGTATGGAAACCTATACGGACCGTATGGAGAGTTGTCAGATCCAGAATTTCGCCCTTTTCCTGTAAAACAAGAAACAAAACATAGCAGTACCACATTCTAATGATGTTTAGACGAAAAGTCCACATTTTTAGGCTTTAAGGCACAAGTTCTGATGTAAATTTGGGTCGCAAACTAGGCAAAATAAGGAGACATCAAATTCCCCCAAGCTTGAACTTTGCTTGTCCTCAAGCAAAAATTCTAACTTAGGTGTGGTTCTGGTTCTTGGACTTACCTAAATGCAAGTTAAGTTACTAAGAGAAAAATT
Source organism: Carex cristatella (assembly GCA_024447775.1). NCBI lineage: Eukaryota > Viridiplantae > Streptophyta > Magnoliopsida > Poales > Cyperaceae > Carex > Carex cristatella. The sequence goes on from JAJHPF010000023.1 coordinate 599,635, forward strand.
TGTATGATCTTGCGGTTGTTAGATACCTTTAAGAATCCTTTTGGACAATGATTTGGTTTTCCTTTGGTCAATTTTGATTCACCCCACAATTCAATTAATCAAACCTCCATACTCAAGAATGTATTGTTACATGTAAGAACAGATCAACCAAACGTATCAATAGCTCATTTTTTCCACTAAACATATGCCCTCATTTGTGGTGATTTGTTTTCTTTTCAGTCCCCCCCCAAGCTTGGAACAAGCTTAGGTCAGAAAGTTGAAGACCTCGTGTGTTGGTATCATGCAAAATTTTACTTTTGATTGTTGCTTTTGTGACACTTCTATTCTTTATTCTTAGTACAAATTCGGCTAGTTATAGGTGATGATCCATACCCAACCGATTTAATTCAAAAGCGCATTTGCGTGCTCTTGGTTCGACCCTTCCATGACACGAGCTCACACTTTTGATGTAGACTCGGCCACTTTATCAGGTGAACTAGCGGAGCAGAGTGTCAAAGACTCATTACCATAAGTACGCCATAACGCCGTAACATAGGTAAGCGGAGTCCTATTTTTCTTAAGATTTTCAATTTTACTCATTTTTCAACTGTCTTTGTTATGACACTATAATTACACACATTCAAAGGTATTCATTCATACCAGTGAATATCCCAATCTTTCTTTTTGTTTCAAATCCCGTTTCCCAAATTAAAAGGGGACAGTTCAGTCCCTTACGGCCCGTATAGATGTCCATACGGTCCGTATAGGGTTCCAAATGCTTTTCTTGGTACCATTCAATTTTTTTTCAATTCCACAATGTCCAAAAACAATCTTATCCTATGTGGTTCTTTCAATCAAACATGTGGTTATTTCTAATTTAACAAATTCATCCAAAACATGACCAAAAATTTTCGAACTGGCACCTAATTCACGCAATCACACAAATTTATCTACAAAAGAAAAGAGAAACAAAATATGCAAGATAACTAAATGCAATAAATGTAAACAACTACTATCACCCCCCCAAGCTTAGTCTGAGCATTGTCCTCAATGCTTCAAGACGTAAAAGAAAGATAAAAGCTGGGGCAGTGGTAACAAACCTGATCAGTAGTAGTAGGCATCGTAACGCCAGTCGCGGAACTGGTCGTCGATGTCCCTGAATCGGAGGTCAAACTGGCTCATCTGGTCGGTCAGCTCGTCCAGGCGCTCAGTGTGGAGAGAAGTCTGGCGCTGGATGTCGAGAATCTGGGCTCCCTGTTCCTGCTGTGTGTCCCGGATGTCGGACATGAGCATGTAAAGGTCGCGGATGGAGGGGTCAGCAGGAAAGGGGCCCTGAGGAGATGGGACTGACGGCTGTGTGGAAGAGAAAGGAATGTCGATGGCATGCTGAGCGGAAGAGGAAGGTGCGTCCCTCGCACGCCGTCTCTGAGGAGGAGGAGGTAGTGGGGCTGCAATGAGCCAAGTAGAGTGATCCTCCAAATCGATGGGAGCGGCAAATGGTAGGCGGCGAGTGGAGCCATTAGCGAAACGCCAATCATAGAGGTCGCTGTGACCGGCGGGTCCGCGGTGGATTTTGATGAAATGCTTGCAGCTGCAAGCTCTCGACATCCGAGAGGCGGGTCCAGTACACAGAGTGCGACCAGGGTCATCCTCCAAACCCAGGTTGCTCTTGATGATATCAACAAACAACCCAATCTTCACCTTGCCACCAGATCGTTGAGATTCTTGCAGTTTGATCCAGTGGTTGACCATGAGAAGTGCTAAATCGGGAATGTCAGGGGTTGGGCTAAGCATGTTGTCCATCAACATGAGATCAATCAGATTGCCGCGGTTGAGTGTCTCACCGCGAGCAAAGATGGTACATGCAAGGGCACGCTGGATGATGCGGAGAACAGGATGAGAGATGAAGCGTGCACGGAACTCATCATTCTGGGCTTTGGAGTTGCCCGTGATCTTCTCCCAGAAGGTGTCCCTGTCCCAGCCTTCTCGGAAAGAGGGGGTCTCTGTGGTAAGGTTGGGGTGAAGACCGAACCATTCTCGGAGAGAAGAGAGATAGACCCGGTGAGTTTGGTTCCCCAATCTGAATTTGATGAATGAGACATCATCGTAATCCCGTTTGAGTTGGAGAGAGGAGAGGAATTCTTTGGTGTCCAACTCATAGCAGTTGTTCTCGAACCGCGTAACACAAAGACCGAAAACCGACACGGGAGGTGAGATGGAGAAAGTCGTTCTCCACTCCGAGTTTGCGAAGGGTTTCCAAGTCCACTCTTTGGGTGTTTCCAATTGTCTTTTTTTGGATGGAGATAAAGTTGTTGTACATCCGTCGAGTGGGTATGGAGAAGTACCTTTCTTCGAAGATGGAGGCGCGGTCGGTATACTCACCGGAGAGGGTTTGTTCGGAACCCGAGTCGTATGGGTCCATATGGTGAGGGCGTGGTGGAGAAGGGGGTGGTGGTTGCATCTGGCGTGGTGTTGGGTGTTGTTTTCTGTGAGCGTGCTTGGTCCGGCGCTCTTGGTTGGGGTCCATGGTTCTGTCAGTGAGGTTGTACGGCCCGTGTGATTGTTTGTGCGGACCGTGGGGGGGAGATTACCTTATCTGGCTGCTGGCAGAGAGGTTGTGCGGTCCGTATAGGGTGGTTGGTCTACGGACCGTATAGGGTAGGGTTTCGGCAGAGGTGAGATCGGTGGCGGAGTGGGGGAGTAGATCGTCAGACCTGCGAGAGAAAGAAAGAAAAGAGAACGAAAATCGGAAAGGAGAAGGGAAAAGAAGAGGAGATGCTTACCTGACCCGTGAATCGGAGGAGAGGGTGGAGGTAGCGGTGGTTAGATAGGAGAAATGGATACTAGCGGTGGCGCGACGGAGGATGCAGGCGGCGGCTCGATCGGACCTTGGTTGTACGGGCGCTTGTGCGGGCCGTACGAGAAAAGCGACAAAAAGTGAATAGTGTGGGGCAGGCCCTGTCGGGGGGTAGGGTATAAAAGGAGAGGGCCCCCAGATGAAGAGATACGGAAATGGAAAGGACGCAACCCTTCAGAGTGTTTGCGCCTGATGGATTCCATACGGTCCGTATGAAATTTTCGTGCGGACCGTACAACTCAGAAATTTTTGAGAACTGCCTCTGAATGAAGAAAAGCAGTTGTGCGGCCCGTATAGAATGTGTACGGGCCGTATAGACTCCAGACTTGCTGCTCTACCTGTTCGATCAGAACTAAAGTTCATATCAGAAACTGAAAAATCATGATTAGCCTAAGCAAAATAAAACATGCGAAAATAAATGTTCTTCAAAAAAGAAATGCAGAAATAAATACTGATCTAAACAAATGCAAAAATTTAAAATGCTTGGGTTGCCTCCTAAGAAGCGCTCGTTTTAGGTCTCGAGCTCGACCACCTTTCTCTACGTTTCTGCTGGAGCGGGATCAGAAAGGAACTGAGTGCACCGCTCATTTATCGGGTGGTCAGCAATGTAGTGCTTCAGACGCTGACCATTGACCTTAAAAGTCCCACTCTCTCTACTCCAGATGTCTATTGCACCAAAAGGGTACACCTTTTTCACTTGGAACGGGCCGGACCATCTTGACTTCAGCTTACCTGGAAAAATTCTCAATCTAGAGTTAAACAAAAGTACAAGATCTCCTTCTTTGAATTCTCGAAGCGTAATACGTCTGTCATGCATTCGCTTCGTCTTCTCCTTGTAAACCTGGCATTCTCATAGGCTTGCAAACGCATTTCCTCCAACTCATGCAAGTCAAGGATGCGCTTCTCGCCAGCCGCAAGCAAGTCCATGTTGATCGCTCGTGTGGCCCAGAATGCCTTGTGCTCGATCTCGACTGGAAGGTGGCACGGTTTGCCATACACCATCTTGTAGGGGCTCATCCCTATCGGTGTTTTGAAGGCAGTGCGGTAAGCCCAAAGTGCATCATGCAACTTGAAAGCCCAATCCTTCCTAGTTCTTGCCACTGTCTTTTCCAGAATCGACTTGATTTCCCTGTTAGAAATTTCAGCTTGGCCATTAGTTTGAGGGTGATAAGAAGTAGATACCTTGTGTGTCACCCCATGTCGGCTCAAGAGATTGCTGAATTGTCGATTGATGAAGTGTTTGCCTCCGTCACTAATGACAGCTCGAGGCACACCAAAACGAGAGAAAATGATCTCATTGAAGAATTTCCTTACCGCATTCGAATCAGCTTTTCGGCATGCCATTGCTTCAACCCACTTTGACACATAGTCGACCGCCACCAAAATATACTCATTCCCTCGAGAAGACGGGAATGGACCCATGAAATCGATGCCCCAAACATCAAAAAGCTCTACCTCAAGGATAAAGTTGAGAGGCATCTCGTTCTTTCGCGTCATGTTTCCAGTTCTTTGGCACCTGTCACAAGGTAAAACAAAAGATCTTGCATCTTTGAAAAGAGAAGGCCAATAGAAACCAGATTGTAATACCTTGGCGGTGGTTTTAGAGAACGAGGAGTGTCCTCCGTAAGCGGATGAGTGGCAATGAGCAAGGATGGAACCTGTTTCTTCGTATGGAACGCATCGTCGGAATATGCCATCAATTCCGACTTTGAAGAGGTAGGGCTCATCCCAAAAGTAAAACTTGGCATCAGATCTGAGTTTCTTCTTTTGCTGGAAGGACGTTTCGGCAGGGAAAACTCCAGAAACCAGATAGTTTGCGATATCAGCGTACCAGGGAGCTTGCTGCTTCTATTGAAGAGTTGTACGGTCCGTATGGCTGGATGTACGGTCCGTATGCTGGATCGCACAGACTGTATGAATTTGTGTACAGGCCGTATGGATGTCCTCCAGTTCAGAACGAATTGCAAGGAGTTGTTCATCAGGAAATGAGTCATTGATTGGCAGTTTAACCGTGGTATCCTCCTCCCAATGAAGACGGGATAGGTGGTCCGCCACAAGAGTTCTCGACTCCCTTCTTGTCCCTGATTTCCAGATCAAACTCCTGCAAAAGAAGAATCCATCTTATTAGTCTAGGTTTTGCATCTTTCTTACTCAAAAGGTACCTTAGCGCGGCGTGATCGGTGTAGACCACTATCTTTGAGCCAACCAGATACGATCTAAACTTGTCAAGAGCAAACACAATCGCGAGAAGCTCCTTCTCGGTGGTAGTGTAATTCATTTGGGCTGGATCTAGCGCCTTGCTAGCATAATAAATTGCACACGGCTTCTTGTCCTTCCTTTGCCCAAGAACAGCTCCAACTGCATAGTCGCTGGCGTCGCACATCAACTCAAAAGGCAACGACCAATCGGGTGGCTGCAGGATAGGTGCAGAGATAAGAGCTTCTTTCAAACTGCAAAAAGACTTAACACAATCATCAGTAAAAACAAAATCAGAATCTTTGACGAGTAGATTGGTTAGTGGTTTCGCGATCTTAGAGAAGTCCTTGATGAAGCGGCGATAAAAACCTGCATGTCCGAGAAAACTTCGAACCCCTTTGACATTCGTAGGGATCTCAAGTTTCTCAATCACCTCAATCTTTGCCTTGTCAACCTCAATCCCTCTTGAGGTTACCACATGTCCCAAGACAACTCCTTCTTGGACCATGAAATGGCATTTCTCCCAGTTGAGGATCAAATTCACCTCTTCACATCTCTGCAAAATCTTACACAAATTAGTCAAACAAGAGTCAAAGCAATCACCATAAACAGAAAAATCATCCATGAAAATTTCAACTTCTTTCTCAACAAAATCAGAAAAGATGGACATCATGGCTCTTTAAAAGGTTGTAGGTGCATTACAAAGACCAAAGGGCATTCTACGGTATGCGTAGGTACCATATGGGCATGTGAAAGTGGTCTTTTCTTGGTCCTGAGGGTCAATAGGTATTTGAAAGAAACCAGAGTAACCATCAAGATAACAAAAATAAGAGTGATTTGCAAGCCTTTCGAGAAGTTGATCAACAAATGGCAACGGAAAGTGATCTTTGCGTGTAGCAGTGTTGAGCTTCCGGTAGTCTATGCACATCCTCCAATCGGTCACAACACGAGTTTGGATCATCTCATCTTTCTCGTTTTTCACCACTGTTGCACCCCCTTTCTTGGGAACCACATGGACGGGGCTCACCCATTTTGTTGTCGAAATTGGGTAGATAATACCTGCTTCAAGAAGTTTCAAAATTTCTTTCTTTACTACCTCTTTCAGATTCGGGTTGAGTCGTCTTTGGTGTTCCACTGAAGGCTTGTGGTCATCCTCTAGCAAGATCCTGTGTGTGCAAATGGTCGGATCGATCCCCTTCAAGTCCTTTATAGAGTATACAATCGCGCCCTTGTGAGCTCTCAACTTCTCCAAGAGTTTGGCGGTTTGATCAGGGGTCAATCCTGCATTCACAATAACAGGGCATGTCTTTTCTGAATCAAGGAATTCATACCCGAGATTGGCCGGGAGAGGTTTCGGTTCGGGAGTGATCTCGCTCTGCTCGGGCAGTTGTACGGTCCGTATGATCCTGGTGCGGTCCGTATGCCACCGTTTCAGTTTGAGCTTCAGGTTCCTTCTCAATCTCCAGCTCCTCTGGTTGCAATTCGCTTGATGTACGGTCCGTATGGTGTTTCGTCTGGACAGATAGATGCTGTGTCTGCTGCACAGATCGACTCGAACTCGCTTGCTTCAACCTGCAAATCAGATAGAAAGTCAAGGTGATACCTTAGCGAGTTGTTGACTTGCTCCAAGAAATTTTCTTCAACCAATTCATCAATCACGTCAACCATGTAGCACGCTTCATTTTGGGCGGGGTACTTCATTGCCCGGTCAATGTGGAAGTGAACCTTCTCATCCCCAATGTTCAAGGTCAAGGTCCCGTTCTTCACGTCAATTAGTGCTCCAGCGGTTCTCAAGAACGGCCGTCCTAAGATGATTGGGACCTCCTTGTCTTCCTCCATTTCCATCACAACAAAATCACCGGGCACATAGAACTTACCGACTTTGACCGGTACATCTTCCACTATGCCGAGTGGTAGTCTCATCGAGGAATCCGCAAGTTGTAGAGTCATTCTTGTGGGTTTGAGCTCTCCCACACCCAAGCGGTTAAAGATAGAACGTGGCATGAGACTTACACTAGCCCCCAAATCGCATAGAGCTCGTCGAATGGTGGCTTTTCCAATGGTGCATGGAATGGAGAATTTACCCGGATCTTCCAATTTTGGAGGAAGTTCGCTCCTCAAGATCGCACTACACTGTTCGGTCAATTTCACCATCTCACGCCCCCCCAAGCTTCGCTTGTTAGATAGGATATCCTTGAGAAACTTAGCATAGGTTGGCATTTGAGTCAAAGCATCGGTGAATGGAATGGTAATGTGCAATTGTTTGATCACCTCAACAAATTTGGAGAATTGTTCATTGAGTCGGGTTTCAGCTAGTCTCTGTGGAAATGGAACAGGTGGCCGGTAAGGCGGTGGTTTCTCAGTCACCTTCTTTCTCTGTTTGTCAGATTCACCTTGTGCGGACCGCACGACTTCTGTACGGACCGTATGATCGGTCTTCTTAGTCACAACTTCATTTTGAGCAGGCTCTGGCTGCTCAGGAATCTCGGGTGGGTCGACTTGTACGGGCCGTATGGGATCTGTACGGACCGTACACTCAGCTTCTGGTTCAACAGGCATGGCTGGTCCTTTGTATTGTGTCCCACTTCGCAAAGTAACAGCTTTAGCTTCTCCCCTGGGATTGATCTCTGGTTGGCCTGGCAACCTCCCGGGTGGTATCTGGCCGGCAGTGGTGTGAGACTCATTCTGCTTGTTTTGATTGGCCAAACCCGCCAGCTGAGCACTGATTTGCTGCATCTGCTCAAAAATCATTTGGTTCATCTTCCCCTGCTCATGCATGAAGTCGGTCACGACGGGAGCAACATAGGGTTTAGATGGTCCTTGGTATGGCGCGCGATTGTTCGAGTTGTTGAAGGCAGCATTATTGTAGAAATTTCGATTGTTGTTGCTGCTGCTGGAAGCGTTGTTGTTGAAAGGTGCGGGGTTCCCATTCTTCCACCTCCATGCTTGTTGATCATTCTGGTCCTTGGAGTAGGACCGGTTAAAGGGAGGTTTCGGAAAGTAGGATGGCTCGTTGTTGAGAGAGTTGACCTGCTCAGGTTCCTCATCTCTCTGCGCGAGTGGACAATACTCGTACAAGTGCCCCTCATCTCCGCACATGACACAAGATTTCATTGTTGATCACCAAGTGCCTTGACAGTCATCTTGTCAAAAGCCTTCTGCATGGCATCCAATTTGGCGGTAAGAGCTGTGATCTGGTCGACCTCTAGGCGGCCGCTCCCAGTTGCACGAGCGCTTTCCCGGCCTGACCACTGTTGGTTGGTCGCTATGCTGTCGATCAAGTTGATTGCATCGGTAGTTTCTCGGTCTAGGAGAGCTCCACCTGCAACTGCATCAACAGAAGTACGAGAACTATCAGTCAAACCAGCATAAAAAGACTGAATAAGTAACCAATCGGGAATACCATGATGTGGACAAGAGTATTGCAATTCCCTAAACTGTTCCCATGCCTCATTCAACATTTCATCAGACCTTTGTTTGAAACTGGTCAGTTGGGTTCTAACCTTGGCAGTTCTTTTATGAGGGAAAAATCTGGTCAAAAACATTTTGGACAGTTCTCTCCAAGTGGTGATTGAATCCCTAGGTAATGACCCTAACCATTTGTTTGCCTTATCCCTAAGAGTGAAAGGAAACAAAGCAAGTCTAATGTAATCATTGGTTGCGCCATTAATTTTAATGGTTGCACAACACTCGAGAAAAGTTTGAACATGGGCATGTGGATCCTCGTGATCCATGCCATGGAACGTGTTCTGCTGGACAATGTTGACAACACCCGGATTGAAGTTGGGTTGGTTGCCGACAACCCTTGGCAGTCGGATTGCCCCTCTGACATCTCCAGCTCTTGGGACATTGAACTCTCGCAATGTCCTTGGCACAAAGTCTCCCCCTTCATCATCTGAGAGTTGCTCCTGGACTTGTGGTCCATGCTCGTCTCCGTTTTGGGACATGGTACCTGTTTCTAGGTTTGCCTCTCTGTTGTCGGGTTGTACGGTCCGTATAAATCTTGTACGGGCCGTACGCAGAGGCGACAGATGTCGTGGTGCTGGAACAACTGTGGTGGAAGTCTGCCCCTTGCTTCTGAGATTGTAGTGGTTCTTGGGCTGTGGATCTTCCAGTATGTTCCTGAGAAGATGGAAAAAGAAAAATTAAAATTAAAATCTAGAATTAAGTAAAAATAAGAAAAAGTCTAGTAATTTTTAGTTGCCGTCCCCGGCAACGGCGCCAAAAACTTGTTCGCACCAGAAATGCACTCCCAAGTTTCAGTACAGCGAGCTGTACCTTTTAAAAACTCGAGTTCTACCTCTGGTTAAGACTGCAAGTGCACAGCCCCACCGTTGGTATAGTCGGGTATCGTATCCACAGGGACGGAATAAAACGACCGGACTTTACTTAATTTACTAAATTTCTAGAAGTGAAAAAAGGTTGAATTGGTGGTTGTTTATATTAGACTACTGATCAATAACAATATTGAAACAATTAAAACAAGATTAAAAGTTGTTTTTCAGATTATAAAAAGGGTTTCCAGGGTGTCAGATTTTGTATCTGCCTGGCCCCAGGGTATACGGCCCGTATAGAATCTATACGGTCCGTATAGGCCCCCGAGTAAATACTGCAGCCACTGTTTCTGTGTTAGTGCTTTTGCCTAGGGTTTCCATCGACCAGGTCTAAGTTCCTCACCTCAGCGTTCGCAATTTTGGCTTAGAACCCGATTTACCGGACTCAACTACTCCCCTCTTAGATGCGTTAACCCTCAACTTTCGTAATTTTGGACTAAGTTATCTAAATCACTTGTTGGTTTACTAAAGGTATCCAAGGACTTTCGCCTCGAGGAAAGTTTCCATTTCAGTACTCCTTGATCCGTAGATCTACCTCATATACTTGGTTCAGTTGGATTAAGTATCATAGACTTGGTTCCTAACTATTAGACGTGCGCATTCATCTAACGGGATGACTAATCAAACTCAAGCAAGCAAAAACCAAGCAATTAGAATACTACACAACAAGATAAAAACTAAGCATTTAACACATAATCCAGTAGCAAACAAGTAAAACCAAGCGTCAACTACATCTTAACCCTAGAAACAGTAAAATTAGCTACTCATGTTCTCAAAAGAAAGCACAATAAAAGTTATGAAAGAGTTCATAGAAAAACTATAGAAAATCCGAAGATCCGTTGCAAAACTTCTTCTTCTTCTTCTCCAAGTTGTTTCTTCTCCTCCAAGCACCAAGAATCCGTCCAGAGATGCCTTCTGATCTCCCCTCCTCCGCCTTAATGCCCGAAATCGCGTATTGAAAACCTTCCTTTTCGGCCTGCCCAGCTGTCTCTGTTTCCAATTCCAGCCTGGGTTTCCGAAATAGCTTGTACGGTCCGTATGAAAAGTCTATACGGACCGTATACTTGACCTTGCCTTGGAGAATTCTTGCCTCTTGCTGTGGAACCTTCTGTGTGGTTGGGCTGATCTTGTACGGACCGTATGGAAACCTATACGGACCGTATGGAGAGTTGTCAGATCCAGAATTTCGCCCTTTTCCTGTAAAACAAGAAACAAAACATAGCAGTACCACATTCTAATGATGTTTAGACGAAAAGTCCACATTTTTAGGCTTTAAGGCACAAGTTCTGATGTAAATTTGGGTCGCAAACTAGGCAAAATAAGGAGACATCAATAGTCAAAATCATTTCAAAATGAAATATCAAAGTCAAAAAATTAATTATAGTGTAACATAAATTTGAGCTTATATCAATTACATTAATTTTTCCAATTTAAATTTTTTAAAATTGAACCATATGCCAGATACAATACACCATATATATATTTTATTAATCACCACAGTAACTACATATAATACAATTTTCTAATTACATATAATTCTCGATATTAAAATTACAAACATAAATATTTCAAAATATAAAAAAAATAATCATTTGTAGAAATTTTAATTCACAAATCAATTAAACTTGACTATAAATACAAAATGAAATTAGGTATCTCAAATTTGAAGCTGTCAACTGTGCCAATTTGATTTTCATCCGAACATAACATTTTAGACTATATACAGCGCACTACACCGTTACAATTTGAGTTGCTCTTATGTTTTCTAGACTGCTTTAAGGCAGGACTGATTTGTCCATACACCAATTTTCATTCCCTCCTCTTTAGAAGGACTTCAGAGTAGGTCGGGTGCCCATCAGACCTACTTTGATATATTGGGTGAAATGACCATTCGATCATATTAGGATCCGTGCTATGTACATTGATATTCGTGAATTAAAGCTGCAATTTTAGTGCGTACTAATCTAGATGCTAATCGAATGGTTGTATAGCTAATTGAACCTATTTTAGGTCCGATGCCCATTAGACCATATGCCTCTGTCTCTTTTGGCAGATGAACATTGGACTTACCTCCTTGGGCGGCAGATCCAATTTTCATTCCCCCCCAAATTTTCATCCAATAACCTTTGCGGCGCAATGTGGCTTCCCCTCTCTCTCTCATTTCGATCTAAACCTCCCTCACCCGCCTCTCCTTCTCATTTCCCTTTAGGCATTTCATCTAACACTTCACCCGCCTCCTCTCTCCCTTTCAGTCCGATCTACCTTAATGTCGCGTCCTGTCTCATTTCGCCTCCCCCCGCTGACTTGAACTTGTGGTCGACGGCCAATCTACCCACACCACTGACCTCCATACGATTCTTGGAGTCGACGGTGAAGAACACTCCTTAAGGTGTAATTTTTATGTACCTATTTTTCAATTTTAATCTGTGTACCTCATCTTACAATTTCAATTTGTGTACCTACTTCACCATTTGAATGTGTGTACCTATTTAAGGTTTAATTTCTGTTCTCTTAAGGTTTAATTGTAGCAATCAGTGGGTTTAACTTTTCTGTTCTCTTTCTTTTGTGCAATTCCTTCCTATCAAACTCTCTTTTGGCACAAGCATCCTCAAAACGGAGAAGGTCATACGTCCACTCCTCGCTGTTGCAAAGACACATTAGTTTGTTTTGCAATATGCAGTGATGTTCACACATCTAATATGATGTTCATAAATGCACATACTGTTGCAATATTGCATTTTAATTGTGCTATTCTGTAGCAGTTGGAATCTTACATAACTGAATTTTTTATGTTTTTTCATTAGGAGTTGAGACCTTAACTATGTCTTTTGGTACTGGGCTTGAACAACTTTGAATGATTTTTATTTTGTTGTATGGTCAGGCATGTTGTTAAGAAAGTTGAGGGCTATGGTTACAATCAGATTGTTGGTACCCATCAATAGTAGTATAGTTTAGATACTGGTATTTGGGTTTCTTGGACTAAACTACACCGAGTATAGGACTAGTATTAGGCTTTAGGACTGGCACCAAGTTTCTAGAATAAGAACAGTTCGTCCCACCTAAAAAATAAAAAGATATATTTGGATATAACTAAAACCCAGACAGGACCATTTTCAATTGTTGCTCATGATTCTTTCCTTTTATAACATTCTTCTATTTAGATATAGGGAAAATTTGTAGTGTACCTGCGAAATCTTTTAAAATAACCAATTTCCCATTAAAAAAAACTTAACAGCCAATATCCACATAAATTTAGCATTATTTCTTTTATACCCGTATATTTCTTAAATTTAGTGTTTAGACAAATATAGCTATTGGAATACAGGAGCACACACCACATAGCACAGACCCATTTGTGCTATGCGCCACTACCAGCTAGGAAATTAGAATTTGGGAAGTCAATGGCAACTAATGCAATTAGTTAAGTATGCCACAACAGAATTACTTACCTCCTGTATTATGTGGTGCTATCAACCGAGTTATGTCAATTGGAGTTCTGGTTTTGAAAGTGCGTTGTACCAAGGTATAACTAGTAGATAAGCATGCTAATTACCATATGTAAAGTACAACAAACACATAATTGTTTCCTTTTCACTCAAACACAGATGGCCCCAAGGAAATCTGGACTAACAAGAGAGACATCAGCGAAAAGAAAAGGAAATCAAACGAGAAAGCGTAAATCACAGGTAGTAATTGAGCTCGGCGAGGGTTCAAATGCTATGCCAGATGATCAAATTACACCACATGTACCCCAAAAGAAAAAGGGACGAGGCCCAGGGGTGATAAGAAAATCGACAAACCTAGTAGAAAAAAGACCAATAATTTGGCCAGTTTCCTCCTGTGAGTTCACTTGTGAGGAAAAACCAAAGGAAATAACGGCAGCAATCACAAGGTATTATTGTGTTCATTTTAAACCTAATTTACAACCATTATATCCCAAAGTCATTTTCTGAAACTTAAATTTTTCTATCCCAAGGCTTGCCCTTAACCATATGCCTGGACCATTTAGAAGTTTTCATGCCTTTGACAAAGACACGAGAGATGCCATCGAATATGTGTTTCTGGTAGTCTCTCTTATTATTATTTACATTAATAGTATTAGAAAGGGACTCTGATCTGATCCGTATGTCAATGAAAATTGTTCACTGCAAGGATATAACATGTGCCACTGCTAATTGAATACATGTTTTTTTTTCTAAACGAGAAATTTAGATATCGTGAAGGTGAAGATCTCAAAACTTGTCGGAATGTTCTGGAAGCAATAGCGGCAAAGAGGTACAGCAGCGAGCTACATGAGACCAGGGACAGGTACATAACATGGTATGGCAGAGATGTACAGGAATGGAGGAAGCACGTTCCACATTGGTGCAATACGCCGGCATTCTGGCCACCGTTGTGTGACATATTTGCCTCAAAGGAATGGCAAGAATTGAGTTCAAAAAACCATGACAACCGCACTAAGTCTGAATTGAATGTCTCTCACTATGCTGGAGGTGCAAGCGCACACCAGCATAAAGTTCATCTTGTAAGTTTCATGAACATTTACTGAAATTAAAGCTTAATCTGTAATTTACAGCATCATATGACTTGTTTATTTATTTTCATGTGGAGGCAAAATTAAACAAGGGAAAAGATCCAACTATGAGGGAGCTTTATATCCATCTTAACTGTCGTCGAGACAGTAAAGGCAAATCACCCATTGTGCTCCAACTGGAAGCTGCCGCAGAGGCTGAAAAGCTTCGGGAGGAACAAATGGAGCTTAGGGCGGAACAAATGGAGAATACTGATGCTATTGGCCTAATAGACCCAAGTACAGAGGAGATTCCCACTGCTACTACAGAGTTGGATGTGAACTCCTTGCAATTTACCAACACACCGTAACGTAAACTATTTATGTAAGTTGATCTTCACATTACTTTGCTGAATTTGCATACCTAAGTTTAAAACAAGGTCAAAATATGTCTCGGCACCATGTCACTTTATTTCAAAGAATCGGTTTGACTATCCGACGGTAATAAGTGTACTTTTTATATATTTATGCAAGTACATAAAAATGTCAAAATAACACATCTCTTTTATGTTTCTCATATGGTGCAACTCACAGCATAAGGTGAATGCCATGATGGCTGATGAGGTCAATGCTGACATGGATGAAAACAAAATGTTCATATCAGCTGCTGGTGGAGTAAAGCATGGTAGGGTGCTCGGATTTGGAACCATGCTTGATGGGAAGGTGCAAACAGCAACCAATCGATGCAGGTCTAATTACTCAGCCTCTTCTATTACTGTTTCTTCATTGACAAACAATGCAGAGCAGGAAAGCTTCTCCCGCACTCAAGTACAATCACTCCTAGCTGACAGTGATCGCCTTCGAGCTGAGGATAGGGCTGAGGTCAGAAGAGAACTAGCAACTTATCAGATGTTGCTCAACCAAGTATTCTCGATGTTCCGGCCACAAGGGCTCAATCCACAGGTAAATTAGACCAATTTGATACCAAATTTATATTTTCAAATTTGTCTGATGTGATGACAGATTTTAATAGTTGAGAGCAGCTCTGTTGCTACTGTAGTTAAGGCCAATTTGATTTAAATTTGTTTGATGTAATTAGGACCATCCAAGGGCAACTCTCGATGGTTTGGTGCAGCTTTGTTGCCACTGTAGCTGTTCTCTTCATTATTAAGACAGTTTCGATGGAATTGTTAACTTAAGAAAATCAATTAATTGTTACAAATTAGATCTTATTTTGTCATCTCCAAAATATAACACTTGTGCTTGCATATTCAATGCTTAGGGTCAAAGTCCTTTTCCTCAACCAACTCAGCAACTAGCTTCACATATGCAGAATGCCAACTGCCAGGTAAGGAGTTCATCATAACTTCTACATAAATTCCTTTATTTTGAGTGATTAGAGTGATTCCAATGCTCATAGTGCAAAATTCTGAGTTAGGAGTGGGGTATAAAATAATTTAGTCATAGCAAAAGCTGCTGTCTTAATTATTAAGACGGTTTCGATGGACTTGTTAAGTTCATCAAACTTGTATTGCATAAAATTAAATCTTTCACATTGTTCAACTTAGGGTCAAGGAAACAGTTCGGGAACTCAGCAAGGTTTTTTTCAGAATTCACCTAATTTCCAGATGCCATTTTAACTTAAGGAACTCCATTAATAGTTACAAATTATATCTGAATTTTTCATCTCCAAAATATAACACTTGTGCTTGCATATTCAATGCTTATGGTCAAACTCCTTTTCCTCAACCAACTCAGGAAGTAGCTTCACATATGCAGAATGCCAACTCCCAGGTAAGGAGTTCATCATAACTTCTACATAAATCCCTTTATTTAGAGTGATTAGAGTGATTTCAATTTTCATAGTGCAAAATTCTGAGTTAGGAGGGGGGTATAAAATAATTCAGTCATAGAAAAAGCTGTTGTCTTAATTATTAAGACAATTTCGATGGACTTGTTAAGTTCATCAAACTTGTATTATATAAAATTAAACCTTTCACATTGTTCAACTTAGGGTCAAGAAAACAGTTCGGGAACTCAGCAAGGTTTTTTTCAGAATTTACCTAATTTCCAGGTGCCATTTTAACTTAAGGAACTCCATTAATAGTTACAAACTATATCTGATTTTTTCATCTCCAAAGTATAACACATGTGCTTGCAAATTCAATGCTTAGGGTCAAGCTCCTTTTCCTCAACCAACTCAGGCAGTAGCTTCACAGTTGCAGAATTTCCAGGTAAGGAGTTCAACATAACTTCTACATAATTCTGAATGCTCATAGTGCAAAATTCTGAATTTTGAGGGGGGGAAGTAAAATAATTCACTAACATGTTGTTTCTTTTCCATGTGATACAAATAGGGTAATGATTCTACTATACAGCAAAATCTTGGATTCCAAGCACTCTTAAGTCAAGCTAATGCGGGATTAGATGACGTACACACAAATGAAGCTGCAATGGGCCAATGGCGCGGGCATTCTGCCTAGAATGGGAACCATCCGTTGTAGTGCATAAAGAGTGCAACTTTTAGGGCTTATTATTAGAATAGCAGTTCTAACAAATGAACAAACATGGGGTAAGTTATCTTGTGAATTTCGGGTGATTAGGGATCTTTCATTTTGTATATGGTTACAACGGCAATATGGTATATTTTGGTTAACTGGTGTGCATATTTTGGTATAGTTTGAAATGCAAAGTGCATTCCTTTCAATGTATGAACACTATATATGTTATGTTAATGCTTATTAAATGTAAAATGCTTTATATCTCATTAAAAATGTGTTTCTATTTATATGTTCCAATGGGTATTAGTGGGGAATGTAATATAGTACCTGGTTGGTACCTGGAGGATTGTACCTGATTGGTACAGGCAAGATTGTAGATGAGAGCATAAATGTCCAATGTCGTTCAAGTTATTTCCGTGGGTATGTTCACGGAAAAAGAATATAATTTGCTCTTGGAAATGCTACACACACTGCCCTTGGAAATTCTACCGTGGGTTCCACACACGATGCCCTTGGAAATACTACGGTGGGACCACAGACGCTGCCCTTGGAAATACTACGGTGGGACCCACACACGCTGCCCTTGGAAATAACACATTGGGTCCCACATATGCTGCCCTTGGAAATACTAGGGTGGGTCCCACACGTGCTACCCTCAGAAATAATACAGTGGGACCCATACACATTGCCCTTGGAAATAATGAGCACATGGGCCGGATGTCAAAGTATTTCTGACGGTAGTACTTCTGAGGGTAAGCTCACAGAAAATGTCAGAAAATAGTTTTTCCAAGGGTAGCCGATGGAAAAAGTCAGGGAAAATGGTATTTCCATCGAGGCTATTATTGACGGTAGTATTTCTGAGGGTGACCCACAGAAATGACGATTTCAGGGCTTGTTCCAAGGGTACGCCGTCAGAAAAAGCCATAATTTGACCCACGGAAAAAGTGCAAATTCTAGTAGTGTTCTCAACGATTACACAAGGACAGGTGTAAGCATAGTCCAGACTGGTAGGCTGGAAAACCACCACATGGCTCCCGTGCTTAATGAGTCTAATTTTGTTGGCATGAACGAGCCACGACAAGCACTGAAAGAGCTTCTCATTGGCGGCAAAATAGGTGGCCTGAAGGTGATTGCTGTTACTGGGATGGCCGGTGCTGGCAAAACGACTCTCACGGGCCAGGTGTACAAGGACCAACAAGTGAAGGGGCATTTCAATTGTCGAGCCTGGGTCCAAGTTGATGATTGCTTCACCAAGGAGCAAATTCTGCCGAGCCTAATAAAAAAACTGTACGCTGATTCAAACAGGCCCCTTCCAGATGTGATCAGTAAAATGGAAACCAACCAACTTGCTGACGACATCATGAGCTACCTTGAAGAGAACAGGAGTGTTGATTTTTCTAACAGAGATGCAAAAACTGAGGAGATTTTTTTAATTGTCAACAACAGTACATATTTTTAATTCTCTCTCCTTTTATATTTACATTGGCAATATAGCCGTTGGAATTACTGTTCCTATTTATTGATAACACTATACCACTGTACCTCTTGTTCTATTTCTTCCTAACATTACATCTATACCCTTGATCAATGATGAAATTATATTTTGAGATCATTACTCAACACCCCCCTTCAAGCTAGGATTATAGATGTCGAATAATCCAAGCTTGCTAGTGATTTCTTCAAACGGCTTCGGATCCAATCCTTTAGTAAAAACATCCGCTAGTTGATCTTCACTTCGAACATACGGTGTTTCTATCTCCTTAGCTTGAACTTTTTCTCTTATATAATGGCAATCGACCTCTATATGTTTGGTTTGTTCGTGAAATACAGGATTTAGAGCAATGTGACGTGCCGAGTTGTTATCACAAAATATTTTCATGGGTTGATCATATTCGATTTCCATGTCCTTAAGCAATTGCTTGAGCCAAATTAATTCACTCGCGGTAGATGCCATAGCTCGATATTCGGCTTCCGCGCTTGATCGAGCCACGACACTTTGTTTTTTGCTCTTCCATGTGACTAAATTTCCGCCTACAAATGTACAAAAGCCGGTGGTGGATTTTCTATCAAAGCTCCCGGCCCAATCTGCATCGGAATAACCACATATATCGTTAGATTTGTTATTTTTCATCCAAATTCCTTTTCCGGGATTTCCTTTTAGATATCTCAAGATTCTATTTATAGCTTCTAGGTGTGGTGTCTTTGGTGAGTGCATGAATTCGCTAATTTGGCTTACCGAAAAAGAAATATCCGGACGGGTAACCGTTAAATAAATTAATTTTCCCACTAGTCTTTGAAATTGATTTATGTTTTCTAATGGTTCCCCATCTTCACTATTTAATTTGTATTTACTATCAATTGGAGTAGAGGCCGGTTTACAATCTATTTTTCTGGTTTCTTTTAGCAAGTCAACCGTATATTTTCTTTGTGAAATAAATAGCCCCTTTTTTGAAAAAGCTACCTCAATTCCTAAAAAATATTTTAGGTATCCTAGATCCTTAATTTCAAATTTTTCCCTCAATTGTTTTTTAATTTTTTGGATTTCTTGATAATCACTCCTAGTGACTATAATGTCATCGACATAGACTAGAATTAGGGTTATTGATCTACCATTATTTTTTGTAAACAAGGAATGATCGGCATTGCTAATTTTAAAATTGCAAGAATTTAGATAAGAGCTAAGTTTGTCATACCATGCCCTTGGAGATTGCTTTAATCCATAAATTGACTTATTTAACCTACAAACTAGGTTAGAGATATTTTCCATTTCATGTCCGGGTGGTATTGTCATGTATACTTCTTCTTCAAGTGTTCCTTGAAGAAAGGCATTTTTTACGTTCATTTGGTATAGGTTCCAACCATTGTTTATGGCAACCGAAAAAAGAACTCTAACGGTGTTCATTTTTGCAACCGGTGCAAAGATTTCATTATAATCTATACCATAGGTTTGTGTAAACCCTTTGGCTACTAATCTTGCTTTATACCGTTCTATGGTTCCATCACAATTATATTTGATTTTATAAACTCATTTACAACCGACGAGTTTTTTATTTTTTGGTAATTGAACTATTACCCAAGTTTTATTTTTGTCTAGAGCTTTTAGCTCTTCTTTCATAGCTTTGTCCCAAGTTGGACTTTGAATGGCCTCTTGGTAAGTTTTTGGCTCTATTTCTTTTTCTATAGTTGTGAGGAAAGCTTGGTATGAAGGTGAAATTTTATCGTATGAAACAAAATTTTGTATAGGATATTTTACGGTATATGATGTTATATAATCTCTAAGTCTACTCGACGGTTGTCTTACCCTTGATGTTCGTCTAAGTTCTAAATTATTTCCTATTTCCATTTCATTTGTGTCATCATTATCTTCATTTATATCTTCGTCAAGATTATCCACATCATTTTCATAATTTTCATTTTGAACAAAATCTTGTCCATCAATGTTAGGCATCACGAAATTTATTTTTTCATTTTGACGAGACTCTTGAATATCTTCCTTCCTTTTAAAATATGGTTCATTTTCAAAAAATACAACATTCCTAGAAATAAACGTTTTTTTATTTATAGGATCATAACATTTATATCCTTTTTTGAAGGAAGAATATCCTAAAAAAATAGTTTTTGTTGATACAAAATCTAATTTATCATTTCTTTTAATATGTACAAAACTTGTGCAACCAAATATTTTTAAGTGATCAAATGATATCTTTTGTTGATAGAGAATTTCTAATGGAATTTTGTTTTCTAATTTTTAACTTGGTAATCTATTGATTAAATGGGTGGCGAAAAGTATTCCATCGGACCAATATATTTTTGGGACATTATTTTGAAACATTAATGTCCTTGTCATTTCTAAGAAGTGTCTATTTTTTCTTTCCGACACCCCATTTTGCTCGGGTGTATTAATACATGTGGTTTGGTGTATAATTCCCTTTTCTTTAAACAAAGTTGTGAAGTTCTTGTTTACAAATTCCGTCCCATTATCCGATCTAAATATTTTTAATTTAGCGTTAAATTGATTTTCTATTAAACAAAGAAATTCTTTGAAGCTATTAAAGACTTGAGCAAATATAACCAAGTTGTTCTTGAAAAATCATCGATAAATATTACAAAATATTTAAATCCGTTATATGATTCAATTGGGGCCGGTCCCCATACATCGGAATGAATTAAATCAAACATAGTTTTGCTTTTACTATTGGAATGAGAAAAAGGAAGTTTTGATAGTTTCGCCAACTTACAAACTTCACAATTACTACAATTTAAATTTCTACATTCAAAAATATAATTTAAAGTCTTGTCGGAAGGGTGTCCCAATCTTCTATGCCAAAGATCAACATTCATGGATTTAGCGGAAGCGCAAAGATAATTTTTTGAGTTCAAAAAATAGTGTCCATTTTTCAAGAACCCCTTCACCAATCTTCGTCCCGGTTTCCCAGTCCTGAAATATAACATTTTTACACGAAAAAATTACATCACAATTCAATTCTTGTGTTAATTTTTGTACGGAAATTAAATTTATAGGAAAAGTTTTTAAATATAATACGTTATAGATATTTTTATTACAAAATTTTGTTTCTCCTACACCATTTATTTGCACCTTCATACCATTAGCTACCATAACAAATTGTTCGTTTTTGGACATGTCTAAATTTTTTAGAAGCATTTGGTTACCGAACATATGGTCCGTAGCTCCACTATCAATAATTATTCTATCTAACAAATTAAAATTTTTTGAGTGTGAAGTTATACCAGAAAAAGCAGAATTTTATTTAGCTAGCAGCACAGTCATCTGCTGAATTAATGTCTGCAGCTGATCCGCAGCCCCTGCTGATCCGTTTCGGCTAGTCTCTGACCCGCCAGCGAAAAAATTAAACCCAGGCCCAGTCGGACCATGTTCAGTCGGACCCGCTATTCCTTTTTCTTTTTCCTTCGGTCCGCTCTGGGTCGCTGTGGAGAAACCCCCATGAGGCGCCCCCTTTCCTTCCTTCTTTCTCTCTTCATTGCCTCCAGCTGAACCCTTAACCTTCCAGTGCTTTGGTTTTAAATGGGGATGAAGGAACCAACATCTCTCATGAGAATGTCCCTCCTTCCTACAGTGAGTACATCTCTCAATTTCACTGGAATTTGGTCGAATTTGACAGCTAGGGTTTTGGCCGGATTTTGAGAAATTGGGGAAATTGGATTTATTTGCTGCAATGAACCCGTGAGTCTCGTGTCCCTCGTCATGTGCGACTTGTGGACCACTCATGGTTTCTCTCCGGCTCTCTTCTTGTTGTATCATATTTTGGATTTGTGAATATGAAGGAAGTGGAATTGTGTTCATGATTTGGGCTCGCACAGCTTCGTAGCTAGGGTTTAACCCTACAAGGTACTCGAAGATATCATCTTCTTCCTCCCTTTTTCTGACTATGTTCAAATCAGTGGTTGGTGGCCGGTACATGCGGAGTTCGTCTTTCTTCCTTTTGAGAGCACCCAGGTACTCAATGTGCTTCCTTGTGCCTTGTTTTTCTTGTTGAATCTCTTGTTTCAGTTGATAGATACGCAAGTAATTGTTTTGTTGCCCGTACATAGCCTTCACGGCTTCCCAAAGCTCGAAGGCTGTGTCATAAAGGAGAAAGAGATCTGATATGGCTGGCTCCATGGAATCTGTAAGCCAGGTTATAATTTTGTCATTTTCAGTTCGCCATCTCTTTGCTGCCTTTTTTTCGGCCTCGGTTAATAAGTTTGTATTTGTTGGTTCGGGCTTTTTATTTTCCCCTGTGATGTATTCTTGCATTTCTCGACCGCTAAGCGCTCTAGATGCCGCCTTTGCCCATGACAGATAATTGTTGCCGTTAAGAAAAGTATTGGTGAGCTTGGAGGTTTTGGTGGCTTCAAGCCGCCCCTCTTGAGCCATTTTACTCTTTTGCTGAGTTTTCGGTTTTGACTGTTGATTGTGTTGTGTGTACCAGATTTACTGGTACAGAGATTGTGAGTATTTTTTGGGTCACAGAACTTAGTGCTCTGATACCATGTTGATTTTTCTAACAGAGATGCAAAAACTGAGGGGATTTTTTTAATTGTCAACAACAGTACATATTTTTAATTCTCTCTCCTTTTATATTTACATTGGCAATATAGCCGTTGGAATTACTGTTCCTATTTATTGATAACACTGTACCACTGTACCTCTTGTTCTATTTCTTCCTAACATTACATCTATACCCTTGATCAATGATGAAATTATATTTTGAGATCATTACTCAACAAGGAGGTATGTGATTGTGTTAGATGGTGCATCAGAAAGGAATCTAGATAGAAAACAACTAGAAATTTTTTTAAACTCTGCACTGCCAAAGAACAATAATTATGGCAGAGTTGTAATAACAACCCGGGGCAAGCAGATTGTTAACAATGTCTTGCAGCCAGAGCACATAATAGATGTTGCAGCTTTAAATATAATGGAATCGTGGCTTCTATTTTGCAAGAGTGCTTTTGGTTCAGAAAATGACCCTTTTCCTCAAGAAGCAAATGAATACTCCGAAAGAATCAACAACCTCTGTGGTGGCTTACCCCTTGCTATTTCAGTGTTAGGCGGGCTTCTGAGAAGGGATTTCCACAGATATAATGAGACCATTACTAAAATTAATCAGAGATCTAAAACATTTGGGGTTGTTACAGAGAGACTGCGATCCAGCGTAAGTGAGATATCTGACGAAAACCTAAAGAGCTGTCTGCTCTATTTCTGCATCTTCCCTAGGAGCTTTGCTGTTACAGCCAACAACTTGATCCGCATATGCTGTGCTGAAGGGTTCGCACAAACCGAACAAGTCGCAAACGAGTACCTGATCATGCTGGTTGAACTAAACATTGTTCAAGCAGCAGAGGCCGATTATTATGGACACGGTGGAGAGAGGATAAAGAGCTACAGGGTGCATGATTTGATGCATGGGATCTTGCAAGACAAAGCTAAGGAGGTGAATTTCTGTATGAGTTCTATGAACCATCAGCCCCGAGATTACAGAAGGGCCTGTCGCCTGTCCGTTCCTGACACTCGAGACACAGTTCCATGCAACATAAACCTTTCCCGTCTCTGTTCATTGTTCATTTTCAGAAAGGACGCACTTTACCCTCCTACCATCTTTTCTAGCCTAAGATCGCTGAGGATCTTGAGCTTAGAAAATGTACCAATTACAAACATTCCAAAAGAAATATTAAAGCTGACTCATCTCAGATATCTTAACCTCCGTAACACCAATATTAAGAAGATCCCTAGATCCATAGGAAACCTTCGGAACTTGGAAACATTAAATCTTAAAGGGACATATGTCAAAAAATTGCCAAAGGAGATAAGGAAGCTGAAAAATCTTCGCCATCTCCTGGCATACCGCTACGAGACATTAAGATATACCCAAGACCCTCGCCGTCCCGACGAAGTTTTTGGTGTGGAAGCACCTAAAGGAATCTTCCAGCTGAGCCAACTTCATACTCTTTCCGTAGTTGCAGCGGATGAAGATGGTATATTTATTAAAGAACTAGCCAGTCTCCACCGGCTAAGGCGGCTGGGAATTATGGATCTGAGAGAAAATGATGGAAATAGCCTTGGTGAAGCACTTGAACAAATGGATAGCATCTCCTCCATGTCACTAACATTGAAGGAGGAGGAAACACTCAACCTAGAAGATCTTCAGCTTAACCGAGATGCTCTGCGAAGGCTCCAACGATTATACCTAAGAGGAGAGTTAAGAGAAGGATTGCAGTTCTCTAACCTTGTCAACCTGGTAAGATTGCGGCTGAGTGGGTCACAATTACCCCATGAATCTTTTGATGTCCTTAAGAATCTACTCTACTTGGTTGATCTCTCTCTTATCCGAGCCTTCAACGTGGATGAGTTGCTGTGCAGAGGTGGATTTCCACGTCTGAAGGTACTAGACATTGATCAATTTGACCAGTTGGTAGAGATAGAGATTTCTAAATCAATGCCGCAGCTTTCCAAGATGATTATAAGGAGTTGTTCCCGCCTTCAAAGGATGCCCCTGGGCATTGAAAATCTCACAAATATGAAAGAGCTCCACTTGTTTGAAATGCCAAGTGAGTTTGTGGATAGGTTGAGAAACTTTAGCCAAGATGGAGTGAGGGTTCGACACATAGAGAATAAGTGGTTTTACAATGACGGCATTCAGAAAGAGCAAGTAGACTCGGCATATACTGATGCACAACAATCAGGGTAAATTAGTTTTTAATCATATGTAGTACCTTATCTTAATTACTCTGTTTTCGTAATTTCATAGCTTATCATTGTGTCGACTGAAATGCATTTCTCATGACAGAGTCCATGAGACAGCATCAGAAGGGACGAGCCACAACAATGAGCATCATGATCACGAAATTACTGAGGAATGAGAGCACATAATGCACAAGAAGAATCGTCTCTGTGTTACTTAAGCATTATTGGTTTTGTACATCCAACAACCATCTAACCAGCAGTCACAATCAGTCGTGTATCTTATTTTTCCATTTTCCTTCCTATCTTCTTATTTTTCTTACACTGCCATTTCCGTGCTGCTAATTTTATAAATGAAAACTGGTTCATAATACCTGAGGCTTATTTTCTTTTAATTAACTTTTAAATACCCTGTAAAACTAGTTGTTATAGAATTTGTACTGGTACAGAAATGAAGAATTGAGAATAAGCAATATTTGTTCAAAATTATTGTATTTGCTATATTCCTCATATGCTTACAGCACCTACTTATAGATCTACAAGTTAGTTGTTGCTTACATTCCTAAATGGTTTCACTGGTAAAGGTAATTACAAAAGCTGTGTAGCAAGGTTCAAACAATAAGATGACCTATGGATCTGCTAAGGATCTCCTGCTGCCTTATCTTCAATAAGAAAGCTATATTCCAGTAAACTCAACAACCTATAATTTTGAATTTTCCTTTCTTGTGAAATTAGCACATGGAAAGCAAAGTAGACCAAAAGACAAAACTTGAAACTAACCAATAAAGATTATATAAAGAAAACTATATTTCTTTAAAAAATATATATATACAGAAAACTACACTTTTTAACTTACTACTCGGAGACTCGAAATATGGCAAACAGAGAAATGTCACATTCGGCCCTTTGTGAAAGCATCCAGAAATAGGTAGTACTCTGGAAATGTTTCATACAGTTGATCGATCAGGTCCTGTGATAGAATCTCTCCTTTTGCTAGTACTAGGTATTGCTCTATTTACAACCTCACTACCAATGTGCATCTATCTCGTTTTAGTTACCTAAAAGGTAGTAAAAAAAAAAAAGTACATAAAACGTCAGAAATTCAAATGTCCCTACATTAAAATCAGGTAACACTGCCTCAGATCTAGAATTTAATTTAGTCCCTTACTAGAAACATGTATGAAACCATAATTACTGCTGGTATGGAATAGAAGACTCCGTTTATGTGATTCTTTCTTAGGTGTGACTTGTGAGTGAGACTTGACAGTTGACAACATATAACTTGGTCTAATAAGTTGGATAGGTGACAGTACTTCAATCAAATTAGGATTACTTGTGCAATTGGTTCAATTGGCTAAATTGATATCGTCTATGCTCTAGACAAGTCCGATCAGCTACAAGCAGAAACTTCATAATGTATGCTGGTATTGAGTATGGAATTTAAAAAATGGTTACTGTAATCCTTGGTGATATCCATAGCTCTTTACTGTAATCCCCGATCAGATCTTAACACTTTTAGTTTCATGCCGGTTTGTGTTTCAGTCATGGCTTTGAACTTCTTGAACATCTTAAATGCTTCGCTTTTATAGGTAATGAAGAATACCCATGTCATTCTACTGAAATCGTCGATGAACAACATGAAATATTTACTTCCTCCCATTGAACACTCCATGGGCCCACATAGGTCGGTATGCACCAATTCAAGTACTCGAATTGCACAGAGAGATTGATCCTTCGGAAATGATAATTTTGATTGTTTGCCAATAATACACCCTTCACATAACCCGACATCCTCTATCTCTGGTAGGCCTATCACCATATTTTTTTGGTTTAGCAATTTCAAACCATTAATATTTAAATGCCCATACCTTAGATGCCATAATCTGCTTTGATTAGGTTCCATAAATGCAAGTGCAGTATCATCAACCTCTGTAATTTCCAGCGGAAACAAGTTATTTTGTGTCTTGTGAATGGTTGCCATCACATGCTTTGTTGATGACTCCTCAACTTTACAAGTGTTGCCTTCAAATTTGATCGCATACCCACTGTCCATCATTTGCCCGATGCTTAGGAGGTTTTGTGGAAGTTGCGGGATGTAGTATACATTGTGTAGATACCTTGTATTGTTTGCAGTTTGGACAGCCACCTTGCCGATACCTTCAATGTGTATTTGTTTGTCATTGCCGAGTCTCACAGGCTTCTTGTATGACTCGTCCAATTCTTTGAAGAGATACTTGTAACCGGACATGTGATTAGAACACCCGCTGTCCAAGAACCAAACTTGACTCACGTCTGATTTCTCGTCGGTTTTAGTCATGAAGAGCATGGTTTCGGTGCCTTTCTCATTGCCTTTCTCCTGTACAACATTGGCTAGCTCTTCCTTACGCTTCTTCTTGTAGCAATCAGCCTGCACATGGCTGATTCTGTGACAATAGTGGTATTCAATGCTTTGTCCGTCTTCCCTCTTCTTCTTGTAGCAGTCTGCCTTGACGTGACCGAACTTGTGGCAATAGTAGTACTCGATATCCTTCTTTGTTGTTTGTTTTTGACAGTTATCTCCACTGCTCATGCCTCTTCCACGACCTCTACCGCTGCGACCTCTTCCTCTACTTGAGTTGCCTT
Source organism: Carex cristatella (assembly GCA_024447775.1). Lineage (NCBI taxonomy): Eukaryota > Viridiplantae > Streptophyta > Magnoliopsida > Poales > Cyperaceae > Carex > Carex cristatella. The sequence continues at coordinate 626,837 of JAJHPF010000023.1, forward strand.
TGGTGAGGAACGCCTTAGAATCATCCTTCTCTTCAGATCCGAGAAGTCAAACTTCATGGGCTTGCAGCGAACCCATCAACTCGTTGAAAGAGTATGTGGACAGATCCTTGGACTCTTCGATTGCTGCCACGACATGGTCAAATTTTGCTGTAAGGCTACGGAGCACCTTCATAACCACTATCTTTTCTGTGAGATCCTCGCCACAACTCTTGATTTGGTTGACTGTGGATGTGACTCTTGTGATAAACGCTTGAACAGATTCGCCTTGATTCATGTTCAACGTCTCAAACTCTCTTCTCAAGCTTTGTAGCCTTATCTCGAGAACTTTCGTATTTCCTCGGAAGGCGGTTTTCAGGCTTGTCCATGCCTCCTTTACCGATGTCGCTGCTGCGATCTTTGTGAACACCGTGTCAACAACGGCTTGTTGAATGAAGAACAGCACCTTCGCATCGTGCTTAGAGGTTTGCTGTCGGGTGCAAAACCCGTGACCCGGGTCCGAGTTGCCCATGCCCGTACCCGACCCGTCCCGTCCCGTGCCCGGGTTTAGACGGGTCACGGGTAATCCGAGACGGGTCAAAATCCTACCCGAATCGGAAATTTTGACAAAAAACCCGTCCTACCCGTCCCGAGGTCGGGTCCCGTGCCCGTACCCGTGCCCCCTACCCGCCCTACCCGCCGGCCCCCCTTTCAAATCAAATTTAAATATCTTTAATCACATCAAATCCCATCAATTGATTCCAATTGATCTAAGCCATTGATTTTTATCGAAATTCGCACTTGTAAAAATATTTTCATTAAGATTTGTGCATGAAAAAATTTGAACGGTTAGGATTTAGTTAACAATTTCAATTTGAAATCACAGACAACGGCTTAAAATTTTCAAAATTCATTCCCCCCAAACAAAACCTCTTTAAATATACCCCAATCTCTCATATTTTTTCACATCTCAATATCTCATATTCTCATAATATTTTCAATCACTCTTTCTCTCAATCTCATTCTCTCAATTTTTTTTTATTATTCTCAAAATTTAAATTTATTGTTAAAACAAATATAGTTGTACATTTAAATCGTTCTACAAATCCGCAAACGGAATTACGAAGGTTTTTCAAAATCCCACGAGATTTGTTCTACAAAATTGAAGGTACATTTATTTTATAATAATTTGTAGTAATTGTTAGGTAATTATATTTATTTTGTAGTAATTTGTAGATAATTAGATTTATTTTATAGTAATTTGCAGTAATTGTTAAGTGATTAAATTTAATTTGTAGTAGTAATTAGATTTATTCTTGAAAATGTGAAGTAATTAGATTTATTTTAGAATATATTATAATTTATTTTGAAATTCGGATTTATTTTTAATAGGTTAAAAAAATAGGTTACATTTGTTTTTTTGAAATGTGAAGTAATTAGATTTATTTTAGAATATGTTAGAATTTATTTTGAAATTCGAATTTATTTTTAATAGGTTAAAAAAAATAGGTTAGATTTGTTTTTTTGAAATGTGAAGTAATTAGATTTATTTTAGAATATGTTAGAATTTATTTTGAAATTCGGATTTATTTTTAATAGGTTAAAAAAAATAGGTTAGATTTATTTTTTTGAAATGTGAAGTAATTAGATTTATTTTAGAATATGTTAGAATTTATTTTGAAATTCGGATTTATTTTTAATAAGTTAAAAAAAATAGGTTAGATTTGTTTTTTTGAAATGTGAAGTAATTAGATTTATTTTAGAATATGTTAGAATTTATTTTGAAATTCGGATTTATTTTTAATAGGTTAAAAAAAAATAGGTTAGATTTATTTTTTTGAAATGTGAAGTAATTAGATTTATTTTAGAATATGTTAGAATTTATTTTGAAATTCGGATTTATTTTTAATAGGTTTAAAAAAAAGGTTAGATTTGTTTTTTGGAAATGTGAAGTATTTAGATTTGTTTTTTTATATGTTAGATTTTATTTTGAAATTCAGATTTATTTTTAATAATAGGTTTAAAAATGGCAAGTCCTCCTGACGATCTTATCAGTCAATCATACCACGCGGACTGGATGTCCTGGTATGATTGTACCTTCCACCCGGACAATACTCTGAATACTTTAAAGTGTAAGGTAAACGGTTGCACGCAAGATTTTACATATCATAAAGTCCTAGGTGTGAGTATCTTTAGGAAGCATGCCGAAGCTCACAAAAGAAAGGGTCAAAGACCGGTATAAATTTCTAACCTCTTTTATTAAATTTATAAATATTTCAATTATTTTTAAAATTATTCATTTTACGAAGAATTACTAACAAAAAAAAAGTTAGAACTGCCTATGTTATTTTACATAGCCGGTCCCAAGCCCGGAATAAGGAGGAGGGTAGCTTTTATAAATCTATTGTTTTAAAATAATTCAGTTTTAAAGATCAAATAATTCGTATTTAGATGTTTTAAAATAAAATGTTTGGAATCCCAATAATTATTAATTGTAAGACAACATTGTTAATATTTGTTAGTTAAGAGTTTGTTCAAGAATCAAAATTATATGAGGGAAGTATAAGATGCGAATCAAAATTATTAACTCATCAGTTTTAATATCAACACTGAATTTTATTTTTGTGACTTCTAATAAGAAGTACAATATTTCACAAAAACTGATACATAAATAGACTCAAGAATGCACGTTACGATAAAAGAGCAAGGCCTCACATATTATATATGCTTTAGACAAATATTGTTTTTATACGATGCAACATAAAAAATATAGTAATTTCAATTATAATTTAACGACATGTAGTGTTACATCTTGAAAGTTTATTAAATAAACTTCAAACAACGAATTCAAACCGTTGAAATAAATCTCGAGTGCTGTATTTATATATAAATGAATCGAAATCATATCTAATGAATCCATTTTTTTTATGATTAAATCACTCAAGAAAAAAAAACAAAAACAAAAAACCCGGGTCCGGGTTTGACCCGGACCGCCCGACCCGTCCTACCCCCGACCCGTCTTACCCGTACCCGAGGCGGGCAAGGGTAAAAGGGCGGGTAAGGGTAAGGTTTCAAAAAAAAAACCCGTGTTGCCCGTACCCGAGTTACCCGGTCCTACCCGACTTGCCCGTGCCCGACCCCGGATTTTGCCCGTCCCGCTCGTCCCGTCCCGAGAACAAACCACTAATCGCGCTTCACTGTTTCTGTTGGTGTGGGATCAGGGGCCGGTGCTCCCTTCTCCACCAATTCCCATAGGCCTTATGACTTGAGCAAAGTTTGTATCTTGATGCTCCATAACTCATAGTTATCTCCCTTGAACTGCAAAATCGAGGGATTTGAAACGTTCATGTTCTTTGCCATGGTCGGATCTGCCTTGATCTCTCACCTTTGGCTCTGATACCACTTTTGTTGGGAATAATTTGGTAAAAAAACAAAACACACAGAAAATGGATTTTTCACACAACTTAATTTATTCATAAACAGATACAAGACACGATATTTAAGATGGAGCATATTCCTAATTTAGCACCCACTAACTTTATCACAACGTTGCTACTACTATAATTAGCCTACCACTAAACCCACTACATGACTTTAACTAAAAATAAATAACTACCCTTTCTAACCAATTCCAACACACCTCTAAACGTGATGCTTATTTTTGACAAACCAGAAATAAACCTGCTACTAAAAATAAAACTGTTGCTTCTAATCCGCACCTTCTATGCCTTGCTGACTTGGATTACATTCAACATTGTAGTGTACGATGGTAATGGCAATTATATCTGGTCAATCACAAGCGTAAGCTTGGAGGATGGCCATTATTTTATCTTTGGGGGATCTAAATGGAAGATTTAGTTCCTTCTAACACTTGTTTGTGTGTGGGAGCTTGGGAGGAGAAAAATGGTCTTCTTATTATATGTTTAATATATCAGCCTATTGCATGTGTTTTCCTTATGCGAATTTTTTTTTTTTTTACCACTCTTCCGATTTTTATTAAATTGAAGACCACTGATGTGCGGTTTTGTACAATATTGACACCCCCGTACAACGCTTTTGCGCACCCGCTCAGATCGGATCCGCACAACGATTTTGCGCACCCGGATCCGCACAACTATTTCGCGCACCCCGGATCCGCACGACCATTTTGCGCACCCCAAGTCCGCACAATGCTATTGCGCACCCCAGAACCGGGTCCGCACAACCATTTTGCGCACCTCCGGATCCGCACAACGCTTTTGCGCACCCCTGTTGGAGTGCTATAAGTTGCCTTGCGCACCCGTTTTTCATCATACTGCTCACTCCGCTCAGTAAAAAAATCAGGTAATTTTTTTTTAATTTTTAATTTTATTATTTAGTTTAATTTAATTAGATAATGTAGTTTAATTAGATAGTTTAGATAATGTAGTTTAATTTAATTGTAGTTTAGTTTAGTTTAATTTAATTGTAGTTTAGTTTAATTTAATTGTAGTTTAATATCTGTAAATTAGGAATTGTTAAATTACAATTGTACTAAATGAAAAATTAGGAAAATTATGATTTTTGTTAAACCACTTAAAATTGTCCCAATAGAGACCAAAATTAGAAATTGTACCACTCCTAACCTTAATTGATTTTAGAAATTCGTTCAAATTACTAAAATTACAAAATTAGAAATTGTGATAAGATTTGACAAAAAAATGTCTATTTTTTTCCTCACAGACCAAAAATTACTATTATGGCATCAACGAGCGGCACAGACCCTTTAGATTTTACGGATTGGGATCAGGAGTTGATCTTCACTATATTTCCGCAGTTGACGGATGAGTGCATTAGCCCCATATGTTGGTTCCCACTCAAGGGTCACAAGATCTCACTAGCATATGTACGTTTACATTTGAGAAATAATTTAATTTTAAATTTTAATTATTATATTTATTTGGAAAAATATCAAAATTTTCATTATTTGCATTTTGAATTTATTGTAGGATCATGACTTGACGGAGGTGAGAAATAACTGTATGAGTATAAGATATGACGTGCGCTATGCAGAGGTGCTACAGAGGATGGGGCTGTGGCACGTGTCACAGCTCAGCCATTTTATAGCAGATCCCGCACTTATATCTGCGCTGGTCGAGAGGTGGCGGCTGGAGACACACACATTTCACCTTCCCGTTGGAGAGATTACGGTATCTCTCCAGGACGTGAGTTGTCTATGGGGCCTGCCTATTACCGGAGCTACTGTGACCGGTGTCGAGTACGGGGACTTTGATCAGCAAGTGACCAATCTGCTGGGTGCCGGACTGATGAAGCGGAGGAAGACAAGGAGGGGCGTGATGATCGACTCCAAGAACGACATATGTATAGTCTCTTTGCGGCAGCGTTTCAGGTAATTTTAAATTTAATTGATTCCATGCATGTAACTTTTTAAATTATTTGATTTCACCATTTACATTGTATATAAATAATTTTACAGTGGAGTACTAAACGAGCATGCCGCTCCCGATTAGGTAGCACGGTGGACCCGGTCTTACATTATGGAATGTTCGCATGCGGATGTTCCCTACTCAGGATTTGCGACAGCTGGTGATGTGGCGGTACGTGTTTAATATAAAAAGTGATGTCATGTTATCTTCATTGTGAAAGCTATTTTTTATTTTATTTTAGGGACGTACACACCGCCCATGGGATGTTGTGGAGGAGCAACCGAGAGATTTTCAGTTTGAGTTGGGATCTCAGTACGGTGCCTACACGCAGTCGCAGGACTTCCCTACTCAGGATCACCCTACTCAGGATCACTTTTATTTCACATCATCCTCCTAATACAACATAATATCGTCTGCGATCATAAATAATACAACATACAAGCATCATAATATTATCTGCAATCATAAATAATACAACATACGAACAACATAAAAATATAACAACGTAGCATATTCAGTTTATCTTTGTTGTGCGGAACCAGGCTTGCGCAAAATGAAAACAGTTTTGACAAAACCGAATATATAACTTTTTGGGTGCGCAAAATGGTTGTGCGGACCCGGGGGGTGCGCAAAATAGTTGTGCGGATCTGGGTGCGCAAAAGCGTTGTGCGGATCCGATCTGTGCGGGTGCGCAAAAGCGTTGTGCGGGGGTGTCAATATTGTACAAAACCGCACAGTAGTGGTCTTCAATTTAATAAAAATTGGAAGAGTGGTAAAAAAAAAAATTTCGTTCCTTATGCCTCATTGGATTGTAATATTTATGTTTGTATCTGCATTTTGCATTCGTGTTTGCTTATATATGCGAGAATAAATGAGGAGAAAATAATGTGAATTGGTCTTCTTTGTTTAGTTTGTACAAGTTTTCAGGTTTGAAATATGATTAATCATATCAGCTGCTATTTTTGAAACTTTAATATCAATTGTACATATCATACCATCTCTCAGGACGACGACAGATGTGCCACGATAAAATTTCACAAAGTTTCCAGGCAAAACACTAACTAGCTTCAATCCAAGGAAGATAATTATGTCATTAATTGAGACTAAATTAATTAAATCATGTAAATTTGTTAAGAAACTGCACTTATTTTCTCCCCTAGAAATTTTGATTAAGAGCTCTTAAATAACATCATTAATGACTAATTTCTTTTTTCCACCGCCCAAAACTTTGCCATATCTCGGCGAATTACTAAAGGATTGTTTGATTATAATATGCTGAACATTATTTTTTATCAAATGCCTTGCTCTGTCCCTCGCTGAATCTATGAAATGCATCTCATGTAAAGATTGAATTTGTGAATGGTATAATTTGCAACATAATAAGATACATATGAATGAATGCAGAGGAACCAAAACAGTGGAAATAACAGTACATTAATTTGCTTCGAAGCCTTCACTGATTGTTAAAAAACCCTATACTGACTGTTATTGAGGCGTCAGTGATGTCACCGTCAGTGTAGGTATACCTTTATTGATGGGTAAAAAACAGTCAGTGTAGATATCCAACACTGACATTTTATTCAAACAGTCAGTGAAGGTAACCTACACTGACGGTTCAAGAACAGTCAATGAAGATACCCTACACTGACGGTTCAAAAACAGTCAGTGAAATTCCTCAACACTGACTGTTTTTCTTTAAGAACAGTCGGTGAAAGTCGTCAACACTGACTGTTTTATTTTTAAAACAGTCAGCAAAAGTTGTCAACACCGACTGTTTTTCTTCAAAAACAGACAGTGAAAGTCTTCAACACTGACTGTTTTTCTTCAAGAACAGTCAGTGAAAGTCGTCAACACCGACTGTTTTGTTTTTCTTCAAAAATAGTTAGTGAAAGTCCTCAACACTGACTGTTTTTCTTCAAAAACAGTTGGTGAAAGTCGTGAACACCGACTGTTTTTAAAAACAGTCAAATAGTCAGTGTAGGTATTAAAAACAGTCATTGTTGGCGTTATATACCGACGTGTGGATCTTACAAACAGTCAGTGTTGGAATAAAAAATTTGACATGATTCTATTTGTATCGGGCTAGCCTCCGTAATTTTACTAGCTATATATTACCATTCGACATTCATTGATATTAAACAAAATATCATGCAAATAATTCAGAGAACATACATCAATAATAAATTAACAACATATATTTATTAACATTCAATGGTAAACAACAAATAAGAAAACAACAACAAAAAATTAAAGATAATTTTTTTCTATTTAAATGTCTACTACTATTGTTCACAATTTCTATCCAAACTATAAATATTGCAATACTGGTACTCAGCAATTAATTATTGTAGTTGAACAGTTTTAGCATTGGCCTTGTCGGCTTTCTCTGCTGCATCAGCCGCTTCTTTTTTCTACAGACCCACACAACAAAATGACTAAGTTATGACTTATCAGTGATGTAGGAAGTTATAATTAGTTGAAAAGAATTGGAAAAAATGTAAATATCTCCATTCTATATTAAGCAACTTAGAGTTCCTATCCTGCAACGGCTGTGATTGATTAATTAATTTTTAGATTGAATATCAGCCCTCTAATCAAATAATCTGCTATCTTTTAATTAAATGTATCTTTTCTGTGTGTAGAAATTTAAATTTAGTAAAAATTGTACCCGCTACACGTATTACCTCACCTACTGCCACACAAATAAATTTTTGTTCAGCACTGGAGGCGCCCATCACGGCATCACCTCTCCCCAGCGAATTCATTTTTTCCCCATCCCCCTCCCCGATCCCTTCTTCCCCAAGAAAAATAAAACCCTAATCACCTCCCAACCCTCTAAAAAGCTCTCTCCGCCATCTCTCTCTCGCGCGCCTCAGACCCGCGCCCTCCCTGCCCTAAAAGCTCTTCGCCATCTCTCTCTCTCTCTATGTCTCGTCTCAGATCCGCGCCCCTCAGCATCAGCACCCTTCGTCGTAAGGTTTTCTCATCAATTTCTTTTCTATCAACTTCAATGTTAAACAAAATTCAATTTTTAGTTGTTTTTTCTGACCTATTTTTCTTTTTGTTTGTTTTTTAGATCAAAAGTGAAGGATACCACCTAAATTCTGGAGTAAATACCGACTTGCTCAATGCTCTTTCTCCTAGCAGTTCAAAGATATAGCACGGGGCCGTCTCAGGTGAGGTGCTCGTCTCCTCTTGATATATCATCAAATTAATGGGCAAGTATCAGTAAGGATGTAACTGTAAATTTAACTTGCTTTGGTACCTTATGTGCTCTTTTTGCTTATTTGATCCCTCTTTCTCGTGTGCCTTGTGAAAATGAGTTTTTATAGGGATCTATTCGCATATTTCTTAATGTTTTTCTTTCCCTTTCTCAAATTATCTGATTAGTTTCTGATTTCAACTAATAGCCAAAGTTGCACAAATCCAGAAATATTGATTTATGTTTGATTCCATTGGCCAAAATTATGCTGACAATAAGATTTTAGGGGTAATGTTTGATTGCTTGCTTGTTTGATTTCTTTTGCTCGTGAAATTGATTATCCAATTGCTTGATGACCTTGAAATTTAGACTATGAATTGTTGAAGAAATTAAGGGTTGAGCCCTTTGTGTTTTTGATACATCTTACAAATGGATGATTTATAATCAATTCAACCCAAAAATAATTATTATTTGATTGACGGTTCTAAATTTTCAAATTTGTTCCTCATCTCACACAAAAGAAAATTAAACTTGATTGTTATTAGAGCTATTAAATATTAAATGACATTCACACTCTGATACCCAGAGTTTTATCTTATGCGCATTAAATAAGATACATTTTGTTTGTATTTGAAAATAAAAACAAAGTTTTATTTTATTCTTACAAAAAGATTAGAATATACAAGTGAAAAATATGCATAACTAAATTTCAATCCAAAGCATTGATTCCTGCTACAGGAACTCAAGTTCCAATTATAAAATACTGACTTCCTCCTTTTAATATAATTCTTAAAAGACAACTTTATCCTTTTCATTATTTCTTCGAGACTTGTGAGTCATGGCCTTTGAAGTTTTTTCAATTCTGGTCAACTGTACCCTTTTTATGGTCACAGGGCAGTGTGTTTGTGTGTGTCACGAGGTAATGACAGTTGAAAGGTTTCATTGCTAATTAATTAAGTGGTACTTTTAAAATCTATTGTTGATATTTATCACGAACTACTATATATTGCCTACTAATATCCCTCAAATGAAATTGATTTGGCAATTTCTAATCGAATTAGTCTATCCAACAATACCTACCACCAGTGACTGCAAGCTTGAACTGAAGCTTTCTGATTGAGAAAAAATCCGAGAAAGTGTTGTTTGCCGAAGTCAGGAAAGATGTGGTTGATTTTCTCTTCAGTCTGTTGTCACTGCCCATTGGATCAGTGGCCAAACTAATAACTGAAGAATCAATTTTCAATCCCTTACGCAACACATACTGCAGCTGGGAGTAGCTGGATCATAGCTTCCATCCTTCAAATAAAAAGGAAGATTGTTCGGTATTTTTGTCGTTGTTGACGATAAAGTTATTTCCCTGATAAAAGAAAGAGCAGTATGAATGGGTATCTTGAATAAAGGTATGTACATATGGATTGAGACATTATAGTAGTCAAGAATTGAAATGCGAAGCCTTTGAACCAATTCCATTGGTCAGTACCAATTAATGTTATCTGGTACAAACTACAAACCAATGCCATTGTTCGAAGCCTTTGGTATATATTGTACTGGTAATTGTTGCTTTTTTGGCTTAAACTTTTTTTATACATACATTTATTATTGGTTACAGACTTACAGGATGTTGCTCCGACGATTGATGAACTGATGAGTGCTGGGAATGCTTCTGAGGAGAAAAAAGGACCTATTGATTGACTCAGTCATATATATCTCAATCACGCAATTTAGAGGAGCGAGAACTGGAGAGGTGGGCCCCTGATGGTTATGAATCAGGCTGTCTTGAACCGGAAACTATGTATGGTGGCAGAAAATGGTCCATGTCAGTTTAAAAAATCAATACTATTTTGATAGTTCTGTTTATGCATATATAAAATGTGCTTTGGTGTTTAACTGTGCTTGCCTTGGATGAAGGAATTGGGACCAATTTGAGACAACGAGGTATTGTTCGGGGTGAAGAGCACCTTTAATGAGGAGATATATACACTAAGCTGGTGGAAGGGCATCACATGAGAGACCTTGTAATGCACGCCTCTCAATTTCGCCAGAGAAACTGAGGGTGAAGATACTGATGGTCTGCATTTAGCTAAGGTGGAGCTTGTAACTCTTATCTGGTGCTTGATTAATCAAGGATTGATCCTTGGTGAAGTAAGTTAATCTTTCTGTAAAATGAACTTATTACTCTTGAAAATTTCAATAATTGGGAACAAAGTCTATCTTACTAGCTCTCTTAAGTTGTTGATGGTAGGATCCCTTTTTCGAACCCACATATTCATTGAGCAAATTTGTAGCCACAATTGACTAAAAAAAATGACCAGTGCAGATGTCCTGATACCCATCTACATGCTTAAAATATTCTATCCCGTCTTAAAATATATCATTTCTTATTATATCATAAAAATATTTATCACTTTTTCATGTTGCATGTCTCGATTTAGGTCTTCATGGTGAGCATCATCACATCACTTTGACAAATTGATGGGATATCCATCAAAGAACCGTTTCCAGAGGTCCAATGTTACTTGAGTGGTGTATGTCAATAGTATAAGCATCGACTTAGCTCCGATTTTTATCATTTTCGCAATTGTGCATAAATGTAACCTAATTGAGCATCTATTGTAAAGAGTTTTGTAACTGTTCACATTGATATGTAGGATTTGTTAAATAATTATTTTTTATTGGTCTTTATTTTATGACAATATATCGGTTTGTATGAAATTTTTTCTCTTATAATATGTTTCCGTTGCAACGCATGGGTACGAATGAAATAATGGGTCAACCTGGAGCAAATGTCATTTTGCAAATATGCAATTTTCACATATATTTCTGGGATAATTTTCTCTAATTTCGAAGCAGATTCATACTTGCTCTTGAGCTCCTTTGATCTCTCCTCTATACTGGACTCTTCACATCTCCAAATTTTATGTGATTGTGAGGCTAAAGGAAAAAAAAACGCATATAATGCATGAGTGGAAATTCATAGAAAACATGAAATGACCGACGTCATTGTCAATTTTTGCAGGATGCAATAATACAACCTTTATTATTTTACATTGTATACCGGTTTGCACAGTGGATTAATGCTTTACTTACATATACAAGAGATATATAGAGAGATACAACTAAACATGACAATACTGCAATTGACAAATGACAACGGTGAGATCATTAACTTGCAAGCAACATGAACTGTAAGAATATATGCAGAATCAAAAGAAGTTTTACGGTGTTTCATAGTTACTTCTCCTTGGTTGGCTGGATGAAATATACAGCATCCAAAGATGGTAAGCGTTGTCTTTTTTGTATAAATTTTCAACCATTGAACAAATTAGTGGAAATTACCTTCTTATTATGAGACAAATTAGGAACAGAAGTTGCTCTCCTTACAGTAGAAGATATAATTTCAAGCACAACAGCTAGCATATCAAGAATAGGCCCCACATCACCTACCTTTCCATCATAAGGTAATTATTTTAGAAATACAACCATGAACTATTTCTCCCAAGTCGTCAGTAACACAGGACAATACTTGAGTACTGCAAAGAACCCCATGCAACACTAAGTATGAGAATCATTGACACACAATGCTCTTTGCTATGACTAATTAATTATCACTTCCCATCAAAAAGAAAATATAGAAAAACATATAAAACATTGCATAACCTTCTCAGTCAATCGCAGAAGGCATGCCTCAAAGGCTGAATGAAGAGCTGAGTTTGACCTGTTGTCATCATTTTCCCTAAATACTGAATTTACTAGTTGAAGTTGTCCAACCAAGAAGTTAAATATCAATTAAGAAGAGAGCATGCTAACAAACAAATTATTAATGAAGTTTCTTATCTACTAGAATTAGTTAAAATACCAAAATTGCTTCATCCCTCCAGCAACAATCTTGACAACCTCGAATAATTTCTGTAAACACCCAAAAATATCTCCTGTTTGTGTAAACACTCAACACCCAAATTAAGAGTATAAAGAGTATTTTCCAGAAAGAGTAATTCTTAAAGAGGTGAACAAGAATAGGAAGTTACTTCGAATAATAGTAAAATTCATGGGTGATAAACTCCAGTGAACGATCAAGATAATAGTGAAATTCATCAGTCAACAACTTCTTTAGGTCCTCACATACCACTCTCTGAAACCATCAAGCTCTCTGACAGAAACAGTAAAATGACAAAGTCACCCTTTCCAGACTTGTCCAGGCCCAAAAGAAATAGCCTACATGAGAAAGTTTTAAATTTTAATTCACAATTGTAAAGCCTACATCTCCAGTTAGAATTAAAAATACAGTAGATATATATTATGAAAAATATGTTATTCATCCCATCGCATCCGTATTGGAAAAACAAAAACAAAAATTATTTTATGCATACATCTGAATAGAAATATTCCGTTAAGAATTTGAATGAAAAAGTATAGAGTGACTTGATTGGGACATAACAAAGTTGAGTGACTAAAATGGGACAAATGAAACTTGAGTGACAAATTCGTAATAAATGACAAAGTTTAGTGACCTCCAGCAAAATTTACTCATGAAAATGAATTGTGTGTAATGGACCAAGTTCAGGCATAAGAAATTATTGTTAAGCCAAGTGATATGTAGTCATGCACCACTACTAGAATTTGAACTTTTTCCATGAACCGAAAAATGGCTATTTCCATGGGCTTACCCTTAGAAAAAACCCAAAAATCATCATTTCCATGCGCTACCCTTGGAAATGCTCCCGTCGCTAATACCTTCCTTGGAAATAGTCAGTATTTCCAAGAGCACTGTTGGAAATGCTCATTTCTGGCTTTTTCCATTAGACTGCCCTTGGAAAAAAGGACGCATGGAAATATTTTGAGACATGGCACTAGCTAGATTATTTCCAAGGGGAGCACCGTGGGACCCACTTCAGTATTTCCAAGGGGATCAAATGAGGGACCCACCAGAGTATTTCCAAGGGGAGGGAATGTGGGACCCACCTTAATATTTCCAAGGGCAGTTTACGTGGGACCCACCCCAGGCTAGCAAAAGTGGACCCCACCTGTCAGATTTTGGCACTATTATTTGAATGGTTGCGTGCACTTCCTCCATGGATATACTCTTAGAAATACTGCCCTTCTTTTTTTGGCACCAAAAAGCTTTCATTCGACAATCCTCCCGGTACCAACCCAATACTTTATAATCCCAAATTCCCATTATAACTGATAACACATCTTACAAATAGATAGAAAACACATTGAGAATAGAGATTGCAAAGCATTTAATAAGTATAATCAACACATTGTATTACAAAAATATGGAAAATAATTTACAACACAGCAATATATACTTGCACACTGCTAATAGCAATAAATATATACGTACATCAATATGTACATGAATTTAAACAACTAGCAGCATTACAATCACTATTTTAATATGGTTAACAAGTTTATTAGCATTTAACATCATTTTTTGTTCATAGATAAGAAACTACATCATTGACATGTCCAAAACCTGTTAAGAACATTGCGAGTTGATCGAAATTGATTTGGAAACTAGCATGCTTAACCATACCATGTCTTCTAAGGCCTAGATACCAGTCAAATTGTTCTTCTGCTAATCCCAGTTCCTTTATCCTAAAACAAAAATTCACTGTTAGTCAATGTTAAAAAAATGGAATCAAATTATAAATGATTGTGAATAAATTCAAAGTTGGCCGATTGTGTATCCTCTAAAGATGAAAACTAACAGCAGTGTATCTGATTGTGTCCTCTTACCACTACACCAAATTTGGTTTCGGGCAACCAAAAATTTGGTTGCAATAGGATGATTTTGCAACCAAAAATTTTGGTTGCCGGTGGTAGCAATATATTCACAACCAACTCATTGGTTGCAATAATAATTTGTTTATTGCAACCAAAATTTGGTTGCTAGACCGACGTAGCACTAAGGTACTGCAACCAAGTAAACGGTTGCTATTGTGCATTTATTGCAACAAAAAATGGTAGCAATAAAGTATTATTCACAACAAAAAAATAGTAGCAATAAAATAGTATGTCGCAACGAAATCCATGGTTGCAATTGTGCAACTTTTGCAACCCAATTTTAGTTGCATGAAATTCGTAGCAATAATCTATGGCAACCAAATAAATGGTTGCTATTGCATATCTATTGCAACAAAAAAATGGTAGCAATATGATAGTATATCGCAACGAAATATATGGTTGCAACTTGTGCAATTCTTGCAACAAAATTTTAGTTGCATTAAATACGTAGCAATAATCTATTGCAACCAAATAAATGGTTGCTATTGCGTATTTATTGCAACTGAAAAATAGTAGCAAAAAAATAGTATATCGCAACGAAATTCATGGTTGCAACTTGTGCAATTCTTGCAACCAAATTTTAGTTGCATGAAATACGTAGTAATAAATTGGATATCTATCGCAACCAACAAATGGTAGCAATAAAATAGTATATCACAACGAATCAATCGTTGCTATTTGTGCAATTTTTGCAACCAAATTTTAGTTGCAATCATTAAATATAATGCAACCATAAATATTTTAATGCAACAAATTTAGTATCAGATGTAATTCTAAATACAAGCCAAATTTGGTTGCAATTAATAAATCCAATGCAACCATAAATATTTTAATGGCAACGAACTAATATGCAAATGTAATTCTGATATTCGTTGTAATTAGTCATTTAGTCATTCTATTAATTCTGTTTTGAATAAATATTCTTAAATATATAATATAAACTATAATATAAAATGGAGACTAATTAATAAAAAAAAAACACATTCATAATACATTAACATATATCATCATTCAAATTTACATTAATAAAATAACAAAAAAAAGAAAAAAAAAACAGTCATATCTAAAAAGAAAGAATGAATTAAAAGATATTATCGAGTATCACATGCACATGCTCATTTCTTGAGTAAATCTGTCTCCCTGGAATCTTCACTCTATTTATTGAAAGATATCCCTACATAAGAATAACATATGTTAATTCGTTTCTTTTATTTATTTTTTTCTTTTAGACTACTTTCATTTCACAATACAGTTCTATGTCATGTTCCTACAATTATTTATTTTCTTCTTCTTTTACATCACATCCCAGTTCTTTTGAATATATAGTTAAATTTGGATATGAGGAAAGAAGAGGTAAATTACAGGGTTAAATTGTTACAATAGACAAGAATGCACCTTTCCTAGCAACAATGTAAACATCTAAAAGAATCCTTCTATGGCTGTCATTTGCAAATTGGGATAAACCAGGTAAATTTTGCAAAGAGACCCAAAATTAACAGAGAATACCTTTAGAAAAGCTTTTGACTGCTCGACGAAGACCTTGTCAGACTCATCAGCCTCGGTCCTTTCTGATTCCCATTTAAGAATGGCATCCTCAGTTATTACTTCTTTGTCATATATCTGATGCAAAACCTGTCAAACCAAACTAAATTGTTATGTACTTTTTTTTTGCATAACTTTTGCACTAGTAGATACTGCACTTTTTTTTCGTCGAAAAGGCATGTAGTCATGCATTATACACAATATAATATGTTTATATTACATGAGAGGCTGATATAGAGATTGCTGCAAGCATGTGTAATTGCACACATGGTCTGTACCAGTATCGTACCAGTCCATGTTCTATGCAAGTAAAAACAAAAAATCAATGCCAAACTGAAATAAATAAAAATAATGCCAATGAAAAGTACAGGAGTATGCATTATCCAACATCCATACATAATACTAGTAAATAAATCCACTATCCAACATCCATACATAATAGCAGTAAATAAATCACTGACCCATTCATAATTCAACCGCTAATTGGACCCTCAGTACAAGTAAATACATCAACTAACCCATTTTTATGCCAACCCTCAGTACAAGTTCTTTGTACATGAAAGTATAAAGAACTGACAGAAGAATATAAAATTAAGTTTGCACCTTTCTTCTGTCACTTCTTTCTACTAGGTTCTACTGTAAATATTAGAGGTATATCTAACCTTTCAACTTAAGTTATGTTTTCCAATTTTTCCCCTGAAGTTGTACTCACCGGCCCTCAAAATAAAATAAAATAGTGATGCCACATCCTACAAGAAAGGACAATTTCCTAAATGTTCTAAATGTTCAACTCATTGCCCCTCAAGTTGATTGATACTTACTGATCGATAATAATTTCAATCACAACTCTGACTAAATGATCACATGATACAATTCCTAAATGTGTCAATTGCATCCTACACATTAGGTACAACATATGAGGCATAGAAGTAAATGATATTTAAGATTGAGACATAACCAGCTGTTCCCGATGTTTGTACACAGGTTTGGAGCCCGCATGATGGTGAACCAGCTGGCCTGTTCCTAGTCGATTTTCTTTGTTCTTTGCTGAGAGATCCTGCCATTCTGTGGAGGACCATATGTCACACAGGTCATACCAGTGTTGTAGTTCCTTGCACCAGTAAGGCACCATTTCCTTCCACTTTGCATAGTTGTTCCCATGGGCAGCAATGCAGTCGTTGCGTCTATCACACAACTCATCACAGTACCTTTTCACAGATATCCGGTCAAAAACTACACGACATTTGTTATGTTCCTCATTTGATCGCCACTGGTACTGTTGCTGCAACAATACATACAAGAAAACATTGTCTTAGACTATTTTTAATTTGTACAACTATTGGAATTATTGCTTATTAGGAGGATCATTTGAATTCCAATTTTGGGGAGTTTCCAGTTTGTCAATAATATCCCTTTCCCAAGAAAACCAAATGCTGATTAGGGAAAACACAATAGGCCAGTGCCTTGGTACATGAAAATTGGTCACACACTACTACTCCCAAAAATAAACAAAACATAGAACTACCTCACATATCACAATATATCAGCCCACATGCATGCCCGTGGCGAACACAATTCTTCATTTGACACGAGTAGGCAACTTTAGTGAAAGTTAATAAATTGATGGTAATTCTGAAAAACACATGCAACATATTTAGGCTTTATTTATAAATTGACATCACCGGGAACTGTGCGAGAATATCCTTCCTGACAAGTGGATCAAATTCGTTGTAGCTCCTATGTGGCCCGCTCAAGTTGTTACATGTTAGACTGTGAATTGTTGTTGTGAGCTGGAATACATATTTCGTACAATCAAATGCATCTGGTGCTACGGGCCACACCTCTGGTTTTTTTTCTCCCAAGGTACAGGTCTCATGATGCCTGGTCCTCGTCCACAGCGTTTAGGTGGTGGTGCTGGGTCAACTACATGCAGTAGTGAGGGATACTTCATTACCATTAGCAGTTACAATCTATTGGTCTACCTCCGAAGCACCCGCGCAGTTCGAGTACTTGGGTGCACGTGTCCTCTTCAGTCCCGTTCTTCTAGTCATTTTGTGGAACTCTAAGTGCAATTTTGAAGGACTTAATTAGCATGAAATTTTAGTAGATAACATAAATACGCATAAGACTAAGTTTATGATTACATATGTTGGTAGGTCCATAAATTATCTGACAAATGAAGATATGGATCTAGAGCGTGAAAACTTGGATGATTCAAATGAAGATATGGATCTAGAGTCTAAAAACTTGAATGATTCAAATGAAGATATGGATCTAGAGCGTGAAAACATGGATGATTCAAATGTATATGAGATGGTGCAAACCATGATTGCAGGTGAAAGCTGGGTTAATTACAATTTTGAGGGGGGTAATTTTGAAACTGAAAATGTTAATGGTGATGAACAACCAAATCCAGAGACAAAAAAATTCTTTAGGTTGCTAGATGATGCACAACGAGAACTGTACCCGAATTGTAAGAAGGTTACGAAATTGTTATTCATCATTAGATTGTTCCAGTTGAAGTGCTTGCATGGGTTGAGTGATAATGCTTGCGAAGGGGTGCTTGAGTTGGTTAGGTTTTTACTTGCGGATGGTCACTCTGTTCCGGAGTCAATGTATAGGTGTCGAAAGATGACTCGAGATTTAGGTCTTGCATATGAAAAAATAGATGCTTGTATCAATGATTGTGTACTATTTCGAAATGAGTATGATACCTTAGAGAAGTGCCCAATTTGCTCGAGTATGATACCTTAGAGAAGTGCCCAATTTGCTCAGCACCCAGGTGGAAAACTAGTACTGACAGCAGCAATGGTGAAGATGGTGGAAATGCGAACCGCAAACAAGGGAAGATTCTCAAAAGGTACTTAGGTATTTTCCAATTACTCCTCGCTTGAAAAGGTTGTTTCTGACTGAGGAAAGTTCCACTTACATGAGATGGCATCACGAGGGTCGCATTAAGGACGGAGTTTTAAGACATCCAGCTGATTCAATGGCATGGCAAAAATTTGACGAGATTCATTCCTCATTTGCTTCAGATCCACGTAATGTTCGTTTCGGCTTTGCTACCGATGGATTCAATCCCTTTGGAGCATTTAATGTGAAATATAGCGTTTGGCCAATACTACTCATTCCTTATAATTTGCCACCATGGTTATGCATGAAGCAACCGAATTGGATTATGTCAATGATTATTCCTGGACCAAAATCACCGGGGAATGACATTGATGTTTATCTACAACCTCTAATAGATGAGCTGAAAAAATTATGGGAACCTGGTGCATTGACATATGATGTGGTAACAAAGAGGAATTTCAAATTACATGCTGCTGTTTTGTGGACTATTAATGACTACCCTGCATATGCAATGGTGTCTGGATGGAGCACCAAAGGAAAATTGGCTTGCGCCCCTTGTAACAAAAACACATCTTCTCTTAGGTTAAAACATGGACATAAAGAATGTTACATGGCTCATCGCCGGTTCTTACGTCACAACCACCCTTGGCGTAATAACAAAGATACTTTTGATGGAAAGACTGAGCGCAGAATAACATCTCATGAGCCTTTGTCGGGAGATGAGATTCTTGAACAATATAATTTTTTTGCACAAGTAAAATTCGGTAAGACTTTTAGAGGGAGGAAAGGAAAACAACAAGAAACCTTGTATAATTGGAGGAAAAAAAGCATATTTTTTGAGTTGCCTTATTGGAAAACTTTGTTGTTGCGCCATAACCTTGATGTTATGCACATAGAGAAGAACATATGTGAGGCTGTGGTAGGTACTTTGATTGATACCAAAGGAAAATCTAAGGATACACTAAATGCTCGCCTTGACTTGCAAGAGTTGGGAATAAGAAAAGATCTTCATCCTTACAAAGAAGGCAACATATATGTTTACTCTGTAGCTCGTTATACCTTAATCAAGGAGGAAAAGGTAGTATTATGCAAGTTCTTGAAAGGAGTCAAAATGCCTGACGGATATGCATCAAATATAAAGCGATGTATACAAGTCAATGAGTGCACCATCAGTGGTCTTAAAACACACGATTGCCATGTCATTTTCCAACAATTACTACCCCTGGCCATTCGTGATCTACTCCCTAAAGAAATATGTCAACCCTTAATCGAGCTAAGCAATTTTTTCGTGAAATTGTGTTCAAAGGAGCTTCAAATTGAAGAATTGCATAAATTGAGCCACCAAATAGTACTTATTCTATGCAAATTTGAGCAGATTTTCCCGCCGGCGTTTTTTGATATCATGGTACACCTACCAATTCATCTGGCAAATGAGGCTAAGTTGGCTGGACCTGTGATGTATCGATGGATGTATCCGGTTGAACGATTCTTGCGAACATTAAAAGGTTATGTGAGGAATAAAGCTCATCCAGAGGGATTTATAGCTGAAGGCTATGTAATCGAGGAGTGCATGACATTTTGTTTACGTTTTATGAAGGATGTCGATACTAAACTGAATCATCCGCAACGTCACGCAGATGTACCACGAACTGAGCCACCATTCGAATTAGGCTTGTTTGGCTCGATGGAAGGCGACCAAGAAGGCTTTCACCTGGTTACATACAACAAAGCGAAGCTATATCAAATTCATCATTATGTGTTGACCAATTGTGAAGGAATGTCTTCCTGGATAGAGTAAGTCAATTTATTTATCTTGATAATTTATACATTAGCATTTCTAAATTACTTTATAATGTAATTGTATTTCTTTTTCTATTATTTTCAGCAAACACAAGCAAGAACTTAAAAACGTGAGCTCGAGCAATATAGAAAAGCGACATAAGGAAGGCTTTGGTAAATGGTTTCAGAACAAAGTACGCTTATCTGTTTAACCAATTTTCAAACATGTGATGATATTTTAATTATTAATAGATAAATGATTAATATGTTTTAATGTGGCAGGTCTCACTTTTGCAAAATAGCTGTGATGAACGAGCAACTGATCACATAATTTCATTAGCCTCTGGCCCCGATCCTCGAGTTCGTGTTTATAGTCAGTATTTCATCAATGGATTTTTATTTCGAACAAAAGATGCTGAGAAAAATTTGGCTACTCAAAACAGCGGCATTGTTGCAAGTAATGATGGAACTTCTGGCTCTATCAATTGGTATGGTGTAATTAAAGAAATTATTGTTTTGGAGTACATGGGGAAGAGAGAAGTAGTTATGTTCAAGTGTGACTGGTTTGAGAAGCAACCACAAGGCAGAGGCAGGAGCAGAAGTTACAAAATAGATGAATATGGTTATGTAAACATTGATGTTTCACATCTTTATTACCAAAATGAACCCTACATCTTGGGCAATCAGGCAGAACAAGTTTATTACGTGAAAGATGTTAAAAGACTCAACTGGTGTACAGTTGTGAAAACAAAACCGAGAAATCTATATGCTATGCCTACTATGAATGTAGCAGAAACTGAGGAAGGGGGAGATGATGATTCTGGAGAATTTATGAATTGGTCTAGAGATGATATCGCAAGAGTGAGTGTGAATGAGGACGATGTAGCTCGTATTATCCAAGAAAATAATGCCAATGAGAGCTCTAGTGACGTGAAATTGATTCTGATAGTGACGACCTTGTTTGTTCTGATGATGACTCGATACCAGGTACTTTTCCTCTTATTTATTTTAATCATGTTTAATTTACAAGTGATTTTCTTCTGGTGTTGACACTCATTTTTTGAAATTACAGACTAATAGCATTTGCAACATAAGAAGTCTTGTTTTTCTTATTTGACACGGTGCTGCCCCAGTAAAGGTAAAAAAACCTTCGTTAGATGTAGTAAGCTCTTTTCTTTCAATCAAGGCGTGAAGGTTATGGCAGGGATAAGAGTTTTGGACTTTTATCTCAATTAATACTGTACTAATAGTTGGTAAAATATATTCCAGCAACTTGAGAAGCAATCACCTACTGGTGGCTAATTAATTATAATTTCACTGTTGCAGCAGACAAGAAATCAAGGCGTATTATAGCTGATTTAGAGGTGTAATGCAGAGGGCTAATATATTATTTCCTTTTTTTTTTAACATATTTGGAACTCTCTATATTATTTAGTTAAGAAATATTTCCATTTCTTGGTTGACATGCTTAAATCTCCGAATGTTGCATACAATGTATTTTTAATGAAGCAATTATTTATTTTTAATTTTCTGCCTTGATGCTTTTGTTTTTCTAATCAAGCATTTATCTTCATTCTGTACTAGTTATTTATGCTGATGTTTTAATGTGGAGCTGTTGTTTTTTTAATTCAAAAAAGACCATGGTAAAAATAATGTTGCCAATATTCCTCCCGACCTGTATAAAATTCACATAAGATTTGTAAAGGATTAATAAAACATAGTAGGCCTTTTGCTGAAGCTATAGAATAATAACAATCAAAATGCAAATTAACAAACTTAGCCATCTTTCTATCTACTAATAGTCAATAAGCACAACATGCCTTTAATTACTACAAGTTAAGATGGTTCATATGGTATATTCATTACTCGGTTTACAAAACCCAAATCTTTTGGGCTAACAAAAAATTCCACGCAAAAGAATTGAGCTTTACATTCTTTCCCTTTTACTCAAAGAATACAATACAAAAATAATGAAACAAATAGACGGTAAAATAACAATCTACTTTACATTCTTTCCCTTTTACTAAAAAATACAATACAAAAATAATGAAACAAATAAACGGTAAAATAACAATCTACAATCCTTTCTTTAATTGTTTTGCACAAGAAGATTGAATTCTGAGTTTTGTCTAAGAAGTTGCGGTATCTCGACATCTGATGAGCTAATTGCAAGCAATGACCTTAATAAATCTTCTACATAAAACTATATCTGCCATCTTTTTTAGAGCAATAAAGTTAAATTCAATGCATACCAGTTACTGGTACAGAAAATGGTACATGTAAGTAACTGTACCAGTAACTAGTTTATCATCTTGAGTTACTCTAGGGATCCGAATTTGGTTTTTTTTTTTGGCAAAATTTTGTTAGTGAGAGAGGAACAGTGAGTGAGTGAGTGAAGAGGAGAGCAATGCATCCAATTCCAGTAATGGATTCAGTGCTGCCCCATTTCTCCTCCAATCTCTTCTCAGACACAAGTATAAGCATAAGCATAAGCAGACCTCTTGTAGTTGTATCCCCTAATATAAGAGGGATGATATATGAAACAATTTAAATTCTCAAGAAAGCAAAGCCAGGAGATACCAAAGGGGGCCACAAGGAGCCGGTATATCAAAGGCCATGAAACCACTGATGTACATAGTCTGTCCTGATTCTTCCACCTTCAAAACATACTGCGAAACAACGATATATATGTATTTGAGATACAAACCAGAACATATGACAGACAAATTAACTGGTGCATGACACGCTTGAATTCAATTAACTGCTCAAACTAATATGCAATGTAATAAAATAAGCTGGTCATACCTTGTCTGGAGTCAGGATGAAAGTTTTTCCAGCAATGGTGAATGCAATGTCTGGCATGCTCCCGATTTCATTGCAAGACACAGTTGATTCTCCCATTGGGCTTGGTAACTTCTCACACAACTGTACAAATTCAAATTGAAATCAACAATAGTTATTACCATTCTAGTAGAAATATGTACATGCCCACTTATATCATATATGATCATTTACTGTAATAATTCTCAACTGTCTAGAAATGTGATATTTTCAGGTTTTACAGGGGTATTAATTGAGACATACACTTTTTTTATGATTTTTTTTGCTACCAAGTTGCAACTAGCAGTACGGCATAAACAACAAAATATCAGTCCCAACAATAAAATTAAAATGACAAAACATACCTGGTTAGCACAGGCCAAGATGCGGTCCTTAGTGGTATTCTCTCGGAGCTGATTCTCCATCAACACAACTGCCATCTCACATGCTGCGCACATAAGATCAGAGCCCTTTTCCTTGGTCATTTCTACCACAGACTCAATACCATTTCTGTAAAGTAACCAGAAAAGCAAGCTTGAGATATGAGAAGAGAAATACTCCTGATCAATCAATACTTTCTATCTAATTTTTCTTACTAACCCAACAGAATGTGAACCATCACATGCACAAAGCCCAAGCTTGCTACAAACTTTTGCTGGTGATGTCTGTGTATAAGAATACAACAAATACTAAACAATTGGATGAATGAAAAACTTAAAATACATAATGTTCTTTAAGATCACTATTGGAACAAATTATCTAACGAATGTTTATATGCCTATTTTTTTTCATTTTACATGATTTCTAAATGTCCAATTTCACTGTTCTAACACTTAACTGACTATTATACCCCTGATTTCTATATTTATTGCATTTCTCAACCATTTTTATAGTTCTTTTTATGTAAATGTGTATAAAAATCTATTTTACATGCATGCTTTATTTGATGATTTTGGAGATACAAACTCTTACTGGTAAAGTGATTTCTAAAGTGCAAATTGGGGTACCAGCAGTTCATATGCAGTAAACAATAGAAAATAAGATTTAAAAAAACTGAGATTAAAAAATAGCTAGAAAATAGTAGGAAAATCCTAAAAATACAAAATCAAATATCCTAATGTTTAGCATGAAGTCCTTTGTATGACTGCCAAGTAGCATGACCTGAATCTTTTTGTGGATTTGTCTAGATTTTTCTGAGTCTTCAGAGGTCATTTTGGGGCTGCTAGTGTACCAGTCAACCTCTACTCCATTTTTTTTTGCCTTTTATGCTGGTCACACATATAGGTCATGCTGTATCAGTGTTTGAACACATGTATGACATAGAGTTTGACACAGCACAGACTTAAAGACTATTTTACCCCTCTGATTATATTACTCCTTTACCAGAAATACAATAAACATAAAATCAAAGGTTTACACTTATGGAGAACTTTTGCTTATCAGTTTTATCTGTAATTTATGCAGTCTAGCCCCTGATTTCTATGTTTATTGCATTTCAAAACCATTTGAACTGGTACCAAACTTGTCCAGTTGTGTGCATATACTAAGCTGTGAAAGGGTGGTCATCTAACTCTATACTTGAACCAGCAGCTTTTCAGTGGGGAATTGATACAAACACCTGAAGGGAAAAAATTATTTTATAACAGAAAAACGGCATATGATGTTTGTATGTTACCCGACCTCGATTTCTAATGCAAAAGAATTAATTTCGTGGAGAAAGAGAAAAGTATCAATGGAGAACGGGAAAGTGGCAGGGGCGACCGGGTGTTTTTCTTGGCAACAATTTTGGCGGTTGCAAAACCAATTAATTACGTAGCACAAAAACAAATTTCGGGCAACCAATTAATTTCGTGGAAATTGAATGAATATTTGTCGCAACCAACTAAAATCATGGCAACATGGTTAATTTATTGCATCGATTTTCTTTTTAGTTGCAATAATGGGTAGTTGCACAAATTGAATAGGCTGATTTGAATTGAAATTAAGTACCTTGTTAATAGAGCGTCGATTAATATGCCAAAGGAGGAGGACTCAGGTTTTTGGAATAGTCGGTGCTGGGATGGAGGTAAGCGGAGGAGAAGAAAGGGAAAGAGGAAGAAGTTGAGCGGAGGACGAGAAGGGGAGGAGACAATCAGAAGAGGGAGAACGGGAGGTGAGCGTAAGAGGAAGAGTCTTGAAGGAAGTGCCGAAGGAGGAGAGGAGCTGGCTTTTAGGATTGTCAAGGAGAAGGGGCGGAGCAAGTGAAATGGACATAGAGCGGTAGGGGAGAAACTGTTTTGCATTTTTACCCTTAATAAAGTTAAAATTTTACCACGTGTGTGATACACGTGACCTGGAGGCATTTAGCGACGAGAACATAGTTGCCAAAAGAATTATATTGGTTGCGACAAACTTTTTCGGGCAACCACCACATTTCGTTGCAGTAATAATTATTTCGTTGTAATAACTCCATTCTATTGCAACTAATTAATGTAGTAGCAATTTTATTAATTTAATGCCACTAATTATTTATTAGTTGCAATATTTTGTTGCAAAAGATTAGTTTTGGTGTAGTGTACAAAATTACAAAGATAAATATTACATTAAATTATTGACTATCCTCTTACTGTAAGATTGTAATTGTGTATCCTCTTACAATTAAAATTAATGATTTTATTTTAATATCTATCGTTGTAAGAAAAAGTTTCACCTGACTAGTTAGTTGATCGCACATGAAGATATCTGCCATAAGCACCTACAATTACAAGTAGCCAATCTCCTGTAAGAAAAAGTTTCACCATTTATTCAGTTTTTAGTGCCTGTCTCCTGTAAGGCTGTAGCCAATCCTCTATATTTTCACTCTACAGAGGTGATAATTTGGTAGCAAATGTTCACAAGTAGGTCTGTCTCCTGTCAGCTTTTTTTACTCATATTTTCATGGAAATTAAAATTATACATATATAGTTTAACCTCTCACAATTGGGATTATGCATTTCTAATTTGGGTGAACCTAGTTCAACAGTATCTTACTAGTATATCTAGTACATTCTCAAGTGAAATTTTATTGATATAATTTATATGCTTTCTCAAGAGATTAAATTTGCCTTCAACATCGGGTAGAAATTTGTAACTTTTTTTAAGTTTCATCTAGGTAGAAATTTGCAGTAATTTTGAACATCTGAAATCTAAAGGAGAAGAAGAAATCACTTGTATGTGATCAATCACAGACCTTGCTGAGTTGGGATAAATGCCTCTCTTCGCCAAGGAGCCACCACACCAAAGCAAACATCTAATTTGTTAAGAATATATAGAACTATAGTGAACAATTAAAACAATAGACTGTTGCCCCTGTCAGGCTAAACCTTAAATTGGGAAAGGAGATTTAGAAGGTACACCGTTCTTATTTCTAGATATCTTGTGCTTGGATCAGAATTGAGATGGCACCATATTACAGATAATTGAGTTGACTAGTTGAAATTACAATTATATTTACATACCTCGAGATTGGATCCTCAAATGTTGAAAGGAAAATCTCAGCAAGGTCAACTGCAAACTTGAGGCCTCAGATCTCAGGATCCAGTGAAAATGCATAAAACATCACAATTTAAGTCAATCCAAATCAAAAGCTGTTTAATATAACAATACAAAGGCTGGCAATTGACATAATCAAGACCATGCTCAATTTAAGCCAACCCACTGGGTCAGCAGCAAATAGTAGTTTAACAAGTGCCCAACATGTATATGGAACTCACTGCCAATATTTTATTATTTGAGAAATTAAGAAAAGCAGTTAAGTTGGTTGACTTGACCAAAGAAAAAAAAGACCAAATGCAAACATATAACGGTTAATCCTCCCAAGGAAAGAACATAATAAGTGTATCAGAACCTGAGTGAACTTGGATTTATGAAGCTTTAGCCTTGGAAGTCCGGAAAATGTTCATAAACATGCTATGATCTTGCTTCAGGTAAATAATAAATCAATCTAACAAATACAAAAAAATAATCACATTTTTACCAATCGGTTCTGGTATTGTACATAAATAACAAATAGTTAGCTAAAAAACAAAAACAAAACCTCAAAGAAAGCGACTAAGTGTGAGAAGTACTTATGAGAAGTATTTATCAGCCACAAAATTTATCACCAGTGGAGATTACCAAGAAAGAGACAACACACAACCACTAGACAAGGTACCTGGCCGAAGAACCTCTCTTTCTTCTGAGAAGGCATCTCGCCTCGTCTCACCACACATTGCACGTCTGCATCTGGCTAGCGATCGCCTGAACCGGCCCCACCTGAGCAGCTGTTGATTTGGAGTGGCCTGAACCAGCTCCATCTAACAACCAATTTTCTTTTCTTCTTCTTTATTTTCCTTACTTTTTGTGTGTGCTTGAGGTTGAAGGAATAATATCTCCTTCAGCTCAAGAGCAGCTGCTGATTTGGAGTGGCTCTTTTTGTTGCAGTACAGGAGAAAGAGTTCCTGGACCTTGTCAAACTTAATGTAATAACTTTTACAGAAGCTTACTCATGTCTGGAGTAGTATATATGTTTGATATATATTGGATGATTATTTTGTTGTTTAATTTTTTAGTGCTCAGCTATTTTATACTAGAGTATATAATTGTTCCTTTCTCATGTTTGTAGTATATTTTCTATTTAATTTTTTAGTGCTCGGCTCTTTTATAATTGAGAGTATAGTTCTGCACATAGTTAGAAAATATGTTGTTGAGGAATGTTGCATCCATAGATGTTGCATGTGAATTATTGTTGCTTTATAATACCTCTATTTATTTAGTAAGGACCTAAATTTTATGTTTTCAATTATATGATGTTTCATTTTAAATATCTCAATTAAATATTGTTTGCTTACTGCTATGATTTTCTTTTGTTGAACATTTAAAGGGGCATCTCAAATAAATAGAAACAGTCATATTTCCAGGAACTAAGCTTTTCCAACGGTAGTCTCATGAAAAACATATGTCTAACTATAAAGTAATATAACTGAATCAATAAAATATTTTCAAAAGCATTATGTTCAGCATTTCCATGAGCCTTCTTATAAAATAATATAAACTAGACATATCAAAACATTTCCATGGGCAATGTGCTCCACCATTTCCATGAGCCTCGCAATAAAATAATATAAACAGGCCTAACAACACATTTTCATGAGTAGTCTCATGGAAATAATGTCTCACTGCTTCCATATTATTTTCATGCGCTGGGAATTAGGTATTTCCATGGACTCTCAATAAAATATAGTATTCAGTCTGTAAAAGTATTTCCAAGAGCGGATAATAACCATTTCTAAGGGGAGACATCAGACATTTTCATGCGTTGCTATTTCCATGGAACTACCGCTGAAAATAGTTAAATGTGTCAGCAAATTCAATTTTATTTTCAAGAGCTCTTCATCCCCTTTATTTTCAAGAGCTCTTCGTCCCCTTGAAAATAGAGTATGTTTCCCGTGAAAAAAAAAGTTAAAATTCTAGTGCACGTCCATCATTCTGTCGCTTTTAATTCGTGGGTTTCTTTCTTTTAAACTTTCTCTCTCTTCTCCTCTGCATTTATTATCCTGTTTACCGTTTACATCTTTCAATTTTACAACCTCTTAAGTTGACACATGGACACTACTGTATTTGAAGATTCAAGAAATGAATAAAAAAGTTAGTTGTAATAAAAAAAAAGAGGAGAGATGGTGACTGATATTTGCATGAATAAAGACAAGAGCTTTGACCGGCATGTTCACATGGCTGACTTGTATTGTTTGCTTATTTTCACAGCAACACTACTTGCTAGCTACAATTGTATAATTGGTTTTTTATTATGTCATCAAAGTGTAATTGCATAAATGGTCCTATATATCTAAGCATTTTTTTTTTCTATTTTGTTCCCCATTTTATTATGTCATCAAAGTGTAATTTCAATTATGGCCCTCAAATATTGGGATTTGTATAATAAAAGAAGATTGAGGCTATGGTCCGGTGCATAGCGCAAATTGGTTCATACTATAGATTATTATTTTTGTTTTTAATGTTCTAACGTTCGATTTAAACAGTTCAATATGATCTCCAAATATGGCCCTCAAATATTGGGATTTGTATA
This sequence comes from Carex cristatella, assembly GCA_024447775.1. Taxonomy (NCBI): domain Eukaryota; kingdom Viridiplantae; phylum Streptophyta; class Magnoliopsida; order Poales; family Cyperaceae; genus Carex; species Carex cristatella. The sequence continues at coordinate 656,283 of JAJHPF010000023.1, forward strand.
ACAATGCAATCCAAAGAAAATTGGATTTGTCATTGAAATAGTTAAAAACTAATTAATCAATTGACTTATTTACAAAAATTCATGCCAATTTAAGCATAAACGACACGTAACATATATGTAAATGTTGTTCTAATTTATTACGACTCCTTGCTTGATTTATAGCTATAGCATAAGAGAGAGGAACTAATTAACTAAATCAGTACAGCATTGTCACTCTTGAATATATCTACAAAGAAACGAGTACAGAATTTGATGCCAATTTATTTCTCTTCAATCTAGAGCAACAAAAAAAGGCCCAGCCCAAACCTAAATCAGGGCCCATAATACATTTATCATTTCTCCTTAGAAAGCGAAGCATAAACCCTTCCAGATCGATCATTTCTCACAAAAAAGGCGCCGCCACAAGGACTCGAGCAATTACGCAAGGATCAGCCCTCCTAGATCTCTCGTCGATTCTTCGTCTTCCTCTTCCTCTTCCTCTTCCTCTTCCTCTTCATCTCGAGTGGTGACAAGTAATCTACTCCATAGGGGCCCGCAGCATAGGAATAGAAGTAGATTATTGTTACCACACGAGATGATGAAAGAGTTACGAACGGAAGGAGACAACAAAATCACGTCAAGTGGAGAAGTTATCTGAGGTTTTTCCTAATTTAAATTAATATTACATGTATTAACTTGCTGAGGTTCCTACCATAGATGGTCTGTGTTGTGTGCTTTCGCTCTAGGATTGAAATCTGAGGGAGACTGGTTATGTTTATAGATTGGATCTATGTCTTCTCTGACAGAGCAGATTAGATTCCTCATGCCTGTTGCTCTCAGCAAGATCAAGTGCTTTAGCAGTTACTTTCACATTCTTCCAGCAATGGCTTCCTGAGAAAGTCGGATGAGGTATTTTTCCCTTTCTCTTCCAAATTAATTACCAGAAGCCTACCTACCTCGATCTGATGAGGTATCCCTGATTAGAACTGGTCTTGCATTTCACACAAAGTGAATATCAGTATGTCTGGTACCTGTCTAGGTGTGAGATATAATTGAATTGAATTAACTTACAACATACAAACTTTTGAATGTCCCTGTCCCACTATTGTCAGCAAAGGTGCAACATTAATACCATAACTAATTTTCTATCATCTGTACTGAGAGCTGATTCTTTGCATCTCCGTAGGCAGTTTCAGAGCTGTCCACACTGGTAAAAATTCTCTACCAATATCTTCTCAGATTAGTATTATCAAAAACCAGTAGAGATGGAGATCTCTTGTCGATTCCTCCTCTTTTTTCTCAGAAAACTGAGCACTTGTTCAATATTGTATATTTTGTTGAAGCTGGATAAAGCACAGAGAAGGACAAGGAGGAAGAGAGCAAGTGAACTAAATAGCTGTTAACATTTCTTATTGCCAGCTATGATTAATTTACTATTTCTGTGTTTCATCAAGTTTGAGATAGGTGAAATATGGTGTATCTTCTTTTCTAAACATATAATTTTACATATGGCTATTGGATATGATTCGATCATAAATAATAACTTTGATATTATAATTCTGATCAATACCCATTGGTTGCTAACAAGGAAATGCTGATAAAAATATGACAATATTTATTGCATCTAATTGAAACCCAACAATTTCTGAGATAACTGATAGCTCAGTGTTGTGGCTTAAGTATACTTCATCCAATATTAATAAATTTTAATTTTTTTTAGTTTATCAACTAGTGGTACCCACTTTTTGCAGTGTGCATTTTATATGGTGTGTATTGTCAGTTTATTTTTGTGGGTATATCTATGATAAGATTGCTTGTTGATTTTTATATTGGACAAATTTGGTTTGAGATATTGTTATTGTTTCTGGTTGCAAAAGTTTATGCTGAAAGTATTGATGCTTTGTTTTGTAGCACTGATATGTCATTGTAATTTTGGCCTTATTTTTTTCTTATTTTTTTATGGTCACGTTTTTAATGAAGATTTCTGAGGTTGTTTTCCTAACTGAACCTTTTTCTTTAAAGCAAAAAGGAATTTTCTTTCAAAGTCCTATTCTTCTATTATTTTTGCTAATTGCTGTGACTTCAACAAAATCCTTTACTTTGCTATGAAATTTTCTTCTTTTTTTCATTACCCAGAGTTTATTCTGGAAGTAGATAAAAAGTTTGTTAGATTTTAGTTCTGGTAAGAATTGTGGTATTTTGACTGTTTTTTTCCTGGATAATAAAAGAAAAAAAAAGTGACATTGTTTAGGCTCCTTGCTTGATTTATAGCATAATAGAGCTGAGATCAATTTACTCTTCAACCTACAATGAAAGAGGTCCAGCCCAAAGAGTTGTCAGCCCAAATCAGGGCCCAAATTTCTGGCTTTTTCAGTTGCTTTTCTGGATTTTATAAGCGGATTTCATGTTTTGATTTTATCTTTTAATTTTAAAAATCGGAAGAGGAAACAGTTTTGTGCTTCAGGTCTGATATCTGTTGAACTCTGGCTACAGAGGGACATGGTATGTTCTCTTTTCATTATGAAATTGAAATTGCTACTAGTTGTATGCAACTGTGACTTGTACCGATTGTCACTGTGCACAACTAAGCGATAGGCAAAAAATAAGAGAGAAAAGGTTTCATTTCTTAACAGAATAAATATTATGATTACAATTTTTCTATGCTCTACAAATTTTATAATAAGAGATAAAAGGTTCCACTTCTTACTGGTGCTGTTTTGTACCAGCTCTTGGATTGGTTTCTAAGATGATAAGTTGTATTTTTAATGAGTAAAAGTGTGATTTTAATGTATCTTCATTTGGTACCATTGCATTCTATTCCAAGTGTGCCAAATCAAAGAGTATTTTCGCATTGTTTCTCTTCTGTTGTAGATGAGTTAGAAGAATCACAAGTTAGAAGAATTACAGATCATACAGAATTAGTAACCTCTCTCTACCCATTGAGATCATATGTTGTGCAGGTTTTGGGCTTCTTATCAGGCTGATGCAAGTATTAATTCTGATATACCAAAAAAATCTGGCTTTCATCGAGAGAGGCAGTGAAATCAGAGCGCATAATAAAGGAATCCACTTGGATTCCCTGGTTTGTATGTGTAACTTGGTCAATTTGGAAGAAAGTATGCGAGGATTTTTCGAGGTAATGAAATTCCTTCATGGTTGTTATCTCTACCCATGCCGGCTCAGCATCTCCAAACCCTGCAAGCACCTCTCAAGTAGCACTCCACAATAACAACACCGTCATCACCGAAAGTGAGTTGATCACCAATAACTCTGCACTGATAGCGGATCTGATTGCCGGCTGTTCTGGGTCTGCAATTCCCAACTCTGAATCAGAATCCTAATCGGAATCAGAAGTAGAGATAACAAGAGACCCAAAGGAATTACTAGAAAGCAGGAAAATGCAACTGGAGTTGCTTGCTGATACAAATTTAGACTTATCAGCTGAGGGGCCACAGATGTTCCCTCCTGGGAGGATATTGCACATGGTTGTCCTTCCAGCACATGAGCGGGACCCGACATTGTCAGACGGGGGACCCACTGTTAATGAAGAGGAGTTGGTTGATGTTTATGAGACTCCCCGCGAATTTTATGGTAAGATAAGGTTGGCAAGGAGCATGATAAGAGGCCATTACATGCTGAAATATATAAAAACCTTGCAAATATGAATTGACAAGTTTGCAAAGCAAGAACCAGAAGCAAATTTGTAGCATTTTATGGGTTTATTGTGTACATAGAATAATTAAAGAAAGAACATCATTCCACTGCACTGTGCTTTGAAAGCACAAAAAGAAAACAGAAAAGGATTTACAGTTGCAAATTTGATCAGTTACAAAATTTCTGTGACAATCTTCATTTCTGACAGTGAATTATTGTTTTGGGTACACTGGAAAAAATTTGCCCTTGTTGTTGTACATATCACGACCCAGATAATTTTTTTTAGTTTGATAGATTGTGCATTTTAACTGTTTGTTTTGGGTGTTCATAGTTTGACATGTCATTGGAAGGTTTTTTTAAAACCCAAGTGTATAATTAAATGATGGGAGTCTTTCTAAATAGTTGTAAATTATTACATTATGTAATTTGTAATTTGAAAGTGGTTCTAATTTCATAGAGGATTTGAAAGATTGTTCCAATTTTGACATTTTTCTTCTATTCTGTTGTAGTGTTGACCAGTGTTGTAAATAACGGCATGCGGTCGTCGGACGGACAGGGTGTCGCCAAGCGATTAATTGGTATGCGGCCGATTAATCGGAATTATGCGGATAATTTAACGTTTTTATTAAATTTATGTATATATATCATAATTTATTAAAGATAATTTATTTAACTCATTAAACTTATCGAATAAACTTAATTTAAATTAGTTTTATTATTATAACATGACACTATACTTATTTTTTCGTAACACATAAGCACAAAATAAGTAAAAAGAACAAAAAAACACATGTAAAAAATATTGGATGTATATCCAAGCACAAATAAAACTACAATATATGATTTATAAATCTTATTATCACACACTATCATAGAAAAAAAAACAATGTGAAAAATAAATTTTTACTGGAATAAACAGAAAAAAAAAGGAAATAAAACAGGAATAAATGGGAATAAACGGAAATAAACTGCCGATTAAACGAAAAACGGCCGATTAAATGGTCGAAACCGCAAACAGCTGTCTGTTAACAGTGTGCGTAACGGTGTGGCCACCGTTTTCGTTTAAACGGCTGTTAAGGCCATCTCTTACAACCCTGGTGTTGACATGATATGTAGCCTTGAATGGAATTTATTTATTGAATCATGGTTCAATTTTGACATATTTATCAACGAATGAGTCTATGGTACTATGCATATCACTATTTGGTCCGTAATATGGGTCAATTTTTCATTTATGATATCCTAGCGGTTGATCCGTACTGTTCAAAATTATTTTTATATGAATGTGTACTTTCATACTGAATTTTATATTTTTTAGAATTATTTTACTATTTTCTAAAATAGATAGAATATCACTGTTTTTGGATGATCCAAGAAATTTCAAAATCAAGTTATTTTTGGCCTATCTTAAAAAATAGTAAAACAATTCCAAATAATATTAAATTCGGTCTACAAGTACATATTCATATCGATATCATATTGAACGGTTCATATCGATCATTAGAATTTTAAATATAGAGATATTGATACATATTACGAACCTATCGTGATATGCAAAGTACTATAGACTTGCTCTTTATCAACTATAGAAAGGTATAAATAAATAATTGAATTAGTTTTTGGGTACTTTCGTTTTCAACAACCTAACAATTGATCCGAACCGTTTAAAAATGATTTTCATATGAATATGTACTTTCGACCGAATTTTATATTTTTTTTAGAATTTTTTTACTATTTTCTAAATGGTTCAGAATTTTCAGATCAAGTTATTTTCTGCCTATCTTAAAAAATTGTAAAACAATTCTAAATAATATAAAATTCTGACTGTAAGTACATATTCATATGAGAATCATATTAAATGGTTCGGATCGATTGTTACAATTTTAAAAATAAAAATATTAATCTGTATTACAGACTAACCTGTGATATGCATAATACCAAAGACTCACTCTTTATCAACTATATAAAGGTATAAATAACAAATTGAATTAGCTGTTGGGATTTAGTAAAGTATAAATAATTGTAATTCAACTAAAATTGGACCACTTCACAATTTGCTTTTTCGTTAGGCATCTTAACGTTGCCTAAACGAATTAAGAATCATTAGGGTTGAAAACGGTATGGAGAATATATGATTCATATTTGAAAACTTAGATATGAATATCTAATATTCGAATATCTATGTGGATAAGAATACTGATATGATTTTATGTTTCAATTATCCGTATCCGAATAGTAGATATATCGTATATTTTAATATATATTATGAAAAATTTATGTTATTTAATACTATAATTAGATAAATATTATGAACTTTAATATTTTTAATATTTTCTAATATTTTTATATTATTTTAATAAATATCCAATCTGATCTAGACCTGTATCTATATCCGTCTGATATATTAATATTGTCTTCTAAGTATTTATACATATGAAAGTTAACACAGAAACGACTACAGGAAGTGAGAAATGAGGATCAGTGGAGATCATAGTACATCATTCCTCTTATATTGGTGCAGGAATTTTTAAAATAACGGAGTGCGAAAACTCTAATAATTATTCAAAAGGTTATGCCCCTAATATATCATCCATCACCGAACGCATCCCACAACTAATACAACTCCTAGCTACTTTTGTACTGCTTCAATGCAAATCAATATTCGTACTGCTTCGATGCAAGTAGGAATGAATAATTCGATGTTTAATATACAGAGAAACAGACCCAAACCAAATCAGGGCCCAAATAATCAACAATAGAACTCAAAAGACAACAACCTGCGGCCCAAATTGCATATTGCACCTAGTCGATCGATAGATAATTATTTTATTTTTGGGGTTACAAATGCACATAGGCCCAATCCCGGAACAAAGAATATATACATGATACATCCCTTCTGCATGCGAGTGCATGCTATCAAAAGTGTAGATATAGTTAGTTTGCAAAAAATTTCGAAATGAATTGGTCAGTATTAAAGGCGAAAGATACATGATATAGTTCCCAATGACTAATGTTAAACATTAAAAAGATGTTCCAAAAATAATTAGATGAATAAATGTATGAAACGTAGATATTTGAGGGCTATATAGACAATTTCAACCTTAATCATAAACGTGTGGTAGTCAATTCAATTCCCTCCTACAGTCTACATGCTACAGTCCTACTTGGAGGGCCTACATTATTATCATCCTTTGCAGCATGTATGTGATGGCCAAGGATCTGATTCAATGAATATGCTGAATCTTCAACACGTCAACATCTAGAGATTGGTGTGGCTTGACCTCTCTAGTCTCTACCTACCGCAAAATTATTTTCATATGAATATGTACTTGTAGACCGAATTTTATATTTTTTAGAATTTTTTTACTATTTTCTTAATGGTCTACAATTTTCAGATCAAGTTATTTTCTGCCTATCATAAAAAATAGTAAAACAATTCTAAATAATATAAAATTATGTTTGTAAATGAAGATCATGTTGAATGGTTTAGAATTGTTCAAAATCGTTGTTCAACGATTTTGAACAATTCTAAACCATTCAATATAGAAAATAACTTGATCTGAAAATTCTAGACCATTTAGAAAATAGTAAAAAAAAAATATAAAATTCGGTCTACAAGTACATATTCATATGAAAATAATTTTTGAGCGGTTCGGATCAACTGTTAGGTTGTTGAAAACGAAAACACCCAAAAACTAATTCAATTATTTATTTATACTTTTTTATAGTTGATAAAGAGAGAGACTATGAATATATATATATACATATATATATATATATATATATATATATATATATATATATATATATATATATATATATATATATTGATTTCTAGATCACTTAATATTGAAACAAGTTTTGGAGAGAGTTGAAGAAAGTTCAGAAAATTGGAAAGAAAATGCTAGAAAATGAGATGGTAATGTGGGAAATTTTGTGGGTGGTGGGTAGAGACTAGAGAGGCCAAGCCACAACAATCTCTAGAAGTTGGAAGTGTTGAAGATTCAACCTATTCATTGAATCCGATCCTTGGCCACCACACAGGGGCAGAACTAGAAAATATTGTTAGGGGTGACTAAAATTTAAAATGCACAAATTAGAGCCAGTAGAAATTGAACCCATGCTCTCCACAATCACAACATAAGCTCCTACCACCAGACTACAAGTAAATATGTGATATTTATGAGAGGGGCTAGAGTATATAAATTGTTCCAAAAAAATAAAATTCAATAAAACTTTGATATACATAACTAAAATTTTAAAATTATAAGGGTGGTTTAGTCATCTTTTGAATGGCTTTAGATCCGCCCCTGCCAGCATATACATGCTGCAAAGGATAATAATGCAGGCCCTCCAAGTAGGACTGTAGCATGTAGACTGTAGGAGGGAATTGAATTGACTACCGAAGGTGAAATTATCTATATACCCCTCAAATATCTACCTTTCAGACATTTATTCATCTAATTATTTTTGGAACATCTTTTTAATGTTTAACATTAGTCGACATTGGGAACTATATCCTGTATCGTTTGCCTTTAATACTGACCAATTCATTTCGAAAATTTTTGCAAACTAACTATATCTACACTTTTGATAGCATGCACTCGCATGCAGAAGGGATGTGTATATTCTTTGTTACGGGATTGGGCCTATGTGCATTTGCAACCCCAAAAATAAAATAATTATCTATCGATCGACTAGGTGCAATATGCAAATTGGGCCGCAAGTTGTTTTCTTTTTATTTCCATTGTGGATACAGATATGGAGCGGATATCAAATATATCAGATGGATATAGATACAGGTCTAGATCAGATCGGACATTTATTAAAATAATATAAAAAATATTAAAGTTCATAATATTTATCTAATTATAATATTGAATAACATAAATTTTTTATAATATATATTAAAATATATGATATATGAGGAGGGATCCATTTACACCACTTTTTGGTGACACCAAATTACATCCTACATTTTCAAAATTTTCAAAGTCTAAATAGTCGATCCAAACCGTTCAACATAATCTTCATATTAAAATGTACTTGAAGACCAAATTTTACATTTTCTGAATTTTTTTTTATTATTTATTAAGTATTTTTCAAAATCATTGTTTTCAGACCATTGAATTTTTGTACCCATCTTAATAAATAGTAAAAAAAATTAAAAAAAATATAAAATTTGATCTGCAAGTACATTTTAATATATCCATCATGTTGAACTGTTTGGATTGACTATTTGAACTTTAAAAATGTAGGGTGTAATTCAGTGTCACTAAAAAATGGTGGAAGTGGATCCCACCTCATGATATGAGGGGTATATAGATAATTTCACCCTTAATCATAAACGTGTGGTAGTCAATTCAATTCCCTCCTACAGACTACAGGCTACAGTCCTACTTGGAGGGTCTACATTATTATCCTTTGCAGCATGTATGTGGTGGCCAAGGATCTGATTCAATGAATATGTTGAATCTTCAAAACTTCAACATCTAGAAATTAGTGTGGCTTGACCTCTCTAGTCTTTACCCACCACCCACAAAATTTCCCACATTATCATCTCATTTTCTACCATTTTCTTTCCAATTTTCTGAACTTTTCTTCAACTCTCTCCAAAACTTGTTTCAATATTAAGTGATCTAGAAACCAAAAAAAAAAAACGTGATCCAACTTTACTTTAACCATGGCTGAGGCGGCTGTTCTAGCCGCCTTAGGGTGGCTAGTTTCCCCCTTCATGAACAAGCTATTCAACAAAGCATATGACCATCTCGGCACCATCGACGAAATGTATCATTAATTAGTTAGGTGGGAGTTATAAGTGTGTTTTAAATTTAGTCAGAAAGGGTGGTTGTATACAGTATTTTAAGCTATGATTTGTCTGGGGTTATAATTGTGTTTTGATATTATAAAAAGTAGTTGAGAGTTATATTAATTGTAAGGAAGCATTTATAGGTTGAATATGGCCATATAACATCTAAAAATCAGTTTGTAATGAAAAACTTCTGAATTAATACGAATTTTAAATATACATACTAGATCATCATTAGTTTGAATATAGTGCAAGCCATCACTACTACAAAAAAAAACACTTCCTACACTGTATCTTATACATTGATTTCCTCTATTTTATAAAAAATCGTGTATGAAATATAATTTTTCCAATGTTCAAAATATCTGTAAGAATCCTAAACGGATATTAACTTAAAAATCGGTGACAAATTGTTTGAGGAAAAAACCGTGTGGAAATGAAGGAATTGTACACGGATTTTTCATTAAATATCCGTGTAGGAATGGTTAGAGAGCTACACTGATTTTTTATAAAAAAAAAAATCGTGTAGGAAGAGTTATTGTACACAGATTTTTTGCTTAAATAACAGTGTAGAAGGCCTTAAGAGAGCTTCACGAATTTATAGTGAAAAATCTGTATAGGAAGATTTTTTTAGGGTTTTGGTTACATAAAAGGCCTTCTCCTTCCAGTGCCGTTTTGATTTCATAATACTCTCTCTCTCTATATATATTGAATATTGGTCTGATTTATGCGCATAGCACAGCTGGGATCTGAGATCTTTGAATTTATTATTTTCTCCTCTTTATCTTGCTAAGATTAGCCATGTGTGTGTGTGTGTGTGTGTGTATTTCTTTCTCTAATTTTCTGTTACTTATTATTACTTATTATTGCTTATTTAGGTCATATGTAATTATTATTGCTTATTTCTCTTTTATTTTTCTTTTCGGTTTTGTAGGGTTTTAGTTGGTTACTGTCTTCTTCGCCTTGGTTGGTTACTGTCATCTTTGCCACCCTCCCTTCGTAAATTCATATAAGATGCAATAATTTTTTGTCTTATGAAATTGATTTTCAGTAGTTCGTATAAAAGCTATACATATTCAATTAATTTTATGTATAAATTTTAATTGAGAATTTTTATTCTCTATTATGTATGTATGCACATATATGTTGATCCTTGTATTTTTTATTAGAGATGCAATACTGTTGGAGACCTTTAACCAATAGACATCATGTCATGGCTCACATGCAAACTCCCTTTTTGATATGTTGGATCTAATACAACTTAGTATGTATGAAATTTCGTGCTAGAGTAGATCATAACCATGAGTTTTGACAACATGAGCCCAACTTATAAATTTGTGAAATTTGGCCCAAACTTTGATCACATTGTTACTAAGTGGTAAAGATATAATTTTTATACAAACATTGTATTAGATCTTGAGGAGTGTATGTTATGTGTTGGATCACATGAGATTGCATGTACAAAAGGCTATATATATATATATATAGGAAATTGCTAATATGCTACGCGTAGCATAGAGACCTCTGTGCAACGGCTCAAAATTTGAATTATCAAAATCCTAACGGTCGATCCAAACCGTTAGATGTGTTCTACATATTGAAATGTGCTTGGAGACCAAATTTTATATTTTTTGGATTTTGTTTACTATTTATTAAGCCACTTTGAAAATCGCTGATCCAACGGTTTCACTGTTGGTTAAGCCACTGTTGGATCAGCGATTTTCAAAGTGGCTTAATAAATAGTAAAAAAAAATCCAAAAAATATAAAATTTGGTCTCCAAGCACATTTCAATATGGAGAACACATTTAACAGTTTGGATCGACCATTAGAATTTTGAAAACACAAATTTTGAGCCGTTGCACAGAGGTGCTCTTAGCTACACGTAGCACCGTAGCCCGGTCCCATATATATATACATATATATATATATACATATATATATACATATATATATACATATATATATATAGACATATATATACACACACATATATATATACATATATATATACACACACATATACACACACATATATATACACATGTATATATACACACATATATATATACACATGTATATATACACACATATATATACACATGTACATATACACACACATGTACATATACACATGTAGACATATATATATACATATATATATACATATATATATACACATACATATATATATACATATATATATACACATACATATATATATATACATATATATATATATATATATATATATATATATATATATATAGGCAAATGCTTCCATGGACCATAAGGACCTATATGTAAAATGAACATATTTTTATTTTCAAGTTCAAACAGTCGATCCGAACCGTTCATCTTGTTCTCCATATTAATATGTGCTTGGGGATCTCCAAGCACATATTAATATGGAGAACAAGATGAACGGTTCGGATTGACTGTTTGAACTTTAAAAAAAATATATGTTTATTTTACAAATAGGTCCTTAGGTCCATGGAAGCATCACTCATATATATATATATATATATATATATATATATATATATATATATATAGGTTTTGGCTAATATGCTACGCGTAGCAAAGAGACCTCCGTGCAACGGCTCAAAATTTGAATTTTCAAAATCCTAACGGTTGATCCAAACCGTTAGATATGTTCTACATATTGAAATGTACTTGGAGACCAAATTTTATATTTTTTGGATTTTTTTTACTATTTATTAAGCCACTTTGAAAATCGTTGATCCAACGGTGGCTTAACCAAACAGTGAAACCGTTGGATCAGCGATTTTCAAAGTGGCTTAATAAATAGTAAAAAAATTCCAAAAAATGTAAAATTTGGTTTCCAAGCACATTTCAATATGTAGAACACATCTAATGATTCGGATCAACCGTTAGAATTTTGAAAACACAAATTTTGAGCTGTTGCACGGAGGTGCTCTTTGCTACACGTAGCACCATAGCCCTGTCCATATATATATATATATATATATATATATATATATATATATATATATATATATATATATATATATCTGTGTGTGTGTGTGTGTTGCAAAATGCTATGTATATACAAAATGCTATATATTTATTTTTGTAAAAGACTATGTATATTCAATCTAAAATATATAATTACTGGCTAGCAAAAGTGAAAGCTAGCTAAAAAACAAAAAAAGGACAATCCTACACGGATATTTAAGGAAAATCCGTGTAGAAAGATGTTAAATAAATAAACCGGGTTCTGCAACCTTCCTACACGGATTTTAACTAAATATCTGTGTAGGAATATTTTTCCTACACGGATATTTAATTAAAATCCGTGTAGCTCTCTTGCGGTCAGATGTACTTTGAGAGGTTTTCTACACGGCTCTTTATGAATAATCCGTGTAGGATTAGTATAATCGTACACGGATAATTATCCGTGTGTAAAAATTGCATATTCCTACACCCTAAGATTACAAACGTTTTCAAATTCGTGTAGCTACTTCATTTAAAATCCATGTGCAAACTATGTTTTTGTAGTAGTGCATGTATTACCAATAAATTTTGAATCATATTAATATATGGTTCACATTAATTACTGAATTATATATAATTCACACTTCATTTTAATAGTACAAGATTTATAAAATTTTGGATCATAGAAAAAGAGCATGAATATTTTTTATTTATTTGTCTTGTTTGATTTGACGAGGCAAAAAGCCTTTTCTCCTGGCGCGCAGCAAAAGTTTTTGGATGGTCCAGCGCGCGGACTAGAACGACTAGCAGTGCTACTGGCAATAATAACTTCATTCACTAGTGCAGTAAATGAGACCATACATGAATATGTAAATAAACAAAATTGCACATTAACAGTGTGTAATTGGAGGAGGTGCTTGCGTGATAAAAAGCTCATACATACCCACACGGTCTATTAGTTTTGAACCGTGTCCAAAAGTCATGATTATTTGTACACGGTTTGTTAATAGCCTAAAATACAATTTCAATACAAAAATGCAAGACATGGGGATATTTATGGTATATAAGAATTGGACATCTTTCCAATAAAACTTTAAAACATATTTTGATTTTTTCAATTTAGATTGTAGTAATTATGAAGTACGAAAACTAGCTAAGCATACAAGACTTCATTGTGTAAACTCAAATTCGAAAAGTAATCAAAATTTTGAACTCATTCATTCCGATGTTTAGGGACCCACCCTCGTAGATTCTTGCAATGGTTTCAAACATTTTGTTACTTTCATAGATAATTTTTCACGATTAACATACCTATATTTATTGAAGTTTTTTCTTACTTTCAAGATTTTTCAAATCTAGTTGAAAATCAATATAATACAAGGATTAAAATTCTTAGAACTGACAATGGGACGAAATTTGCAAACCAAAAATTTTCAAGTTGTTTGAAACTAAAAAATGAATTATAAATCAAACAACTTGTGTTTATACCCCCATAACAAAATAAAATTTCCGAAAGAAAAAATCGTCATTTACTTGAAATGACAAGAGCACTTATTTTCAAAGCAACATTCCAAAGATATATTGGTCGGATACCGTTCTCACCTCAACTTATTTAATAAATAGGTTGCTAAGCATAGTCTTAAAAAATAAAAGTCCTTTAGAAATTGTTTATCAAAGAAAGATACTTTTTCATCACATAGAGGGTTTTTGGATGCACATGTTATGTACACCAAAATAAACGAGATAAATTAAATCATACTTCTATTAAAACTATTTTTCTAAGATAGTCATCTAAAAAAAAGTTATAAATGTTATGATCCTATAAATAAACATTTATATATTTCTAGAGATGTAATATTTTTTGAAAATGAACTGTATTTTAAAACACATAAAAATGATATTAACACTTAAATTAGTTCCAATGATTTTGTCATGCCTATATCCAGTAATCAAATTGTTGAGCAAAAAATTGTAGGAAACGAAGAAGAAGGAAATAATGGCGAAAATGATAATACTCCTCAAAGCAAAGCCGGGGAGGAATAAAAAGAGGAAAATATTGAAGATGAAAATGTTGAAGAAGAAACTATGGTGAGGAGGTCAACACGTCCTAGACAACCATCCACAAAGTTACGAGATTTTGTAACCTATAATGTTCAATACCCTATTGAAAATTTTATTTCATATAAAAATATTTCAAAAAACCACTATGCATCTTAGCTCAATTTCCAAAAATGGAAGAACCAAGAAATTTCGAGGAGGCTATAAGCCAACCGATGTGGTGCAAGGTTATGAAAGAAGAACTTCAAGCCTTGAAAAAAAGAATATATGGACCAGTGTACCATTACCAAAAAAATAAAAAATAAACCCGTAAGATGCAAATGAGTTTATAAAATAAAATACCAAAGTGATGGCATCATAGGAAGGTATAAAGCCCGGCTAGTTGCCAAAGGGTAAACCCAAACATACGGTATTGATTATCAAGTGAGATAATGAACCGCTAGAGTATTATCATAGAAAGACTATACATTTTAACCTTGATTATACTTTTGACTTAGATTGCAAGTATATAATCCTATCGCGTAGTATTATCAGATATCGATCCACATGGATAGTATATTAAGATCTAACAATTTTTACTTTGTCAAGGTCGGGTTTGTTGTTAATTAGGGATTTTGTTTGTGTTATCTTAAATTAATTAATTAAAAGTGAATTAAAATACAACCGAAGTTGTAGCAAGTTTGAATGCGGTGGCGCTACAGGTGATCGGCAGAGTATAAGGATTATCTAGGGTTCAGGATGACCTATGAGTCTTATATAATAATCTATTCAGACACTAATCCAACCTGCATACGGTATTGTCACTATCCGTAGGGCGACTTGGTATTATGTTATGTGTTATGTTTAGATTTTTTAATCTTTCGATTAATTTTTGGACTACCAAGACTAAAGTATTTTAAATACAGAATTATATATTTTTTTTCTTATACTACTCCATAGTTGAAATATCCCAAATCTCTATGCAACCTCTCTCTCTCTATCTCTTAGTGTTTCGGCGCCACTTATCTTAGGGTTTCACAAACCACATTATTGCCCAGGACCCCATGCCAACGAAAGTTATGTAGAAGACTTTGAAGTCTTCAAAGGAAGTTATAATCTTATGGGAAGATATTTGAAGAACATCGAACAACCACCACAAGTATTTTCGTCAAGTTGCCAAAGTTATAATCTTATGGGAAGATATTTGAAGAACATCGAACAACCACCACAAGTATTTTCGTCAACCTTGGCAACTGGTTGGATAATTAAGATTCCTGCAAGTGTTATCTCAAGCCATAAATTATTTGGTTTGATTTTTTGTCATTTTGAAATTTCATCAATCCTATTGTGCGATTTTGAATTATAAAATTCGCTTGGTATATGTTTAATTAATTATGAATACAAATACTATTATTCGCTCAGAATCCGTCATTATGAGCTTTTGTTAATTAATATAATTTTGAAATAAAAAAGTTCCATCCGCTGCAAACTCGATCAGCTAGGTACCCGAATTTGGATACATTCACTATTGTTATAACTTAATACACTATATTTGTGGATCGATACTCTGATTACTCTACGCGATAGGATTGTGCACTTACAATCTAATTCGATTGGTATATACAGATCAATACCTTTCTACTTAATTTGCAGAGTATTAAGAGAAAGGTAGCCTCAAACAGTCATGGTGTTATGATCTAGAGTATAATAATTAGGAAAAATTAGAAAAATATATATATATATATATTTGAGATAAAAGAATAGAATCTAATGGAGATGTTTAGAATAATTAATTAGATGGATAGATGGGAGTATAATAAAGATGCATTAATTAGTTAGAGACGTTTAGAAATGTAGAAAGAGATGACTAGTCTAAACTTATCCAATGCTTGGAGGACTTAATTGAATGTCGATTGGGGTTTTAGTTGAGAGTTAGTATCTCCCAATCAGTACTTGAGCTCATAGAAGAAAAAATCAGAATCGGAATCGGAATCGGTTTTTTGATCACGGAATTGGAATTGGGTGAATCGGTCAGAATTGGCCGAATCGGATCGGAAACTCGGATTTTTTTTTTGTCAGAAACTTATTTTTATATAAAAAATAAATAGAAAAAAAATTGATAAAATAGGAAAAATATGATAAGTACAAATATTTTATGTCTTTTTACATTGTTCTTAGTTCTATTTATACAAAAGAGATTTATTTCCGTTACCAGACCTATTAAGTACCGTTTGCTACTGTTTTTATTTATGCTATGTCTTGTACCAACGTACCAAGGTATCTTTTTACTTTATTAATAAATCTAGAGTTATGCTTGGTACAATCTGAACCTTTGATCAATGATGAGAATTAATCTGAGATCATCCATTCTTTTCAACACTTTAGTACTGGGTACATTTGGGGTAGAGTACATGCATGATACTGTCCTTAATGTACAGTGAATAATTCTAGCCCAATTCCCCCACCTATCCATACTATTCATTCATATTACTTTGTCTTTATATTGATAAAATTGTGTTCAAATAAATCTACCAATAACCATATTTCAGCATTTTAATTTTTTTTAACACCATATGTTGCATAATTTAGCTTGAGCAGAAACTGTTCAGCCGCTGTTTGCAGAAACTTTTGAGTCGCTGTTTATACTCTTTAGGTACTAAAATCTATATCCTAAAATATCTGTAGCTATTGTGAAATCATATCTCTTTTATATGGTCTAATTTCCAATCATTATTTATATACTAGCTAATTTTAATTTTATTAATTCTAATACAAGAATTATTATACTATCAAATATCCCGTTATTACAAATTGCAAAGATACCCTCGAAGAAAAATATATAATTATGGTAATTAACCAATTGGAATTATAAATTATTCAGAAGTGAGTCACAAATTTCAGTACAAATTTCAACGCTACACTTTTATATCTAAACAAAATTGCTGCTGTTTTTTTAATATCAAATTACGACATCAGATACAAATGTATAATAATAAATTATGTTCAATAACTTGTTTTAAAAATTATGCAAAACATATCATAAAGTACATAAATTGAAATACTTTTAAGCAATCCAATCACCGTTAAATGACTTGTTTCAAATCATAGAAACAGAATAAACTTTTTAATGGGAAAACTTCGATCTGCTGCTCGATCAATATCCGACGAATTCAAAGCTTTCATAAAAAAAAAATAATTAACTCATTTACCATTGGCAACATTATGAAGAATTTTTTTTTATGAACCATAAATAGAAAAATCAATTTTAGAGAACCAATATGATTGTTTGGGTTTTTATAAAAACTACAAAAACTAAGTTGCCAACTCGGTCTGGACCTTTGTTTTCACCACAGACCGAGTTGGCAACTCTAATTAGATGAAGTCTCCAGGTTCGACATCATCTTCGTGTACAAATTGTATAAACCAGCCCCAATTAGATGAAGTCTCCTTATCTACAATTCCAAATGCAATTGGCAGTAGTTGTTGTTCTGCATCATAAGCGCATGTCATGAATAGTTTCGCTTTATACATGCCGGATAAATGTCCGGCATCTACACTTATAACTGATCTGAGATATATCCAGCCTTGAATGCATGGACTGAAAGCCCATGCCACGCTGGTGAAAATATGGACACCCATACGTGTAGATGATTCATGCTCGATTATGTATTTTGTGCCTGGGTTAGACCTCTGGATTGCACCGAGCAGAGAAGGTAGCACTTCGTAGGCTTTTTTATAAGAAACAAATAAATCAGCAATAGCCAACTCCCTCCCTCTCCAAATCTTGTTGTATGAAGGCTGAACCATTGGGTACTTACCTCTAACTGCAAAACGACATGCTTTTACTGACATCTCAGGTCCTGATCCAGACCACGTTTGATTATATCTGCAATCATCCTAGCAGTAATCTGACGACAGTCTACTGTACAAGCAATACTGAAACAATTGTGCTCGTATGGGTTTCTTGCAATTGTCAACTTTCCAATCTCAGTGGTTTTTGCATATAACCTCCATGGACACCCCTCCACTTTACATATAACAACATAGCCACTACAATTAGTCAGGATTTGTTGTAATTGTAAGTTATGCTCCATGGTAAATCCACCTAACTTGGTTTTAAGTTCGGCTTTGGACTCGAACATCTGTCCCACCGAAAATAAACCGTCGATTCTGGCTGTATAACCAAAAAATACTTCAGCCTTGTACGTCATCGGCACATTGTCATTAAATGCCGAACAAGGATGCTGCAATTCCCGATTAACAAAGGAAATAGACGATTGCCACTCCTTTATTACCTCTTGAACCCTAATCTCAGACTCAAAGGTGGTTCAGATATTTTTTGTGAGATCTGAGAATCAAATTGCCGACATTTTGACGAAAGGTGTAACAGAAACAATGTTCAACAACACACTAGACAAGTTAGGCATGACAGATCTTTACATGCCAACTTGAGGTGGAGTATTGGCATGTGTTGTAGAAGATCATGACCTGGATCTGATGCAATACCATGATAAGGGTAAGTCAGAATCAAGAGTGGAAAGAAAATATTGCCTGGTATTAGGAAAATCGTGTAGTGCATGGTTGGAAAGATATGGGCTGTGCTCTTGAATTTGTTTCTATGAATAGAATTAGGAAATAATCTTGTGTAAGATTTTATATTCTGTTTTTTTTATTAAATCTCTCCTGAGTGTCCTTAGTGAGGATAACTCAAAATTATAATACAATTCAGAAAGTAATAAAGAAGAAAGAAAGAGGGTTTGGAGAGGAGGTCGTAGGTACTATACTGGTACCGAACCTCGTTAAATTTGTGTGTTTGAATCTTGATTTCTATGATTGCTAGTATTTTAAACAAGCAGAGCCTCATTCTGGGCTCGTAGGTCAAGCAGAGCCTCATCTCTCTATATATATATATATATAGAGAGATGGGCTATTGTGCTTTGCAATGCATAGGCACCTTTGTGTATTGGACCATAAATCACCGATTCAAAGTTCAAATGACCGATCCAAACCGTTCATCTTGTGCTCCATATTAATATGTGCTTGGAGACCAAATTTTACATTTTTTGGAATTTTTTTACTATTTATTAAGCCACTTTGAAAATCGCTGATCCAACGGTGGCTTAACCAAACAGTGAAACCGTTGGATCAGCGATTTTCAAAGTGGCTTAATAAATAGTAAACAAATTCCAAAAAATGTAAAATTTGGTCTCCAAGAACATATTAATATGGAGCACAAGATGAACGGTTTGGATCGGTCATTTGAACTTTGAATCGGTGATTTATGGTCCAATGCACAAAGGTGCCTATGCATTGCAAAGCACAATAGCCCATCTCTCTCTCTATATATATATATATATATAAGCAACTGTGTACAACTGGAATAGGATATTTAAATTGCAGCTCCTATATAAGCTACTCCTATATAAGCTAGAGCTAGCAAATTATGGTCAGTGTCAACGACGGAGGAACGTGCCCTTGACAGGATCTTAATTAATTCAAGATAACTTGAAATTTTGGTTTTGACGTTATCATTAACATTTTTTTAAATGTCATATATACGTACGCAAATGGATGTTATTATCATTAATTAATATACATAGAGGCGAGCTGAGAGATATATAGTTAAGAAATGAAATCTCGGGTTGAGGGTTTGAGATCGATGATCAGGATAGGATGGAAATGGATGGACCACAGCACAGGACGACTTACAATCTTAATTAATTTTATTTATTTACTTACTTGTTTCTCTCAACTTCATCCAATTAAGCTTGAGAGTTGACACCAGCTCCAGCTGTAATTGATTTTATTGCTTTAAACGTTTCTTTCCGTCCTTCCTCATATCTACCTTACACAAATAATTATAAACAATACCTACAACTAGAGTCGATGGATCCAAATTAATCGATCAGCAGCTACCTAGCTTCAATTTCGATTCTTTTCTTTTCTTTCCAGAAAGCAAATTAATGGATCCCGTTCCTACTACTAATACAGCCAGCTTTAAGGAGCAAGTGACAATGGTGCTGGATAAAGGAGAAGAGATTCTGCGGGAATTGTCCACCAAACACATGTCGGATGTGAAGCGTCTGATTGAATCCATCAACGAAATCCAACGCAAGTCGAGCACTCTTGATGAAGCAAACCACAGCACTCTGAAGGCATCTCTGCGTCAAGCAAGAGAAATCGCCTACGAAACACAAGACATAATCGAACATCTTGCCCTCTTTTCTGAGAGTTCCAGTCGCAACTTCCTGTCCGTCCTCAAATCCTCCATCTCCTTTTTTGTGGCTCGCCAACAAGCCTTATGCCGGCTCAACACCCTCCAAGCTCGGCTCAACACAATCAAGCAAAGATTGATCTCCTCAGTGACCAACTTCACCGACATGGAGACACCAGCAAATGCAACACGCTACCGGATGGATGACCACGAGCTCGGTTTTCTTCTCCCAGAAAACACACGCACCAAGCTTATTGGTATGAATGAGCCCAAGAGGAGGCTGATCAGTTGGCTCTGTGATGAAAGCAACGAGAGCACAAATTTGAAGGTGATGTCGCTGGTCGGAATGGGTGGTTCTGGCAAGACCTCCCTCCTAATGGATGTTTATAACAATGAGAAAGTCAGAGGTCATTTCGACTGCCATGCCTGGATTATTGTGACACCTACTTTCTCTAGCAAAGAACTCTTGAGAACCATGTTGAATCAGATGTTGGAGGAGAGTTTGGACCCGTTGCCCAGGAGCATTGATACCATGGATATGCTAGAACTGACTGACATGATCAGCCGGTATCTCAAGGACAAGAGGTACATCGTAGTGTTTGATGATGTATGGACCTCTATTTTGTGGGATGATTTCAAGCTGGCACTGCCTAACAACGGACGTGGTAGCCGGGTCATTTTTGCCACACAGTCTGATAACGTGCCATCCACGTTTCCACCACCGCACAATACCAAAGCCAATGTCTACAATCTCCCTCTATTGTCAAATGGAGATTCTTGGTCTCTCTTCTCCAAGACGGCGTTCCCATCTAACAGTTGCAACGAGTCCAATTTCCCATCCGAGCTTATTCCCTTTGCTTTGAAGATTGTTGCCAAGTGTCATGGTCTCCCTCTTATGATCGTGGTAGTCGGAGGCTTGCTATCAAGGAGAGCACAAACCACTGCAGCCTGGGAGAGCTTTCTTCACGAACTAAATTGGGATGAAAAGCTGGGTCCGAAAGTCGTTCATGTTTCGACAGTCTTATGGTTAGCCCATAAGGAGTTACCATACCACTTGAAATCATGTTTACTGTATTTCAGCATGTTCCCGAGGAACTATGCTGTCAAGCGAATGACTCTTATTCGGCTGTGGGTGGCCGAAGGGTTTATAGAGAAAGAGGAGAACATGACTCTGACTATGGAGGATAGTGCCGAAATATACTTGAACGAGCTCATCGACAGGAGCATGGTTCAAGTAGCAGATTTGTATGGTTACGGGAAGGTAAGAAGCTGCAGAGTCCATGACAGGATCCGTGACATCCTTCTCGTCAAATCGGAGGAGGAGAACTTCTGCACGCTCTCTCTCTCTCAAGGGAGGTTAAGAAGATTGAGGAGGGCACTCGGCGGCTATCCATTTTTGATGCAAGCGATGAATCCCTGCAAAACATCAACTCATCCAACCTGCGTGCCTTGTTTCTCTTCGGATTACAAGGCATAATAACCATACCTGCCGTGTTGAAATTCTTCTCTGCATTTAGACTGATGAGAATACTTGACTTGGAGGGTGTACCTGTCGAGATCTTTCCAGATGTCTTATGCAGTTTGCTCCACTTGCGTTATCTCAGCCTGAGAAATACAAAGATCAGTGAGCTACCAAAGACCCTGAAAAAGCTGATACACCTACAAACTTTGGATCTCAAAGGCACCTATGTTGCCCAACTACCTCCACAGATTACTGAGCTTAGAAAGCTACGTCACCTTCTAGCATACCACTATTATACAGGGCGCCTCCCTCCGTACTACTATGCTCTTGGTGTGAAAGCACCGAGAGGGATAGGGGGGCTTACGAAGCTGCAGAAGCTAACCTACATCGATGCAAATGGTGATGCACAGATACTTAAGGAGCTGTCTGGCCTGACACAGCTCAAGAGGCTTGGTATAGTCAAGTTGAAAAAGGAGGAAGGTGAGGTGCTTTGTTCTTCGGTCGAGATGATGAAGGAGCTTCTCTCTTTTTCGGTAGCATCAATTAATACAGATGTATTCCTTGACCTGGAATCCATGAAGTCGCCCCCCGAAAAGCTTGAACGGCTTTATTTGAGGGGCCCTTTGCGGACATTACCTAAATGGGTCTTCTCTCTTACCAGACTTGTGAGGTTGCATCTCAGGTGGTCCAAGTTGGAAGAGAATTCACTTGACCAGCTTCAAGATCTGCAACTAATAGAGCTTGGCCTTATTCAGGCATACGAGGGAGCTAAGTTGCAGTTTAATGGAGGATTTACCAAGCTCAAGATGTTAGATCTAGATAGGCTAACCAAACTAGAACAAGTCAACATCACAGAGGCAGCGATGCCTAACCTCCAGAAGTTGTACATTAGATCATGTACGGAATTAGTTCAAGTGCCAAAAGGCATCCAGCAGCTGACAGAACTCAAAGAGCTCCACTTATTTGACATGCCTGCTGCGCTGATCAGCAGCATAAATAACAATCGTCATAGAGTTATCGGCCATGTTCCTGTTGTCCGTTGTTACAACAACCACGACAGGCTTCCCAGCATTGATCTCTAGGTAGTAGGGACTGCTTCTGAGGGAGGAAGAACCAGTCATGTGGCCAGCAGTTTGGGTTCGATTCCCATCAGACTCAAACTGAGTGTGATGGGTTCCATAGCAGTCCGATACACTTTAAGATCTGTGCAATGTGCTTTAATATCAGTGTGCATGTATTTTAAAGCTGATCGGACGGTTATGGAACCCATTGGACGCAAATTTAAGTTTGGGACCCAAACTGCTCTCAATTAATCATGTGATGCAATTGATCAAGCACTTTCTATATTTATATTTTATGAATTATGATTTATTTCTTACGGATCATTAATTTTCTGTTCTGTGCATATAGTTATCTTTCAATAGCACAACTGTACACATATGAAACTGTACATACTAAACGTAATGTACAGTTGTACACTGCATGCTATATTTCTATATGGTGGAATTTATGTATGTGGAGTAATTAAATATGCATGGTTCGCACACGACATGTAAAATTTAAGGGCTTTCTGTATAATCAATATATGTGAATACGGATTTGTAATGCTAAAATCATATTTTGTCCTGTACATATTAAATGTAAGGCTTTGTAATGATAAAATCAAATTCTGTTCTGTACATATTAAGTGTAATGTATACTGTATGGTAGAATGTTTGTATGTGAAGCAAAATTATAAAATATGTATTGTTTGCACATGACATATAAGGGCTTTCTGTATAATCAATATATATGAATACGGCTTTGTAAAGATAAAATCATATTCTTGTTTCTATATGATTTCGTTATTTGTTTTCAAAATATATGTTTGGCTACCTTCTTAATTATTCTGATAGAAGTTCCTGTCGAACATCCAAATTGTCTACATAAAATAATTGTTTTAATTAATTTGTTCATTTTGTATTTTTCGTTTCACTGTAGGTATGTTTGGTTGCAAAACAAGAATAGTCAGAGTAGTCATATAAAAAATAGTTATTGTTTGTCTTATTAGAATAGCCAAATTTTAAAACTCTTAAGAATAACTTATTCTAATAAGACAAAAAGATTGGATTCACTATTTTAGCTATCCTAACCCAATTAACTAAACACCAAATAGACTATTCCGAATAACCTCTAATCCCAAAAATAGCCTATTCTCAGTCCAACCAAACATATCCACATATGTTTATTATTAGTTCTGGGTCTTTTCTTATAACAAACTTTCATCATTTAAGTGCTGAGTAAACAAACTCATAATTAATTTCTATTAGATAGCAAATCAAAATTTTCTCCTCATTTTAAAGTATGGTTCCTCAAATTGAACTGAGCAATGTTTCAAGTATTGATGTAATGATATATGCAGCTGGCATATGATCTATAACTTTGTTTTTCCATGATGGTAATTTTGATTCTCTTAAGTGGCTCATTTTGGTTTTTGAATCGCACTGTTTGGCACGATGTACCATGCATTGGTATCAAAAGAATTCCATAACCATCTTGGGGAATTAATGATTGGATGATAAAGAAACATTTGACGGATCGATAATTAAGATCAGAGAACGTGCAAAACCTAGCTTTGAATAAATAATCAATGATTGCTACAATCAAATCAGTATTATAGGCTTGTAGAGTAGCTAGATATTATTTGATTAGAACTTAACAACTACTTGCTTTGCTGTAAGAATATTCTTCATATTAATTTAACAAGCAACCAGAAGATGGAAAGAAAAGCAGCAGAGTCAACAAATTAATTAATTAAGAGTTGCAAAGAAAGGTGAGAATGACATAAACATAACCCATTGAGGCATTGAAGAAACATTCTAACAGGAAGTTTCAGCCCAATCTAGCACCCGTTTACTTTAAATTCATCTTAGATACAAAAATTGAAACTGCCAAACAAGCATTTACCTTTACAATTTTTTCATTTTTAAGAAGAGATCACCTTAATCATCGCGTGTTTGTGTGTTGTGTCAGAGAGAGAGAGAGAGAGATGGTGATTCCCATTCCAGGCACGGGCATTGAAAGAAACATATCCAAAGTGCTTGTATCAACCATAATTTATTGGGTTGAATTGTTGAGCGGACAGCACACATGCATTGACGAGATCCGGTACACATACGATCGCATGAAAGCATCTCTGAAGGACACTCATGGAGTTGAACCGAACGAGACGCTTAAGACAGCAAGGATACACGGAACAGAGGTAATATACCACATTGAAAATCTTCTGGACAAGTCCGAGTACTACATCGAAGGTCGCCATTGGATGGGCCCGCTAAGCTGCACCCTCAAGTACCTCTACAACATCACGCACACCTGTAACCTCTGCAGCATAGCAAAGGAGATAACTGAGATCCAGAAGGTGGTGGCACCTATACAAGCCCTTCTCAACGAGTACACAAGGACAGGTGTAAGCATAGTCCAGACTGGTAGGCTGGAAAACCGCCACATGACTCCCGTGCTTAATGATTCTGATTTTGTTGGCATGAACGAGCCACGGAAAGCACTGCAGAAGCTTCTCCTCGACGGAAAAGATGGGCTGAAAGTGATTGCGGTTACTGGGATGCCCGGTGCTGGCAAAACGACCCTGGTGAGCAAGGTGTACGAGGATCAACAAGTGAAGAGGCATTTCAACTGTCGAGTCTGGGTCCAACTTGGAGATTCCTTCACCATGGAGCAAATGTTGCTGAGCTTAATCACCAAACTGCACGCTGAGTCAAACAGGCCCCTTCCAGAAGAGATCAACATAATGGAATGTTGGAAACTTGCTGACGTCATCATGCGCTACCTTGAAGAGAACAGACAGAGGTATGTGATTGTTTTGGATGGTGCATCAGAAAGGAATCTAGATAGAAATCAACTAGAATTTCTTTTAAACTATGCATTTCCCAAGGATAATAATTGTTACAGCAGAGTTGTGCTAACATCCCGGGGCCAGCAGATTGCTAAGCAATTCTTGCCGGAAGATCAAATAATAGATGTTGCAGGTTTAAATATGTCGGAATCGTGGAAACTATTTTGCAAGAGGGCTTTTGGATCAAAAACTGATCCTCTTCCTCAAGAAGCAAATGAATACACCGCCAGAATCAACAACCTCTGTCGTGGCTTGCCCCTTGCTATTTCGGTGTTGGCCGGGGTTCTGAGAAAGGAGTTCCGCAATTATAATGAGATCATTACTGGAATTGAGAGATCTAGAACTCTTGGAGTTGCTACAGATGTACTGAAATCCTGCATAAATGAGATAGCTGAAGAGAACCTAAAGAGCTGTCTGCTCTATTTCTGCATCTTCCCTAGGAGCTTTCCTGTTACAGCCAACAACTTGATCCGCATATGGTGTGCTGAAGGGTTTGCAAAAAACGAACAAGATGCAAAGAGTTACCTAACCATGCTGGTTGAGCGAAACGTTGTTCAAGCAGCAGAGGCCGACTATTATGAACACAATGGAGAGAGGAAAAAGAGCTACAAGGTGCATGATTTGGTGCATGGGGTCTTGCAAGTCGAAGCTGAGGAGGTGAATTTCGGTTTGAGTACTTCTATGAACCATCTGCCCCGAACTTATAGAAGGGTCCGTCGACTGTCTGTAACTGACACTCGATGCCCAGTCCCATCGAAGATAAACCTTTCCCACCTCCGTTCATTGCTTATTTTCACAAAAAACACACTTCACCTCCATACCATATTTTCTAGCATACGATCGCTGAGGGTCTTGAACTTAGAAAATGTGCCAATTAAAAACATTTCAAAAGAAATGTTAAAGCTGACTCATCTCAGATATCTTAACCTCCGTAACACCAATATTAAGGAGATCCCTAGTTCCATAGGAAACCTTCGGAACTTGGAAACATTAAATCTTAAAGGGACATATGTCAAAACATTGCCAAAGGAGATGCGGAAGCTGAAAAATCTTCACCATCTCCTGGCATACCGCTACGAGACATTAAGATATACCGAAGACCCTCGCCGCCCCGACAAAGTTTTTGGTGTGAAAGCACCTAAAGGAATCCACCAGCTGAATCAACTTGTTACTCTTTCGGTAGTTGCAGCGGATGACAATGGTATATTTATTAAAGAACTAGCAAATCTCCAACAACTAAGGCGGCTGGGAATTATGGATTTGAGAGAAAAAGATGGAAAAAGTCTTGGTGAAGCACTTAAACAAATGGATAACATCTCCTCTATATCGCTAACATTGAAGGATAAGGAAAAACTCAATCTAGAAGATCTTCAGCTTGATAAAGATGCTCTGCAAAGGCTCCAGCGATTATACCTAAGAGGAGAGTTGAAAGAAGGGTTGCCTGACAAGTTTGATAATCTTGGCAACCTGGTACGATTGCGGCTGAGTGGGTCGCAATTACCCCATGAATCTATCAATGTCCTTAAGAATCTACCCTGCTTGGTTGATCTCTCGCTTATCCGAGCCTTCAACGTGGCAAGGTTGTTGTGCCAAGGCGGATTTCCACGTCTCAAGGTACTAGACATTGATCAATTTGACCAGTTGGTAGAGATGGAGATTTCTGAATCAATGCTGCAGCTTACCAAGATGATTATAAGGAGTTGTTCCTGCCTTCAAAGGATGCCCCTGGGCATTGAGAATCTCTCGAATATGAAGGAGCTCCACTTGTTTGAAATGCCGAGTAAGTTTGTGGATAAGTTGAAAATTTTTGGCGAAGATGGAGAGAAGGTTCAACACATAGAGAACAAGTGGTTTTACAACGACGGCATTAAGAAAGAGCAAGTAGAGTCAGCATATACTGATGCACAACAATCAGGGTAAAATAGCTTGTAATCATATGTAGTTCCTTATCTTAATACTCTGTTTCAAAATTTCAGATCTTATCATTTTTTCTACTCAAATGCATTAATTTCTCCTGACAGAGTCTATGAGACGGCATCAGATTCAGAAGGGGAGAACAATGACAATGAGCACCACAATGAAGAAATTACTGAGGGATGAGGGCACAGAATGCACAAGAAGAATCATCTTTTTGTTAGAGCATATTATTTCTGTACATCCAACAACCATCACTACTGTATCTTACTGTATCTTTGTCTTTATTTTCCATTTCCCTTCCTATCTTCTTAATTTTCTTGCACTGCCATTTCTGAATGCCTTGGATGCATCTTGTGGCATGTTATACTGCTTCAAATTTAATAAGGGAAAATTGGATCATAATACTTGAGCCTTATTTAGTTATTTTCTTTTAATTAGCTTTTAAATGCCCTGAAAAACTAATTTTTTAGGAGAAATTTCTTAATACGTGTTTTTAGGAGAAAGCCCTGAAAAACTAATTGTTGGTATAAAACTACTTGTGGTGGTACAGAAATGAAGAGTTTGAGAATAAGACAATGTTTATTCAAAATTATTGTGTTTTGTTATATTCCTCTGATAAATGGTTTTTCTGGTAAAGGTAATTACAAAAGCTGAGTTTAGCAATTAAGGCTCAAACGATCTGCTAAGTCTCACCTGCTGCCTTATCTCCAATAAGAAAGCTATATTCCAGTAAACTGAACAACCTATACTTTTGAATTCTCCTTTATTATGAAATTAGCACAAACTGGAAAGCAAAGTAGACCAAAAGACAAACTTGAAACTATCCAATGAAGATTATATAAAGAAAAGAGTGAGGCTATGGTACATTATTGCAATGCGCGGATCGGTCCGTACATTGGATTCATCTTTATTTTCAAAATTCAAATAATCAATCTGAACTGTTCAACATTATTATCATATGAAAATATACTTGGAGATCAAATTTATATTTTTTTGAATTTATTTTAATATTTTAATCATAGAAATTCACTACTCTCGGATGGTCCAGAATTTTTTTATCAAGTTATTTTCTCTATAAACTACTAGAGCAAGTAAATGCATTTAAATTCTATCCTCTCTTCACAACAATCATGCTCTATCGTTTTACTATTTTATCAATGAATATTTCTTCTTCATTTTTTCACTGATTCAATTGTGTTTACAAACTTTTCGCTATCAAATTTTATATCAATTCATGTCGTATAAGTATAACATCACAATTAAGAAAAGTTTAGTACAATTAAACCAAGGGGACTCAATTGACCCACCAGTGCCACAGGTAACAGCAAAACTATCTTACTAAAGTAAAAAAGAAAGGAAGGTGTTAAAATCAATAGAAATCTAGTTATCTAGTTATTCATAAAAGAGCCAATACCAGTGCCAGGTAAATATTTTAACAGAGCTGTTTTGGCTTCATGCAGCGCAAGGACTATGGAACTAAAACAGTCCTGCATAGAGTTCGTCCTGCGCTGCATGAAGTCAAAAGTACTCTGTTAAAATCATTATAGCAGCGAAACTATCTGACTAAAAAGAAAGGTGTTAAAATGAATCAACAGAAATCTAGTTATTAATAAAAATGAAGCTGTCAGGCATCAAATCGGCGGAGAGTTGCCACGACGACTCCATCTGGGCTGCGGCGTGGGTCCCACCCAGCACCTCTCGCCCCACCTCCCTCCTCCTCACCGGCTCCCTCGATGAGTCCGTTCGACTCTGGCACTCCGATGATCTCTCCTCCGCTGCCCCGCCTTCTCGCGGCCACTCGCTCGGCGTCGTCTCTCTCGCCGCCCATCCCTCTGGCTCCATCGCAGCCGCCACCTCTCTTGATAGCCTTGTCAGGGTTTTCGACGTCGATACTGCTGCCTCCATTGCCCTTCTAGAGGCTGCGCCATCTGAGGCCTGGGGTTTGCAGTTTAATCCAAAGGTTACTTCTTTTAATTTACCAGTACCAGTGTCAGACCTGAATGCAACTGTATCAAATTCTACTGTGCTAACCATAATATGACAACTTAATTCTGCCAGGGCACTCTCTTAGCTATAGCAGGAGGTGGCAGTGCGACAGTAAAGCTATGGGACACTGCCACGTGGCAACTGGTAGACACAGTGGCAGTGCCCCGGCCAGAAGGGGCCCGCCCTGACCGCCCAGCACCCTCTGGTATCCCCACTGGAAACTTCATTTTGGCTGTTGCCTGGAGCCCAGATGGTCATCGCCTCGCTTGCTCCTCTTATGATGGTTCTGTTGCGGTTTTTGACACTGCACGTGGCAAGTTGCTACACCATCTCTCAGGCCACCACATGCCGGTACTGTCGATTATCCACTTGCTTGCTATAAAAGCTTTAGGCTTGCAGACAAAGTCAAAATCTTTTTCTCAGCTTAATTTTACTCTTCTTGGTCCAAAGTGACGTTCTATTTGGATCATATGTACCCGGTCCTGGTTTACCCTTTTTTTTTTTGGCAGAGCTATGCAATCGTTTAACAATATCCTGCTTGTTTGCATTGTTCTATTATTGGTATTTTCCCTTACTACATTACTTTATTAACACATCACTTTTTTTTTTCTGAAGAAAGGTTGATAGCAGCCCAATTTATTATTAACATTCTACTTGTTCATCAACCTATAACCAAAGTTAACTATATAGATCCTATAGCTCTAGACCCTTCAATGTTATATTAACTGGAGAAACTCATTGCTTTTGATTCAAAAATTAGTCAAGCGGACTCGGAAGATTGATTATACTGGTCTTGTATTGGTAACAGGTGCGATCCCTTGTCTTCTCCCCGGTTGACCCAAGGGTGCTCTTTACAGGCTCAGACGACTCACACGTGCACATGTATGATGCGGATGGGAAGAGCTTGGTGGCGGCCATGTCGGGTCATGCAGGTGGGGTGTCGAGTGTCGATGCAAGCCCAGATGGTGCTGCACTGGCAACGGGATCAGCTGATCGGACAGTGCGACTGTGGGATGTGGGTATGCGGGCAGCAGTGCAGACAATGGCTAATCACACAGATCATGTGTGGGGGGTGGCGTTTCGGCCAGATACCAGTGGGGCTGGTACCAGGGCTGCTGGCCGACTGGCGAGTGTCTCTGATGATAGGAGCATCTCATTGTATGATCATTCATAGTTGTTATCTTTTTTCTTTTTTTGTTAGACGACTTTTTTTTCTGTTAGAGAGCTGGTTGTTGCACGGATTAGACTGTAGGGATTTGTATCCAGATGCTAATTTCTGAGTTTGATTATGGAAATGTACGTTAAATTGAGTTTTTAGGATCAGATGCTAACACCTTTCTCAGGTGTGTCAGGAGAAATGTGCTTGTTTTCGACTCTGTTCTAATATTTCTTTTTGTCTTTCTTTGCAAGGGTTCATTAATTCCTACTTCCTTTTTTGCAAGGGTTCTCTATAAAGGGACGATTTAATTCGTCACTATTTGTGGGTTTATGGTTACTATATTTCTTTTTCTTGTTTATTGATGATCCATTTTATTGTTCCCTCTTGTCCATTGATGAATGCTTAATGTGAACTGTTGTAACTAGTTAGAAGTAGGCACCATTTTTATGCAAAGCACATACTAATATTGGATTAGGATACATCAAGAAACTGCGTTGCATATGTTATTTGTAGACTGCACAGATGGAAAATGTTCAGAGCATCCCTAATTTGTGCATATTGTTCAAATAAACTGACAGCAATCAATTAATAACTGCATCAAACACAAAATTGAAGGAGAGGAGATAAAATAAAGAGGAAGAAAACTGATGCAAATAAGTAAATAACCAAGTTGAACAAAAAAAATGATGGCAAACTTCTAAACTTCATTACAATTTGCAAAAGAAAACTAAAACTTAAACAAGACATACTTAGTGTTTCTAAATGAAAGTACAAGATAATTAAGTAGCTAGACTTGAAATTAATTGAAAAGTGTTACACAACACTTATGCAACCGGGACCCGAGCAGGATGCGAAATGGGGTCCATGAAGCGCTTCCAGAACCAGTGTTGTTTCCAGACACGGTCGGTCATCTCGTCAATGGAGATGCCCTTGGTCTCGGGCAGCAGCCAGATGGTGAAGAGCGCCATGATCACAATCCAGGCCGCAAAGAAGAAGAACACCCCCGCCTTCATGCTGCACAGCATTGACAGGAATGCTTGAGCTATCAAAAAGGTGAACAGCATGTTTGAGCTCACCGCAAACGCGTACCCGGCCGTCCTCGTCTCTACCGGGAACGTCTCGCTCGGAATCAGCCACCCTAGCGGTCCCCATGACCATGCGAAGCTCATCACATACAAGCACACCAGGGATACTACTGTGATTGCGATCGGTTTTGACAGGCCACCCGTGTTTGCTAGTTTCCCCATCAGAACTCCGCCTATAGCCAACTGCGTCAATCAAATCAAATCAAATCAATTCAATTCAAATCAAAATTCAGCTGTGCTTACATGAACGGAATAAAATGAAACCAGACCAAAAATAAAGATACCTGAGTGAGGAGCATTTGACCACATGCCTGCAAAAGAAGCGCCTTTCTTCCCCACCTATCAACAACGAGAATTGAAACAATGGTCGACCCAACATTAACAACCCCTGTAATGACTGCCGACATGAGGGAGGCATCGTTACGGAACCCGATAGTCTGGAAAAGCACTGGTGCATAGAACATTATGGCATTGATTCCAGTGAATTGCTGGAAGATCTGCATGAAAATGGCAATAACAAGCTGAGGTCTGGACTGACGCTTCATGAGGTTCCTGAAGGGGTGTTTGACCTTGCGCCCCAACTCGCACGCGTGCACGATCTCGCTATACTCAGCCTCAACATTCTCAGTCCCTCGTATCTTTTTTAGGGTGTCATGGCCTTCCTTCTCCTTACCACGTTCAATGAGGCTGGTGGGTGTTTCTGGTAAGACCAAAGAGCCGAGGAGCAGAAGCATTGCAGGGATTGAGGCGAGGCCAAGAGAAACTCTCCATCCCCAGGGATGGATCTTCTCCATGAAATAGTTGATGAGGTTTGCAATTAGGATGCCAATCGTGACCATGAGTTGGAATAGGATGTTTAATCCACCACGATATTTGACGGGTGCAATCTCAGATAAGAAGAGCGGCACTGCCTGTACATATAAATGCATGTCAATACATAGAGATATATATATATATAATTTGATTAAGGAAAGAAAGAAAGAGAGTGAGAGAGAAGTTGACAAACTTGGTTAGCAAAACCGATGCCAAAGCCAAGGAGAAGTCTTCCAATGATGAGCATAATGAGGTTTTTTGCGAAGGCATTAAGAGAAACACCGACCAAGAAGACAACGGAAGCAATCAGCATAGTGCGCTTGCGGCCGTAAGAGCTGCAAACTCTCGAGGCACCAAAGCTGGCAACGAGAGCAGCGAGGTAGAGAGAGGATGTGAAGAGCTGGAGGCCCTGATTGTCATATTTGCAGTAGTTGTCTTCATGCACCTGGTGCTTTTTTACGTACACTGAGTGGAAGAACTTTACCAGAAAGTCGTCCATAGCCGTCACGCCACCTGTACATGCATGTATTATATATATATATAGTGTTATAAATTAATTACATATATAATATGTGCCGTAATTATTAATTGATTGGATGCATGCATGTAAGTACGTACCCGATATGCCGATATCGTAGCCAAACATGAGGCCTCCTGTGGAAGCAACAATGCAACATAAAATCACATATTTATTCATTCTCCCATCAAACTCTGCACCACCATCTCCTCTTGTGCTTGAAACTGCCATTCCTCCTGCCATCTCTCTAATTCTCTTCTCTTCTCTGCTCTTCTCTTTAGACAAAATTAAAACTACTTGAGAACTCTTCCTCTGATTCAAGTCCCATTTATACTGATGTATGCAGGGTCTATAATTATCTTCACCAATATAGTCGACTAAAATTAATAAGAAACAAAAAGAATTATTTTTTCCTGGGTAAAAAATAGTATACTAATTGCAGTAGGCTTCTAATTAAATTTCTTGCCTTGCCCAATATTGATGTCTCCTCTACTCAAATTAGAGCATACTAGTAATTAATTAATTAATTAGGTGTTTAATTATGAGAGTTATTATTAACACCATATATATTCATAACTTTACACTTGATAGGAATTAAGTTTTATTATTAGAGATTGTCTGATTAAATTAAGTTGGCAGTTCGGATTTGATCAAAATTCTTCCACATATAGCACAAGGGTCAAATATAACAGGTAATGACTAAATATAGTGAAATTGCTTTTAAATAGTCAAGTACATGTTAGAAAAAGAAAATTAAAAGAAAAACAAAAAATAACTCGTCTTAATTTGTATGTGGTTTTTTTCTTTTTAAAATAAAAGCGTTTTCTGAACACTAATTTAATTTGTTGGCGTCCTCTGATCCATTCAAAAGTATAGCTTCGTATCAATTTTTAAAGGACTATAGCACGTCAGGATGGATTCAGAATTTATGCCAGGATGATTGAGGAATTGAATTCAAACCTATTAACTAATTTGATTCGAATAGCTTGATTAAGTTCAAATCCATGAACTAATCGAATACTAGATAAAAAAAAAAAACAAAAATTAATCCTTATAACAAAAATCGTTTCTTATATGATAAAAAATAATAATATGATAAAAAAAAAAACAATAAAATAATATACTTTTACATTTTAAAAACAACAAAAATAACAATAGAAAACAAATTTAATTTCTAGAAGTGACAAATTAATTCGGATCTATTAAATCAAAACTTTTTTAAAATCCTGAGGGCAACTTTTTCGTGGATCCGCCTCGTGCCTTGATGAGAAGAAGGGGTTCGATTTATAACGTACACTTGTCATTTCTAAATCCAGTTGCTCAGTATTTTCTACTTATAAAACAAATTCTAGATATATGGCACCTTCAATCTCTTGTTTTTT
The DNA here is from genome assembly GCA_024447775.1 of Carex cristatella. NCBI lineage: Eukaryota > Viridiplantae > Streptophyta > Magnoliopsida > Poales > Cyperaceae > Carex > Carex cristatella. The sequence continues at coordinate 691,145 of JAJHPF010000023.1, forward strand.
CAGTCTCAATTTGTGTTATATGTATAGTCAACATGCGATCTATCTCTTTGGAGACAATAATATTATTATCAGACCACTTCCTTCCTCTTTTATTATATAAAAATATAACGTACTGGCTTATCCTTATTCCTTTTCATACCAAGCCCTGAGATCTAGTGCATGCATGTCAACTGCATTTTGATAACCAATAGTAATTTTGGCATTATTTTTTTTTTCCAATGATAAAGGAATAACTACGTACCATCTGTGATTGCAGTACCAGAAATTCCTAATTAACTACTTGATGAAACGAGCATAAACAGCTTTGTTACCCCCACTTTACAAGTATATATAAATATCCAACCAAAAAAACAGAGTATATAGAGAGAAAATTAGATAGATAATGATGGCTAACACCGACCTAGCAAAATAGATACATACTACTCCTCAAAGAACCCCCCAAATATTCAACTCACCTCTATGTACCAAGATATATCGAGCAAAGAAAAAATGATTTTTCTCAAAAAAAAAAAAAAGGAAGAACAAGCAATGTTTCCTCATGAAAGCATGCTAAAGCTCTCAATAGGATCCGACTCATCTAGCATAGCTGCTGCCTGGAAACAATCTGCAGCGTCAGATGCTCTACCATCATCTCCGTGGACCATGCCTAGGTAGTACCAAGCAGCACAGTTGGTGGGTTCCAGCCTCAGTGCGTCAGAGAGGAAGCTTCTCGAAACTGGAAGGCTTTTGGCACCTCTCTTGGAGAGCAATGCGCCTATAGATACCTTGCATGGTGCATGGTTCAGGTCCATGGAGAGCCCGTTGGCATATGAGGCTAGTGCGTCGTGGACCGACTCTTGTGCTTCATGCATTGATCCTGACATAAAATGAAATTCCAGATTTATTTTTCTTTGATAGATTAAAAGTTTTTTTAATTTTTTTGTTGCAAACTAAACCCCCACAACTTCATATTTTCTAAAATATAAAGGATGCAACCTCTTCTTTAGAATTTAAGAATACATTTATTCCATGTCAAAAAAAGCGACAGACTGAAAGACAATGGGTTTTATTTCACAAAAGCAACCCAACAAGTCAAGAGGCTTGATTCTAGTAGCTCGCCTTATTTCCAAAAAAAAAAAAAATACCAAACAACATGGTGAATGTTTGGTTCAAGTATGAGAGATGACGGATGATAATATATATACGAAGACATAATGCGCATATTGATGACCTATCCACATCACAAATATTAAGTATTATTTTTGGATGAGATGAAACAAATACCTATTAGTGACATTGTATAGGGATGGATCCCTTGAGAATGAAATTAAATATTTTGCAAACCAGTATTAAAATAGTTCCTGAAAACCAAAAGATAAGTTTACTGTTGGCTTGATGGATATAGATACCTTAGTTATCAAAGTTTGTGCAATTTAAGTATCATTTGATTGTGTGTCAAGGGTGGACAATTAAAAAACTTGAAAAGTAATCGTTCGATGAATAGTAAAGCATGCACCACAAAAGACATCACTTTTAGTGACATGATGCATGTATCATTTACATTGTGCCTATAAAGTTGAACTCATGTTATAATTTACTATCCACCAGTTGTAGATATGCATTGAAGCAATGATTAAAAAAATGTAGAAAGAAAGAGACCTCGTGTGTGGAGGGAGGAGGCAGAGAAGGGCTTGAGAGAGGTCGCTTTTTGCAAGCAGACCTCAGCATCTCTCCAGTGTGACAGCTTTGCATATAGATTCGCCAGATCCTGCCACACTTCATCTTCACTCACCTGTTCATTTTTTCAATGAGTTAGCAAAGTTCAGAATTCCATATAAAGTACATAAACCAAACAGCAGTAGAGTAATTTATACATTTGACAAAATACTAAGCCCTTGCAACAATGAGAAACAATTCAATTATAGACACCATAGAATTTGGAAGTGCCTCTCAAAAGAGATGACTAAAGAAATATACCTCTGTACCATTCTTCAAACCAGAAGCTGACTTTCTCTGAGCCTGTACCAGCGCAAGCAACATGCGATATGCCTCAACAGCATCCAATGGCTGAGATTGAGAAACTTTCAGCTTAGCCTTAATTCTAAGCAGCGGACCCTGGTCCCACTTGGCAGTCTCATCCAAAGCTGCATCTGCCACCACCTCCGCCTCATTGTACCTGCCCTGTGCTGACAAGACCAGTGCAAGCAACCTCCACCCTTTAATAACAGACCCACCCGTCAGATCAATATAATCCTTCGCACATTTCAAAGCAGCATTTATGTTTCTCTGCTGGGCATACTCCAGCCCCAGGTCATACACCGGATCAGGGTTTCCTTTCTCTAATGAGATTGCTTCACTAAGGGAGTTCAAAGCTTCAGCCTGAAGCGAGGACCGCTCGTGGTCTGACGAGGCCAGTTTTGCACTTTTACCCTGGCACCTTCCTAAATAACGCAATGCTGTCCCCTTTAAATGGTCGTCTGTACCTTTTTCTGATAGTTCGACAGCTCTCTTGGCATACTGTATACCTTCTGAGGCAAGTAAATGATTACTTCCGCATTCACTACAAATTTTGGCAGCTAATAATAAAGCAGGCATGTTATTTGGACTTTCATGCCTGTTCAAGCATTTCCTCAATAAGTTCAATGCAGCTTCATTCTGACCCGACCCACTATAGCACAGTGCCAGTGTATACCATCTCTCGGTACGTGGATATGTTCCCGGCCAGAGTTCCTCGAACCCCTGCGCCAACACATTAGTCTGGCCACACAGTGATAGAGCAAAGATCAGGTGCTCCATGACAGCTGGGTCCCACTTGGCCCGGCCGTTGTACCACTTTTTCAGCAAAACCATCAGCAACAGAATTGCCTCTTCTAGGTTGTTCTTCGGGACAAAGGAGCCCTCAGACTGGTACGCTAGGCTGGGAGGGGTGGCTTCAACCCCACTGTACAAAAGAAAAACAGCGAATCTTTTCTGGATGCGCGCAAGACATTCATCATCGAGATTCCACTGACTGAGGAGGGCCCGCCTGTAAGAGTTTAATGCATCAGGGTAACGTCCGGCTTGTTTGTGCAGCTCAGGTAAGAGTTCAACAGCTCGGCTGACGATTTCTTGGAGCTTTTGATCCACCATCACGTCTGGTATGCCATGTTGAAATATTTTCTCAACAGCATCTAGTACCGATTTGCATTCTTCGGCTGCCTCTGTAGCATGAAAAAAAAAACTCACTGATAAGTTATCTTTATTCCATTAATGACATCAGCTGTATTATGTTTTTCTCGCATTTTCCTTTTTGATATCTTCTTTATGTGAATTTATCATGCAAATCACTTAGCAAATACCTACATTTATCAGACTCAGACCTACCAGCTGAGCACAGCACTCATACAAACAAATACTTGTAATTATTTTCCACTGTATTTCTTTTGGCAGGAACAGTATAGGTGACTAAGCAGCAACCATTAAAACTGATGAAAAACTCTTAGTACAACATCTACATATGCAACTAACATGGAGCATTTTCTCACATTTGCAAATATCACCACACAGACATTCTCAAAAGTTAATATGGGGAGAAGGAGAGATGGAGAGGTATATACCAGTGGGCCTGCCGAGCTTTTGGAGTGACATGGCCTTCAAGTAGATGGCCTCAAGGACGAGGCTAGCAGCGTGTTGAGAGACGGAGCTGGAGTTTGGAGGGTCAGAGTTCTTGCGGCCTTTGCGGGGAGCGGGGCCAGCTTTGAGACTGTCGGCAAGGGACGACTGCAAACGCTGCACGGCCGCATGTAGATCGATGCCGTCGAACACCCTCAGCGCCGCCTCCACGTTCCCCCGTTGGTACTCCAGCCTCCCCAGCAATGCCCGCGCTTCCTGCATCAAATTTATTAGTTAAAGCATCATCAAATCAAATCAAATGAAATCAAATCAAATGAAATCAAATGAAATGAAAGAAAACCTCGTAATTGAGAGAGAGGCCTTCACGGAGAGAGGACTCAGCCTCGAGAATGTTGCCTTCGTCGAGTTTGGCAACGCGGGCCTCGGCTTCTAGAACCTTCGCCTCTTCTATATCCGATGCCTTCAAACGGAGGCCTCCATTCTTGGACACCACCAACTCCACCTCCACCTCCTCCTGCTCCCCTCCTCCTACTTCCCCCTCGAAACTTCCCATTTTTTCTTCACCAAAACCAAAAATCAACAAAAATTAAAGCTGATCGGAGAAATTGGAGGCGATCATAGGAATGAATCCAAGTTAAATGCGGATGAAAAGAGATCGATCTCCTCTCTTCTCCGTTGGCATTGGCATTTGCATTTGCATTTGCATTGGCCTATGAATCAATCAATCAATTCAATCTCTCATCGCTCGGCGCTTGCTCGATCGGTACATTTTTCCTCTCTCTCTCTCTTTTCTCTCTCCTCTGTATCTGCGCCGGGTCCGTCTGACTAGGGAAAAGGGGGTAATATTTTAACAGACTAGTTTTGGCTTCATGCAGCGCACATACTGTAGAATCAAAACAGAATTGCATGTGGTTAGTGCGCTTCATGAAGCGAAGAATGATCTGTTAAAATATCTACCCGTAAAAGGTGTTTGATAATTTAATGCTGGCATTTAATACCTGCATTAACTATTTCCCTTTGCTTAATAATAATTGCCCTTTTTGAGGTCTTCGCTGCAAAAGTATTTTATTAACGGAGTAGTTTTAGCTTCATGCAGCGCACGAACCGTATGCATCGTTGTTTTAATTCTATAATTTATAAGCTTCATGAAGCCAAAAATGATCTGTTAAAAGTTTTAGCCGTTTTGGGAACAACAAATAAATAAATAAACAACAATAAACAAAGTACTACGCATCCTTAATCAGATACTACGACTACCGACTACGTGGTAGATGGTATGCACACGACAATCCGATTTTGTTATTAATAGAAAAATAAAATAAAAAATATCGAAAATAGAGTACGAAATTAAAAAATTTTGAAATATAAGTCAAGCGTTATAGACTATAACGTCCAAGACACTATAGCTGAATATTATAGTCTCTCTATATATATATAGGCAAAGTCTTCTATGGACATAAGGACCTATTTGTAAAATGAACATATTTTTATTTTCAAAGTTCAAACAGTCGATCCGAACCGTTCATCTTGTTCTCCATATTAATATGTACTTGGAGACCAAATTTTACATTTTTCTGAATTTTTTTACTATTTATTAAGATGGGTACAAAATTCAATAGTCTGAATTTGATATTTTTTGTACCCATCTTAATAAATAGTAAAAAAATTCAAAAAAATGTAAAATTTGGTCTCCAAGCACATATCAATATGGAGAACAAGATGAACGGTTCGGATCGACTGTTTGAACTTTGAAAATAAAAATATGTTCATTTTACAAATAGGTCCTTATGTCCATAGAAGACACACTCTCTCTCTCTATATATATATAGCAAGACATTATAATTCGTAACGTTCGGCTATAATAGTTTTTTTTTTTTTTTTTTGCTTCAGTTCTAACTATTACTGTGGGATTACTTTTAATAAAAACACTGTAGTTGGACGTTATGGTTTATAACGTCCAGCTATAGTTTTCTATTATTAAACATAACATTCTTTCTACATTTCAAAATTTCCATAGAATCTTACCCCATTATCAATATTTTTTATTTTTTTCTATTAATAAAAAAATAGGCATGACAATTGATTGTTATAAATTTTATTTAATATGAAAGAAAAAAAAAAAAAAAAAAAAAAAAAAAAAAGGAGAGCTGCAAGATGCGCATTCTTTCCCGTGAATAGCAGTTATTCGTGGAGCTGCTCTTCACGCAAACACTGTTTTATTATATTCTATTTAGTTATTTCTCAAGATGTATAATTCCGGATTGCATGTAGTCATGTATAATTTGACAATTTATATGCTCTTAATTTGATAATGTGGTCATGTATATTTCTCAAGCTGCTCTTAATTACTTTTGTAATTTCACAATTTTTAATCATGTATAAATTGAAATTTAGTTTAATTTTTTAATTTTTATATAATTTAGCCCTCTTTGCATGTAGTTTAGCGGTTAGAATTCTAATTTGTTATTTTAAAGACTTGATTTTAAGTTCCGTGCATTTTAAATTTTAGCTCTATATATAAATTTTCTTAATTCGTCCTTTATAATACAATATCTTTCTTAATTAATTCCACTTTCACTGTCAACAAAAGGAAGCTGTTTGTTTTTTTACTTTATTTATTTGTCTTCATTTATTTTATTTTAATATTATATTTTGTTCAGATAATGTCTTATTTGAGATTATTAGATCGTTTTACATCCTCTCAAATAATATGTTTTGAGGAAATTTCAGGTACATATACCTCCTTAAACATCTCGAAATTATACATTTTCTTTCAAAAATTTGTAATATCATACTTATTTTTTTTTAATTTCAAAAACTCACATGTTTATCCAACTTATTATCTTTCCTATTATAACTCATTTTAAATTTAGAGATTCCATTTTATTCTTTATTAAATATATATGTGTGTGTGTATTATGTCAGAGAAATGAAATTATGAAAGTATGATTATAGCGATCTGAAAATAAAAACTATTGCCATTTATATGTTCGGAAACCTATTTGCTCTAAATAGAAAAGGTACATCAAAAGCTATGTACACAAATTTACGAAAGTATGGTTACAGCGACTTGCAAAATAAAGAGTAAAAAAACCCAGCAAATGTGTTATTTATATACTTATGACGTTTAGATAGTGACATTATTGAGAAATGGTTAATTTAACTTCGAAAATCAAGCAACTAGAAGATTGATATTTTTTATAAACATGATACATAATTTTATTTTTTGATGAAGGATGAAATAGGTATTTTATAAATTTAGAATGAGGTTTACTAGAAAAGGCAATAAATTGGATAAAATATGTTTGTTTTTGAAGTTTAGAAGGGTTAATACACAATTTCTATGTTTTTTAGGGGTATACAGGAAATTCCCCTTGGAAAGAAGTATATTTTGACTTTTGATTTGCGAGGAAAGCAAGAGGGAGAGATAGAGAGAAGAGAAGAGAGAGGGTAAGAAAATGGTGATGAAGCATGTGCTGCTGGCGAAATTCAAGGAAGAGGTGACAGAGGAGAAGATAGAGGAGCTGGTCAAGGGTTATGCCAACCTCGTCTCTCTCGTCCCTTCCATGAAGGCTTTCCACTGGTAAGAAACGCCCTGCTGCTACCTCTGAATCTTAATCAATCAGGATCATTTAGTTCAGATCCTCTCCTCTATTGATTTACTTGCCATTGCCAGATCTTACAGTCTGATCTGATTCTGGTAAGCTCTTAACTCCTCAAGTTTCAGACAGGGACCTAATTGAGATTGAGAGGGGGTAACCAGTAACCTAACTAAATGATCCCGACTGATTCCTGAGTTGTACAGTTAAACCCGAATTGTCCCTATCAAACCTGAAATAAATAATCAGTAATTCTGTAGTATAAGTGAGCAATGATTTCACAAAGTCTCCACAGATGCAGTTCACAGAATTATCTTACAAGTTAGGGACTAGTTTGCATAATTGTCTATTTTGGAACTTTTGTTGTTTTACAGGGTTTATGTTGTAATTGTTAGGCATATGGTAGTTCTATGTCGATATGTTGACAGGTTAGTATTTTGCTGTTAGTCCTGTTGCTAGTTTGTCTGAGGTATTTGCTTAATACCTTTTTGCTAGTGCTGGTACTTCTGTTACTGGTACCAGGGTAGTGGTACCAGTTCATGCTGTAATAACTCTTTTGGTTTTCATATTAATGGAAATCAGTGGCTTCGCCACTTTCAAAAAAAAAACAGTGAGCAATGTTTTCTTAATATGGGTGAAATAAACAATAACTTGATTTCAGGGGGAAAGATGTGAGCATAGAGAACTTGCATCAGGGATTCACACACGTGTTTGAGTCGACATTCGATAGCAAGCAAGGAATTGCAGAGTACATTGTGCATCCGGCTCATGTAGAATTCGCCAACATCTTCCTCCCTGCTCTCGACAAAGTCATTGTCATTGATTTCCAGCCCACCCCTGTCAACTAATATAGTCTTCATTTTGCTGGGAACTTAATTTTTGTGATCTCATTTACTGTAGTAATTAATCAAGACTTGAGAGATTATTGATGGTTTTTTTAAGCATTTCTTTCTTAGTTAATGAACCTATTTGTTCTGTACTCCTTTTTTTTGTGCAATCAATGTTACTTAAGGAAGAATAAGAAGGATGAATTTGGTGCTGTTAATTTTCTCTTTCTTTTCTATAATGCAAAATGCCTATAGATAGGCTTCAATGATAAAACTTTGGGTCACCGCCCACAAGCTCATTTGCATTTTCAAAATCTAGACTTGTTTAATTGCATGTTCAGTTTTGGAAAATAATAACACAAAACTTGATAAATTTATACTCTAATATTTCAATTATAATCTTTTATATTCAAATATTTACAAATTAGGGAAACTCTTTTTTTTTAAATATTTCGAAATTGAAAAGACCAAATTAAATTTCTAAATACAAAACTGAATTCCAAATTTCGTAAATGAAGTAGAAGTGTAGGACCCCTAATATTGGAAATTTTCCAGAATTGTGATTTGCAAAAGGCCCTTGTCATGAATGCCATATTACATTGGATCAGGGATTCAGCTTTCGCCCATCTGAGATTCTTTTTCTCATTTTAAAATAATTTGAAGCCCAAGGCCCAGAGACCAAAGCCCATGGGAAACAAAGGCAAACGCCGCTTTCTTTCTTTCTTTCTTCTCTCCCATTTCCCAAAAGAGGATCGAAGAAAAAATAGAAGAAAAATAGAGCGAAATAAGAAAAAATGCCTTCGCTTCAGGGATCGTTGCCTCCTGAACTAGCCGACAATGTCATCCGCGTAAGTATTTATATTTCTCTTTCGCCCTTTTTTGGTCTATTTTTTGCTATTGGGATCGATGATCATCGTTGTTTTTATTACCAATTAAATTGTCCTTTATTAACTATCTAAAGCTACAAATTTGTTATGTTGTAGTTGTACAGAGAATGCTTGAGGAGAGCTAAGTATATTGGTCAGAAGGTACCTTCTATTTTTTCTTTTTCCCCTTTTTATTACTGCATGACAATTTGTACCAGTAGTACAGTTGTTGGTACAACTACAGTGAGGTTTGGTCTTGGAATGTACCAGTAGTAAAATTTTGTTAGCATTTTGGTTTTTTTACTGAATTCAACTTAGAAACCAACTAGATTAGTTATTTCGTTAGCTGTTTCTGAAACGAAACGTGTCATATTAGTGTTGTGCTGGACTATTTGGTACCTCTGTTCAGTTTAATTTAAGCCTATGCTGGTATTGTTTATTTGCATTAGTAAAGTTCTAATTATGAGATTGATTTGTTAGTTGGTTTTGTCGTAAGAGAGATTTAGTTATTGTGAGATTTTTGAAATAAAATGATTTCTTGTTATCTTGTTACTTGAAAATTTTAATTCGAAGAAAGAAAACCAACAAAAGTTATTCATATTGCACAAAGACAAAGAAGGTTTATGATTTGACCCTAATGTTTAAGGTTTATTTATGGACCTGTGCACTCAAAACTTCAATGGAGAAGAAAATTGGTTCAACGCTAAATTTGGAACAGTCCCAAGTTTGCAAAAGACCAAATTATCTCTATTAATACTTGGCTGAATTAATACTTGGCTGTGAAGTTCAGATAACATTTAGACATGTATAAACCTAGAAACCGTAATGCTATTGAACCAACTCAATTTAGAGATCCTTGTTTCTTCTTTTTTCTCCCAGGTTAGGGTCATTCAGGTTTAGTTTTCATTCATTTTTTTTGTTGATTGCCTAACACAAGAAGATTGGTTTGATATAGAAATTTAGCTATTTACTTATTTTGTTTTTATCGTATTATGTTTAGAACTGTACATTTGTCTGCTAAAACAGGATTTTGTGTAATAAAAACTGCAATTTCCTTAGTGCAACAAGATTTCACTTAATAACCCATAATCATGCCAATAGACAACTAACCATGAATTCCTTTTAACCTTTTTTTTACCTTATTCTGTCATAGTGAATGTGTTTATTTGATGTTAAATATTTCACTTTATTTTTTCAATTTCAGAAACATAATACAGGGCTACTAGTGAACATGGTGAGGCAGCAGTTCAAGATGCACAAAAATGAAACTGATCCTGAAAAGATACAAAAACTCAAGGATGAGTATGTACCTATTTTTGTACTATATATTTGTTTGGATCTTTTGGCACATGTAATATAAAATTTCATGCATATCCCTACAGAAAGTGAAAATTAGGATCTCTGCCTCTCTTTATCCTTTATTCAAAATATGCCCAAGCAAACCCCTCTTTGCTCATTTCTTGTGCTACAGAACGGAAGTCTTGAGAATTTACTGAAAAATTGGAAGAGAGCGATATGCATTATTTACTTATTTTTATGTATTACACGGGTACATTAGATATCACTCAGTTTCAGGGATATTACTGGTAGTCTGAGGTTCTGGAGGGGCAAAACTGATTTTTTTTTTTTTTTTTTATTAAAAAGATAATGTGAGCAATATGATTTTGCAGTGCTGCAAGGGGCCTCATAAATCACATGCTGTACGAATCCGAGCAAATAACCGGCCGCAGTTTCTCCAAGTCAAAATAAAGTTTTGGAAAGTTCAAATTTTGATGCTTTTTTCCCAGAGTAATAATTGTTTGCCACTTTGTCTGTTGGAATTGTTGTATTTTTTTTTTTCTTCCTGAAGTTAGTTGGAAACAATTTGTAGTCAATTCATTTTTTTTTTTTTAATTCATCCAGGGATTTTTTAGTCTGAAATTGAAGTAATGCACGAGTGATAAATATTGGGAGTGGTACATATTGGTTGGTACCAAAAAAAATTCTGTGCGCATGTGTTTTCTACCAAAGAACCTGTAATATTGGGTTGATATTGATCTCCCAACAAAAGATAGAATGAAAGTGTGTGTGTGAGAGAGAAACAACAGGCAAGAAGAAGACATGAAAGATTGCTGTGCAGTGGGGAAAAGGAAATAACCACTCCTTGTATATATCCCCTCTCCAGCAGTATGATATGATATGATGTGTATGAGTGAGGCTATATATGGTATTTTGCAAAGTACGGATTGGTCTATGTTATGGATATATGTCTTTATTTTTAAAGACCAAATAGTCAATTCAAACCACTCAACATGATCTCCATATAAAAATGTATTTGGTAACCAAATTTAATATTTTTATATATATTGTTTACTATTTTTTTAAATAGATAGAAATTCACTAAAAAGGAGTAAAACAAAATTCTAAAAAATGTAAAATTTGATTTCCAAGTACATTTTTATATGGAGATCATGTTGAACAGTTTGGATTGCTAGAACTTTATTAATGGATTGATCCATAACACAGATAGTTTCACGCTTTGCAAAATACCATAGTCTCAACTGTGTGTGTGTATCATTGTCCATATTGAACGCTGTGTGTATATAATCATATCACTTGTCCATTCCATTCTGCTAGTGAACATGTGTATATATACACACGTTTATTTTCCTTCAAAAGCAAAATAACATATGATATGATGTGTGTGTGTGTATATATACACGTTTATTTCCCTTCAAAAGCAAAATAACATATGATATGATGTGTATATATCATATATAGTCCATTGTAGTATTGTTGGAATTGCAAGGACAGTTAAATGAAATTTAAGCTGAGTTTTTATTTTGGTTGCAAGAATGAATGACCCCTCACCTATCTTTTGCTTTTTTTTTTTCTCTCTCTCTCTCTCTCTCTCTCTATTCATGAATATATTCATTCATATTTGATATTTTCCGACCAAATATTTTTGCCACCGCTACTTTTCCATTCCAATCTCTCTTACCCTCTCCTCTCGCTCTCTGCCTTTCCAAACCTATGTCTTGTCTATTTGTGTAGTCTTTCTGTACTGTAAATCTATCATATTGCCTTGTCATTTTTTCTGAATATATATCTCTCCTTTCTCTCTCCTGTAGTTGTTGTTGTTGTAGCTACACAAAGGCCACCGCCCATGATATTTTCTCCAAATCTTCATTGCTATCCCTACAAATTATGTCTCAAAAAAGGCATGCACTCCTTTTTTTTTTTTTTTAAGATTAACGAAAACGGTTCATACATTAAGTCAAATATTATGAGTGAGGCTATGGTGCTATGCATATCGCAAAATTGGTCTATACTACGGATCAACATTTTGGTTTTTAAGGTTCTAGTCAATATGAACCATTTAACGTGATTTTCATATGAAAATGTACTTTCAAACTAAATTTTAGAATTTTTTAGAATTTTTTTTTTTTACTTTTTTTAGCAAGACAGAAAATCACTATTTTTGAATAGTCAAGTAATTTTCTACCTATCTAAAACAATTATAAAAAAAAGGTAAAACTTTATTTACAATTACATTTTTATATGGGGATCACTTGAACAGTTCAAATCGATTGTTATTTGAACTTTCAAACTGAAGATATTGATTCATAGTACAGATCAATTTGTGCTATGCATAGTATCAAGCCTCACTATTATTATTATTATTATTATTTCACAGAGGATCGAAGAGTACAAAATAATGCTGATTTAATGTAGAGATTTACACATGCATTGTCTCTTCAAAATGTCCAATCCATTAATTAATCATTATTATGCAGCTTTTTTGTTTAATTTCGGTGGTTTCGCTTTCAAAAGAAAATATCATGACAACCTCAAAAGAAGCCTAGCTCTAGGTGCTAATAAAGCGAAATATGTATGGATAGGTCAATAAACACATCACTATCAATCATATTTCAACTTTATTTCTTAGTTATCATAGCATCACTAGTCATGTCACATATAATGCATGTTTGGATTTTAGTTTACTAATAGTAACTAAATATTACATGGATGTAATGTTACTTTCTTCATTAATTACTAATTAATTAACCAGTAGCTAGCCTAGCCACCTTTTATTTACCGTTTTTATTGGTAAATTTATTTTGACAGATAGATGATTTTTATAGGGTTATACACTAAAATAATTAAATAGCAATATCTTCCTCTACTATATTAACCAAAGAAAAAAAATAAAAAAAAATAACAGTACATAAGTATATCCACTAACAGAATCACATACTCTGCATGAGTTAGGTGATGATAGGATGTCAAAAAATAATAAGTTATCCATATTGGTTTATATAATAAATTATAATATTAGGTGATGATATGATAGGGAGAAAAATAATCAGAATTATCTTCTAAGCAATTAGAGGATAAGGATGATTTATATTTTATGTACATGTTAGATAGATAACATTTCATGGTTATTATTTTATATATATTCCATTTTTTATGTACACTATCTCGCTTCCCGACTGTTATACATGTAATTTAATTTATTTTGAGAAAATTCAAGGCTCTTTATATGAACATATTCTTAGCTTGCAATCTAGACATTGTGCTTACACTATTGGTAGGGTAACTAGGGTTGTTTATTGTATCCTGCAGTTATTAATTTTCAACCAAACAAATAAATTTGAGATTAAATGGTTCGGTTCGGTTGAAATTTTGAAGTATTTCGATTTTTTATATTTAATTCGGTTTAATCTCTTTTATTCTAGTTCAATCAAACAAACTGAGATTTATTTTAATTACTCTAGTTCGGTTTACTCCCTCTTGTTTCGGTTCAACTGATAAGTATCTTGATATTTATTTCTATATTATTAAATTTTTGAGAACCGAATAAAATTTTGATTTAACAATTTTAATTTAGTTTTAACCGAACCGAGCTTTTGCTCACCCCTACTTAAAACTTATTGGTCATCGACATGTTTATATAAGAATGAAATTTAAGAAAACGAAAGGAGAAAGGAGAAAGGAGAATATGAATAAGACATGTCAACAATTACGTACCATTTCCCAAACTCCATTACATATGGCTCTTTTATAAGAGCACATAAAAAGAAAAAATAAAAAGAAAAAAAGGCCAAATAGCATATTGCAATTGAGAGTACAAAAAAAAAGATTAATTAAATACTCAAAAAAAGCCTAACATATTAAACAATAAGGTTGAGAGCTATGGTTTATGAACACCAGAGAATATATAATATATATCTCTAAGCTAGCTTAGCTATTTTTTATTAGTGCTGTCTGCTCTTAGCTTCGATGGCTGGATCTCCCCGGTTCTTGGGCTCAGGCCGCCGACACGCGGGCTCCGATCCTGCCTGAGCTCAGAGATGCGTGGACTGTATGCCTTCTCTGACAAGCGGGGGCTGTTACGGTTCCTCAGCTCTGACACTGGGGTCCCACCAGAGCTTGTGATTTTGGGACTGTTCACGCGCTTGACCTCTCCTCGGCTTCTTGTCACCATGTCATCCAGTATTTCACCGCTCTCTCCTCGCCTCAATGGAGTCCCAAACTCTTGCTGCAATTCATTTCATTTCATTGATGTGATATATAATAATTCTTCAATACATAATAAAAAGCCAAAACAAGAGAGTGAATACAAAAAGTGAAAGCAACTGACCGTTGGTAGGGTGTAAGGTATGGCAGGTGACTCTTCGTACTCAGCAGCATCAAGGTCGGTGAGGTGGGCCCCTTTGAATATCTTGGGGAGAAAGTACTGACGTACTGGTACAAGAAGCATGATCATAAGAGGGAAGAGGACGCCAGCAATGGGTATCCAAGTGATGCCGAAGCAGATGAGCAGGTAGCTGGTCTGGAAGAGCGTGAAGTATGCGATGGTCTTGAACGGCACTGTCTCCACAAAAGTGGCGTGGTACTCCTCAAGCACCCTTTTTTTTAACAATAATAATAATATTATCATCATCATCATCATCATCATCATCATCATTATTATTATTATAGTGGGAAGAGATGAAGTTGACAGAATAAATAAAGAATAAGGCTATGGTACTATGCATAGCACAGATTGGTTCGTACTACGGATCGATATTTTCATTTCCAAAAATCCAAATAGTCAATCGAACCGTGCAACGTGATCTCCATATAAAAATATACTTGCAGACTTAATTTTACAATTTTTAGAATATTTTTACTATTTTTCTAGATAGATAGAAAATCACTACTTTTGAATGGTCTATAATTTTAAGATGAAGTCATATTCTACCTATCTTAAAATATAGTAAAAAAAATCTAAAAAATGTAAAAATTGATATAAAAGGACATTCTTATTTGGAGATCACGATGAATGGTTCAAGTCAATTGTTTGGACTTTGAAAATAGAGATAATGATCCATAGTACAGACCATTATGCGCTTTGCATAGTACCATAGCCTCACTCATAAATAAATAATGGAGAGGAGAAAAGAGGTGTACGGACTTGAAGCGACGGGCAGGGGCAGTGAAGAGGAGGAGGATGCGTTCCCAGAACTGGTTGCCAGGTAGGGATTCAATGGCCATGAAGGCGAAGTAGCCCCAAAGGACAGAAGTAGGGATGCGCTTGAGCAAAGGCATAGCTGCTACGCAACCCCCAACCATGGCTGCCTGAAGAAGGTTGCTCACCCGCTGCTCCTTCACCTCCACCGGCAGCAGTTCATCGATCTCCTTCTCCACGTCAAACACCGTCTCGTCTACCGGCGCATCCATGGTCCCTGTCCGCACAGCCAGCTCCACTGTCGACTCCTTCAGCTCCCGAAGCCCTCTTGCTCCTGACAATGATGACGACTGCACATGCACCAGAGGTGTTTGCATTTGCTCATACGTCTCCTGCATGTTACCGTACAGTTGACTCAAGCTCGAGTTCTCCTGCATGCTTTTCTGTGCCGTCTCCACCAACCTGCTCCTAAGGATCTGCATGTGAAAACCGACCATTTTCATTTCAAACATATATTATATATACAAGGGGGAAAGAATACAAAGCATTTTTAATCAATTAATTAATTTACCTGATGCTTGAGGGTAGCCAAGCTCTTTGTGTGCATCGGAGATTGCGGGATCACCCCATTTGATGGAGGGATTCCAAGTAGACCACATAACAATGTCTATTATTTCATAAAGAAAAACAAAAAACAAAGATCAAAAATTGCAAACCTAAATTTTACCAGTTAATTGTTAGATAAGCAAGAAATTTACCAAAAAGCCCAAGAGAAGGAGATCATAGTGAAAGGAAGCCGGCTTCCTTAAGTTAAACTCCTTCTGTTGAGCAAGTTGAGAAGCCACGCTGTGGTCAAAGTAGTATAGAACTGCTATCATTGTAGCAGGTATGAAGGCACCGATAATGTACAGAAATGGTACATTTGGCATATCCTGTTCCAATTTTAATTTTAGCCAATCAAATTCTCATTCTTCGCCAATCAAATGATACAAGAAATTCAGAAAAAGGAGGTGGTTGTTACATGCCTTGACAACAGTCCAATTCTCGTATGCGCCAGGAGACCATGGATTGGGGCTAAAGAGGCGTCGAGGAATCCCCTTTGGGACATTGCCAGATGGTATGTAAGACACTCCCGTCCAAACAAGAACCATCAACGGCACCCCGTAATCCGCTATAAAGCCCCTTAACCAACCTATACAACCAACCATATCATATTCATATCACCCATTTATAATAACAGACATGACTGTTGACATGGATTGTGACACACACACACACACACACCTGATCCATAACGCCAAGACCGTGCCTTTCTGCTGTGCAGTGCTGTCAGGAGAAGGCCAAAAGAGAGCACCAGTGCAAACATTCCATTTGCAAATCTCCATGACGGAAGGAACGCGACTGAATTTGGATTTTCCCTCTTGGGTATACGGAATTCATCAACAAGCCCCTTTATAAATATAAAAGTCCAAATTTAAATTTTATTATCAATGTATGGCTATGAATATCGAGTAAAGAGGTGAGGGAGTCTATTTTAAATTCTAAAGAAACAAGCCCAAGGGCCTCAACTATAAAAAAAAAAAAAAATGTTCAGTCACTTGTGACTTTGACATACTGGACCATTAAATGGACCATGGAATTATTGGGCGGTTCAAAAGTGGGCTAACAGTGTACCTAAGAAGGAAGCTAAAACAATAATTAACACTAACTAACTAACCTTGATAGCTTGTTGCATAAATAGCATGGCGATGAGAAGGCCAAATAACTCACCAGCCACACGAGTAAACCGGTTTATGATAGAACATGCACCCAATATGGCCATGAAGAAAAGCAACAAAGATGTCCACACACATACCCTACCAACCAACAAATTTAAGTTGTCATAAAAAAAAATAATGTTGAAATTTGAGACAGCATGTACCTGTGAAACATGACATTTATGGCATATGCTAGTATTGTCCAAGATTCCCTCAAAGAGAGGGTTTTGTTTAGTCTAAACAAGTCTTAAATTACCAATCATTTAAAAAGTCAAATCTTGACTGCAGTAATTCTCAATTGAGGAACAGTAGAGAGGGAATGGAACATACCAACCGGTCCAAGCAAGAAAGAGGCGTCGACCAAGATCAGGGCGGTCCTTGGCAAAGTCGAACATGAAGGTGTACATGAGCACGGTCGGTTCGGCCACACCCAGAATCAGTAGAGGTTGGCCCCCCACCACTGAGTGTATTATCCCACAAACTGCTGTTGATGCCAGTGTTTGCACTGCCGTCAGCACCCCCTCTTCATTTATTCATATAATATACGCCCCAAAACGAAACGAAGAAACTTAATTAGTAGTAATACAAACTTAGTAGCCAAAATGTGAGTGAGGCCATGCTATAAACTTAACAAAGAAGATTGGTACAGTGAAAACAGTCTACGTGTGGTAAGTACCTGTTACCTGACCCTATGACCCGACTGTTTTTATATCCAAATTCCATAACAGTTAGTCCAGGATTCAAAAACCTTGAATTCATTAACTCATATCATCAAGCGGGGGTACATTGGATACTTTCAAGGGACATGTGATGAAACAATTAAGCAATTGAAAAGCAAGACGTGGATAAAAGAGAAAAGAAACTGTAAGAGTATAAACTAGTGCATTCAATCCAGTACCAGTATTTCTCTCGAGCTGTTCGCCGAATGAAATCACCGGAATTGCCGATGCAAAGAAAATGTAAGTTGTAGGAGCCAGGATCCTAAATTTTAGAAAGAAAAAAAAAAAAATACAAATAACTGTTAAGTGTTCAAATTTAATTTGGGTTACAGACTAGGGAAATAGATTTATCTATAAAGTTTGAGGCACCTGTTATGAAATTATACCAGCAAGTATATAAAAAAAAAGACTATAATGACCTTATGACCCAATTAATCCCAATAAAATTGAAATTTAGTAATAACTAAAAGAGGCATTAATTACTTAGTATGTAAATTTGGTAGAAAAAAAGAAACGAAAAGAAAAGAAGGTAACCTGAGACCAGCCTTGAAACCACTAGTCCAGTCTTGCTTGTAGCACCTCAGCCTCCCCTTCAAATCATTATTGATGCCACGAAATGGCACAAATGTTTCTTCCATTTTTAGTCTATTTGGTTTTTACAAGTAGACAAAAATGAAGAGAAGAAATCTGTCCCCCCAAGAAGGAATAGATTTGACTTAATATCAATAGAATATTTGTAATTAATTACATGATTCAGGGTCCGATGAAGAAACCAAACAAGTTTTGGTTAAATCCGGATAATAAATCTACGGATTGGAACAATGTGTTGCCATGAGAGAGAGATTAAGGAAGCGAAGAAGCGAAGAAGGGAAGATGAAGCATTAATTAAATGGTTTGTTTGTTTGTTTGTTTGTTGTAAGTAGTTTGAAGGGGGATTAGAGGAGATTTCAAAGGAAGAAGTAACTAAAGAAGGGAAGGGAAGGGAAGAATTATTAAAGAGTAGTAGAGAGGGATTAGGAAGCAATGAGGGGACAGAAAGAGAAAGAAAAGCAAAGAGGCGGTGAATGGTGAGGTAGGAGGCAGAGCAGGCGAGGCGATATATAAAGGGAAGAGGAGAGGAGACGAGATACACTCACAGAGAGTCACTGGAGAGTCACTGGAGAGGGATTAACTTAACTAATATAATTAAATAAATATAAATGGTTAATTAAAAGTAACCGTGTTGATATTGTCTTGTAAAAAATTAAAAAGGTGAGAGGATTTAGAGAGAGGAGGAAGTCAGGATTCAGGAAGGTGGTGGTCACTGGTCAACGTGGGAGGTGTGAGAGAGAGAGAGAGGGAGTGACTGTGGTTTAGCTGTCAGTTCCTAAACCCAAACCCAAACCCATATTTTAATTATTAATAATAATATTTTGTTACTTTGGCGAGCTCATCTGCTCATGCATGTCGAGTGACTTTTCTGAGGGTGACACTGACGAGTTCGGATCTTTTCAAGTAACTCAATTTTTCAGTTTAGATCCGGACCGTCAGATTAAAGGAGTCTGTGCGCTCTATCTCTCATCGGATTGGTCCGGATTTAAATCGGACGGTCAGTATATAAACTAAAAATTTGGGTTACTTTAGCAGATCCGGACTCGACTCTGACTGGGCCTGGGGTAGGTTATTTGGTTATTTTAATGGGCTAATGGGATGCCTACTCATATTAATATTAATACTAATAAATGTACTATATCACTAGCTTACATAGGATATCTATTCATCAGTTGCGTCAACTATCTATGAAATCGCCTACCAGCTTATAGATATATATTTAGAGAGAGAGAGAGTAGAACTAGGGTGTTTTTAAACTCACCAAATATCTCTGTAAGTTTTAACTACAAAAATTATCAGATTTACTTCGAACAACACATTCAAAATGTTAAAACTGATCTACTTAATGAGTGATGTGTTTATATATCAAATTTGTAATTTTTCAAACTAATTTAGTATAAAATCAAGCGATAAAAAAATTCATTAAAATTAACTTACAAATCATCTTTTTGACTGCTTGCTTTTATACTAAATTAGTTCAATAATTTAAAATTTTGACATGTAAATACATCACTCATGAAATAATTAAATCAGTTTTAACAGTTTGAATGTGTTATTTGAAGTCAACCTCATAGCTAGGTCCACCTCTGATTGCATTAGCCTGCTGATTGATCCCGGCAAGAAATGGTTTTAGGGTGACTTATGAAAAGCGGAAACGAAGGATTTACTGAGTCTTCACACGAACCAACAGTGTCGACTACCTCTGGATCCTTGAATCCCAGAGACATCATCACTTGAAAGCGCATCATCCATACCCTCACTAGCTTTAGTGATACCATTATTTGCAATGAGATTACGAAAAAATGGCAATAGCCCAGCAATCACTTTCTCACCCAATTTCTTATCTCTAGAGCCAACCTCTTCTAAATCAAGAAGAATCTGATGCGCATGTAAGCTCACAAAGTTTGTGAGCTTGATTGAAAGCAACTACATAAAAGATGAATTAAGTTCATCGTATCAAGGTGCGTGGTTCTGTAGGACAAAGATATTAATTAGGTACATTTATACTGCATGAAAAAAAGGTCCGATCGAGCCAAAGAAATCTATATTTACAGCTATTTTGATCCATATACAAACTTACCAAATCTTGCCTTAACAAATCAATTCCTTAACAAATCTCAGCCGACTTATCATTTGTGCGGGTTGACTAGGCCGCACCAATGTCAATCTTGTCTTATTTCGCAATATCGTCTTAGGTTTGATGCCATATTTTGTTGGATTGTTTTTCAAGACACGAAAATTGCTATATATTAGTATGGATTATATAAAATTTTGATAGGGATGACTGAAAATTAAAATGAATAATTATGATGAGTGAAATTTGAACTTAAGACATCTCAACCACAAAATAAAGTTTTCAACCACTAGACTATAACTAAAAATTTATCTTACATTAATGATGGTTAGACTATATAAAAGTTTAAAAAAGAAAGATAAAATTCAATTAAATTCCTATACATATAATTAAAATTTTAAAATCATAAGAATGGCTTATCACCTTTGGCTAAGTTTTAGATCCGCCTCTACTCTAAAAGCTTAGACTTTAAACATGAACTTGTGTTAAAATTCACCTTACTTAAATGATTTCCTCAGTTTAATTTTGATAAGATATATTTAATAAAATAAATGTTGCACTAAATTGAAATTAATAATTTGAAAAATACAACCGAGTGGTCCATTGTTGCATATTCTCTCGTAGGTTCTTCAATCCATAATCTAATAAAAAAAAAAAAAAATGTGATTTGATTGGCCAATCACTCCGCTCATAAAATCAGATGCATGAACCATTTGCCGAAAAGGAACGTAACCTGATATTTATTGGCGAAAAGTATAGTGTTCCTAGTAACATACATGTGGAAATGAAAAAAAGTGAATACCTTTTAAAACTTAAAAATTAATTGAAAACAAAAAAAAGGAAAATAATAAATATGTAGGAATATTTGTAGTCCAGTGTTTTATGATCTCTCCTCTTTGTTTTTGCCAGAATGCGACAAAACAGTGCAAGCTGGTGACACACTGACACTTGCATAATAAATATTAAATAAGCTTCTGAGATTCTAGTTCCGTGCATTTATTTTTCTTTTACATATGCATCCCTGTCAAATCTATATTTACATTCAATTTTTTAAACCGTTTTACTTCTTGTACACTTAATTTCTAACTTTTTTATCTATTTATTTTATTATCTGTGTAAAAGAGTAAAGAGTAGAGTTAAAATGTTTCATTAGTTTTGAGCTCCAATCATCTTATATCTTTATTTTTATTTTCAAAGTACAAATAATTGATCTGAACAGTTCAACATGAATTTCTTATTAAAATGTATTTGGAGATCAAATTTTACAAGTTTTATAATTTTTTGACTAAACTTTTAGATAGGTACAAAATAACTCTTTTTGGATAGCCCATAATCTTCTATAAAAACAGTAATTTTGTATCTAGTTAAAAAAATAGTAAAATAAAGTTCCAAAATAATATAAAATTTGATCTCCAAGTACATTTTAATATAAAAATCATATTGAGTAGTTCGATTCGACTATTTAAATTTTACAAATAGAAATAACAATGTGGAGCATGATCTAGACACAAAAATTAACTCAAGAGTAAATCAGTGTTGTACAAAACAGCCGTTTAGGACGCTTAATTGGCCAATTAGTCGTTGGCGGCAACCAAACTATCACGGATTTTTCCGACTAATCAGACAATTATTCTTATTATGACTGATTATTTTCGATTACATATCTATCAGACGAACACATACTGTTATTTAAAGTAAATGGATGAAATGAAAGTACTATCTCAAAACGGAGGTCTGTTTCAGAGACTTGTGATACCATGTGGATCAATGAAACCGCCGCAGAGGATCCGAAGGTCATGGGAAGGAGGGACCAATTAATTGTATAATTATCTTGACAACCACCACATTATACAGAATCTTCTCGTATAAAATTATTATTGCAGATATCTTGATCTGACAAAAACAAAACCAAAATTAGAAAAATGAAAAATTGGCCTCAGATATTAATGCAAAATTATATTATCACAAGTGCCAGTGACCTGTCAGAGGAGGTCGGATTACAATTACCTACGACTACGAGGAGCCAATCATTTTTTTTTTAAACATTAATAAATAGCTATCTGGTTACGGTACTACAGGAGGAGTAGGCTGAAAAACGGTAGGATAATATCCGATCCGTATTTGAAAATTTAGATGTGAATATCCGATATCTGAATATATGTATGGATAAGAATACTGATATGATTTTATGTTTTAATTATCTGTATCTGAATAGTAGACATATCTCATATATTTTAATATATATTATTAACTATTATTATAATTAGATAAATATTATGAATTTTAATATTTTTTAATATTTTTATATTATTTTAATAAATATTCGATCTGATTCAAATTTGTATTTGTATACGTTTGATATGTTTGATATCCGCTTTGTATCCGTATTCGGAAAATGAAAAAATAGATATGAATATGGTTTTACCACTATCTATCATGTATCCGCTCCGTTTCCAATCAACATGTCTAATTTTAAGAATAATTGATTTTATACCTATTAAAATTAAGAAAAATCCATTTTTTTTTCTTTAAAATTCCTGCTTTGTCGTTTGTGAATTGGACGACATTTGATTTCATACAATTTGATGCTGAATTAAACAGTTAATCAAATATTTAATTTTTGGGATGACAAGGAGAATTAGATAATATATTGTTTATGGCAACAGATTTGACTAAAAAGCCGCAAACTCGGCCGCAATCTAATAATTAAATTAATAAACCATTTGGTTTCATATATAACATATATTATCTATTAATCCCTCTGCTTGTCGCCATTTGGTTTATTTTTATGATCATATATTCTCCAATCTCTATCCTTCATATTTGTTCTACTCATTCAGAATAATAAACTGTGGTATTCCAATTTCAAAAATAAAATAAAGTACTTATATTAGCATGATATTAATTTATATATACTTTTGAATCAAATAATTATACTCTTACGGAAAACGTCTATATATATCATTATGTCATATTTAATCTCAATCATATATATATATATATATAGGACATGGCTACGGTGCTATGCGTTGCACGGATGACCTCCGTGCAACGGCTCAAAATTTGAGTTTTCAAAATCCTAACAGTCGATCCGAACCGTTCAACATGTAATCTATACTAAAATGTACTTGAAAACCAAATTTTACATTTTTTGGAATTTTTTTACTATTTATTAAGTATTTTACAAAACTGCTGTTTTTCGGTGATCCGAATTCTCGAAAAAACAGCAGTTTTGTAAAATACTTAATAAATAGTAAAAAAAATTCCAAAAAATGCAAAATTTGGTCTCCAAGCACATTTCAATATGTAGAACACATCTAACGGTTTGGATCGACCGTTAGGAATTTGAAAATTCAAATTTTGAGCCGTTGCACGGAGGCCCTCTATGCTACGCGTAGCATATTAGCAATTTCCTATATATATATATATATATATATATATATATATATATATATATATATATATATATATATATAGCAATTTCAGGTATGATTTAAAATTAGGGATTATTAATTATTGCAAACCGGAAAGAAGCGCATATATATATACTAATGTATAACATTGCTACAAGTCAAATAGTGTGGGGAATTAACAATATAATCAATTGTATTATTGTACTGGGGTCGGTGGATATATATATATGTATATTCCATGAACAAGTACTTCTTCTCTTTTCCTTTTATTTTATTTTTACTTTATTTTAGAGGAGATAAGTTCAATTATTAATTGTGTCACGAAGAAAATAAACACCTAGACTTTTGCACATGAAAACAAAAGAGATTACAGCAGCCAAGGGATCTAACCTACGTACAGTTTTGACCGACATTATATATATACATTTTATATGCATGCATGATATCATAATTTCACCGATATCGGAC
Source organism: Carex cristatella (assembly GCA_024447775.1). Lineage (NCBI taxonomy): Eukaryota > Viridiplantae > Streptophyta > Magnoliopsida > Poales > Cyperaceae > Carex > Carex cristatella. The sequence continues at coordinate 715,486 of JAJHPF010000023.1, forward strand.
CAAGGATGAATGATCCACTTGCTTTATATAGAAGGCGTCCGTATGCGGATGATATTTCACTAATTTTTACCTTATTTTTACTCTAAATGATGTAAAATTACCTCAAAATATATTTTCTGCACTAAAACATAAAATAGAACAACAATAATATTTTTCTACACTATTATTTTGACGTTGATCACACATAAAACATATACATTTAATCAAAAGAATACATATTATGTGATTGGATGACTAATATTAAATCTGAACATTCATCTTTCAATATCAGCTGTTGACAAATTAAGACAACTACGTGCATAATATAAGAATAAAGATATATATTTTATATACATGATATCATATCATAAATAAATAATTTCACTTTTTATCGGACCAAATAAGCCACTTGCTTTATATGGAAGGAAGAAGGCGTGGGTATGCGGAAGATATTTCACTACTTTTAATCTTGATTGCTTGACAAGTGCCTAACACAGGACAAGATAACATAATATATCAAAATATATAAAGTTATGAAGTGCACACAATATTAACTTTCATGAGATTATATATATAGTGCTCTAGATGACTAGATCTATATTATATTCTATACATGGTAATTAAGGTATCACTCATAATATTTAATTAATGGATAGTGCTAAAGTCCAAGTACTTTTTTTTTTATTTTCTAACCAGTCCTTGTACTTTTCAATCTTTTGTTTAATTAAGGTTGCAAAAGTGGAGAATTATTCAGAGTGAATATCTCTGTCTTCATACGGAGATGAGTTTGGGTCCAATGTCCATCGGACTCAAACTGAGTTTGATGGGTTTTACAGCTGTCCGATCCGCTTTAAGATATATGTGCAACGCTTTAACATCTGTGCGTGTCCGCTTTAATATTAATGCGCACGAATTCTAAAGCAGATCGGACAGTTATGAAACCCATCAGACACAAATTTAAATCCGATAGGCATCGGACCCAAATTTAAGTCCTTCATACGACCTAAATTATGGCCCTTTCGTTCTTCCTTTTCATAATTATTTTACACTCAAAACCCTACTACTTTACAAATTTAAAGACAGCCCGACCCACTGTCATATTTTGTAATTTTGCTGGATTAACGTCAGTGCAAATGACAGTGCCTACTGCCTTTTCATAGAACAAAAAGAAGCATAAATATAAACAGAAAAAAAAAATACAATATTGTTGATTGCAAATTAGCTTTAAATTTTGATATGGCTCTATTTTTATTTTTTAAGAAGTGATTGTTTAGTGATTGGCACTGTCATAAAGAGGTCAGTTCTTGTAACCTCCTACAAAAAGATTATTATTTAATCTAATAGATAAAAAATTTACTCTCAATCTAATACAAAGATGTTGGTGTCATAACACACCTCCAAAAAAGAATCAGTAAACATATATACAATTATACATTCATGATCAGTGGCGGAGCTACTATAATTTAGGGTTAGCATCTGTTCTATCCTGAAATTACCATGTACAATCTGTTCAAAGTTAGCTCTGTTCTATTCTGGAATTCGAATTTGTTGTCTTATCCTGGAATTTTTTTTGCCCTACCGTGTGAAATTCAAATTTTCCAACACATGATACAATTTGCAGTTTTTGAATTTGTAGTTTAATATTTTAATAAAATTTGAATTGTTAATATTTTTATTCACTCCTGATTTCACTCATGATAATATGCATGGTATTAATTCTAAGGTTGTCTGTGGTGACATTTGTCAACCATGTGTAATTTTTAATTGGATAACCAATCAACAATGGACAACATCCTTGGTTATATATTTTCATTTGAAAGTTGCCATGCACTAAGCTTAGAGATCTTTTTGTTTTCCTTTTTCATCAAATATGATGGTTCATTGAATCACCAACTCTTGACATGAAATAAAGTTTGCTTTTTATTTCATGCTTTTGTCTCCCAAAATGTGCTCTCATTATCACATTTGATCAAATTAAATCAACAAAGCTTGTAAATATCTTCTTCTTCTTTTCTTAATATTATAAATTTTTCCTTCTTTTGTTGAAAATAAAAAGAGTGTGGCTAAATTAAAATCATGATTAAATCTTAGCTTTTGGATCTTCCTAATCTATAGAATCTCATAAAAGCTCCACTTTTGACAAGTGCTTCATGTAGCAGTTTACATAATGTTTTCAGTAAAGTATTGTCATTTTCTAATATGACCTTTCAACAATTAGAGAGCAAAATTTAAAAACCTAATGACAACTCTAATCAAAGTCTTCATTGTTCTTTCCCATCTAATTTGTTAACGAACAAAATTAAATAAGTCCAAATACTTGCATCCAAAAGATCCCAATAATTTCATATAAAAAGTAAATTAGACAAATAGTCCTCAAAGCATCACCTTTTTCCATTTTGGTCTCTAAAATTTCAACATCTTAGTATTTGTGCTCAAATGCTTTTATTCTTTTTTTTACCAAATTGATCGTAATTAATATTACAAAAAAAAAATCCTTTGCCATTTACTGACTAATTATAATTTGGACTCTAAAATATATAAAAATATTATTTTAGTTGCAATATGGCGACATGATTCTTACATGCCAATCAGGGGTGGACCCACATTGGACCAGGGGGCATGCAGTTGCCCTCCTGGATTTTGAATTTTTACGGAGATTATCGATTCCGGCTAACTTTGCCCCTCCTAAAATTCTAATTTGTAATTATGATTAATTTGGGTTAAAATTAAAATAAATTTCTTAAATGATGATTGACAATTAGAATTATAAATTAGAGCATCATAAATTATTTTTGTCTCCCTAACGAAAATCCTGGATCCGCCTGGATGCCAACATTTGTGTCCATATCATCAATACAATTGCAAAACTAAAAATTATGGCTATACTATGATAATCAACGCTTTAATTACAATTAATTGCAAATAAAAATTGGAACTTTATTTAATAAAAAAAAACAAATAAGTATATAAGAAAAGGTAAACAATGGGATCAAAACAGCTTAGAGACATGGTATATAATCTATCTAATCTATCTAATTCTATCTTTCTGTCTAATAAAGTAAGCAAACAGACAAAAATGTACTTAAAGGCACTAACACTAAGCACTCTCATGTAAAAGCAACTTATCTAAAAGAATTATTTTCTTACACAATTTTATCTTCTCTTTTCTTTTTCCTCCTTTTGCTTTTCTATAGTATGTGACCTACCATTTCAATTCCAAAATTAATTAAACTGCATCTCTACTTAATTTCCTTGAATTATTTCATGGGGAGTTTAGCAATTAATAATTAGAAAAGGGTCTATCCTGATAAATAATTAATAGTAAATTGTTCTTTTATTTAAGAACAATGTTTAATAATTGCTATTTCCAATCCTGTACAAATTACGTCTAAATTATGGTGGCAAATTGAAAGAAATAGAATTGAAAAGTGCATGCATGCAATTGTGAAATGACAGACGTGACAAATTAAGATGGAGAAGAGGAGAAACAAGAAACAAGAAATAATTGATTATTGAACCTTTGAAATGACATTAACTGCCTAACATACACATGAAACATGACACACAACACTTAGTCACATAGGTGCCAAACTTGTCCATGTGCCAAAAACCACATAACAAAATTAATGAGACTGTAACTATAAATATATATAGATATAGATATAACATGGCAAATCATAAGAAATGAATGAAATGAGAAGGGTCACATGGGATTATGGGAAGCCCAAGTCAACTCTTTTCTTTCACAATTTCTAAGGGTGGCAAATATATCATGCTGTCTGTCTCTCTGTCTAGCATTGTAGCACCACATTTATAATTCTATATACTATGCAAATCAATTACTTTAGGTTGACTGTAACACCATCTGCAAATATAATGAATGCCCTTTTTTTCCTTTTTACTGCATTATAAAGATAGCTGGCTCTATGACTATGATTGTGCAGCTTTCTCCTCCACAAAAACAAATATAAAAAAAGTTAAATTGAATGAACAAAATGAAAAGTAAAGAGTGAAAAGAAAGGAATAAAGAGATTATGGGGTGGGCCTGAGTTGAATCAAGGTCCAAGCCCAAATCATTTCCATCTCTCATGAATCAATACAAACCTCTCACTTCTCACCTTCCCCCCCTTTTTCTCTCTGTTTCATTTTGGTTTGGTTGGAATTGGACCCACCACTGGATTCAATGGTTATGACATATCCCACGTAAGGAGTGATTTGGTTTGGTCTACGGATGGCTAAATAAACTCGTAGCTTCTGACTTGATCTCGAGTCAGCTAACAGCTTGTTCGTTACTAGATCGAGCTGTTAACAAGCTAACTCGTTAGTGGCTTAATTCATATTAAACAAGTTAAATATAGGTCTCGCTCACTCGCCAGCTCGGCTAGATATGAATTTGTAAATCTTTAACGGTTTGGATTCATCGTTTAAAGTCAATTCGATATATTTTAGAGTCAAGCTCACAAGAGATTGGGTGGACTTAGGAGCACCCTAGTTCTACTCATGTATCTATTCCTTACCCCCAATAAGACAATGTCACGCGTCCGATAATTTCCCGATGCATTTCAAATCCAAGGCTCAAAGAAACATCCCGCTCTCTCTCTCTCTAGCTCGTCTTTATCTCTAGCAGTCGATACCCCCCCCGTTCATCGTTTAAAGTCAAGTTCACAAGAGGTTGGGTGAACTTAGGAGCACTCTAGTTCTACTCACGTATCTATTCCTTACCCCCAATAAGACAATGCCACGCGTCCGATAATTTCCCGATGCATTTCAAATCCAAGGCTCAAAGAAACATCCCGCTCTCTCTCTCTCTAGCTCTGTCTTTCTCTCTAGCAGTCGACAACCCCCCCCCCGTTCATCGTTTAAAGTCAATTCGATATATTTTAGAGTCAAGTTCACAAAAGGTTGGGTGAACTTAGGAGCACCCTAGTTCTACTCACGTATTTATTCCTTACCCCCAATAAGACAATGCCACGCGTCCGATAATTTCCCGATGCATTTCAAATCCAAGGCTCAAAGAAACATCCCGCTCTCTCTCTCTCTAGCTCTGTCTTTCTCTCTAGCAGTCGACACCCCATCCCCTCCCCCCCCCACCCTTCCCGCCCGCTCTCTATCTCTCTCAATCGGATAAATTTTACCATGGACTGTGGTTCTAGACCACCACAGTCTGAATTGAGTGGAGTGCGTGTGGTTGCGAAACTTGTGGATCATTGCCAGTTGGTAGAGGCGCACAATTCCAATGGTGATCCCGCTAGTATGTGCGTTTCTTTATCTGACGAATTTATACATATTTTATATTATCTAGTTCGATCTTAAAAAAGTTTGTAAATTTTATTTTTCTTTTAAAGTAAGACTCCAAATCTAGTGAACCAGCTCACCAGCTCAATCTAGATCACGAGTTGACTCGTGGCGGTTATAATCTAAGATTTCAACTCACTCATTGCTAAAAAAGCTGATTACAAGCTGGCCCAACTCATTGTCACCTCTAGTTTGTTCGACATAAAATTATTACAGAATTACTCCTTTTGGTAAAAATTATAAATTTGCCCCATCCACTCGTTTTCAACTATGATTCATGAACAAACCAGCTGTACACAAACATTTTTTATTTATTCATATTTTCGAAAGAATCCCGCCGCATATATAATACGACCATTTTTTTAATCATAAAATACATTTAATTGAATATTTAAGAGTCGTAATCATTTTCTTTCACTTTCACTTTCTGGTTAGAAAGTTACCTACAGAAAATATTTCTCATTTGAGTTCTGATTTACAAATTAGGCCGACGTTCTGAATAAAAGATGATTGAAATAAATGCATAAAACACAGTCAACTAACTTTTGTGAAGGCATATTCAAATATAGAAAAAAAGATTCCAATAAACATCCATATTTCAACCGATACAAAAACTTGTACCCTCCTCAAGAAAGAAATAATCGTCCCAATAGATAATTCTTACTGATACCAACCTAAGAACAAAAAAGAGATAAGATCAGACAGTATGTGAAGCCGTGTTGTGCAACCAACAGCAATAGATGAATACAACACGACTCTCTAGGCTCTAGCGCACTAAAAGCAAGAGAGATAAAATAGTAGGAACCAGACTTAAACATTGGGTGGTGGTTGAAGAGAATTCAAGGCTGCGGTGTCGTTGCTTGGATTCCCATTTATAATATGACCTGTTATTGTACCGGCAGCAGCAGGCACTTGTGCTGGTAAAGCTGCTGGTGCTACACCTGCAGGAGGCGCTATATCAAATCCAGAAACCCTAGACCTGCGGGGCTGACTATATCTAGGGCTACGGCTCGGACTCCTGCTCCTGCTCCTGCTTCGGCTCCTGCTATAACTCCTGCTCCGGCTCCTACTCCTCGACCAGCTTCTGCTTCTACTTCTACTCCTGTCTCTGCCATAACCACCAGACCGGCCTCTGCTCGGGCTTGGACTCGGGCTATAACTCCTGTCCCTTCCCCTACTGCAGTATCAAATTTTATTGAACACTATCAGTAATAGCTTGATAAAGACATAAAACAAACCAGACAAAATCTACAAGGGTGCAAAGTTCGAAACTGAGCAAAATATATTGAGCTGGTTTTTAATCAGTTCTGACAGTATTGAACCATTTGCAGTATATAACATGGATTTAAATATATAAACACACTCCATCCAGTAAAATATGTAATTTGGTGCGCCCTGCCATGATTATATGGTTTTGTTCTGCCCTCTATGCCAAAGAACAGAATAACATTTTGACAAACCGCAAGAGAGAGAGAGAGAGAGAGTGAAATGTACCTTCTCCGGTCAGGATATCTACCTCGACCATCTGAACCATAATGATCTTGTGGGCCCCGATCCAATCGGCCCCTCCCAGCTCCAGGTCCACCACGGAACCCACGCCCTCCCCTTGACCCCCCACGACTCCCTTGAAAATCCCCACGCCCACCACTACGGCCACCATAACCACCAGGTGAGCCTCCAGGCCCCCCAAAGCCGCCTCTCCCACCAAATCCCCCTAGACCAGGTCCACCACTTCGGCCTCCAAACCCTCCTTGACCAGGTGGACCACGGCCACCAAAACCACCACCTGGGAATCCGCCACGAGGAGGCCCACCTCGTGCAGCCATCTCACCTAGCTGAGGAGGAACCTGCTGGTTTGCACCTTCTAGAAGCTTAATGAGATCAGAAGCATACTTCCAGTCCTGATCAGAGAAGAAAGTGTAGGCTATGCCAGTAGCTCCAGCACGACCGGTACGACCGATACGATGCACGTAATCTTCAATTCCAGTTGGGAAGTCATAATTGATAACCACTCTGAAATAAGAACAACATTCAAATGAAACCTAATTTGAAGAACGGAAAGAAAGAAAGGAAAGAAAGAAAGGAAAAGAAACCTACCTAATGTCCTTGATATCAAGGCCGCGGGCAGCAACATCAGTGGCAACTAAAATGGGGGAACGGCCCTCACGGAACTGTTGAAGGACATGGTCCCGCTCACCTTGAGATTTGTCACCATGGATGGCCACAGCACCAAAGGAGCGGCTGAGGGCCCTTGCCAGCTGATCACATAGTTTCTTAGTCGCGCAAAATATAATCACCTTTGAACCTCTCTCCTGTGCTCTTAATATCTGTTCCAGCCGCCTCTGTTTCTCCATCTGTCCCACCACCTCAACATACTGCATGCATACAGACATACATGCATACATCATCAATCAATCACCAACAAATATACACCATCACAAACTAACTAGCATGAATTCGACTTCACCTGACCACAATAGTCTGACTCAGCCTAATTAACACCAACTATGCAATTAAGCCCCACAGATGAAACAAGAGGCAATGAGTTTTTTTCTCTAGAAATTAGGGGAACCATAAACCATACCATACAAATTGATACTGTGCACATGATACAAATCCTGTTGCTGGTGACTTTTTCCTTTCTCCACATCTTCTTTAACATCCTTCCTTCACCCACCACCCCCACCCTCTTATATTATCCGACTGTTCATTTGGCAGAAACAATAGGCAATACAAATGGGTTCTATGGTATCACCAGAGTCAAACCACACCATACAATAGACACCACATAACTATAGTTAGGCATGCATGTCTTAAGTGAGCAAACCCAGCAAATTTGCATTGCATAAAGGAACAGTACTGGTATTTAACAAGTGAAAAAGTAAGATTAATCATGCCTGAGTTATAGACTTGTTGGCCACCAGTTCATCGACATTACCAATGTTAACCTGGACAGGGTTTCTAAGCAAATCAGCAGCAATCTTCCTAACATCCTTGGGCCAGGTGGCAGTGTACATCAGGGTCTGTCTACGTGGAGGCAGATCATTGACAACTCTGCGGATCTGAGGCTCAAACCCCATATCAAGCATGCGATCGGCCTCATCAAGAACAAGGAAGGTCACCTGCCGCAGTTTAATTCGACCCATCTCGATTATGTCATTTAGCCTGCCTGGTGTCGCCACCACTATATCAGCTCCTCTGTCAAGCTCCTTCAGCTGGGGACCTTTTGGCGCCCCTCCATACAGACACTGCATTATGTGTGCTCTATTGAAGTCAGTTGACTATATCAAACGCAGTTGCTAATCTGCATTTGCATGACTTAGAAAGCAATTGCCAGAAAAGAAAAGGTTATAAACTTACGGTGCAAGAAATCCTAGATGAGCGACCAAATTTGACTGCTTCCTCCTGTATCTGAGTAGCCAGCTCTCGGGTAGGGGCTAGGACCAAAACTGTGGGACCCATTACAGGGTTACTCCTGTTTCTCTTAAGATGCATAAAAGCAGGCATGAGATAACCAAGTGTTTTACCAGACCCGGTTTTGGCTATGGCAACTATATCCCTGTTTTGCATTGCAACTGGCCATGTCTGTGCCTGTATTGGTGTAGGTGTTTTGAAACCAGCCATACGAATCTGCATTCATACACAGAAGTGGTCAACAATTGCTTCTTCCAAGAAATTGCTTGAATAAAATGCTTGTTATTTCATCAGAGACCGAGACTCGTAATTTAAAATCTATTGTTTACTTATTTAAAAAATGGAAGGAAAAAGGAATACCCTAAAGGAACATGGCTGCTTACATAAAAAGGGAAGATCAGTGGCAGAGACGAAAAGCGGTAAAACCTTCCGATCCCTTTCTCCGATCCTTCATATCCCTTTTTTTATATCAGTCAGCAGAAAATGGGCCCCACAAAAGTAATGTTCTGCAGCAGCCAGTGAGAGAACAATACTAACTGTTGGATTAGGGTATTCATTCATTTATGACATATGCAAGCTAGCTAGCTACTTAACAGAGAGCCAGCACTGTCACTGTCACGAAATTGCAATGCACACTGCATTTGAATTTCATTTTTTTTTCTTTTCCCTCCTATCAGTTTTCCAAGGAAATACTTACCTCGTTTAATATCTCTGGTGGAAATCCTGTCGACTCAAATGTCATGAACGGCGCCGGCACGTTTTCTCCCTGTTTATTAATATTAACAAGAAATCGTGTAATGGTGTTATTACAACAATTGTAGCAATAGAGTATCATAAAATTTACAGGGACTACCTACTCCATCGTCAACCAGTGATTGCAATGGTTGTAAGATTACTTTCAGTGCAAATTGGTGAAATGATGCAAGGTAAACACCTTATTAGGTTTATAAACCAAAAATGATGAAAAGATGCCAGTATAACACAGCTAATTTATAAACCAAGATAAGTCAAACTACTTGCAATTACAAAAAAGTTGTACAAAATCAATAATTTTGTTCTAGCAAATGACTCCTTACAGACATAACCCAAAAATAAAATTCTTCATATGCATTGTCTTACAGTGGCAGTGACTTCATGGTGTTGGCGGTACGCATCAGCCGAAGAAATATCAGGGGATGGGCTCATACCAGCTGCATTAGGAAATGCACCGTTTTTGTACATTGTGTTAGCAGCGGCCGGTGGTCCCATTTGATTATGATTAAATCCTCCCATGGGACCTCCTGGCCCAAGTGATTGCTGCCCGGCCCTCATATCCTACATGAAAGATAAATTAGCAATTTTATCCTTTAGATCTTATCATTTCTCAAAGTACTTGTATAGTTCAGCCCCCCTCATTCCAAAAATCTAAAATTTCTATTTCCGCCCCTATCCATCAGGATGCCCATAATCAGCCAGGTTGCACCAAAAATACAGTATCTGACCGCCACAGTGAAATAAGTATCATGATAAGAAATAAAGAAAATTTACCGGGCGGCTTTGTGGGATGGGAGCCAACTTTGGCTGTGACTGTGGGTACATATTCTGGGGATGGAAATCATTTCCAGCAACAATTCTTCTGATATGATCGTCTCCAATTGGACCACTAAAGGGAGGCTGCTGATTTGGTTGGGCCAATGGGCGAGGCCCGCCAATCAGTGAACCATTCATCTGAGGAGCACCATAACCCATTTGTTGGCTGTTATCGTAAGCAGCTCCTTCATCCGGTTTAGAAAAACCGGGCTGCTGAGAAATCTGTTGGTGCGGCACATTCTGTGGCGGACCCCACGACATCTGGGGTTGATGTGGTTGCTGACCATACGGATAGGGGTGTTGCTGTTGCTGTGGGCCCCATGGTCTCTGCATGGGTTGACCTTGCATGTAGGGGCCGCCCTGTTGGTATGGCATACTACCTGGGTAAACAGTCTGTTGAGGTGGCACTTGCTGGTGCATATACATTTCTTGCTCCTGCTTAGCTGGTTGTCCCGCTTGCTGCTGCACAGTGCTAGGGTACTGGTTCTGATATAGCATCTGCTGTTGCGGTGCCGGAGTGCTGGCATTACTCTGTTGTGGAACTGATGCCGGTATAGTGTTAGCAGCAGAGGTTTCTCCAGGTCTCTCATACTGAGTTACGTTTGTCTCCTGGTTCCAGTAGTACAACATACCAGTATTGCCATCTATCAGTCCTTTCCACGGCTCTGGTAGAGTTGGGTCGTCAGGTGCAAACCGCGGGCCCGATGCATCAGTGGCAGCTTCAGTGGCTGCCATAAATTCAAATTCTGATCTATGTATGGAAACTTTAGCTCAAGTGTACTGGTACACCTGAAATGACACAGAAGAAAACCAAAGCTTAGAAAAAAAAATTGAACCATTATACTAGCCCAAAATAACAAAAATTCGCCTCCTTGTAAATCCCATAAAAAAGGAGGGTTATTTCCCCAATTTTGACCATTGCGTGGTGATGTGCAAGAAGAATAGATAATCAGAAAGTGAATAGAAAACCAGAAAATTTAGAACTGAGCAAAGTAGCAAACAAAGCGAGTAGTCATTGAAAAGAAAAACAAGAAAAAAGAGAGAAAAAGACCTGGTGAGGGAGTAGCAGCAAAATAAGTGAAGAATCCTCGCCGCAACTCGTAAATAATCGCAAGATCTTTAGATAAAAGATCGCGCCTAGCTAGCGGGGAGAGAGAAACCCTAAGCGGCCGCTCCCAAATAAATTTCAATCCCGCAACAAAGTGAGGGCTTGGAGGGTTGTACATGCCGAATTTGTATTCCCTAATGTAACAGGATTTTCTTTTTTGATCTGGATCGTTCAATCAAGGTCAGCACGAATATTAAAGCATCACACGCGTTTTCATCTGGGGCCGGATTGACTCGGATTACCGATCGAACCGCCTCGCTCCAAATAGAAATAATATGTTACCTCAGAGTATATGGATCCGTTGATGTCAATGTATATAGTACGTTCAAGGCACTTGTTATTCTTCACACGTAGTGAAAAAATCATCGCCTAGACCAGGTCTATTTGTTACTCATTGGACCGCAAACTAAAATATCTCAAATATCTAGATATGGTAATAAATTTTAATTTTTAAACAATATCTAACAAAAATAACGATTATGGTAATACATAATAATAAATTTTGAACAATAAAACAAAATACTAGATATGATATGTATTAGTTTTGCACATGCATTTCAAAAAAAGTTGATAGTATTTTCAATTTTCTTTGATGCGAGTAAAGAACTTAAAATTTAGAATTTAAAAAAAAAATTACAAGGTCTTCAAGTCAATCAAAACAAGGTTTAACACGAAGTATCTTTTGTGTTTGCAAATAAAAAAAAATGATATATAGAAATATCAATTCTATTAATTTCATTTTTATGATAAAATTTTGATTTCAACTTACTAAAAATTCTTATCCGAATTTTGAACATACAACCTGTCAAAAAAATTTAACCATCTAAACCATTTATCTACAATGAGATTAAAAATACCAAAAAGAAAAAAATAATAATTCCTAGTTGGTGCCCTTGGAAATAGAAGCTTTCTTCCCCTTCTTTTGCTTGTGTTTGAGCTGAGTGAGGCCGGGTGCCGTGATCTTAACATTGCCTACAATGGCCGCTGCCATTTCTGGATCAGTGCATGCTTTTATCAGTTCCTTTTCCCGGCTTGTCACATCTTGCGTGTGAAGGAACAGATTTATCGCAGTTTTCGCAGCTGCAAAAAAAATTCAAAATTCATAATTCTGTATCAAAACAACCATTGCAAATTAAAGAGCACAAAGAGGAATGAATGAATACCTTTCCCTTTCTTGGCAACTCCAGGTGTAATCTTGACTCGGTACTTGTATGACTGTACCGCATTATATGGACCGCAAACAGGTACAGCATACAGTAACACGTCATCAGGTAACGGGTTACCTGTTAACAGATCGAGATCGTTTGTTAACTTATCTCTCTCATCTCCCACTTCTCCGGTCTCATTTGCCGTACCATCTTCCTCATCACCATCGATTTTCTCAGGTTCTGTGTTACTGTTGCTTTCTGCTTTACCTTCCCGGCAATCTCTGGCAAGGTGTCCCAATTTCTTGCATTTGTAGCATATTTTGGTGGCTTCATCTTGGCCTACAGCTTATTGTAGAAGTTATTTGTACGGTTGTACCCAGTGAGTATTGTGTAAAAAATGTAGAAATAGCAAATAAATAAAATAAAATAAAAAAATTCCTGGAATTAAATACCACAAAATAAATAAACAGATAAAAAGGTAACTCAATTCGTGGATGTCTTTGCTATTTCATTGTTGGTGCAAAGGCTACATTTTACATTTAAACGTAAATTACCAAAACATTTAAAGAATAAGTGCAATTGTTCATTTAAAAAATATGGACATGTATAATTACAGATAAGAATATTTAGTACCAGACACAGGAGGGAGGTTTGCTACTGCAACAGTTGCAACCTTATCCAGCACATCTTTCTCTTTCTTCAAAACATTTCCAGCAGACTACAAACACATGTAAAAAATCACATGATGAAGAAAGAGTAAATTCAAAACACTAGGCAATAACACTCTAGTACCAGATATGGCAACGTTACATTTAATCTAACAACCATGTACCAGTAGGTATTATACCAGGCAGGAATTAAGTGGGTAATGGTACGGACTAAATAGAGGTACAAAAGTGTAGTGGGTACCGCAAGCAAGGTCATCCTGATCTCTCTCTCCTCTTCATCTTGATCAGCATACTTCTCCTTCATCTTCTTCAACTTGCCCCTCTGTCCACGTGTCAGTTTCTGATTGGTTGCCTTGGGAGCGCTCTCCTCCTCTCCTTTAACTTTCCCCCTCTCTCTGTCATCCTCTTTGCCTAGTGAATCACTTCCTTTCTTCAGCTTCTTCCTCTCTGCTTTTGATACATACGGCTTCTCCTTCTTACTTTCATTTCCACCACCTTGAGAGTTTGAACTTGGCGCATCGAAAACCGTACTCTGGTTGCTCGACTTAATGGGTCCCACACCAAGAGTCTTATCAATTAGGTCCTCCAACTGAGATGCCGGAGAATCTGAAGACTCTTTCACGTCCTTTTCCCCTTGGTTCGCCACCTCATCATCATCTGAAACAGAAACGGAAATCGAAGCATTGTCATTTGGATCTGTTCGTGCTTCTGCTTCTTCTTCCTCTTCTTCTGTGGTGCGAACTCTTCGTTCGTTGAGGTGAGAAGGGAGGGAGCTCTCATCAATGCGAAAGAGAAGGCCAAAGCCCATGACGAGAGGGTGGGGAGGGAGGAAGTTCTTCTTGCCGCGAATCATAAAGCTACCAACTGTCAAGTATTCCCCTGTGGGGGCCGTCTTGCTCACCTGGTGCGGGTACACCCACCAAGCGCTTGTCACGATTTTCGAATCCCATGCTTGGCTGTGACAGACCTAGCAAAATCACCAAACAAAATTAAATAAAATATATAAAATAATGAACAACCACCATAACAAGCAAGCAGGAGAGAATTTTTTTATTACAGAAATTATTATTAAATAATAAAGGAAAATAGAAAGAGTGCCGAGGGGTTGATCTGAAAAAATATTGGATCCAAACTTTGGAGCCAATTTTTTTTTTGGATCCGGTGTCTTTTCTGATTCAGAAAAAAAATTCCAGCCACTCTTTCAAAAAAAGAGAAACACTTCGGATCTGGAAAAAAAAAACGGTTCCAAAGTTTGGATCCATCTATGCCATCAAAAAACAATTATTTGATAATAATTTGAATAAATAAAAAATTCTCAGCAGGAGAAGTATGAGAACAATGGGTTCTTACTGTGAAGCAACCGGCTTGGTTGACTGTGAGAGGGGGGATTGGGTGGTCGGGTCGGTGGTTCTTGATGATAGTGCTAGAGGCACCATGCAAGTCAGCATGAACATAAATATCTCCTTTCGACATGTATCTCTTCACCACCATCTCATTTTGCTGTGCATCCCGGCCGCTAATCACAAGGTAATTCTCGCTGCTTATGAACCAGTTGAACTTCTCGAACCAGTGCACCTTCCTCATGTGAGAGATCATCGCCACCGTTTTCTCCTGTTAAAATAAAATATACCAGGGTTAGTTCACAAGATATATGGGTACATGCTAATTTCAAAATCGAGCAAAAAAAGGATGATACCTGAGCAAGTTGATGGCGTGTCTTTTTCTCTGCGGCCTTAAATGCCTTCTCGTGGGCAGTGATAGTCTTCTCCTGCTTGCTCTCTTGTTTTTTCTTCATTTCATACCACTTCCTTGCATTTGCATGTGCAGATAGCGCCAAATCAACCTCGACCTAGATAAGAAAGCCTCCTTTTAATAAAAAGATGTGTGTTGGGCATCAAATATAAACTACTTTGTATGTTTTTATTGGTTTTCAAACAGGGCTTGTGTATATGGTTCATATAAGTCTGCATTACGCCACAATTTTACTCAACTTCTTAACCCTTAATTGATGCAAGCGTGCCTAAGCTATAGTCTTAGTTGTGCAACAACAAACCAACCAAACCATGAAAGAACGAACAGCCAGAAAACCAAATAAAAAGAATGCCAACCAGTGTAATCGGGCTAAACCTAAAATTAATTATCCTAAACACTAAACAGACCATGAAATAACATCAAATCCAAACGGGAACCTACGAAGAAGGCAAAGAATCAGGTCAAACTCATGGTTAGGGTTGTTCATCGGATCTGGTTTAATCGGTTTTAAACCGAACCGAGAGAATTCGATTTAAATGGTTCAGTTTTTCCAGTTAATTGGATCGGTTTGGTTCATTATCTAAAACCGGTTTAAGTTCAGTTTATATAATTTTAAACCGGTTATACCGAACCGACTGAAATTTTTTAACCCATCCCCTATCTGAACCAAAGATTTAAAAAGAATCCAAAAAATACGACATAATGTATATTGCTTGGTTCGGTTTAAAATCGGTCAGACCGAACCGAACAAAAATTTTAAATCCATCTTAAAGAAAATAACAAAAAAAGGTTTACTTTTATGATTAATATTCTTATATTTGTTCAACAGAACAAACCGAAATTTAGTTCGGTTTTAATTCGGTTGATAAGTTTAATTTGGTCGGTTAGGTTGTATTTTTTAAACCGAATGAAAGTTTGGCTTGGCTATTTTATTTTGGTTTTAACCGAACCGAACCGATAAACACCCCTACTGGTGATGAACTCCTTGACAGCTAGAAAAAAAGTCAAGAAAACTTGGTCAATAAAGCCAATAGACAACAACTATACCTTTTCAACGGGTGTGGTTTTCTCTTCCTCATACATGTCATCAAGGTTATTACTCAAAAGCAAAGTGATGCAATTCCTCTCAAGGTACAATTTGTCAATAAGACCGGCCACCGGGTTGCCGAGCTTCTTCTCCTCCTTTATCATGCGCTTCAGATCATCCCAATTCATCCCGTTTGCAAGTGCCACACGAACGGCCATAATTGCTGCATCCACATCCTCAAGGTTGTACTCAATCAGCTGTGCCATGTTGGTGCAGTAGTCAACCTCCTTCCTCAGTGTGAGCACCCGGTTCTCCTGCAAAATAGCTAGATTATTAAAATTAAAAATATATTTTTTATTTTGAAACTTAGCAGATTGGCCTGTGTTCTCTTGTGATCATCTCTTACCTTTTATTTGCTACATCTTTTTATAGGGGAAATTGTGAAAATGCCACTCCAAAACTTTCAAATTGTGAAAATGCCACTCCAAACTTTGAAATTGTCAAAATGCCACTCCAAACTTCATTAATTTCTAAAAATGCCACTTCAAATAATTAATGACTAAAATACCCGCACCCTCCGCCGCCTCCTCCCGCACCCTCCGCCAACCCGACCCTCACCCGTTGCAAGAGGTGCAAGAAGCAGTTTCCGGGCATGATTCCCCTCGCCTGCTTTCGCATTCTTCACAACCCCTCCTCCTCCGACAAGTACCAACACCATCAAACCCTCCTCTACGACCCCCTCCACCGCAATTCGGAACAGGAGAAGAATAGAAGGCAGGAGAAAGAAGAGGAGAAGAAGGATATTTTGGTCATTAATTATTTGGAGTGGCATTTTTATAAATTAATGAAGTTTGGAGTGGCATTTTGACAATTTCAAAGTTTGGAGTGTGGCATTTTCACAATTTGAAAGTTTTGGAGTGGCATTTTCACAATTTTCCCTTTTTTATATTATTTAGTTAAGGATATAATACCTTTTTAAAACATATGAACAACACAGAAATCAATTGCAATAGAATATTTTGAACTGGAGAGATTAAAGAGATGTTCTCTTAAAAGTAGAAGTTTGTTGGCTCTAGTTGTCTGCCTCCAATTACTACAATCACATCTTTTTATAAGGGGCTATTGTGCTTGACTTTTTCTTGAAACTTGACCCCAAAGAAATAGCTAGCTTGGCTCTTAAAATATATAAAATTTATTCTTTTAAAATAACACAGTTCAAATTAAAAATAGGGTTGAACTTTAAAATATTACATACACCTCAACTGATGATGTGAACCATCAATGCAGCTAAATGCTTTCCCAAAAAATAAGTCTAGAACAAGGGCAAATTAAAATGGCATTTCTTTTATTTATAATACACATGCTCCTGCCTTCATTTGTTTTTTTATTTTTTTATATTTCATAAGAGGGAGGGTGGAGTTGAGGACCTGATCCAATTTGATTTTGTTGAGCTTGTGCACAGCTGAATCCTCTTTTGCCCTTTGCTGTTGCTCTGATCTCTGGCTTTCTATTTTACTGTAGAATTCATCCAGAGCTTCATCAAATGTCTCAAATTCGGTGTATTCCCTTGATTTCAACTGGTTCAACAGGATTGGACAGTACTCATCATAAACCTGAAAATGCAATAAAGTTAAAAATAAGTACATAAATAACATCAGAAAGCTAGAAATGGAAACATTAGGGACAGTATGCAAATAACACTAGCATGAATCAAAAGCCTATGAATTTTCATAATTACAACAAAGACATAGATGACAACCAATTAATTAAATATTAAAGACTATTCATAGATAGGGTGAAAAGTTCCAAGAATAAAGTAAAACATCAGCGACAGGCCAAAGTTTTAATGGCACCAGCTAATACCATTTTACATTTTATCCCTATAGCCTTTTAAGCTAAGTTCAAGTATCAGAAAGCCAATAACAACAGAGATATACCCAGAGCCAGAGCAATGCTATACCAGTGATATTTTGCATAGTTGTACGAATTAGGTTTTAGGCTATTGTAAATATCTACATATATGTGCAGATAACAATTGTAAGAGCTTACTAAGAGTAGGGTATTAAATTTAGAGATAAAATAAGGTGTAAGCTTGTTGATTGTTATATTGGTACTCATTGCCTCTTATTTTAGGGGAAAAAAAAAACCTTGGTTGGGGTAGACTCTTTGCCTTTACTCTGCTTCATCAATATAAATCCTCCTGGAATCTTTTCTCCCAAAATGACCTCCTCGAGCCAATCCTCAAAACCTTTAACTGCCTCCCCCAAAACCCTAAAAATCTCCTCTCTAGCACTCTCATCCTTACCCACTTTACCACCCGGCACAAGACCTGCTTCGAGAATTATGTGCTCTGACAAAGCTGGCCCGTAAGTCAGCACATCGCTAAGAACTGACTTCAGAGTGACTTCAGAAGATGATTTCTTTTTCTTTTGGTTTTTGACATCATCTGAGATGTCGGTTTCATTTTGGATTTCAGCTGTCTGGTTGGGTTTGTCTAATGCTAAAATTAAGGCTTCTCTTAATTTTGCAGGATCAGTTCGTTCAAAGGTACGACAAGCTTCTATGGGGTACCGATGCCTTGACATGATCGCTAAACCCTTGTTGTCATCTCTAATGAGAAAAATGTAAATGTCATAATGTTGCTTTGAGAAATGACAAATTAATTTCCTGACAAAGTATGATAGTTCATTCCTCACTGTTCAAATTACTCCTAACAAATTCTCTAATAGACAATCAAATTTCTGCACTTGAGCTTTAAAAAGGACTCAATCATACACAATTTATAATCCTATTAAACTCAGCACATGAACCAAAGTGCGAAAAGAAGACAACCAAACAGACTTAACTTTTAGTCAGATCATTACCAGTATAGAAACCAGGAAATGCACACATTTCTACTGTACTGTTAGAATTGATACCTGTGAGATCGAAGCAATGTCATGACGGAATATTCTGAATCAGTAAGAAGTATATTCCCTTGGGCATATAGTTCTAGAATAATATAATGTGCACTCTCGCCCAATCCAAATTGAAAAAGAATGATCTGTCAAATTACAGAGGAAAACACTCAAAAACAGTATATAAACCAAACAGATTTTATTTCCGTTATATTGCAGAAACTTAGAAAAGGACTATTGCCGAGTTAAAGAAAAACCTTCCAACTTTTTTTCAAGTTTTCCTTAATAAATGTGCTCTACTTTCTGAGAATCATTTTTCTCAAACACTTCAACCAGATTCTTTGTTTCACAAGGTATCAGTTCACCAAATAAGCAACATTGCAGAAACTGGTCCAAATTACCTTTTTTTAAGGGACATTAATGCAACAGAGCCTCACCTTAATCCAGGATAGCATCAATTGCACCTTTATTTGCAACTATACCTAAGTTCCAAGTCAATTAACCTAAGTTTGCCTATTCAAAGTTGTCACAAATGGCTAACTACAGGTGCTAATTTTATGAATTTACAAGACAATTACACGATCATATCCGAGCTGGCGCACATCTTCAAGCCTTTTGCTTCTGATATGCTTCCTTAGTTTCAGTGTAAAACCAGAAGGAGTGGTGCTCTTATCCCTATCCAACAGATAGATAAATTTAATATATACGGAAAAGATAAACCCTAAAAATCTGTACTATTTCACATTAGGTTATTAAATCAATTTAGGCAGAATTTGGTCTTTATTTTTCGTTCAAAATAGAAAAAACAATAACAATGTACTAATTTGTAAGATCTAACATGGATCAAGTACAATATCTGAAGAACAATTATCATGATTTCTTAAAAGATTCAACAAGGATGTTATGATAGTACAGTACTTTCTATTGTTACACATTGATAAAAAATAAAATAAATAACTAGCAAAGACTGTACCTAACATATTGAGTGGTATGCAGCCTGACACCACTTTCTATGAGAAGCAAAACCTTCTCACTCTCACCCGATTCAGTCATGCCGCTGCTGTTCATCAGTTTAAACATATATGTCTGCAAAATAGAAGAAACTCATAGTAAAAAAAGTAGCTATTCTCAATACTTGGGTTAGCTGTAGTTAGTGTGCTATTCCGCTCACCCATCCACTATTCCAAATTTGAATGCCACTGGTATTACAAAAATGATTGGTATTATGTGCAAAGCATCATACATTTCTTACTATAGAATTACATAAAAGAGTGATAAAAAAGGGAAGGTGAGGTGTGGTATATACCTTGGGAGAGAGATCGTAGACGTTAGAGCAGCGCATGCCGATGAAGCGGCGGAGGCACTTGACCTCCGCCGCCACGTCGGCTGTGTTCATTCTCACCTTCACCATTGTTTCTTCTCTTAGTTGGTAATTGAACTTCGATAGGAAACCCTAATCAAATTGATTGCTAGGAGGGAAGAAGCAGCAGCAGTAGTAGCTCTTGCCGTGAAATTGAAACCAGGCCTCCACCACGCACGGCGCACGCTCTTTTGCTTCTTTGCCTCTTTGTTGTGCTGCTATCAGGTGTCCAGAGAAGGAGCATCCGCGTCACCTATAGTAACAGGATATTTCTGTTTGGGTCTTGATCGTCCAATCAAAATCCACACGCCTATTAAAGCAGTTCCGTGCGTTCCACTTTCACCGGATTGATGCGGATTCCGATCGAACGGTCGTGATCCAAACAGCAATGTTCTGTTACCTCAGAAGATATCGATTCTAGAGAACATGGATCCGAAAGTAACTCAAATTTTGATTTTGGACTCGGACCGTCCGATCTCATATTAAATCAGCCCCCGCGCATCACATCGGGCTGGATTGGCCCTAATTTGATCGAACGGTTCGGATACAAACTCAAAATTTGCGTTACTTTAGGGAAGTCCCGTTGTCCCAATTTATTTATGTGCTTTCGTTCCCATTTACTTAAATTTATATGTGTGTTTTTGTAGATGAAGGTGATATTTAATCTGTATCTATTCTGTATTTTTGCTAACATATATGCAATTTTTAACATTATCCAAATAATTTGCCTGCTAATTCAAATATTGTTTTAATACTATATAATGTGTTACTGTTTGATCAGAGCTCTCAATATTAATATTAGTGGAGAACATTCTTACAAAGAATAACAATATTTTTTTGTTAAAAAAATTATAATACATATTTGCACACTCTGATAATAAAAAATTATGAGCAACAAATGGCAAAACTAAAAGGCATTGAATACTTATTTGACCGGCATTTTTTTCCATAACCAAAAAATTAAATAATATAATATTAATAACCAAATTTTAAAAAAAAATTTATCCATAACCAGACCGCCCAAATGTGGGGCGGTCCAGTATTCAGGCCAAACCGCCCCCCCGTGGGGCGGTCTGAATTATTTTATTTTATTTTATTATTTTTTTTTTTAGGATTTGAATTTTCAATCTAAATAATGAATGTATTTTGTTTGAAATTATAGATATGAAATAAATGGGTAACTTGACTAATCTAGGCCGTCGGCAAAATGATTTTCATGCATAATTGACTTCTCAGAAATAATTTTCTCCGGACTGAATTGAGCGGTGCTTTGAAAACTCAGAAATAATTTTAATGCAATGATGGATACATAACAATATATGCCCAAGTCCGCAATTTCTAAGTAAAATGGTTCACAACATAAGTTAATTAAATAACTTACAAATATAAATACAATATTTATTGAATTAACTCTTCCTCGCGTCCGAACGGACCAAGTCTACTCTTAGGGTTCCGGAAATGGATGACGGCGCGACACTAGCAGTTGTAGAGCCCCGACTACTCCCCGAGTGGCTTCCCGACCGGGTCGCCCGCTTCGAGAAGGTCCCGCATCGGCAACCACTCTAGCATTCTCTCTTTCGTTGGCTTCGTTTATTGCCTCTCGCAATGCATTTCATTGAACATTAAGTATCAATATTTAAATTTAATTTCAAATCATTTCTAAGTTGTGTACGATCATCTACATACCTCTAATCTCGCCTCTTAGTAGTCGAACGGTGAGCCTCATGTCCCACTCGCCGACCTTGCATCCCGTCCATTTCCATTACGCGCCGCTTGTGTTTCCTCCTCCCCTTCCCCGATCCATTTCTTATCGGGAACCACCGTAGGTCCAAGGTAGTATGGCCACCGGTACTTGGTTGGGGTAGCTGTGAAATGATGCTCCCTGTGTGTTCGAAGGCAATCGGCACGGTAATAGTTGTCAACAAAGACGTCTTCAAGGAAATTCGTTTTCGACAAACCGCCATAACATGAGAACACGGAATGCGAACTAACCTGGGGGCCTTGGCACTCACACGTTACTTGATTGTTCGCGCCTAAAACGACTCTGTACTTGCATGTGCATTCATGAGTTTGTATAATGCCACTTTGTCCCACCACCGGTGGAATGATCTCACTTGGAACCTGCACTTCATATTCCGTACCTGTGCTGCCAAAATCTCTGAACATCTCTTCCATTCGTCGTGGTTTTTTCCTCTTGCAGCCAATTTTGAACGTCGTCGCAACCCATTCTCCGCCGCCGGTATTTTTGCACAAGTTCTCTCGAAATGTGTTGCATGCAGCACTCGTGCACGAGACTCTCCCGTATTCGTGTTCCACCCATAGTTGAGGCTATCAAATACATGCTTGATGCCCTTGTCTTTGGTCCGATATCACGCAGACGAACCTCGTTCCCTATCACCTCTCTTCTCGGGAATGACATGAAAAAACCCCAATTTGGACCATCCTCCTTTTGAACAATAGCAAAAGCTATGGGTAGCAAGTGGTTTTCAGCATCATATGCACATGCTATAAGCGAGCCCCACCATACCGGCTGGACATGAAGCATGCATCGATGCCGATCACAGGTCTAACATATTGAAATGCTTCAATACATGGACCGAAAGCCCATGCTATGCCCTTGAATTGTACTTCACCGGGTGTATCGGTTGGTACATGCCACTGCTCGAACCTGGTTCCCGGATTTGTACTTGTTATGGCCATCGGCAATGGTGCGAGGAGATTGTACGACCCCTTCCAGGGTTCCGAAGCATCCGCATACCGCAAGTTCCCGACCCCTCCACAACCTATTGTAATGTAGGACTACATGTTCATAGACTCGTCTCACCGCACGAGCGACCTCCTTAATGCTCATCGCGGGGTCCTCCTTAATGTCCGTCATAATTACATCGGCAATAAGTGCCGCCGTCGCCGCACTATGATCTCGATCTTCTTGACGCACTCTTGCAAGTGTGTGGTCCTTCGACCTTCTTAATTATCCATGCCTCTCCCTTGCCTTTATGCGCGCGCAGACATTTTCCATTTGCACTTTGTATCCTTGCAAATTACAACATACCGGTTCCTCTCCCGCCCGGCCACCGTAAACTCCCAATTACCCTTCAAATGGAACCGCTTAACTTTGGTCGACGGTTCTTCTATGTTGGTGTAAAGCGGCCCGGGCTAATCTCTTCGTTGTATACAACGCGTCTCCCCAAAAAAAAGAAATGTCTCGCTTCTTCAAAAGAAGTAGTGTCATTGAATGTCCTTACCGGGTGCTTGTCTCCTCGTCCCCGATCGGAAATCTGTCTTCAATTGGAGGAGGCATAATCTCCTCATCGTCGCCCCTCGATAATCTGTCCGAACCCCAATCCCCATCCCAATCATCACCGGTATCAATTTCCTTTGTCGGTATCTCATCAATATCATCAAAATCAATGCCTCTATCATTTCGATCGACTTGTGGAATGTCTTCTAGGTTCAGGGGGCTGTAGTTAGGTAATGGATCAGTGCCGATTGGTATCCAACCCGACCAACACATGACCGTCTTCTAGTTTCGGCCGGGGTTCAACACTATACTCGGGTACTTGCAAATATCTATCTCGTCTCATAGGCTCACGAGGGGGTGAGTTCACATCTTGGTTGTGATCATAATCCCGGTTGTGATCATAATCCAAGGTTGTGATCATAATCCAGGTTGTTATGGGTAGAAGGTCCAGCCCCAAGTATCCGGGTTGTTTCGGGTAGAAGGTCCAACCCAAAGATCCGGTGTTGTTACGGGTAGAAGGTTCTCTCGGGACACCAACTGGTTGAATCGAAACTTTTTGCAAAATAGGTCCATTACGGGATTAAATTGGACTCAAAAAATCCGTACATAGCTTTCTATATATCCTCCTCTTCTATAGGATATTTTATATAGTAAGGTTTGGCACCTAGGGAGTTTGATTGTTAATTCGGTACCGATTTGTACGGTAAATTGGACACGGTCCCAACCGGTTTGTTGCATTATTATTTCCTTTACTTCATAAATTGAAGTATTGGCATTCACCGGAAGCCGTAAGTCGCATCTTTCGAGTATTGGCATCCGAACTCTCCTTTCGTGATTTTTCCACCCAAGTACAATGCAATGAACATTTTTGAGTTTTTTTTTCTGACATTAGAAAACAAATTTGTCGTTCAATATTAGTTATTTTGTTTATTTATGAAATTTTTAACATTTAAAAAAAAAATTAAAAAAACCTCGGTCCTTTTGAGCGCACTGTTGATCGCAATCGCCTCAGAATCGCCTAAAAAATCGCCTCGCAACACTGTTTGAGAGCAGAAGTCGGTTTGGAAGAAGAGTGAGTGGATTATTGTGACTCTGGAGAGAGAAAATAATCATTTTATACACAAAATACAAAAAAAAAAAATAAGCGCGACCGCCCCCCCCGCGGCGGCTCGCTGGGGTCTGGACCGCCCAGTGGGGGGGCGGTCTGACAGGGTTCTGGACCGCCCCACGTTTGGGTGGTCTGGTTATGGATAAATTTTTTTTTTAAATTTGGTTATTAATATTATATTATTTAATTTTTTGGTTATGGAAAAAAATGCCGGCTTATTTGAAGTAGTATTGGATTTGTTTTTGGACTTTTAAGGTTAATTGACATGAGCACTCAGCAGAAATGTGCTTTGAGCAACGGCATAATAAAAGTTATGATATTCACAGTTTTTTTTTTCTTCAAATATATTCATAGTTTTATGATATTCACAGTTTTGAAAAACTATCATGATAAATAAATGTTAACAAATAAAAAAAATTGAAAAATAGAATACATCTATATTTTTCTTTCCATGTAAAATACATAGTCGGCTGTAGGGGTGGCAAAAAAAAAAGCTCGTAGCTCATGGCTCGATCGTGACTCGCATTTGACTCGCTCGCTAACAACTCGCTTGTTACTAGACTGAGTTGCTAACGAGCCAACTCGCTACTAGCTCGGTCCAGAATTAACGAGTTCAAGCTGTGACCTAGTTTGCTCGGTTAGGCATCAATTTATGAATTTGTATGAATTTGTGTGCATTTTATACTGTCAAGATTGGTCCAGCTCGGTCCAAAAAGTTTGTAGAATTTATTTTCTTCTTAATACAAGGTCCAGCCAAACCCAGTAAGCCAGCTCGTCAGCTCGGCCTAGTTCGTCACGATTTTGAACTAAGATTTTAACTCAGAAACTCTAGGTCCAACTCGCTCGACTGTAGCTCGGTCCAGAATTAACGAACTGAGCTAAGGCTGAGCTCGAACTGAGCTGGCTCGTTAACACCTCTAGTTGGCTGGATTGAAAAAAATATTATATATTGTTATATTTTGGTCTTAGACCAACTCCCAACTGGGCCTAAGCCCAATAATATGACTCAACCCAAACACAATGCGGATTTTTTTTTTAATTTAGAAATTATAACTAAATTCCTAAACAAAGCAGCCAATTGGGGGAAATTTTTTGAAAAATAAACTCCACCGGATTCGGTATCCGGTGTGGAATTGAAAGACCCGGCCTCCACCGGATTGGGAAACAGGTGGAGCTAGGAAATGCCACATTTTCCAGCTGCGCCACATTGCGCCACAGAAAATCAAAAAATTGCTCCACCGGTTTGGGGAACCGGTGGAGACTTGTTTCGGAAATTTACCCTACCCGATACCTCTGCCTCCCTTCCTTCTTCTCTCCCCCATTTTTCTTCCTTCTTCAAAACCGAACTCCACCATTTTTTTTTGTTCTTTCCAAATACTCCATCTTTTTTTCATTCAATTGTTTCAAAATTTTCAGATCGTCCAAGATAATTGGAAACTCCTTCGATCTACGATTTTAACAAGGTAAAAATCCATTTTTTTTATAGTTTTTGGTTTTGGCCGAATTAAATTAAATAACTCATTTAATTGAGTTTGTTTAGTATATTTAGTATTTTTTTGTGTAATTTAGTGTTGAATTAGCAATTAGCTTTAATTTAGTGTAATTGTAGTATTAATTTGTATAATTTAGTGTAATTTGTGTTATATAATATAATTAGTTTAATTTGTGTAATTTAGTATAAATTTGTGTAATTTGTGTTATGTAGTATAGTATAATTTAGTGTTATGTAGTTTAATTTGTGTAATTTGTAGTTTAATATAATGTAGTATAATTTGTGTATTTTAGTGTTATGTAGTATAATTTGTGTAAAATTAGATAAATGTAATTTATGTATGGTTAAAATCGAAATTTTAGTAATTTGTGTTAATTTGTGAAAAATTTGTGTAAAATTTGTGTAATTTATGTAGTATAATTTTTGTAAAATTAGATAAATGTAATTTTAGTGTTATGCGTATAAATGTAATTTTAGTGTTATTTTGTATAATATAGTATAAATTTGTGTATGGTTAAAATCGAATTTTTTAATAATATGTAGTTCAATGGTATGGTATGTAGTTAATTTAGGTCGGACTTACATATACTTAAATTTTCTAACATGGTGAATGGATAATCCAAATTATTCGGAGCTGTTGAAATTACCACCACAGTATCATCGAGCATGGAAAGTTCGTGATACGGTAATTTTTGTTAAATTTATTAATTATTTGTTTGAAATAAACATTATATGAAGTATTTGAAGGAGTTAGAATGATTTAATTTTTTTTGGCAGCCTAATGTAAAACCACTCCAGTTAAATAGGCACCGTCCTACTATTACTTACAACAGTCGGATGGACAATGCTTTGAAGAATTTAGGACTATACCAAATTGCTCGGCTTAATGATTGCAAGCTTGATCCTTATTTGATTACTTGCTCCGGTTGAGAGGTGGGAGGCCTCGAGACCAATACTTTTCATCTACCCGGTGGGTGAAGTAACTGATAACGTTGGAAGATGTTGCATGTTTATGGGGCTTATCGATTAAGGGTAATTAACTATTTAAAATTATTTATCAGTTATTTTAATTAATTATTTTAAGAAATAAATTGTTGATTGTATAATTCTTTTAATTGGCGTGTGCTACCCAATTACCGGCACAAGCGATACCGATTGGAACCCATACTTAGAGTATGATCTAGGAGCCGATCCCGCGGATTTTTACAATGACACTGGAGACGACAATGCCATATAAACATAGGTGGTATGATCTTAACACGAGATAAAGAGCGATTGGCCGTCTTTAGCTATTCGCTTAAACCGAAATGGTTGCGGACCAAATTTGCGGATCCACTAGTAGCTGGAGACGATGATGAGAGAGTTGCACAAGACACACGAGGATTTTGTATGGATTTATTCGGGTCGATTATGTTTCCGATTCGAGTGCGCACGGGGTCCCCGCGATGTACTTGCAATTCCTGAGTGATCTGGAGACTCGAGTAGAATACAATTGGGGAGGTGCTGTACTTGCACATCTTTATCGAGAGTTGTCACGTGCTTGTCTCGCGGGGGCGGACACGATAGCGGGGCTGATATTGCTGTTACAGATGTGGTCATGGACTCGATTTAGTATTGGTCGACCTTTACCCCGAACAGAGCCACCTCCCTTCGGAGGCAACGATGTGGATACGAGGAATGCATTCGGTGTGAAGTGGACCACTCACCATGTGTGGACAACAAACCCTCACTTAGGTAAAAAAAATTAATTGTGGTTTATAATGCGAGCACAGTACGATTAAATTACAATACCTCTTTTTTATAATTGTTTTTCCTTGTTTTTGGTATAGGAGGTACAGCCACATACAGAGATTCGTTCGATAGATTATCCGATGAAACAGTTAACTGGCGACCTTACGAAGAATATTACAATCATGCACCTCGACATGTTCAACGACAAAAGAGGTATTGGATGTGCTGCTGTTACTTGATTCATTTTTGGATGGTGGAGTATCAGCATGCGAATAGGGTCATGCATCAGTTTGGAAAGTACCAAGAGGTCCCGCCTCCTCCTCCTTTAGCATATGATCAAATTTCTTATCTACGGGAGGCATGGCGTCACGATGGCAATTCAACAGTGGATGGTTGTTGGGCGCTTACTCATAAGTCCTTTATTGAGATGGATCCAGTACTCATTAGAGAGCATAGACCGTACGAGATGTCGATGCATCATCAGTACATACATTGGTCTACTTACATGGTATGAGTTCAGTGTATATCTCAGATAACAATCCACAAGATCTACACCGGTTGGCTCCACTGCGGACAGGAGATGTCGCGACATTAGCATATGTTCCCCACGGTCATAGGCATTCTCGTGTGGTTCGTACATTAATTTTTTTAAAAATTGAACTACATAACTATATTTTTTTTCAATATTAATATGCAAAGTGTATTACTTTTTTGTGTTATGTAGATTGCTCGAGAGATACAGCTTACGATGCAGGCAATAAGCATGGTGAAAACTCCGGGACAAGTGGCATATGGCAAGGTGATGCTCGAGCATGCTCGTGACATTATGGATGATATTGATCAGAGCCACATATTCCGCGGCATACTCGATAGTCTTTGGGATCCCTGCTGCACTGACCGCATTGATTTGAGTGATGATTTCCCTGATCAGTATCCTCGTCGCCCTCCGATTGAGGAGCCTCCCTCAGAGTGGGAAAACTTCATGAGCGGCACAGAGTCGGGATCCATATCTCAGTTCATGATCGACGAGCTAACAGGAGGCATTAGGATGATGGGACCATCCACAGCAGATCCGGGATAGCTCACCTGCGAGCCGGGTCCATCCACGTCAAATCCACCTCGGGACACTCGCATAAGGAGACAACCCGACTTGTACACTCCCGGGACGGACGCCCTCGGACCTCGAAGACGACGGCGTCGTTAGCATGTTTCGACTAAGTAAGTGCCAACTTATAATTTTTTTAAAAAAAAAAAAAGGTGCATTTCTGACGAATTCTTACAAACTTTTTTTTATAATTGTTTTTAGTGTTCAATGCTTTGAAGAATTTATGTGCATGGAGATGAGGATTTATGTTCAATGCTTTGAAGAATTTATGTGCATGTTATATTAAGATGGACTTGTTATATTATTATTTGCATGTTATATTAAAATGGATTTGTTATATTAAGATGGACTTGTTATATTTAGTGTTCAATGCTTTGAAGAACTTGTTATTTACGAGGAACTTGTTGTTTGCATGTTATATTAAGATGAACTTGATAGCAATTAGGAACCTTTAAATTTACATAATGTCATCCCGAACAATAATACATAATTCATAAATAGTTAAAATGTCATTCGAAATCTTAAGAATACAATAAAAGTGTTATCATAACAATACAATAAGATACATTAAGAGTCATCAAGAGCGTGGAGTTGATGAAGTCGATGCACCTAACACAAAATGAGAACAATTAGTTCAATTAAAATAGTAATCATACACATTGTTTGTCCATTGAATTTTTAAATTTTTATACCCGAATGTCTAGTCTGTAGAAGTCTTTTGATTTTGTGGCCGAATCCTGGTAGGGGCCTCCATTTTGTCCATTGCCATCATTATTCGTTTGTGTTTTCTTCTACCCTTATTTATTTTGGTTGGATCGGCCTTATAATGGGCCCATGATACATTGGCCAATCCCGTGCATTTCCAAATCCCTTGAATTCTCCAGACCAAGTGTTTATATAATTTTGTAAGCTAAAATATGGACTTACATAATCGTTATGGTTTAAATTCCTGAAGAAGCAAACTGCAAGAACATGGTTACATGGGATGCCTGTTAATTGAGGTCTCTAACACAGGCATATAGGCATTCCTTCTGGAGGAAAGGTAACACTATACTTGACCTCGCCTCGAACACCCTGCAATTAAAAAAAATCAGATTTCTTGAATTGAATGAATTAAAGAATAATACATATATATGACACTAAGGAATGTGACTTACCGTTTCAAGAAGTCCATCTCTATCGACAACCTCATAGTTGTTGTGGCCGGCATACATCGGTCTGACTTCATGCATTCTTGCCTTTTCCCTACGACGATGTAAAATCAGTGTAATTCTCAACGAAAAATCCAATCCTGTAGCCTCCCACCCAAACACGGCTTCCCGTCTCTGTACAAACCAGTCGACGCACTTGTAAAATGTTTTCTCAAGAAGTGCACACACAGGTAATTGTCTAGCCACCTTGAAGACACTGTTTAGTACCTCAGAGCCATTAGAGTTCATTATACCCCATCGATTAAGGACTCCATTATGCACTTGTGTCCACTTATGCACAGCCAAAGGCTCTGCATCATTCTTGCGGTCCCGTTTGCCAATTTTCATGATGTAGTCGTGTGCTTTTGTATCTCTTTGCTTAATTATATCCATCCCCTCTTCAAATCTCCAAAAAAAAATTTTCTTAACAAATTTCTTGAAGACCGTGCGGAGCCACTTCTGAGGGAATTTTTTCCAAACATTTGCAAGCAATATGCTCGTGAACACAATCGGTGGACAGCTTCATTCTTTTCCTCGCACCATCCCGATTGGGGGCCTCAAACACCCCTCGTATAGCAAGGTGCTGGTCCGAGAGAACACAAATTTTTCCTGGACCGACAACATTAATACGCAACCAATTCATAAACCAACCCTAATTGGGGAGTGACTCCTCTTCACAAATTGCAAATGCAAGTGGCAATAGTTGTTGCTCGCATCATAAGCACAAGCCATAAAAAGTTTACCTTTGTATCTTCCGGATAGAAACCCAGCATCAACACTGATAATGGGTCGGAGATGAGGCCATGCTTGAATACACGGCCCAAATGCCCATGCAACTCGGTTGAAAATATTAATATTATACTTGTTCGATGGTTCATGTTCAAGTAGATACTGTGTACCTGGGTTAGATGCTTTGATGGCACCCAAAAGCAATGGCAGCAGCTCGTAAGACTTCTCCCAGCTCCCAAACATGTCAGCCATTGCAAGTTCTCTACCTCTCCACAACTTGTTATACGAGGGTGTTACTGTCCCAAATTTCACCTTAACTAAATGCCTGACCGTTTTAATGCTTAACTCCAGATCTTCTTGATAACCAGGTTTAATAATATTAGCAATTCTTCTGGCAGTCATTTGTGCATTATCTAACTTTTTAGCATTTCCAAAACATGTGTGGACATATGGGTTGGTGGAAATTGTCCATGCACCTGTTGGTACTATCGTTGCATATAATTTCCATTTGCATTTAGGATATCTACATGCAACTCGATACTTGGTTTTGCTGCTGTTTAGGGTGTCTAGCTGTATACTTTTGGGTATGTGAAAATCTCCAAGTTCTGTTATTAGTTTGGCTTTGGATTCGAACATTTGACCTTCAGCAAATTTTTCATCTAATCTGGGAGCTTCCTTAAGAAATTCACGATCTGTGTATGGCATTGGCACATCATCGTGGAATGAGGAACATGGATGCCTAAGACCTCGATTGATGAATAGAATCGACTTGTGCCACTCTTTCAATATTTCTTGGGCATTCTTTTCAGCCTCATATTCTTCCATATCTGAGTCTTGCCCTTCAGCCGAATCATCATTATCAAAAGAACTTGTATCAGAACATGCATTTGAGTCTGATTGCTCATTAGGGTCATCACCTACATTTGGGTCTGATTGCTCATTAGAGTCATCACCGGTCTGAACTACAGGTGTGTCTGTGGTTTCGGGTACACTACCCGAGTAAGGATCAAAGTCGGTCTGAACCGACGGTGTGTTGCTCCCTCCAGGGCAAACTATCTCGGGCACGGATCATAACCGGTTTGGTTTGTACGATGCTTTGCGCCTCAACTACCAATTCTATAACCTTAAATCCGGCTACTTGAGGTGCAGTTTGTTTAATGGCATCCCAAGTTTCTCCATTTTCTATCCGAAATAGAGAGAAATGGTACGATCCAGGTGGTCCCGTGTTCAAACGTGCCCTGATTATCAATTTGACTCGACTCGGAAGCAATTCAAGTCCAACATATATTTGCCGTCTTACAACAGCAAAACCAGTAGAATCAGAAACGGTAAACGTAAATGCAGCCCCTATGTCATAACCAACACCGGTTGGAGTGTTTTGGAGGTTACCACCATAATACACATTGATCAATAACAGAGACATTTTGCTGAACAAAAACAAAATTAACTCTAATTATTTTTTAATTTTACAACACTAAATATAAACCTATGAGCAGAAAAAAACTTACATTAATGATCAGAAGAAGCTGCCGAGTACAATGGCGCTGGCGATCTATTCATACGGTACCTCTTCAAATTGGATTTAAAATAAAAAAAATAATGAAACAAAGAGAGAAAAACGAGACAGAGAGGAAGAGAGGAAGAAGAAGAAGTTGCTGGAACGAGGGAAGAAGGAGTTACGCGAGTTTTGTGAAGAATGATTACTCCACCGGATTGCAAAATCGGTGTGGGTAAATTTTGATGTCTCCACCGGATTGGGTAACCGGTGTAGGGCTATTTTTGGGCCTCCACCGGATTGGGAAACCGGTGTAGGAAGGTTCCGGTGTGGCTTTCTGTGTAGCGAGTTGCGGCAGAGCAAAAAATGGCTCCACCGGTTGCCCAATCCGGTGGAGGCCGTGTGTTTCAATCCACACCGGTTGCCAAATCCGGTGGAGGCCATTTTTCAAAAAAAATTTCCAAATTGGCTGCTTTGTTTAGGAATTTAGTAATAATTTCTAAATTAAAAAAAAAATCCATAATGCGCAATAGCTCAAAACTTTTTCTCTCTTCAACAAAAAAATTTGTTATTTTATAAAATTAGATATTTGAACTCTATTACTTCATATACATATATATATATATATATATATATATATAGGCAACGACTTCTATGGACATAAGGACCCTGTTTGTAAAATGAACATATTTTTATTTTCAAAGTTCAAACAGTCGATCCGAACCGTTCATCTTGTTCTCCATATTAATATGTGTTTGGAGACCAAATTTTATATTTTTCTGATTTTTTTTACTATTTATTAAGATGGGTACAAAATTCAATGGTCTGAATTTGATATTTTTTGTACTCATCTTAATAAATAGTAAAAAAATTCAGAAAAATGTAAAATTTGGTCTCCAAGCACATATTAATATGGAGAACAAGATGAACGGTTCGGATCAACTGTTTGAGCTTTGAAAATAAAAATATGTTAATTTTACAAATAGGTCCTTATGTCCATAGAAGACACTCTCATATATATATATATATATATATATAGAGGTTGGCTAGTATCAAATCAGTTGTTCTTGAGATCCTGTGCAACCAAGTCGTTTTTTAAATTTCGAAGTCCAAATCGTCGATCCAAACCGTTAGATGTGTTCTTTATATTAAAATGTACTTGGAGACCAAATTTTACATTTTTTTGAATTTTTTTACTATTTATTAAGCCACTTTGAAAATCGCTGATCCAACGGTGGCTTCTAATTTTACTGTTTTGTTAAGCCACCGTTGGATCAGCGATTTTCAAAGTGGCTTAATAAATAGTAAAAAAATTCAAAAAAATGTAAAATTTGGTCTCCAAGTACATTTTAATATAGAGAACACATCTAACGGTTTGGATCGACGATTTGGACTTCGAAAATTAAAAAACGACTTGGTTGTACAGGATCTCAGGAACAACTGATTTGATATTAGCCAACCTCTATATATATATATATATATATTTTTTTTTTTTTGTTCTTTTTGTAAAGTTGAAAATTATCGAACATTTACATACATTCATAACTAAGAGTGGAAAAAAAAAATGCTGCGCTGTTACTTTGGTCTTATGTTGTACTGTGAAAATTTGATATGCGAATGATCACTCTATGTGAGTCACACCGTGTTTAAATGTGCCGTTACTAAATGTGACTTGTGTGACAATTTAATCATAATTTAAATTAGTTTATTAAAATTTGTCATTCAATCAAGATTTAACGGTCATGATTACACATAACTATGCATGAATACGTGTCATACTGTGACTAAATCTTTCGCACACCGTATCGAACCACATTCTCAAAAGATAGTCACAATACTGAATACAGGAATCACAACACGTAACCAGCACGCATAGCGTGAGAACCTGTTATGCCGTTCCATTCTTCTCACACTATCCATATTCCATAACCATGTTTGGAGTATTGAAGTAGGCTTCTAGCGGTGGTCGTTACTTGCAAGTAAGCATCTTTTGTGTTTTCTGAGATTAAAAAATTAAAAACCGAGATATATTTGTTTCTACTAATTTGCTCTGGTAAAACAGGTCAATTTTTGATAATTTGCTATAATTGAACAAGCTAGCTCTTCGATTGATTGATAATAATAGCAAAAATAGAGGATAATAAGCCCATAATGTTCTACAAGTCTTCTAGATTGATTGCGAATTGCGATGCTGCCAAATTAGAAACATCACAACAGTCGAAGAACAAGTGCCATGGCCCACATGTCAGCCACTCGACTGCAAATCCATTTCCCGCCACACGCTCTCTCGGTATCCTCTCTTGTTACTTATCAGACTCGCTCTCCTTCACTTTCTCACTTCTCATTTCTTAAATAGTATACTAAATGGCGGCAGTTGCGTTGTTCGTGGTGGCGACCAAACTCGCCGGAGCCGCGGTCGCAGTAGTGGTGGCGGCCAACGCCTTGTCCTACGCTCGGTTCCGCCGCCGCTACCTCCGCCCTTTCGACTCCCCTCTCGACGAGTCTTCCCCCATCCTCGCCGATTTCTCCCTCCTCTCTTCTCCAGGTTCTCTATCTCTCTCTCTCTCTCTCTCTCTCTCTCGCTCCTCTTTATGTCTAATCAATTGCCTCTTTAATTAAGTACTACAACGGTCTTGATAGTAACAGATGAGGAGGGACAGGATGGTAAATTCTTCTTCGGCCTGGCTACTGCGCCGGCCCATGCAGAAGACAGGCTAGATGACGCCTGGCTTCACTTTGCCTCTGACGAACCTGATTCATCATCTGACAAGGCAGGACCCACTCGTCATCCTGCCGACGCCATCATGGCTTCCACCGCTGGTGACGGTGGGTCCCATCCGGCCCGTCGGTCCAGAAAGGGAGAAGGTGCCAAGCATCTCAAGATAGCGATGGAGGCGGTACTTAGAGGGCTTGATAAGATTGTCGAAGAACCACACGATCAGCCGCTGGCTTCAAACCACAATGTTGCTGCTTGGCATAATGTACCCAAGCCGTGAGTTCAATCTATGCTACTTTGATAAGTTGGATTAGTCGCTGTAATTTAAATCAGGCTGATGCTATTAAATCATGCAATTATGCCTCACTTAAAGCTCTGATATTTTCTTCTTAATTTAGCCTTAATTGGTGTTACTACTGATTCTGTGAGATCTACAACTCAGCTGTACCAGTTGGTACTTCAGTATACAGGCTTAACCATTGGTTTGACCATAATTATTAATTTTCTGAATTTGAACTCTTCTTCTATGGAGTGATAGTTGCTCTAATTGCACAATTAGTCATTCACTTGAGTGCTTGATTTTACATCTGAGAGTTAGCCATGCTTGGGTTATAATCAAGTTCTTTTTTTTATTACTTGAGTTAATTTAACACATATTTTTTACAAATTTAAACTTTTGTAGACAAGAGAGACTTAGATTTTGGTCAGATCCTGACATTGAGCTGAAGCTTGTAAAGGAGACTGGTGCCACTGTATTTCGCATGGGAATCGATTGGTCAAGAATCATGCCTAAAGAGCCTATTCATGGGTTAAAAGACGTTGTAAGTGAAGAAAACTGGATAGATACATGACATATATCTTTAATTTAGCATTTTAGCTTAAAGATATATGTAATTCTCTAACTTCTCAAACAACAAAAAGATCTTCATTAGAACTGGACATTTACCGAAAAGAATAATAAGATCGGAAATTTGCAAATCATAGGAAACTGCTCATGTGATCAAATGCTTATTTGTACCAGCTTTCAAGAGCCTTATTCTGAAAAGGCATAGATTAAGTTTATTGAAATGGTACTTCTATATTTGTAGGTCAATTTTGCTGCATTGGAGAGGTACAGATGGATAATAGAGAGAGTTCGTTGGCACGGCATGAAGGTTATGTTGACATTATTCCATCATTCACTCCCTTCATGGGCTGCAGAGTATGGTGGATGGAAGCTTGAGAAAACCATTGATTACTTCCTTGACTTCACTAGGTATTATTTTCATTGAAAGAATTCTGTATGCCCTACAAAACATAAAATAGTTTAGATACCATGCACACTGATAATAGTCTCTGTACCTTATAAACTCATTCAAGAAACATCATTTGTTGATGTGTTGACTACATTTGTCTGCAATAACTTATCCCTTTTTCATGCTGACCTAACTAAACTTCTTTGGTCATAATTTTTGTAGACTTGTAGTTGATCGAGTATCAGATTTGGTAGACTACTGGGTGGTGTTTAACGAGCCGCATGTGTTTGTCATGCTGACTTATTGTGCGGGTGCGTGGCCAGGTGGGCATCCTGACATGTTAGAGGTTGCCACGTCAGCACTCCCGACAGGCATATATTACCAGCCGCTACATTATATGGCTATAGCACATAACAAAGCATACGACTACATTCATCAAGAAAGGTACACAAAGCATTTTGTTGGATCATCTCTTACTTTTTTTGGTCCTGTTTGGTGTTTAATCAGACAAATCGGGGAAATCTGAAGATCAATTGTAAATTGGAGCACTATAACTAGATCTTATCTGTCAGCAAAATTTGAACTCCTAAATTCAGACTGTTCGACTTATACATCTCTCTCTCTCTCTCTCTTTTTCTGCTCGAGTAGCAAGATCAAGAAGCCCATTGTTGGAGTTGCACATCACGTTTCATTTACACGGCCATACGGGCTATTTGATGTGGCAGCAGCCTCTCTTGCGATTTCCCTGACACTCTTCCCATATATTGACAGCATTTGTGAAAAACTGGATTTCATTGGGATAAACTATTATGGCCAGGTTAGCCGTTTCATTGTATAAACTACTTGAGTTACATGCACTGTATATTGTACTAGGCTAAATTTAGACCTTATGTAGCATCTACAGGCCAAAACCTTGACCCTCTATCCAAGATCAAATCCTTCATTTAGTTGTAGAGAGTTTAATAGGTGGTTGAATTGACTTGTTATACAGGAGGTGATATCGGGTCCAGGTCTAAAGCTTGTGGATAGGGATGAGTATAGCGAATCTGGTAGGGGAGTGTATCCAGATGGTCTCTACCGCATCCTGCTATTGTTCCATGAACAATACAAGCACCTCGACCTCCCTTTTGTTATTACTGAGAATGGTGTATCTGACGAGACTGATTTGATAAGAAAGCCATATTTCATAGAGCATCTTTTGGCCATATATGCTGCAATTTTAAAGGTTTTTTTTCCAGTAAATTACATCCCTCAAAAGCTTGTAATCATTTGTCTTTTTTTTTTTTGTTCTTTGTTCTTGAAATAGGTGCTCATCTAGAATTATTAAAGTAGGTAGCTTTGCTCCTTATATTGTAGGGAGTGCCAGTACTTGGTTATCTGTTCTGGACAACATCTGACAATTGGGAATGGGCCGATGGATATGGGCCCAAATTCGGGCTTGTGGCTGTCAACCGGGCCAATAACTTGGAACGTATTCCCCGCCCGTCATACCACTTGTTCTCCAAGGTAAAGGAATGTTAAGTGAGCCAATGTTTTTTTTGTTTTTGAAAGAAATATTGGAAATGCCTCCTGCAAGAATTAAAATCGTCACAAAGCCAAACCTTTACTGACTCCATATACCCTTTCCTGATAATTTTTTCCGAGAAAAGTAGGGTTTACTCTCTTCTAATTATGTATACTCCGTTTCACTTGTATACCCATTTTTAATGTTG
Organism: Carex cristatella; assembly: GCA_024447775.1. Lineage (NCBI taxonomy): Eukaryota > Viridiplantae > Streptophyta > Magnoliopsida > Poales > Cyperaceae > Carex > Carex cristatella. The sequence continues at coordinate 753,457 of JAJHPF010000023.1, forward strand.
CAATTTACTCAGATCTGTAGTATACCCACCTATACCAGTGTAGCATTTTTTGAATGTGTTGACACTTTTGTGATTTTTACAAATCTAATTTACATTTTGCAGCATCATGGAACATGCTATTTTATTTTTGTTTTTTGTCTTTTTTCTATTCAGGTGGTTAAAACAGGCCAAATTACAAAAGTGGACAGGGCACATGCATGGAATGAGTTACAGCGTGCCGCAATCCAAAAGAAGGCCCGGCCATTTTTCAGAGCAGTTGACAAGACTGGACACATGTATGCTGGTAATCTCTCTCTCATGCCTGCGTGCACCCACGCATAGAAAAAAGCTGGAAAAAGAGAATTTGTCAGGTTTACCCATTCAAAAACTCAACACTATATAATGCCCAATTGGGCAAAGGAATCTGTTGTTGCATTATATATTTCTTATTTATCAGGCTATAAATTAATGATTGATAAATCAATTATTATATTTCCATTGGAAGGTGGCTTGGATGAACCCATACAGAGGCCATTTGTCCAGAGGGACTGGCGGTTCGGACATTATGAAATGGATGGATTACAGGACCCGTTAACCTGCTTCATGAGGTTTATCATCTCTCCATTTTTGTTCAAAAGGTATAAGAAAAAGGCTTCCCTCTTATTGGAGGATGAAGAAGAAACAGCACCTCAGCTTATGACAGCATAAAAATCATTCACTGTTTAAAGCAAATTGGGAAAGTCTAAAAATTCCATGGGCTTATTGGATAGTAAACATTAATAAGTACTTTCTAGCCATTAAAGGGTAGCATTTTTTTTTTATTACACGTGATGATAGAATAATCTAACAGCACGTCCATTTGGTACAATTGTTAAATAACATAACTAAGGCACAATTGTTGGTCGTATATATATATACACAATCTCTTTTGTACATAAGTTTCTCTGGTTTCTTTTGTCTGTAAAGATCTCTATAATGAAGTATTTGTTTGTGCTGTTATTGAAGCAATACTGCCTTTTACCAGTAAATTTAAAAGGTAAGAACAGATTTTTGGTGAGAAAATGTTGTTGTGGGACAGATCGATGAACAAATGCTTAGTTAGCTGGCACATCCAAGTCTAATGTGCTATCTTCTCTGTTTTACTTTTTTACCCATCCCTGGTAGATGATCTTGTAACACGTGTTTTACTAAAAAGGAGAAAATAACACAAGGACTGGTAAGAGTAAAAATACACAGAGCGTGAGTTGTCTATATCTAACATAAATACTATTTATATACAGAGTATAGCAGTGCAGCACTTGAACATGGTGAGGTGATATCTACCTTTCGATATCAGAAACAGAATTATAATGGGCTATCATTACATTTTGAAACATTAGTAGTAGTAGATAGAATTTATGTTGCATGTGTGTGCAAAAATGGCGGTTGGTAGTATTTAATACTTATGAAGAAAGAGCAGGATCTATAGATGCTTAGAGAACCTCTAACAATACATATCAGGTAACAGAAACTTTTTGAGTTCTGATCTGGACCGTTGGATCTGCTTGGGCACGAATATTAATGGGTCCCGTACATTCGATATTCTGATTGGACGGTCCAGATGTGAACTCAAATATTCTGTTACCTCATTAGATATGGACTCGAGCCTCGAGGTGTGAAATGTGAATGGTCTCTATCGAATTTAATTCACTCAAACAAACCACTGAAAGTTTCAGTCTGAAACCAGTACTGTGTGAAACGTGGAACGCCGATATATATTTTGATCAATTAATTAGTGTCTAGCAAGAGCAAGCACCTTTTCTCTCTGCTGCCACACCCAATTTAATTTAATGCTTCCTTCAATTCAATTCAATTACTAGAGTAAAACTGCCATGTTCAAATTGTTGAAATCAGTACGCCGATATATATTTTGATCAATTAATTAGTGTCTAGCAAGAGCAAGCACCTTTTCTCTCTGCTGCCACACCCAATTTAATTTAATGCTTCCTTCAATTCAATTCAATTACTAGAGTAAAACTGCCATGTTCAAATTGTTGAAATCAGTACTCGTAGAGTGATGCGTCTACATACAAAAATTTTAAACTTTTAATTAATGTAGTGTAAAGTTAAATAATCAAAATTAAAAGATTTATAAATTAATTTTAATACGTTCATTTTTTAGATGTTTGTTTTTTTACCACTTAATTATGTACAAAGTTATTTCAAAAGTTTAAAATTTTGACATGTAGACATATCACTCTCATAAGGTTGAAGGATTTTAACGGATTGGATTCGTCATTTGAAAACAATCCGATAGATTTTAGAATTGAGTTCACAAAAGAGCTTGATGAACTTTGGAACACCCTAGTTTTACTCCAATTACTATATATATAAATGAAACTAATATTTTTCTTTTAATAATGACGAACAATTACATATCAAATACAGAAGAGATTGATGAAAAACAATAAAGACGATCGAGAATATAAAATTAACAATTAAGCAAGAAAAATGTACGTAGCAAGCTGGTATGATCTGATAAAGCAAAATAACAATGATGGATGAATATTATATATATAGAACGGATCTAATAACCACGTACCATACAGAAGTAGAACAAACAGAAGGTGATTAATATAATTGACCATCAAACAAACACATTAATTAATTATTCAAGTCTCATACATATTAATTACCATCTTCTCATGCATGCATATCCTTAAAACAAACAGTAATTACTCTCTGAAACGCTTGTAATATAACAAAACAGACGTATCAAGTAACAACAGCTCCATATCACTCGTTGGCAACCGCCACCTGCTCAGTCGGAACAGCTGCCACCGCCACCGACTCAGCCTTAACCGGCTCCTCTACTACTGGTGTCACCTTCGCTTCCACCGTCGCTGCCACCTTAGGCGCACCATTTTCCTTCGTCTTTTCTTCCATCACGGTCTGATTCTTTGATGGATCTTCCTTTGGCGGATCCTCCTCGGGCACCTCGAAAGCGGAGGTAGGAAATGTCTTGAACACACCAGCAGTGCTCTTGCACGTGAGTTTACCATTAGGAGGATCGTTGACATAGATCTCGTAGAGCGGGACCCAGAGGAGAAGCTCCTTGGCCTTGACACCAGAAACCTTCTTAATGCGGCCTTTTTCGACAAAGGCGGTGATCTCGGTAGCATAAGAGACGAGACGGTTGATGGCAGGGAATGTGTGCTCCACCTTCTTCTTCTGTTTCAACCACACGAAACCCGTCTCCTCCACGTACCCGCACTCGATGATGTCACGTAGTGGGAGCAGCCCGTTCGGTAGACCCACCTCTTTGAGCAGCAGCTTCGTCTTCTCCTGGCACAATGCGTCACCGTTGTATATCTCCGCCTTCGACCGCATCTCCTCCGTTATCTGATTAGCCATTGTTGGTTAATTAACTAGCTAGCACGTTGAATATATATATATGTGTGTGTGTGTGTGTGTGTGTATATATATCTGAATTGGATTTATGTGTAATTACTAGTGAAGCAAGGTAGAGCTAGTGCACTGAGCAGGGAGGAAGAAAAGTTGGAAGCTAGGTAGTTATATAGCAAACACAATATTGAATTGCCCCTAAACTTGCAACACAATTTCTTAATTTCTTCTCTCCCTGCCATTCATCATCATATATATTAATTAATTTCTTAATAAGTGGTGTCTCTCTCATCTCTCATCAAGGAAACGCCGACCTTTTTGTTATGCGTAAACTAATTTTGTACTATATATATCATGAAATGATGAAATGTTAAAATGTGACTTGTAAAAAAAACATGAAATTTTTTTTAATATATGTACATATATCATGAGTCTTCTTTAATTATAAAGTACCATGTTAATTTCATTTAATTAGTGAGATTTTCACATTGGGATTGATAGATTTGCAAGTACTGTAATTTTACTATTTGTAACTTTTTTTACTCAACATCATATCAAAGGTTACAAAAGGAATTAATTGTAAATAATTAATCTGCTAGATATATATATAGTTGAGGATAGAAATAGTAATAAAATAATGCTAGTTAATTCATTGTATTAGCATAGTTTAAAAATAGCATTAATCTAATCTAAAAAGTGTGAGATGAGTGTTAATTCAAATATTATTTCAAATATAATAATGTTATTTTAAAATAGTTTTAAACTAAATTTCCTTTTGCTAGGCAGGAGAATGGCATGAATGTAAATAGTTGTGCAGTAAGGGGTATTGGTGGATAACTCTCACCTGTATTCATAAATAACGTTGTTATGATATTTAATGTGAGTTGGGAAAACTATGTCCTGCAATTTATCAATGGACATGTGCAAGGTTAATTAAAATTCCAACTATAACATTTATAATACACATGTCTGTGTTTGCTCCTAAATTATTGACATGTTTTATGTCTTAATTTTAACCCAAAATATATATTGAGTGTGTATCTATATTTTTAGATTCTAGATAAATTATTTATCAAACTTGTTGCACTTTACAAATAATATAATCGTCAACATAGAGAAGATTTTTTTTAAAAATTGCATAAAAAATTAAACATACAACATATATATCAAAACTATAGAGAACATATATATATATATACCGAAATTTTTAATAATCGAAATTAATTTAAAAAAATATCGAAAAGGGAGAACAGATATGATTTTTTTTTAAAACTAAGTAGACCGTGTGAAATTTGTCCGTCCCTGGGGACGGAAAAATTTTACCCGTCCATAGATATTGTTAACCCCCGCTACTTAACCGCTAACTAATTGAATGAATTTAAAAAATAATCACGGATGTTGGAAAATATCTCATCCCTGAGGGACGTTGGAAAATATACCATCCCTGAGGGACGTTGGAAAATATCCCATCCACGAGGGACGTGCCAAAATATTCCGTCCGTGAGATATATATATACAGAGAGAGATAGATGACAGTCTGATCCGAGAGCATTATATATCGGATATCTTACTATATTTCTGATCCGAGAGCATTAGATGACAATCTGATCCTTACTATATTTCTCTGCTTTCTGTCAATTCACATCCTTAGTATATTTTTAAATATATATTATTAATAGTTATCTAGTGTGTATTTTTTTCTGCAAGTTGATTTCGTTTCAAAGTTTCTCGTTGCTTTGTCGTTCTGCAGTCTGAAAATCTCAAACAGGTAAACTTTTTGCATATATTAGTTAATTAGTATTTTTTTGCAACAATAAATTATAAATGATTTATTCGTTATTTTGTAGGCTAGTTGATTAAAAAAGTTAATCATGCTAATATTGATGATTCATTTTGGCGGTGAAATACAATACAATAAGAGTGGAGTACGATATAGTATTAGTTCTCAATTTGCATTGACTGTAACTGGTGAACAATCTTGGTACGATGTGAAATGTGAAATTTATCGACAACTTGGATATTTCGAGAGTGAGTACAGCCTCAAAGCACATGCACGGGTTAATGTTGGTACAACAACCCGACGTTATTACGAGAGCATAGAAATCGTGTGCGGTCAAACTTGGAGAGGTATTTATAACCAAAGTATGCTTGCTGAAACCCAGTATAGTTATGTCGATTTATACATTGAGTTGGTTCCAATTATTGGTGGAAGACAACCGCAGTTATTCACTGGTAGTATGGTACCAGAGACACAACCAGAACCTCGACAGACCCAATACAGTGCTAACTATGCGAGTCCCAGCCACCTCCAACAAATACCGAGGCGAGACCTTTATCTGCATCTGACACAACCCAGAACCTTGGCAGACCCAATATAGTGATAACTATGCGGGTCCTAGTCACTTCCAACCCCATGAAACGCAACAAATATCGAGGCGAGACCTTTATCTAGATCCTTATCCCGATGTGAACAATTTGTCACCGACTGTTCAGACATAATACAATAATCAGCACAGTCCATCGGCTGATCCGCCGGAGGTCAGTGGTTCTTTTCCTGAACGCAATAATGAGTACAATCCATGGGTTGATCCGCCGGATGTACACGATCTTTGTGATAATCTTGATGATGTGCCGCAAAGTGATGATGAAGATGATGCTGACTCATGTGAGAATGACGTCGATTGGGATAATGAAGATGATTCCGAAGGGGATGTTCCACATGATACACCGGCACAATCACACTAGCCAGTACCACCTCACCCGGTGGCAAGCTTCAATGACACCTCAGGATTCCGAGAGACAAATGCTGGCTTCTTCGGTACGGCTTAACATAGTGATGATCCACTTGGTATAGGTAAAGAGTACTCTTCAAAAGAGGCTTTAAAAATGAAAATAAATCATTACCACATCGGAAAAGATATTCAAATAACATACACACAAAGCAATAGAACAACCTTGGTAGTCGATTGCAAGGACAGTAGGTGTGAGTGGCGTTTGTATGCCAGGTCTGGATTATTTTCATCCAAGTGAGAAATTAGAACAATTAGAGCACCACATACGTGCTTTGTCGAAGCTAATCGTACTGATCATGCGAATTTAACTGCAGCAGTAATCGCCGACTGTATAAGAGAAGATATTAGAGAAGATGTTAACAAAAACATTAAAAGCATTAAAGGGCTAGTCCGTCAAAAATTTAACTGAATTACTCCCAAATATAACAGGTTGTGGCGTGGCCGAGAGCTGGCAATCGCACAAATATTCGGTAGTTGGGAAGCCTCTTACAACCTTCTCACTCCACTTTTGGAAGCAATTAAAAGAACAAATCCGAGGACAAAATATGGAGTTGTGCACGTACCCACGGATGATCCAAGAGAAAGATTGTTTAAGGCAGCCGCATGGGCTTACGGCCCGTGCATTGCTGCAATGCCTCATCTCAGGCCAGTCATTAGTATTGATGCATGCTTCCTGTCTGGCAGGTATCAAGGAAGATTGCTGATGGCATGTGGTTACGATGCTGAGAACCAGTTAATTCCCCTGGCTTTTGCAATAGTCAAGCAAGAGAGTTTCGAGACATGGGGATGGTTCATGAGGTGGTTACGCATCGAGGTATTTGGCAATAGGTTTATGTGCGTCCTTTCCGACCGGCACATGGGGATAAAAAAAGTATTCAAGGATAGATATGGTGGTTGGTACGAGGAAGGCAACCAGTGCGTTCACAGATTGTGTTCACAGCACGTGGCTGAGAATTTGATGAAAAATGTACACAATAAAAAAATTGCGAACTATTTAAGATACTTGTGAAAAAAAAGAAGCCACGGAGATTTCAAAAGTTCTTCGAAATACTACGCAAGAAAAGTTCGGATGCAGTTAAATACTTAAAAATTGTCGGAAAATACCAACATGATAATCATAACGAGATACCTAGACCAAGGAAGGTATATCAACACTTAGACAGCGGGTATCGTTGGGGAATAATGACTACTAATGGTTCTGAATCATTGAACAAGGTTTTCAAAGATCCTCGAAGACTGCCAATCCGTGCGCTCGTGGATGCTACATTTTCGAAGTGTGTCGCATGGTTTACGGAAATGCTAGAGAAAGCACTGGCTCGCATAGCCAGTGAGCAGCCTTGGTCAGCACGAGTTGAAGCTCTATTAAGAAAAATGATCACCAAATGCATGTCAATGCAGTCCACGCCACTTGGGTTGCACGGTGAACACGAGGTAAAGGTTCATAATGAGAGAGTTGTATACAAAGAACGAGACGGAAATTTTAGTTATAAAACAAAAACATTTAGTTATAAAGTCGTCATAAGTAATGAAAACTTGGCCCAATGTGCATGTCTCAAACCTCAGCTTACAGGTATACCGTGCGCTCATGTACTTGCCGTGTGTTGGGAACGTCGATATGACCACAATTTATTTGTGAATAGGTTGTATTCCACTCAGGAACTTGCCGAAACTTGGCGTGGGAAATTCTACTTCTTTGGCAACCAATGTGAATGGCCGCTCATTGAGGGTCCAAAAATTATTCCAGATAAGAACAAAATCAGAAAGGGTAGGAGACGGCACAACCATATAGTCATGACTATGGACGAAATGCAAGGAAGGACGGTGGGACATCAAGCTAGACGCTCTACGTCCGACAGACGTGCAGCAGGTTCACTTCTTCCATTTTTAGTGGCAAATATCTATATTTTTATAATTTAAAAATTGTGCACACATTATATCGATCTGCATTTTGTTATTTATTTAGAGGCTTCTTCTAGTAGTAGAGCGAGACAACAAGTTAGACATTCTACGTCCGACATGTATGCAGCAGGTTCGTTGATCTTTTAAATATTTATATCGTTCTTATTTTAAATACAATCTTTTAGTTCACTTTTTTCCTTTTTTTTCAGGATCCTCTTCTAATTACAGTCGGAGATTATGATGTCAGACTCATGTATTTATGTTTTCAAATTTTTGTTTTTTATGTAAGTTCATTTTTTATGTATTGGTCGTTTTTAGATTTTTGTATTTATGCATGCTCGATAAGACTTAATCATTTTTGTATTATGCATACTTGGTAAGACTTAATCAAGTTTGTATGTACGCATCAAACACATAAACTAAATAACATGTCCTACTCAAACAAATTTTTAGCAAGTCTGAATAACAAGTTTTAGCAGAAATACATAAACTAAATAACATGTCCTAATCAAACAAATACATAAACTAATTAAAAGTGAACTTGTCCGGTTGCCGACGCTCGCGTTGTGGGTATTTGCGCTCTCCTTCTTGTGGTTTGTCTGCTCTTTTACGTCTGACGTAGACATTGTTGTACGATGGGCCAAAAATGCTCTCCACTGCTTGCGTACGTGGCGTGACGATCTGACTGGGTCCTACATCGTCCTGCGCACCAGTAACAACTGGTGAGGGCAACCTGATATGCTCATCCGAACCCTACAATAAAAGTGATAATATTTAGTAAGCATAATCGACGATTTAATCTATCTTAAAAATTAAAGATTTGAATACTTACCAGACAGACATCACTAGGTCCCGTATGACTCATGTATTGCGCTTTCTGGGCAGGGAACTCGTGGCTCTCACACGCTGGCATCGTCTGTGTGGCCAATGTCTCATCCCAATTGTTCCCCAACAACTCCGATAATAACTGCAAGGATGGGTCCTGTGTTTTCCAACATCTCTGACATTTCAGTATTGTAATAAACACAACAATTTTTTTTAATTTTTTTACAATCTGCATCAAGTTACCTGATAGACCTGACTAGGTCCCGTGTCACCCTGCGTGGCCGTGCCTTGATCCTCTGCTCCCTACAGTGAATATTTCACTATCTTCATAAACATGATTGACAACAAATTAAAGTATTTTAATTTTTTAATACTTACCAGATTAACATGACTAGGTCCAGATGTGAATAGTCCGAGAAAATCATTAAACCCTTCATTTGTTTCAAACCATCTCTCATGATAGTTGGAATTTTCATCTTGGGGAAACTCAGGGATGGGTTCTCGACCATCCGGAATGTCACCATCTGAGATGTCATCGATATTGCTCGGAAGATTAGCCGCCGTAAACATGTTTTCTAACTTAGCATCCATACCGTTGTCTCTGAGAAGACCACAGCTTGCTCTAAGAAAAAAATTTCCTATTTTTTTGTAAGTCCTCGTTTTGGCAAGTGCCATAGCCATCTCGACTATCTTGATTCCTCGTAATGCCTACAAAATAAAAAAAAATATGTGATCACCTAAATGAAATAATAATATCAATAAATAAGAAATTTTTAATTAAATAAAACTTACATCACGCGTGGATTTCGGGGCACTAGGGATGTACCCTACTTCTCCAATCTCATCTCTGTATTCTGGAATGGGATTATCGAGACTCTCTATGCACCGTTTTTCCAGAAATATATTGAACATGCAGTGATCTTGGAACCAACGTCGATATGGCAATATCTCAATGCTGCTCCAATAACCGGTGGGAGCAACCAAGTGGTCTGTTGGATTGGATGCCTGATCAATGTAAGTTTGGTGCATAGCATGCCAACTATCTCTTCTCGACATGGCACTGTGAACAATTTTATGCAATCGGCGTACCTCATCCTCCGTGAGCTGGAGTGGTGGTGGGATGACCTGTGAATATCCGAACTGCCTCATCACACGATCTGGATGATGATGCTCAATCATCCAGAAGTGTACAAGTGGCACACGGGCTAGCCATACGTCGCTATCTTCGTAAACTCGCAACGGAAGCGCATGGGAGTCCTCAGCTAACATCTCTCTGTAAGGCTCCCAAATTACCATGTAATCCTCTAGCTTATGCAGTTCGTTGCGGAAATAACTAACACCACTCCGATTGTGACCAACATGGTAATCATGGTGACAACACCATTTTTCGCCGAATGCAGGGCAACTGTGTACATCCGACATGCGCCATTCTGGAGCCCAATTATGCAAGGAACGAGGACGGCCGGTCGGTAAGCGGGACCAGCACCAATGTTGTAAAAGCACAGTCGGCCCCGACATAGTCTTTGTTTTACGCTGTACCGCAGCACAAAGGCTCCTATAGAGATATGCGAGAACAGCCCCACCCCAGTTATATTGATCCGGTACATCAAGATTTTGAAGAAATTGTAAATACATTGCCGGAATCGAATCCCCCGACGTATCAACAAAAAACATAGACCCGAACAAGTCGAATACATACGCCCTGGTGTACTGGCGTACCTGCTCATCTGTAGGCTCACCTGGCATTGCAGCAAACCGATTATGCAATAACTTCAGATTTATGGCATACCCGGAAGTCGTGCGACTACGTTAAGGTCATTCGGCCCCGATTTCTTTTTTTTAAATATCGCACTTGCGGTCCCAGCTCCAAGAAGTTCATCCGCTAAGGTATACCAATCACCGTCGGAACGACCCGTCACCGGTGACCCCGTGATCGGCAGCGCCCAGAGACAAGAAACATCCTGAAGGGTAATCGTCATCTCTCCCACTACAAGATGAAAACTGTGAGTCTCTGGTCTCCATCGCTCCACGAGACCAACGAGAAGTGACCGATCGATAACTATGTTTCTCATTCGAGACACTTGATACAAGCCGAGTCTTAGCAAGAATGGTTTGCACAGATCGTGGTAAGCAATCCCAGTCTGGGTATGTCGAACATCCACCCCTACATCTCTGTAATCCTGTCAATGTCATACAAATTAATTTAAATAAAATACTGTAATTTAAATACTTATATCATTCTATAAAATATATATTATATGATTTATTCAGTAACTTACATCATCGTTTATTCGCGAAATCTTGTGTTGGTTGTGCAGCATCCATAATAAATCGCTATAATTATTTGCGGAAAACGACGGATCTATAAAATTCTCACTCCCAGTTGGAGCATCTGCAGGGTCACGTGGACCACGACTACTTGACATTCTGCATGCATAACATTTTACAAAAATTTCATATAACTCTAAAATTAATAACAATCTAAATTTACTGAACAATCTGAATTTATTAAATAAATTACTAAATAAAACAATTACCTATTAACTCTAAAAATCACATGAGTAACTAAATTAAGAGGTATAAATTATCTAATTTATCAATTCTTGCAAATTAATAAAATGAAACCTAATCGATTCAATTTCATAATAGATTCTAAATTATTTCATAATAGATTCTAAATTCTTGCAAAACTGATCAACATTAACCACCATGCCACAAGATCTGACGTCTGTTTAAATACAAACCCTAAAAAGAGAAAATACATAAAAGACCCTAAAAAACTCTAAAATTATAAAAACATCCAAAAGTCTATGAAGGAAAACTCGGATCGTGAATCTGAACCCGTAACATGGGCGAAACGAATCATAGATTTCAGCCCGATCTGACCGACGGATCAAAAGTTACGCCCCTTTTCGTGAGGCATGCGCAGGACCATATTGCATCATTATTAATAAAATTAAATATCATTAATCGTTTAATAACAAATAAATCTACAATTATTATTAATTTACTGAATTTACACTAATTTAATTAGGATTTAAAAAAAAAATTACCTTCAATCCAGAAGAGAGGCGCGGACAGGGAGTGGGGTCTGGGTCTGTCGCTGTCTCGCTGATGGGGGTCGAGTAGGGACGGACGCGAGCTCGCGTGGGACGGCCGCCTAAGTCGCGCAGAGAGGGACGAGATTAGCGGAGAGATGGACTTCGTGAGGGGTATACCCTTGACGGACGGGTGATTTTTTCACGTCCAACTTGGACGGGTGATATTTCAACGATCCTCAAGGACGGGAAAATTTTACACGTCCGTGACGGTTTTTTTTTTTTTGCGTCTGTTAATTAGAGATTAAGGAGGGACAACACGTAATTAAATCGATGTTAAAATTTTGTCCGTCCGTAGGGACGGATAAATTTCACCCATTCTACTTAGTTTTCAAAATAAATCATCTCTCTTCTCCCTTTTCGATATTTATTTATTTTAATTTCGATTAATAAAAATTTCGGTATATATATATATATATATATATATATATATATATATTTTAAAAGTGGAAGAAACTCATTGATTTCATAACGAAATCATAATGTACATACTGTTTTAATTTAAATAGCGTTTATCATGTCATAGTAAAACGGTTAAAAAAATAACGCTATGCCCATATTGTGTCGTTATAGCACTAACAGCTAGCGCTATACCTTGTCTAAAAATACTATAGCATGCTATATATTCAGAATTCTAAATACACCAAATCCACAGACAAAAAAAATCTCAACTAACTGAATTACACAGTACGTAGTCTGTAGTTCCCATAAACATAATTAATAACACACACACAAGACCAAATGAAAATCTTCACCTTCTAGTCCATACTAATTATTAGGGTTTGATCCCTGCAGGTGCAGGGAGCTTTCGCATGAGCCATGAGGTAATTAATATCGATCAAGTTTGTGTGTGTGTGTGTGTTTTTTTTAAAGCATGGATTAAAATCAAGCAATCCAACATACTTTCAAACATTAATCATTGTGGTTATGTTTGGTTGAAGTAAATTTAATAAGGATTAAATTGCTTGCTGCTTGCTCCATGTTAACTCCTCATATTTTACATTATGTTTGATAGTTGGAGTTATGATTTAAATTGAGATGTTGAGAAATATGTCTCTTTTTATGGCAATGGGCCATTCAAGTAGGGTAAGTATTGAATAAGTTAATCCACCTATCTCGGGCAATATTATTGGATTTTGATATTCGTGCCAAGTTAACACTACTAGAATCCGCACTTTTTCCGTGCGTAGGATTAGCTTTTTCCAAGGGCAGAAGAGGCCGTCAGAAATATAATGGTGTTTTCTGACACACTTGAACAATTCCAACGGCAGGCCGACGGAAATTGTTGCGCATGGTAATCCCTGCTGCCTGCCCTTGGAAATGTCACCTTTCTGCCCTTGGAAATACTTCTGGATGACCGATGACCCGCCAAACAAACCAAATACTATTTTTTTTATTGATAGCCCATGGAAAAATAGTTGACCCCATGCCCTTGGAAATATTTTGAAAGTTGTAACACATTATTTCCATGAGTTACCCTTGGAAATATTTTGGTTATTATGTTTATATTATTTTATAAGGAAGGCTCACGAAAATACTTAGCTACTATGCCCTTGGAAATGTTTGATTGATACAGTTAATATTATTTTATAGTTATAGTAACTATTTCCGTGAGTCTATCGTTGGAAATGTTTAGCTCCTGGAGACAAAAACATCTCTTTTTATTGAGATCTTCCTTTGAATATTAAACATTCAATTAACATAGAATATCATCCAAGAATAATAGGTAGTAATTACTAAAACAAAATAATTTATATTACACATCGTAATTAATAAGAAAAACACTTACTTAAGATAGTAATTTAGTAATATCATCACTATTGGAAACAGAACTGTTTCTGTTTATTTAAGATGCCCCTTTAAATGTTCAACAAAAGAAAATCACAACAGTAAGCAACCAGTATTTAATTGAGATATTTAAAATGAAATATCATACAATTGAAAACATAAAATTTAGGTCATTACCAAATAAATGGAGGTATTATAAAGCAACAATAATTCACATGCAACATCTCTGCATGCAAAATTTTCTCAACAACATATTTTCTAACTATGTGCATAACTATACTCTCAATTATAAAAAGAGCCAAGCACTAAAAAACTAAATAACAAAATATTCATCCAATTTATATCAAACATATATACTACTCCAAACATGAGAAAGCAACAATTATATACTCAATTATAAAATAGCTGAGCACTAGAAAAATTAAACAACATAATAATCAAATTTGATCTCCAAGCACATCTTAATAAATAGTAAAAAAATTCAGAAAAATGTAAAATTTGGTCTCCAAGCACATATTAATATAGAGAACAAGATGAACGGTTCGGATCGACTGTTTGAACTTTGAAAATAAAAATATGTTCATTTTACAAATAGGTCCTTATGTCCATAGAAGACACTCTCTCATATATATATATAGAGAGAGAGAGAGAGAGAGAGAGAGATGGGCTATGGTGAGTTGCGAAGTAAGAGGTCATTTTTACTTCACGTCCACATTTTTCATTTTGAAAATCCAAACAACCGATCCGAACCACTCAACATGTTCTCCATATTGAAATGTGCTTGGAGACCAAATTTTATATTTTTTGGAATTTTTTTACTATTTATTAAGCCACTTTGAAAATCGCTGATCCAATGGTCCAGAAAATTTTACTGTTTTTACTGTTCATCCGGATCTGCCATTTTCAAAGTGGCTTAATAAATAGTAAAAAAATTCCAAAAAAATGTAAAATTTGGTCTCCAAGCACATTTCAATGTGGAGAAAATGTTGAGCGATTCGGATCGGTTGTTTGGATTTTCAAATTGGAATATGAGCGTGAAGTAAAATATTGTTTTTACTTCACAACTCACCATAGCCCATCCCTACACACACACACACACACACACACAGAGTATGGCTAATATGCTTTTGGTAGTATATGGGCCGAAGTGCTTACGGTCCAAATTTGAAATTTCAAAATCCAAAAAGTCAATCTGAACCGTTAGATGTGTTCTCTATATTACAATGTGCTTGGAGACCAAATTTTACATTTTTTGGAATTTTTTTACTATTTATTAAGCCACTTTGAAAATCGCTGATCCAACGGTTTCACTGTTGGGTTAAGCCACCGTTGGATCAACGATTTTCAAAGTGGCTTAATAAATAGTAAAAAAATTCCAAAAAATGTAAAATTTGGTCTCCAAGCACATTGTAATATAGAGAACACATCTAACAGTTCAGATCGACTATGTGGATTTTGAAATTTCAAATTTGGACCGTAAGCACTTCGGCCCATATGCTACTGAAAGCATATTAGCCATACTCTATTCAACGGTTTGGACTCATCCTAGAACGGATCCCAAAGCAGATCAAACGGCCAAATTCACATTGAGTGTGTAGATATATTTTTAGATTCAACGGCAGACGATTCGATTCCAATAATTTTACATGTTTTTTTGGCTTAATTTTAACCCAAAATATATATTGAGTGTGTAGATATATTTTTAGATTCTAGATAAATTACTTATTAAACTTATTGCACTTTAAAAATAATTTAATCGTCAATATATATAGAGTTGATAAAATTAAATCATTAATTTAATTTTCAAACTATCTAATTGTAGAAAAGAAATTGTTTTTTTAAATTGCATATACAAAAGGTAGTACATTTACAAGTTTAAATAGCATTTATCGCGTCATAATAGAAAACTAAAAATTAAAATAATGCTATATCCATATTGTGTCAATATAAATATAACGCTAATAGCGCTATAGTTTTTATTATCCGAAAATACTATAAGACGTTATTATGAATTCTGAGTACATGCACCAAATTAATCCACAGATAAAGAAATCTCAACAACTGAATTACACAGTACGTAGTCTGTAGTCCCCATAAACATAATTGATAACAAATAATATATATGCCATGCTAAGACCGAATGATTAGAATGAGAGAACCACCTATCAATTATTCTAGAATTCCATAGATTGAAATCATAGATTGAAATTTAATTCCATAGATTGAAATCATAATTTTTTTTTTTGAAATCCAACTACCCAACACACTTTCAAACATTAATCACTGCAAATATTAATTATGTAAAGATTGAAATTTACAGATATAATGTTTACACTCAATATAAGGATGCAGTTAGCAACATATATTTTCAAGATTAATTTGGACTTGTCCATAGTTATTTAAAAATTAAAAGATATTACAAAATTGACAAGTCCAGAATATAATCAATGGTGGTATGCCTATCTTCCAAAAATTTCAAGTTTGTTTCCTATTTTAAAATATTTAATTATTTATTTGTTATTAATTAATAAGAAATTTGGCTATATATATATCCAACCTCGCCAATAAAAAGGAAAAAAAAACATAAAAAATAATAAAATTAAATTGAGTAGATTAGATTAGATTAATTAGACGAGAGGGAAGGGGGATGGTCGAATGGATTTTATTTAGACCATGATACCATGTCCATACATAAATATGGTATGGAGGCCCCTGCTGCATCAACTAATTAAAAGAGGGTCCCACTCACTGACACTACTCATGCTCTATCATTAATTAATACTCTCATATTAATATCATAGTAATTAATTAAATCCAAACCCTGCTGTGTTAACTTATGTGTATCAACCAATACAATACATATGCAATCTCAGCCGTTTGATTCCGATCAAACATTCACAATTCAATGTAACTTTTTTTTTGGAGATAATTCACTCGTACGTACAAACGGTTGACAGTTGAGACCGGGTCCCCGTGTAATAATTCTTTGACTAATTAAAAACTCTGACACCGGTCGTAAATAAAATGTGCAAGGGTAGAGGAGTGTTCTTTGGATCCTGTTTATTTGGTTTTTCAACCCCCAACAGAAAAAAATTGGATTAAATGGTTCAATTTTTCGGTTTAAATGCATATGGATCGGTCTGGTTGAATAATTAAATTACTTTGTTTTTTTTTTTTTTTTTATATTTGGTTTGGTTTAGATTTTTCAAAACAAAAAAAAAGATTAAGCCGACTGAATTCTATATGATTCAAATCCATGCTTTAGTGTGATTATTGATTAAACATTATAATTGGATATTTTTGAACATCTACATATAATGAAATTTCAATATATATAATCTCAATCATTGGTATATATATAATTCATATTTATTTTTAAAATTGTTAAATATATTTGTGTTGTATTGAGTTTTGACTTTATATAATTCATATTTATTTTCTTTGGATCCGGTTTATTTGGTTTTCAACTCAATTGAAAAAAATTGGATTAAATGGTTCAGTTTTTCAGTTTAATGGATCGGTTTGGTTGAATATTTAAATTACTTTGTTTTTTTTTATATATTTGGTTTGTTTTAGATTTTTCAAAACTGAAAAGATTAAGCCGACTGAATTCTATATGGTTCAAATTCATGCTTTAGTGTGATTGAAGAAACATTATGATTAGATATTTTTTAACATCTACATATTTTAGAGTAGAACTAGGGTGCTCCTAAGTTCACCAAACCTCTTGTGAACTTGACTCTAAAATATATCGAATCGACTTTAAACGATGAATCTAAACTGTTGAAATCCTTCTACCTAATAATTGATGCGTCTACATGTGAAAAATTTAAAGTTTCGAATTAATTTAATATAGAGTCAAGTGGTCAAAGGAGTCCAAAAAATGAATGCATTAAAATTAATTTATAAACCTTAAACTTTTGACCACTTGACTCTATATTAAATTAATTCGAAACTTTAAAATTTTCACATGTAGACGCATCAATCATTAGGTAGAAGGATTTCAACGGATTGGATTCATTGTTTAAAGTCAATTTAATATATTTTAGAGTCAAGTTCACAAGAGGTTTGGTGAACTTAGGAGCACCCTAGTTCTACTCCATATTTTATATGAAATTTCAATATATATAATCTCAATCGCTGGTGTATATATAATTCATATTTATTTTTAGAATTATTAAATATATTTGTGTCGGATTGGGTTTTGACTTTATAAAATTTAATTTTTCTTATTTTAGTTGAACCAAACAAATTGAAATATAATTTGATTATTTGATTCGCTTTTCATTTGATTGACAAGTATAATTCAGTTAGTTCGGCTATATTTTTAAAAGCCGAATAATAAAATTTTAATTTGACTATTTCAAGTCGGTTTTAATAGAAACAATCCAATGAACAAAGAAACGGAAAAGGAAGTTGAAAATGTAATATTAAGTTTTCGGCTCAAAAAGAAAAAAAAGGAGCCCATCCCAAATTGAAAACTGGCCCAAGTGGAGCAAGTGCAAGCCCAAATTAAAAGTCTGAGACTCTCGTGTGACTAGTGTCCCGGGTATATATATTTACAGAGCACCTTTTACTTCACACAGCGCAGGAACAAAGAGTCAAAACAGCAGTGTGTACAACTTGTGCGCTGAATGAAGCAAAGATTACTCTGTTAATATCTTAACGCCAGTCTCGCCTCCCCTCTTCCCCCTCGTCGTCGTTGTTAGCTGTTACACGATGGCTGGTCGATGGCTTAGCTTGAGAAAACCACTCATCCCTAACCTCCAACTCCAACTCCAACTCTTCCCTAAATGCTTCTCCTCTTTGCACTCTGCTCATCCTACAACTGCATCTCATGCCGATGCCACATCAACACACCTAGATGTGGGCCAGCCTACTCCATTATCTCATCCTCAGGTACGTTAACTTACCTTCTCCACCATTTCAATTACCCTAATGGAATTTAATTGAATTCAATCCATGCATTACTGATTCTTCTCATTTAGCTAATGAATGAAGGAGAGATTACACCTGGAATCACTGCCGAAGAGTATATTCATAGAAGAACAAAACTGTTAGAGAAGCTTCCTCAAGGAAGCCTGGCCATTATCGGATCTGCACCTGTTAAGATGATGACTGATGTCGTGCCATACACATTCAGGCAGGATGCTGATTATTTGTACCTCACTGGTTGTATGCAACCTGGTGGAGTCGCGGTTTTGAGCCATCAATTAGGGTTTTGCATGTTCATGCCAGATCCTGATCCTCATGTAAGCTACAAGTTTTGTTTCCATTACATGTACAAAATTGATTTTGGGTTAAATTTAAATTGCTGCCAATGTTTCCATGAAATAAATTGGGGAATAATGAGGTTTTAAAAATTGTTTACTAGTAAAAATAAGACCAGCTAAAGATAAAGAAATTGTAGTTCAGTTCACACAATGTTTATAAATTTTACCTCTTCACAATTTTGACATGTAATTTTATTTTATCTTGCATCAATTGTTAGGAAATAGTATGGCAAGGTCAAGTTGCAGGAGTTGATGCTGCCATTGATTTTTTCAAAGCTGATAAAGCATTTCCTCTGAGCATGATGAACAAGGTCAGTTGTATGTCTCTTCTCTGGTACTCCAAAGGTTCAAATGGTACATATCAGTGCCACCCCTGACTGATACATACCAGTTTAGATAATGCAGCTCACAAAAGGAGTACTAAAATTAAGATTGTAATCCATTGTCAGAACATGATAATATTTTATACCAATATCTAATACTTATTCATTGTTCCATTCTAGGTTGTACCTGGAATGCTCAACAAGGCAACTAGGGTTTTCCATAATCCAAAGACAGCTGCCACTTCACCTTACTTGAAACTGGAGGCATTCCAGAAGGCATTGGCTAACTACCAAGTAAAGGACATCTCCAGTTACACTCATGATCTAAGGTGGATCAAGTCCCCGTCAGAAATCAGGCTAATGAGGGAATCAGCTTCCATCGCATGCCAGGTTTCTCTTCATTTGAAATTCTTTTAGCACTAGTTCTTTCAGTTCCGATACTGCTACCGGTATATCACATATTTTGGTGTACTATGCACTCATTGAGGGCTGTTTGAAGAATCTGGGTTGAAATCAAGTATAGTCTTGCTAAAGTTTTTTGTGCTGTTATACTGTTAAGGATAGGGGATAAACATATATAAACGAAACCTAAAATTAAAAAATAATCTGATTTGGTTTATCATCTTATTTGTTTTGTGTTGTGTTGTGCTTTCATGGTTAATTAGTCGCTTATACAAACAATGCTGCATTCAACGACATATCCAGATGAAAGCAAGCTAGCGGCGAAGGTCGAATTTGAGTGCAAAATGAGAGGTGCTCAAAGAATGGCGTGAGTTCTAAATTTGCTTATTTTTGTGCATTTTTATCAAAACTATAGGATTGAGGGTATTTTGCTCGGGCATATGAGACACTTCAAATATTTTGGGGTTTATTTGAACAGTTTTCCTTTTTTACCCCCTATAATTTGACTGTGCTTGGCAATTCCAGGTTTAATCCAGTGGTTGGTGGTGGAGCGAATGGAAGCACCATACACTACTCCAGAAATGATAAAAAGGTAAAAGCAAAAGACTGACAGCCATAGTAAAAAAGCTAATGTTTCTTTAAAAGAATTATCAACAATTATACGAGAAGTTTTCTTGGTTTAATTTATCAGTGAAATTTACTACAGATAAGAGATGGGGAACTGGTTTTAATGGATATTGGCTGTGAATTACATGGTTACCTAAGCGATCTGACACGTACCTGGTCACCTTCTGGTATGTTTAATCCTTACCAGGTATACACTAAATGCTAACTCCATGTTCTTTCATGTTTCTCACTTGTATGCATAAACCAACTTTGTCTACTTTGGTACTACATTGATAATTCAAGGTGGGCCAATCTCAGGATCAGACCAGCTCAGAAGTGTGTTATATTGTACCTTTTGGGTTATTTGATCTGAATTTTAATTGGTCTTTAATTGGAATATATGTTGTAGTTGGGTCATTGGAGAGACAGTTGTCTGCAAATTATAAATGAAATAAGTTGAACATATCATTGTGGAATAATTGCAGGAAGAATTGTACAGCTTAATAATGGAGACAAACAAAGAATGTGTGAAGCTTTGTAAACCAGGAGCAAGCATTAAAGAAATACACAACTACTCGGTTTCCATTTTTATATCTCTTTTCAACATTTACAAACTGATTTTTTGTTTACAGAATGATTTTGGGTCCACATTTAACCACATGCTCTGAGTTTTTTTTTTCCCATAGCTCCAGTTAAGCAAAAAAAAAAGAAGAAAAGAATGCAAACCAACTATTTCCTTTTGTGATCCTGGTCTACCTGATATTGAAATGGACATAAAGAGTACTTGAAATGAGATCAAATACCTTAAACACAGATATCATATTCAGGTTAAAATGCTGAGAAAAGGATTAAAGGAGCTTGGTATTCTAAAAGGGGAGATGAGCTCATTGTACAATCAGCTTAATCCAACTTCTATAGGTACACTCCATTAAATACCTGTGAGACTAGTACCATGCCAACCAAAACTTATACGCTTACTTATTGTGCAGGACATTATTTGGGGATGGATGTTCATGACTCATCATTAATTAGTATTGACCGACCTTTACAGCCCGGTGTGGTAAGTCAATTTTCAGTTAATTTACTTTAAGCCCGAAATTGATTAAAGAAAAAACATGTTTTTTGGAGTAATGCATGCCCCTCATGTACCTCCCTAAAGTCGTTGACTGGGATTTAGTGACATTAGCATAGGTGAAATATTGCTATAGTACAGTATTGCAGTGCATGCACTTGAATTTATTTTTGATAATGCGATGCATTTTTTTTGCAGGAGCATATTATACATGTTGATGAGTGTACT
Organism: Carex cristatella; assembly: GCA_024447775.1. Classification (NCBI taxonomy): domain Eukaryota; kingdom Viridiplantae; phylum Streptophyta; class Magnoliopsida; order Poales; family Cyperaceae; genus Carex; species Carex cristatella. The sequence goes on from JAJHPF010000023.1 coordinate 775,126, forward strand.
GTTATATACCTTTTTATTTTTTATGAATGTGCCATTCAGTTTTTTTTTTTTTGGTTTTTTATTTTTATTTTGAGCAGATTGTAACAATTGAACCTGGAGTTTATATACCACCTTCTTATGACGCACCGAACAGGTACTTGATCTAAATATCTAATGCCCCTTCATGTGTATGATTTTCTGAAAAGAAAAAAACACCATTCTTTATGATTTTTTGTGGTTTTAGTTTTAGTCCTTGATGTTTGGATTGTGTTAGCTTTGTTCTAATTTATACCACTAGGGTCAATATGTTACATTGATCCAAGAACATTGTTGGATCAAATTTTACCTAGCAATAATAACTGGAATTTGAAAATGGTATCATAAAGTCTCTGTTGCAACACTGGGCTAAATGTATTTAGCTAACTTTAAAAGGACCAATTATTAATTAATTCAGTAACAACGAACAAGCTATCTCAAATTCCTTGTTTTAGGTATTGCGGGACGGGAATAAGGATAGAAGACGAAGTCCTTATTACCGAAACCGGGCATGAGGTAGATAAAATCAATTATTATTTTTACTTTTACAGCTTGCATTTTCATAGTTAAATTTAAGAATTTTATTCAACCCTTTTTGACCCAAGTCATGAGACCTCGGCTTTTCAGGATACTTCCAATTTTAGAGGGAAAAATAGGAGAAAAGAAATTGAAAGGAATTAAGCCCCATTAAAAACGGGAGCTATCTTCTCCTTGGATCATGGATGTAACCCTCCACCTTTGGTTTTTGAAATTTTTTCACATTGGGCCTCCCTTTTCATTTAATTTGGAGATGATGTCAAGCAGGTGTAGTTGAGGCACTCCCTTCTTCCTATAGGGGTACAAAGGAAATGACCCCAGTGTAACCTTAAAATTCCATAGGCACTTTAAACAATTTGCTTCTGGATATTTCTAAAAGGAGATTTACACCTTCTTGTACAGGTTCTGACTGCCTCCGCACCAAAGGAGATTCGACACTTGACAACGCTACTAAACATGACTGGTGGCAAATTGGCAGATAGCATTTCCTAGTTAACTAAATTAGTTACAGGTTCAGTTAATGGTAGGAATCATTTTTCCTTGTTTGTATTTCTAGAAAATGTTGGGTGTAATTTAGACAATTAGTACTCGAAAGATGTAATTTTTTTTAGGTAGAATAAGAATAAATGCATATTGAGAATTCTATGAAGCAAAGAGAATGAATTATATGATATCAAGGTTTGGCTAGCAGTCTGAGACTCTGAAGAGAGTGCTGCTAATATGATAACAACCCTCTTCTTATCTTATCTCATATTATTTGATGAGATTATCAATATGTAATGAGGATTTTATTCTGCGTTTTTTTCCTTCCAAATTTATTTTGTAACTCCATAGAAGTAATATGCTGATACCACTGAGAAGATATTATCTGTCCATTTTGTGAAACTTTTTTAACATAAATAGAAAAATTCAGATTGGGGCTGAATATAAAATACATAATGTGTGGTCATTGATATTTTAACTAAAGTATCCATAATCACAAAATAAAATTCTAATCGCTAGATTTACAAGTACACATTTAACAGTTTATATGAAGATGTTAAACTATATAAAAACAAAAACAAAAAAACAAATTTTCAATTAAATTTTTATACACATGATGATTTTTTTTTAAATCATGAGGTAGCTAAGCAACCCCTCCCTTTCTAATGTGGGAGCATCCAGAGATGCTATGCACATTTCACGGGCTGGCTTTCGTATCTCTGGAACTGAAAGAGGATTGGTCAAAACTTGTGTTACATTGGTCGCTTTTCCTGAAAGAGGATTGGTCAAAACTTGTGTTACATTGGTCGCTTTTCTTATTAGAATTGCAATTGAATAGGAATATGCGGTTGCATAGGCCGAATTTTAATACACTAGAAGCAGGAATGTAAATTTGGGTGTTGCAGTGACTTGAGTCGCGTGCCGTACCGTGCCATGACTTAGTTAAGTTTTCACATGTTGTGTCATGTTGTGATTAAAATCAATAAGAATAGTCACAGCACCCGAATGGTCACGGCACGATAGTTTAATCAAAATAAGGAAAAATGGTAAATAATTTGTAATATAAAGACATAAAGTAGTAAAAAAAGTCTTTGTTTAATAAAATATTAAATTTATTGTTTGAAATTTGAATTGTTAAATAAAATCCACAAATTTGCGCTTTTATATTTCTTTTTTTTTTTAATTTTTAATTCTTACTTGCCGCATTTACTGATTAACTATGGGGAAAAAGGCACTACCCGTTTAATCAAATCATGCTTAACTTTCTTTAACTGAGGGACATAACAGTAAAGATTAATTATCTTTGCAAGTTTTAATCAAATCATAGAACTTAATTAATTGTTTATAATAAAGTAAACCTTCATGATGATATCGGATACTTGATTAAATATAGTTAGAAAAAAAAGAAATTATATCAATTTAATTAGAATTAGAAAAACTAAAATTATAAATAGATTACTATTTTTATGGAACCTAATACAAAAAAAAGTAACTAGAGGCTAGGAGCGTAAGACATACGTTACACTTCAAATTTTTAAAAATTAAGTCGGTTGGTCGTTTCTATTTTCTCTCATTTCCAAAACACTAGGTCGACCTAGTGTTATTTATACAAAAAGTTTCTCTCAGATTAACCATAATTACCACATTAACATGTTTCTCTCTCAGATTCTCACTCCATAAAAAAACCAAAAACTAAAAACAAGAATCTATGAATTTTGTTTTGCGCACTTGCACTTGCATCCGTACACCGCCGGTTGAGGTGCAGTCTGTTTGGGCATCCAACCTTGACCGAAAATTATGCATGATTAACGAGGAAATAAAAGGAAAGTATCATCAATTAGCATTCGATGCAGAATTCAAGCTAGCTTCTTGACAAGAAACATGGGCTCAACCCACGTTTCACATCTCCTGACGAGAGATATTGTGCAATAAAGGCAAGCACATATAAAGGCAGCATTAGGCAGCTAGGTTTGACACTATCGGCTGACGATGATTCTGTTCTTATTTGGGAGTTCAACTTTGGGCAGTTCCACTTTCCAGTTGAGATAAAAGACAGCTCCTCGAATAACTATATTAACTCGTACTTTTTCACTAATCTTCTTCTCTCGTCTGGCCTATTTCACTTGGCATACATATCAGAAGTTAAAAAATGTTTATTTCCCACACAACAGCGACATTAAGCATGCTAGTGTTATATACGGGATAGTGTGTGGAAATGGTTATCATATATGATCCCTTATATTTTTTTTTTTCACATACTTTTTATATCTTTTATTCACTTGAATAAGCAAATGTGAAAATCCATAATTTCTTGTCTTCATTTGTTTTTCTCTGATATCCAATATCGAAATATTATACTGGGGATTCAATATTATTTTAATTATTTTAATTTGGATGCTTGTTATACAAGCAATTACTTTTTCTCATTTGATATTTATAGTAGTTAAACTAGTTAGTGAGAAGGGAGTGAAAATTATGAAATGAAATAAAAAGAGCATGTAAGAGAAAAGTAAGTGCGTGATTATTCATTGTATATGTGTGACGGATAATCTTTTTTTACCAAATGCACTTAACGCAAATTTGATTCCATATATGTTGTATCTATAAATATTATGACAACTATGGTGTATTGGTCATGTTTAGGAGCAGATGAGGAGGGCGTACAACAGTGACCAATCTCATCCTCATGCAGGCCATCCCACACAATTCTGAAGTATACTTTTGTAACTTTAATGGTTTCAAAATGAAACTAGCCCAATGTCTTTTTATCAAAAAAAAAAAAATTACACCAAAATAGAAATTCCAAACATAAAAGTAGTTAATCATAATAATAGAACAAATGATTTGCAAATAATTTATTAAATTTTTAGATCCAGTCTTAACAGTGCACTGTGCTATAAATTCATTATACTGACACTTTATATGCTCATGAAATTCATGGTAGGTATGACCGAAATTTTTATTAATATTAAAAAATTATATTAAATTTAATAATCTAACCAACCTGTGTAGAGAATTTGAAATCTACCAGAACCGATAACTAAATCGCCGGTTCTTGACTTTCTTAACTGATAATAAAATCATCGATTGGATGCAGTGCGAAATCGATCAAAATAAACTTTGGAACGATGATTTAACCATCGGATCCAGATGCAATTCAAAAACTGATGATTATATCATCAGTTCCAGTTCCAATTGAATGGAGAGGATCCAGGATGATTCGTGCAATTTAGATATGATATTATCTGAACCGTTCAATCAAGTATAGACTTTTTCGATTTGATTACTATTCTCCAAGACAATTCCATTCAATTGGAGAGGATCCAATTGGAATTGGAACCGATGATAATATATCATCGGTTTTTGAATTGCATCTGGAACCAATGAACCGATGATTTTGTTATCAGTTTGGTAGATTTCAAATTCAAATTCTCCTACGGGTTGGATAAATTGTTAAATTTAATATTTTTTTTGGATATTAATAAAAATTTCGGTAGGCATGATATATTACCAAATTCATTCAGCAAATTAGATGTCATAAATCTTTGTGTGTTTGTGTGCGCATGGAGGTAGGTGCTTTTTGTTTTTTAGGCATTTTTCTAATTAGAAGAAACATTATTTTTATTTTATATAGGAAAGTATGATAATTTTTTATCAAATTTTCCACTAACATCAACATTTTGAAGTTATCTGCAAGGTAATTCGTAACAGATAAGAATAGAATACGAATAAGAACAATTTGTAATAGGTACGGATACAAAAATGCTTCCACCTGACTCTTATCGTAACTGTTGACACCTCTAATATCATGTCCGCGTAATACTATGATGATTTCATGTGACAGCTTCTGTCACATTTCTCAAAAAAAAAAAAAAAAAAAATACTATGATGATTTTTAGTGCATGTATTACCTTTCACAAGTAATATATTACTTTTTTTTATTTGTTAACAGTTCTCGATGAACACCAAACAAAACTCAAATTATATAAATTTTGTTTGTTAACTGTGTATAGTCGAAAGAAAACAAGTGATCTTCACTTCCGAAAGAAAACAAGTGATCTTCACTTCCGAAAGAAAACAAACACCGCATCGTCTTATTTAATTATCATGGTGATTATATCATTGCTAAAATCATAAGTATTGAAAAAAATCCATAGTATATGCAGATAAAAATAAAAAGGTGAAATTTTCATATACATATATTGTTTTATCAAATAATTTGAAATTCACAACGGTCAATGAATCCCAACAAAAAAAATATAAAAATAAAGAAAACCAAATTTGAGTCAATACTTAATGGCTTGATTTTTCACATTAAAATTTACATTCCACAAAGGATACTCAAAGAAATAAATTTCCTTTCAAATAAATCTAGCGTGAAGTTAATATTTCAAACAAAAATATTACAAATTCTATAGCAAAGTGAAAAAAAAAAAAATAGTAATTAGAAACAACACCTTGAGGGTCCCTCAAGTTTCAGAAATTTTTTTTTTAAATTATACCTGGAAGTGCATCAAATGTTTTAATTCAACATTTTTTACACATAAGAGTGTTCGGTGTATCTACTACTGGTGCCAATTGTGAATACTCAGAGATTCAACAAAGTTCGGAGTATCATGCGTGGAAATTGCTGTCAGGTCTTGTGTGGAAGGGGCTGTCAGGTGGTACCAATCCGCATTTTCACTGGTCTGTACCAGCTTGTACTAGTTTTCTTTTCTATTATAAAAATTGAACTGAAAACTTTTGTTGGTACCAGTTTGTACAGTATGATCTGTACCAGATAGTACAGTGTATGATCCTCTTTTGTTTCATTTCTGTTGAGAATGTGATGTTTTGAGGAAGAGCCTTTTACATTGCTAAAGATTTACAGATTGCTGCTACTTGATGTTCAAATTGCAAAGTAGCCCATTTCTTTATGTTGAGTTTTCTATGTTGTACAGATATATGAGTATAGCTTAATCGGTCTCCAAGCTGCTTATTTGAGACAGGTATCATAAGGGTATAATTGTCATATTTAATTAAAAGAAATATCTTACAAAAATTTAAACTTTCTTTGATTAAAAGTTTTAATTTATAAAAAATAATGTGATATGCGTATCTCTACTTAACTATAAAACATAAGCCATTAATTAGCTTGATTTTGGGTTTTTCCAAAAACAAATATTGTTCCTTTTTTTCTTTTTCTTTTACAAATGAGGTAAAGATTTATAACAGAGCAGTTTTAGTTGCATACAGCGCATTAACCATATAGAACTTCGTTTTAGTTGTATAGTATGTGCACTTTGTTTATTGGAGCATTCTTGCCAAGTCTCAGTCTCTTTTTGAAAATTTCAAATGCAACTTCCGCACTGTTTCCATAAGTCGTCTACTCCTCAAAGTGCCAGGTCAAAGAATCCTTATATATGAAGAAAGAAGGAAATCATATCCAAGAATAATCAATCCATGGGATCGGCAGTTGAGGTGCGTTCTGTGTGGATGTCCAACCTTGTAGAGGAGTTCCACATTATTAGACATTTAGTAATGAATGAGAATTATTAGTGGGGTGCGTTTGACACAGAATTTAGGCTATCTATCAACGGGGAAAATGCGGTCGAGATACACCCACGATTCAGATCTCCTAACGAGAGATATATTGCAATCAAGGAGAGCATAGATGAAGTCAATATCAGGCAGCTAGGTCTCACTCTAGTCTCAGTAATTGATGCTTCTGTTATCGTTTGGGAATTTAACTTTGCACCGTTACACTTCCCGGCTGAGATGAACCCCGATTAACACCTATTTCTTCTCAGAACACCTTCAATCCTCTGGTCTATTGGAGAACCCAATGATGTCATGGATTATGTTTCATGGTGCATACGATGTAGCATATCTCATCAAGTTAGCCAAATTTTGGGACCCTTTGCCAGATACTTTGGTGGAGTTTCAATCTCACGTCAGGAATTACCTAGGTGAAAATGTATTTGATGTCAAATTCATGACCAAGTTCACAAACAATCTCCATGGAGGTCTGGAAGAAGTTGCGACAGCATTGCATGTCAACCGGGTTGTTGGGATGGCCCACCAAGCTGGGTCTGACAGCCTTCTGACATGGCATATATTTCAGAAATTGAAGAAAGTTTATTTCCCGCATGATAGCGGCATAAGGTACGAGGGTGTTCTATATGGGATTCATGATATTTGAGTGTCGAGTGTGCTTGTATGGAAATGAGGAATAAAAAATTGATTGTATGAAATGCTTCTAGTTTTTTTCAGTTCAGTGACTTGAGTTGTTTCCTGGAAACCGTAAACAAGTAATTAGCTAATTTAAGTATTTAAATTTGCTTGCTGTGCTCTTTGCTTATAGAATTTTCTAGTTGTTATTAGTAGCTTTGTTTCATGAAATTTCTTAAAAGGATTTCTCAAAAAACCAAAAAAAGGTCATACCTATTCTTAGATAGATCGATCTGTCGCATTAGGTGTCCTTTCTCCTTCTGAGATGGCTGCATCTATTGCTGTTTTGCTGTCATATGGCTTAAAAAATGATTACATGATCAGTTTACTGATCTTTTGCATTTGGCATTAATTAGACAGAACAAATTAAAACAGATACAGTAGCAACTAGCAAGCTTAATCTTTTGAAATCAACCATGGATATATTGTCGTTTTGAGCCTTACTATTAGTGTGCATCAAATCAGGCTGTTTCCATTTAAACCTCTGAACAAAAAGCTGGTCCGAATGAAACCACCAAAATAAACATCACATTTCATCTCAAGTATCTTTTAATTTCTATCAGATAAACATTGATTTGCATCTCACACTTTAATTATACTTATCAATTTGATTGAACTACAAGATAAATTAATGGCAATATGAAACCTGTTTGGTAATTGTGTTTGAGGAGAAAATTAGTATATTGGATAGCAAATTTATTATTGATTTTAAAAATAATATATATATTATTTTTTTGCCTTTCATCAGCTCCTTTATTTTGGGAAAATTTCCATAAAAATATATATAATCATGATTATCATATTATCCTTCAAATCAAATAAACATATTTTAAAAGCGAAAAGAACTAACGACCACGCTCCCGGTTTTATAGAGTGTCCGTATATTAAATTTTGTATATTCAATCAAAGCCACTAATTAATTAATATTTAAATTTTAAGTTACTTGTTGTACCGTAAAGACTATTATCAAATTATTTCATCTTTTTACGTGTGATATAAAATACACATATCAAACTTCAAACATCAGATTTTTAGAAAACAAAATATATTTTATTATTTTTAAAATCAATAATAAATTTACGAAAATTAATGCCGGCAACTTGTTTGAAACCTCATCTCTATCCTCATGCACTGTAAATTTTCCATGGGTCAACTTGTTTGGAAATTTTCTCTTTTTTTTTTAATACATACATTACGTTGAAAAGTTCGAATTGACTGTTTAAATTTTAAAAATAAAGATATGAGCATAAATTAAAACATAGACTTTATTTTCCAAAACATGATAACCCACCTCTTAAAACAGATTAAATTAGAAATATTTATCGGATAGCTATCATTAGATCAAATTTGTGCTCAATTAATCCGATATTAATAAATTTACATGTAATTTAAAAAAGTGTACCTAATAATTTATTGGATCCACATCTTTCCTCTTATTAAGCACTAAGCACGTAGATGTCTTGATCCGCCAACAATAATAAATTAATTATTGATTGATTTTCACTTTTAAAATATGTTAATTTGATTTGAATGATAATATTGTGACTGTCAAATTAATCAATTATTTGCATATTCGTATCCTTATTTTATTTTATTTTACAAAATTCTTATTTTTTGCTAAATTAAAATCACGATGAATATATAAATAATTAAATAAATTGATGATATCACTTTTTATCAAATTAATAACACGTCCACAATATGCTGCACATAAAATTGTTGGTGTATCACGTGAATGAAAGTTAATTATTTAATAGTAAAAGAAAAGAATAATAATGTTTGTTTAAGGGCTAGGAAATTGATCAGTCAAGATAGCCGGAACAATTCTTTTCGCCCATCTAATTATAATTTCTAACTACATTTATTTAGAAGATTGAAATTCCGTTTTCTTATATTCTAAAATGGATGAATATTTTAAAATTTAAGTAAATAAATTGTTGTTTTATATACTATAATCATATCATCATTTTCAAAATCTATATTATAATAATAAGTTCTTTTGTTTTACCTCTTGATTTTCTAAAGCATTTAATTTTCGTTTATGACATGATCAAAATTAATATCAAGGGACATTATATACGTCTTCATCGAAAAATTATATTTAGAGCAATTTTGCATGTTTGAAGAGAGAGAGAGAGAAGAGTTTTGCATGTGTTTTCATGTAAATGTTGCTCAACTCTTATTTAACTATCTTTTATATATAAATGATGTTTACTATAACTTATTGTATATTAAAAAAGAGTAGAAATTTGCTATCAAATAAGTCTCTCTTTATTTTAAAAATATGTTAATAATTATATTTAATTATTTATGATTTTGGACACTTCTAAATTAAAAAATTAGATATCTGAGAAAATCAATATATATAGTTTAATGAAAAAATTGGCATGATATTATACATTATTAAAGGGCAATGGGGTGACACTGTAGCGAGCAACAGTGCCACCCACATTCCCTGCGATTGGATCAGCAATCCACGGCTCTGATTAGTTCCAGTAATGTCAGGTGACTTCATAAATTTACTTTTCCTCTCCACCCCTAATCTCAAACTCCATCCAACCCTTGAAATTCTCCCACCGCCCTCCTCTTCAACTCCCAGCCGCGTGTCCCTAAATTCCACGCCGCGTGCCACTACTTCGACTTTTACTTAACTTCCCCGCCGCTAATAACGTATCCCCTCTTCACCCGCTTACTTTTCTTCGCTGTTGGCGCACTGGGCTCCTTCTCCGCACTTCTTTTCTTCCGTCTCCTTCGGTGGCTACCGCTTGAATCTCCAGTAAGATCCTCACTCGCTCTGACACCAATTCCGTTGTTTGTTTTCTACTCGCTTTTGCAAGCCTGTACCAAGTCTCCCTCATTTGCGAATTTGCCCGGACTTTGTAACTCTTCTATTTCCCCAATTTGAGGCTCAATATTGAATAGTCCCCTACAACGTTGCATAGTCCCCTCTGATTTCAGCAATTGTAAGGATATTTAGTATTAATTTCCAGTTCTACTTCTTTAAGCTTCAATTCAAAAATTCAACCAATATTTCCCACTTTAACTGCTACGCTACTATTGCCCAGATTCAAATGATAGATATATAGAAATTATATATAGAAATTACCCGTGTTGTGTATTGCCATAGGATCTGTTGTGACTCTTTCCAATTGTTTATTAATTCAAGCATTTTTCAATGATGCTTTTGTTGTTCAGGACAACAAAAAAATGAGAATAACAACGGAGCTATGAGGAAACTTGTAGGTGCCTAATTTGGTAATTTACTTAAGCAGTTGGATACTGGAGTGTCAGTCAACCTGAAAGGTTTGCTCTTTTTTCCAAAATTAATACTGAATTATGGGTTTCATTAGCTATGTAACATTCTTTGCACTTAGCAAGACAACCTAAAATTTCAATAGAAAAATGAAATGCAATTACATTGTCTTATAGTTTCCTTGGGTTTCAATACCATATTTGTATAAAAGAGATCAAGGAATTTGTAAAACTAATACCGTCATCTTCAGTACCGTACTCAAAAGGTAAGCTGAGCTGTGTAACCTGTGCGGTCTTGAATAACATTATTATATATGGGTTGTGCACTACAGATGAAATTGATAAGGCAATGGATTATGTACATTGTCAAATTGATAAGGCTGTGCAAGGAAGGAGAAATTGGGTAAGGAAATGTATTTCCTACACAACATGAAATTTAAAGGGCTTCAGCCTATTGTTGTGACCTATAGCACTATTAAAGATGGGATATGCAAGAATTGTCAAATTGATATGGCTGTGCATTTTCTACATAACAAGAGAATTTTTTCCATGCCTTCCTTCCCTTTTTAACATGCCCAAAATACCCTCAGGATATGTTTACACTTTTTCCATCTGATAATTAGAGCAAATTCAAGAATTTTCCATGACGCTTCCGTTTTTTAGATCAATGAAAAAATTGCGAATGACGATGGAGCTATGAGGAAACTTCTTTGCATCAAATTTGCTAATTTACTCAAGCATTTGGATACTGGATTTTCAGCGAAAACTTGAAAGGTTTGCTCCCTTTTTAAAAAAAAAAATCACTGAATTATGTGCTTCATCATCTATGTAACATTCCTTACACTTAGCGAGACAATTTAAAATTTCAATAGAAAAGTGAGAGGGAAGGACTCCTTCGCCTTGGGCAGTTGATCGTGGCCACCTTGACATTGTGAGGGAGCTTTTCAAAACACAAGCTGATCTCAATGCTAAGGTACTGGGCAGATGCGTACCTGTCATTTAAATGATCACTGCAGGATGTGTTTGCCCTTTTAGGTCTTTTGTTGTGATGTTACCGGCCGTCCCAATATGACTGGTATGTGTTTGCCCAAATTGTTATCAGAACTTCATTCCTATTATTATTTTTTGAAATTTTATCTACCTGCTTGGACATTCAGAGTACTAAACTATGGTAAATTATCACCTTAATATAACCTTACATAAATGGAAAACAGAAGTTCACTAACACAGATAAAAAAAATTCAAAGTAAAAGGTGTATAGCAGGCAGTAGCTATTACCAGATCCAAAGTTTGCAAGACCTCACCCACATGAAATAATTTTACAAATACTTCACCGATTTAGACATAAAAAATTTCCATAATATTGGGATAGGTACTCACATCTTAATGCCACCAGAACAAGAATCATTTCAGATATGACAATTAATGTAACTTACCAAATACCAATAGCTAGAACTGGATTAGTAACATTTGCAAAAAGATATTCAAAATAATATGTAAAGGTCTGTACGTGTTAAAAATTAAATTAACTATTTCCAAATTTCTTATCAAATAACACATATACGTGAGGTTAGTTATATACTATTCATCTGGATTCAGGGATTTTATTATGATAACATCCCCGTATAAGGTATTTTACCAGCAACTTATTGAACACAAATTCATTTAATTGTAATTGAACCTTCAGTTTTGAGTTATACCTTGAAGTAGTAGTTCAGTGGGCTTTCAATTGTGAGGCATATATCATCAACGCAAGTTATAGTACAGGTCGTGTAGCAATCAGGTACTCCAAATCTTCCAATTGGCCAATAATTGCAATCAGGTACCAATGGGCCAATAATTGGAAAGGCAATATGCTACAGCTCAGTTGAATTTATTAAAAAATTGTAAGAGAAGTGAGCCATTTCTCTAATGTGCTTTGCTATTGGCTGTGAAGGAACATTGCTGTCATGGGACTTCAATTTCCCGTATTGTATATTGCCATCGGATCTGTTGAAACTTTTCCCAATTGTAGATTACAGCAAATTCAAGTATTTTAACCATGATCGATGCTTTGTTTTTCAGGACAACAAAAAAACTGAGAATGAGGATGGAGCTATGAGGAATCTTCTTGTTGCCTAATTTGGTAATTTACTCAAGCAGTTGGATACTGGAGTTTTAGTGAACCTGAAAAGTTTGTTCCTTTTTTAAAAAAAAGTTATTGCTGAATTAAACAGAATCTGAACAATCACAAGAATCACAAGAATCACATGGGCTCCATGTTATGAAGATATGAGTCTACTCCAGCTTGAATATTTTTAATTGTAATATTTTTGTTTAGAAATTGCAATTTATGGAGTTGTACACTGATTAAAAACTATTAGTATATTTTCCGTTTGAAATCAGTTGATGAGAGTTATAAGGGTTGTAAGTTTCTGGAATGGAATCAAAAGAATTGATTTAAGGAGTAAATGTTTGTATTTTGGTTGAGAAAATGCAATTCAAAGTCCTTACGTTGTTTAACAATATTATATAGGAGTAGTCTTGCATTTCAGGTGTACTTAATTTATTTTTCTATTTATTTTACCCAGTAAGTATATATATAAAGTGAATTAGTATAAATTTCGAAATATTTGTTCACTCAATCTAAACAGGAATTACTTATGTTATTAATGTTTAGATTTTAAAATGTTGTACTGTAATTTGTATTTAATAAGTATTGATTTTTTTTTTTTTAATTTAGTTGAGGTAATAATAGATATGAACAGAACATGAAATTCAAGACATGTATATAAAGAGTTTAACATTTAGGCTATTCATTATTTTGGGTGAAGGCTCCAATGCTGCATTTTTTATTTTATTTTTTAATGTTTCAATAATCAACTAAAATAACACTAGTTAGTGACTTTTCGATTAAATATGAAAATAGAGTAATTGAATGTAAACAAAAACTATTTATAATTTATAAGGGTTTCAATAATCAACTAAAATAACACTAGTTAGTGACTTTGTGGTTTTTCATGGTTTAAATGAAAAATGTTTCAATCAATTATCTTAATACAGTAATTTTGTACTTATCTATTTTTTTTTAAATATAAAATTTGGTCTCCAATTACATTTTAATATAGAGAACATGTTGAGCGGTTCGGATCAACTATTCAGACTTTGAAATTGCAAAAACTAACTCGTTATAACTTAGGCTGAAATTATAACGTTATGATATTAGCTCGTGCTCTGTCACTCCACCTTATAATAATTACCAGGTAGTTCCAGTGTACATCTATTTAAGATGAATGACTAATTAATTAAATTAACTAAATATAATAACATTAGTTATATTTAAAATAAAGAACATATTTATTAATATTATTATTTTAATACTGTGATTTAAACGACATTTTTTCAAGATATCAAGCGTAATTAATGTGCTATAAAAGTTAATATATAAGTTAAAAATATCAATTTTATTATATATTCTTGTTACAATAAGTAAAGCTTTCTTTGACTAAAATGTATGTACGCTTGAAATCCGTAGGCAGCACTTAATTAATTAATGTATTCTAGTAAACACCTAATTTTGGTAATTGTATGTAGTTGTACAAATTAATTAAGACGGTGAAATTGGGGAGAGAGGGAGGGAGGCATAGCGCAGGGCCCATATAATTTGAGCTTTGAGATTCGTGCAGAACTTATTTTGAACGGTTGAGATATTTTCCAGAAAGTATTAGCGCAGGGCCCATATCATAGTACTAATTTTATTTGCAAAATTGAGCGACTTGCGAAACTTTGATTTAATAAAAAAAAATGAGAAAGAGAAACAGAAAGGTGCTGTGGTGTAGTCGGTTATCACGTTAGTCTTACACACTAAAGGTCCCCAGTTCGAGCCTGGGCAGCACCACCGTATTTTTTTTATTTTTTTTCTTTTATTCTTCTCTCATTGTATGTATTATGACTTTCTCAAAATCTCAAAATCTCTCTTTTTCTGAACAAACTACATACAATAAAACAAGACAGCTGCCAAATCAAACAATATTTTTCTTTCTTTTTCCTATTAGACTAGGCTAGGCTAGCTGTTCTCATTATGTTTTTAATTGGCTTCAAAGTTCAAAGCCAAAAATATTATTTTCTGATTACGGATAATTAAGGGTGTACCAGTTCAGCTCGTTAATTTGGTCGTCTTAATATTTTCTATGATGCAGAAAATTCAATAAAAACACAAGGAAATGCTTCTCACAAGTAAATGTTCTTCACAAAATTGTCCTTGTATTGGAAATATTGTTTATAATTAAGCCTTTGAATTATGGTAAAAGCATATAAATAATGCAACAATCTAATTAACTGGTATCTAATGTAAGGATGGTTTTGAGTGGTGTCGAAGAATTGCAAAACAAGCAAGAATCCGACATGATCCTTTGAATTATGCTTCCGTTCTCCACCGTCATACCCCTACTTTCCCGATTCCATAAATGCACCGCAAAGCTTTCTTTCTGAATCCAATGAAGCTTTTCTCTCATCCACTGTGACTCATTATTTGACTGTGATCCGGGTCCCCGAAACAACCCCGAAATCCGACTCCATTTGAATGGGTAAAATGCAATTGGTGGCAACACAACCAATTGATGATTGGTGTCGTTGTACGTACTGTTAATTACTCTACTGACAACTCTTGAGACGAGATAAGGCCCGTTATGACCCCATTTGTTGCCATCAAATGTTGATGCAAATTCTCTTATAAACTCTAACACAACAGGATGCTTCTTGTCGAATATCATCACTGCATTGTTTAATCGGGTCCAATTATGTGTCACCCCATTTACTGTTTGTGCACCTATACAGTTTTTTAAACTATAGAAGCTTTTCAACACTATCACATCTGTGTCTATATAGATACCCCCGTATTTATACAATACCAGTAAACGGATTAAATTCGACAGGTTTTGCCTGATAGATACATCTCCCGGGTCCACCTCCCCTTTTCTCAGTTGATCCAACCATGTCTCAGCTGGCGTGCCCTTGACGAGGTACTCGTAATCGGGTGACAATGCAGCAACCCGAGACGCGTTATCTAAAAAAGGTTTTAAGAGCTTGGTACCTTTCAATGAATCCATTGTAGTCGAAATTATCAACAAGCACGCATTCCGATGCCACTTGAACAAACTCTCTATGGAAAACAGCTCCCTTTTACCGAAATATTCCAAAGGAGCGATCCAGGTCATGAAAAAAGTAAGGTTACAACTTGCATTATTTTTTGAAATAAGGGGACCAAAGAATTCAGCGGCTCTCGGTGCAAATTGTTTTGAACGAGCACTGGGATGAAGAATCTTCAAAGAGATTCGTTTCTTTCGTGACATATTTCGAGAAATGGACGAGTGATATGAAGTCTGGTTTCTTTTGGGTACTGGTGCTGGTACTACTGATACTGGTACTGGTACCTGTATCGGTATGGTCTTTTTAATTGATAGTGAGAGGAAAATACTGGTTTTCGGATGTGAATTTTCTGATATGTAACCACAGATTGCGTGTTTTTCGGTGCAAAGGAGATGAAGCTCTCCATTGCAAAAGAAAACAAGAAATATAAGAGAAATAGTTAGTAAGAGAAGAGGAAGGAAGAGGAAGGAGAAAAGCCTCTTGCTTTTTTGCTTAGGCATTAGTTGATTTCACAATGTGCTTCTTTCTTTGATTTGATTTTGATCAAAGAAAGGTTTGTATTAATGGCGGTCACATATATAGTTAATTACATGTGTGTGTGTGTGTGTGTGTATGATATGATGCACCATTAGACGTGCTATCCTATCACCTGTGTTCCATTTTAAATCTTGAGTCTATATCTTTTTTTTTTTTTAAATCCAAGAGAATCTTATTTACAAACATACTATTTATTTATATATTAATTAAGAATTAATTATTTATGTTATTGCAATATGACTAAATGGAGTGCTTGCTGTACACAGATATCAAGATAAATAAAGTAAAATTATATGGAAACTATTAAAGTATAGAGTTGGGGAGGATTCAAATCATGTACAAATTTAAATATTGATCTAATAGTTGTACTCATAATAATTTAAATAACGGATATATTTTTAAATTCAAGCCCTATCTATTTTGATTGAGTATATCAAACATCTCAGATCAAAACGAAATAATCGAATAAAAGTAGCACCTCAAGCTAGAAATTGGATAATTCATTGGAATTTAAAAAGGTAAATTATGAATGTGTGTGTGTGTTTAGATAGATGTTGTACTAATTAAAGATAGCCTATTAATTGGTAAAATATTCAACTAGTGATGAAAGAGTACTGAAAGAGTAATTATTTGGAAAGAAGAAAAAATGGCCATTGGAATGTGTTTTAAGTAATGTGTACTCTACGGTACTACACTAATTAAAAACGACAAAGGTACAAATAGTTTAATAATTAATATATAGCATGTGATTCTTTGTGGAAGTTTTTTTATGAATAGTTTAGCTAAGCCAAAATATACTGCAAACCAATAAATTTCATGATGCTTCACCCATATATTTTGAAACATACTTGTTTATTATGTGATTAAATTGGCACAATATATATTTATTCAGCAATTTCTAAGTTGGCCTTTTTCTTCTCTTCTCAAACAAAAAAAGGTTATTATTAATAAATTTTTGCATATTACTAAATTATAATTGGTTTGCTCACATCTTACAAATAAAGAGAAGAGAAGTGAAAGGGGTGAAGAGCTATAATATAACATAATTTAATTTAATTAAGGGTAGTTGGTTAAGTTGATAAACGTGATTGCATGTGGGGTAAGAAACACAAATTGCATGATTCACTGTTAATTGTTAAATCATCACCTTTTTCATGATCTCCTCTATTCTAATTTGCCATAATAACAATCATTATGATTATGATAAATATATACAGATTACAGATAGATGTGGGCTAAGAGGCCCGTTCGAGTTCTTCATATCTAACACCAGGCCCAATACAATTACAATTACAATTACAATTGGGATTTAACCCAAAAGTACTCCGTCCAAAAGACTTCACATCCCAAATAGGCCGAAAAAAGCCCAATAACCGTTCAACTTTTTGAATTGGTACAATCAATCAAACTCTCCAAATACCCTAAAGTACCACAAACTTCGACATTAAATCGTAACCGTAAGCTAAGAATCGGATGAAATTTTTTATTAAATATTCGTGTATACACAGATCTTACGGTATGAATCTAAACTTGAAATTTTGAGTTACTTTAGGTGATTTGAATTCGTTGTCCCCTTATCCACCACTGCTGAGCCTAAGCCTAAGCCTGAGCCTGAGCTGCTACTGCTAAAGGCAAAAAAAAAAAAATCTGAACCAAGGAAGGAAGGAAGGAAGGTTTTGGTCATGGCCGCCGCCTTCTCTTCCACCTCCTCTTTCCCCTCCTGCTCCTTCTCCTTCTCCTCTTCTCCATCTCTCTCCTTCCCCTCCAATTTCATCGCCTTCCCCACCGACAGCAGTTGCAACTTTGATTGCAATTGCAACAAGTTGAGGAGAGGAGCGCTTGTCCAGGTGGGTGCCAGGAAGAAGAAGTCAGGTAGGAGCAAAAAGGGAAGGCCTGAGGATAATCCTAACGATGCCATCTTTTTCCCTGAAGCTGTTTTGCTCAAAAAGGTTTTATTTTTTCTCCTCATTTCCTAAAACAACCCAATACAAATTAAATAATCCCTATATTTCACTATATTATTTAATTAATTTGTTTCATTTTTAAGAAAGTAGTCAAAGAGGATGGTAAGGTGCTACCCGAATTTGCTGATGCAGAAGAAGGTCAACATTTCCTCTCAAATTCTTTCTTATACAACTTTTTATGTATGTATATATAACACCTTCTGGTACTAATTGTACTGTTTCCGCAACATTTCGCTTCTATTCTGTGTAGTATACCAATACCAGTATACCACAGTCCATATGTCTACATTACCAGTTTTGAAATATGCCACCTTTGTCAGTAAAATGCCTTGCATGCTATTAGCAATTGTTTTTATGACCATTGTAATTTATTGCAAGGAAGCTGGATTTTGTCCATGTTTAAATACTTTCGTGTTCTACCTATATTTACACATTTCACTAGTTTATTCCAATGAGTAGTTAAATTAATTTATGGAGTGCACCAAATTGCATTGTGGAATAATTGAGATGTGCTATTTATTAACCATAAAAATATTTTGATTATACGACTTATTTTCTGTCTTTAATTTTGCAGAGAAACTTTATCAAGCTCTGTCCCTTCAGCTCGAGAGCAGTTTAAACCTCGAAAGAAGTTAGTTTCTTCTATACTCTTTGCTTCTTAATTTTGCTTGTATTTTAATTTTACTGTTTTGCTGCATGCCACCTGCTAATCATTTAATTTGCTATATAATTTGCAAACTTGGCTTAATTGGAGAAAAGTACCTCATCATTTTTTTGTTACCCCTATAGAATAATCATATTCAAATTGCGAAAATGTATCAAACAGTCCACAGTATAGGATTAACTGGCATGTATGAGTCCTTGTTTACTGGAATTATGCTGTAATTCTGAACTTCTATGTAGTTAAACACCTAACCAGTGTTCATTTGTAACTTGTAATAGTGCGGCATTATGAAGTGGTGTTTTTAATTCATGAAAAACATGATGCTGAAACTGAAGAAATCGTAACTAAAGTAGAAGGTACTTCTCTCCCCCTTATTTACTTTCTTCTTTCTTCTCCCCTTTATATACACCATATTCTACTCGAGTTTTATTCACTTTTCTCTATGTATTATTTTGAGCAATCATTTCCTGACTGAAGCCCTAATCAATTCTCATCTGCATTGTTAGGTCAAATTTGAACCCTTTAATGAGCAATTAAGTAATTTAGGCATTGAGTAATTCCCTTTGATGCATGAAGCCTCGACTTAAAAACCAAAATAGACCCCTATATTACTCAATCATGCAAATTTGTCAATCATACAGTAGTAGCCCATGAAATTGTTTTGGGGCGTAACACTTACCAAAATTATTATTTGATTTGTGTTTAGATGAAATATAGAAAAGTAATTATTTCAATATAAATAAAAATTAAGTTATATGTTCAAGTATTAAGTTGTTTGTTGCATATAACACTGATAATCCCAGATTTCATAAGAGAGAAGAAAGGAAGAATATATCGGCTAAATGACTGGGGCCTACGTATGCTGGCATACGAAATAAAGAAGTCAATGGAGGCTCACTACATAATGATGAACTTTCAGATGGATGCCAAGTTTTTAAATGATTTCAAAACATTGCTTGACAAGGACGAAAGGGTAATTCGACACCTAGTGACCAAAACCAAACAAGCTGAGACTGAGTATGCCCGCCCACCTATGGAGTATCAGACCTACCTCGCTAAGCAAGGGCTCTTGCATGATGATGATGGGTTTTGGGATGGTGATGGATATGGCAGTGATGATGATGATGTTGCCGGTGGTGATATCACCATGAATAATGATGATGCTGATGCTGATGGGGAGGTTATATATGTGGATGGGGATGAAGACTCAGATGAGATAAGGGATGTCACGCGTAAGGTAGAAAATGTTTCGAGATAGTTTGACATCAAGTAACTTTGGTTATTAATTGTGAACTCTATTGTTGGCATCAACTGTTTATATATGTTGATTGATTGAGGGGGAGAATAGCAACTAACTTAGCTTTGTTGCTGTTCTAAAATGGCTTATATTTCTCTCCTCTTGATTTGTTATTTTTTGGGCTTGAGGAGATTTTCATGGGTGACAAACATACAGAGGAGAGGACACATCAAAGTTTAAAATAAATAGCTGTAGATGTAGATGTTCATTTATGTATGCGGATTGGCTGCATTATTTTATGACTCTCCTATATTACATACATTATGTTTCTGTATGCTCAATTTCTTTGTTTCTCATTAGTAATAGAAGCGATTTTTTTTTTATATATAGAGTCATATTTAAATATTTTAATAAAACAGATATACTAGATTGAATTTTTATGAAAAAAAATAGAGGCAGTTTAGTATGCAAACTGGAGAAAAAAAATTCTGCTAGATTGATGGAGTTGTTTTTTTATAAAAATCAAATTCAACATGTTTGTTTAATTAAAATATTTAAATTTGATGTTATTTGTAGGGGTGTTCAATCAGGTCTGGTTTAATCAGTTTTGGACCGAACCGAATTAGTTCGGTTTAAATGATTCGGTTTTTTCAGTTTAATGGTTCGGTTCAATTTGTTTTTTAAAACCGAATTATAACTTCGGTTCGATTCGGTTTGAAATTTTCAAAACCGAAATAACTGAACTATTATGAATTTGGTTCGGACCGTCCCGGTTTATTTCTTAATTTTCCAGTTTATTTCTTAATATTTTAATTTATTTCTTAATTAATTGTTTTAAATACTTCAATTTATTTCTTAATATTCCGATTTATCTCTTAATACTTCAATTTATTTCTTAATATACTTCGATTTATCTCTTAATACTTCAATTTATTTCTTAATATACTTCGGTTTATTACAAAACAATTGCTTTAAATAAAAAAAATTAATATATTTCAACTTGAACCGAACAAACTGAAATAAAATTTTAGTTCGGTTCGGTTCAGTTCCATTTTTGAAACCGAATTAACACCCCTAGTTATTTGAACAAAAAAAAAATCAATAGAAGCCCTCCTACAAGTACAAATTTAAACCAACCGATTCAAACAAACACCTCACATTCCATTACGAAAACCCTAATAAAATCTGTTACATTACAGAAGCCTAAAATAATATAATGAGATTAGCCACTGACCCCACCTACCAGTAACTCACATCATACTTACACATCTTCTAAAAATCTAATCTTGCCAACAAACAGTAGACACAAAGCAGCAGATTACCAGAAAATATTACATAAATCCCAATAATACATACAATTATCTCTTTGAAGGCCTCTCATCATCATCCCCATCATCATCACCATCATCGTCGTCATCATCGTCATCACCATCACCATCATCATCCTTAGATGGCCTCTTTCTTTTTGCAGCTGCAACATTTGCATTTGGGCCCCCCTCTTTTTTCTCTTCGTCATAAAACTCATCTTCATCGATTTCTTCCGGCTCGAGATCGCTTGGATCTTCTTCTTCGTCGACATTGCCGCCTTGTTCGAACTGGAATTGTGTTCCTAGTTCCACCTACAATAGCCATAATATCATGATGGATGAATTATTCAATATAGCCCACCAAAAATTAAAAAATAGAACATCATCATGGGACAAATCAATCGAAGATGTTATTTTTTTGTGGCTCAACCGAGTACAACGGAAATAACAAAATGAACAAAAAATGGAGGACGTAATCACAATCTTCGTCGTAGATTGTCGCCTATATAATTATTTCAATTATGTATTTTCTAAATAAAACCTGGAGAAGGAGAACTTCCAAACCTACAAAGGGTAAAAGGAACTTAAAAAAGGTCGCTTTTTTAATGATAAGATCAGATCGAGGTAAAAATATCGATCGCATCATTTAAATAATAGATAAAGATAAATTTTTTAATGAATCAAATCTACTCGGTGAAATTATCTAAAATATTAAAAATCAATTTGTTCTATTAAATTGATAATTGAATCGAACTAAAATTTGAAGCTTTTCTTTCTTTTTATCAAATGAAATAAAATAGAAAATTCATACCACATCATCATCTTCGTCTTCCTCATCATCGTCGTCGTCGTCGTCGTCGTCATCGTCGTCGTCGTCGTCGTCGTCGTCGTCAGCACCACCGTCATCCCCTTCCTGTTCTTCACCTTCAACTGCCCCTGCATCGTACTCATACTTTCCCTGTCCAGTCGCCGGCACATCATCGTCATCGTCATCATCATCATCATCACCATCATCGTCCCCATCATCATCATCGTCGTCTTTGACCTCCACCACGTCATCGCCATCATCAAAACAATCCTCGATTTCGCCATCGCTGATCACCTTGATCTCCTCCTCCTCCGCCTCCTTCAACGCCATCTCTCAACTCTCCACAATTTTTCGTGAATTTTTTAGAATTTTCTTAGGAAGTTAAATCAAGAGAAAAATGGGGAAAAAATGATGAGAGAGCGAAGACAGAGAGAGAGATGGGATTCGACGGATCTAGACCGTTGGTTGAGAAGCGAAACGGATCGGTGACGTGGACTAAGATCCGACGATCAGGAGAGGATTTGTGCTTCTTTTAAGTCGATGAGATGAAAAGTATCCTACGTGGTAGAATAACGGATTGATGAGCTGGATCAAGATCGGACGGCCCAGATTTGACAAGAGTTGCTGTGCTTATCTTATCTTCTTTTACATGTGTGATAGGATCCATCATGTGCTGATCACATGCTTCTCAGAGAAATCTCATATTTTGCGTGACCTACGTGTCCGGTAACACGTATCCTCTGCATTAACTCAAAAGGGAATCTTTTGAGTTAATGTATCTGAACCGTCTGATTATAAACAGAGTCAGTTCGACCGTCTGATTTTAATACAAAGCCCTTTACTATTAGTGCGGATCTAGCCCGAGCGTATCTTAAAGCATATCAGATGGTTTAGATGCATTAACTCCAAAGATTCCCATTTGAGTTTATGCAGATGATATGAATTCCGTGTCCGGTGCGTATCCTCAGAGAAATCTCATTTTTTGCGTGACCGATGTGTCCGGTGTCTATTCGGGAATAGCGCGGGGGCTAGTATTATTTTATCTTTGTGATTCGTGCAGAACGTATTTGTACGGTTGAGATTTTCCAAAAGGTCACGCAAAATACGAGATATCTCAATGGATGTAGGGTGACGTGGCGTCAAATAATTAGTCCTAGTCAAGGAAGGAATAATTTATTTAAGCATCTTTCGTCGAATGAAGTATGAATTTTGAGTCCTGAAATAAAAAGAATTGCATGGCACTGTGATTGGAATATAACAGAGTAGTGGATAGGAATGGGAGAAGTTTCCATTGGCGAACAACGCAACCTGCCTAAATTGATCTGTGCCGTTCAAAGAAGCACACTCACTCGGATCGATGAAGTGGATAAAAATCCAACGGTTAGCTATGATCCACGTAACATCTAAGATAAAACCTTTGCAATACAGCAAACAGCCAAGCATCCATCTGCCCCCCGTTTTCAGGTGGAAGTGTGGAGCATAATCTGCTGCTTTTCTTTTGAAAAAATCAGAAATATATTTTTCCTCATCCAACCATTTAAATTTTTTCATGCACAAATCTTTCCTCAGGTGGAATTTGCCTCCTCTGCAAATAATTATGTGAATAAACCTTGTTCTTGTACAAATTAGACAACCCCAACAAGGAGAAATTTAAATTACACACAAAAAACCTAATTGATTTGTCAAACTCAATTTTAAAAAGTAATAGTCATAGTCCTCTCAAACATTGTTGAAATTGATTTTGTTAATATTGACAAAATAATTTAAGGTAATTATCGGAATAAAAAATGTTATTGATGAATTATTTTACTTGCTCTGTGATAACCTACCAAAATAATATCAATTAAAAATCAAGTGTACTGAATTTTTTTAATTGATTTTGAGTGAAAATAATACCAATTAATTATAATCTTTGCATAGTTGGGTGCTCCTAGAAGAATAAATCAAAATTTGAAAATAACTTAAACTTAAAAAGAAAAAAAAAAGAACAAAAAGAACAAAGAACAAATCAATCCATGTCGATCATTTTTCAATGTCACAATCTTCCCACGCAAATCTCGGCGGTTTGGTAAAAATATACTGACAACTAAGCTTAATTCCAACCATCAGTCAATTCACATCTTCTCCAGTTCAAAGCAAACGGTTAGTGTCAGTTTTTATTTCTGAAATCAACATGTTTTTTGTACAAGTAAATTTGTTCAATTCATTTCACCACATGAATAAGGATCTAATGCCAATATTATTTTAATCAGAAATTAAATACTACAATTAAAATATGAAAAATTCCAAAAACATTTTCCTTTTTTTTTGTTTAAAAAGATCTGTAAAGAAAAGAGTGTGTTTGAGCATATAAAATGTGTTTTGAGATCATGTTATTGTTGGGAACATGTCATGATATTTTTACCTAATTTACTTCACCGCCATTTTCAAGTGCAAAAGTACATAAACATGTAAAGTATGTTAATAATTATCTGTATACATTTTGGAGATATATAAATACATATACTATTATAGTACGTAGTATGGAATGCATGAGCTCCAAGTCAAAGTCACACGGCTTACAATTCAATTCAATTTGATTTGATAGATACCATATAACACACACACACACACACACACACACACACACACACACACCTAACGGTTAACGCTAACTATATATAACAAATCTAGTTAACTAGCAATTGATCAGTACTCAGTACAATTAATGGCTAACAAAAGGAGTACAACAAACCTAGCACAAAAATTGCTGAGAGCATTTCTCCAACACTCTAGTACCAGTACCAGTACCAGTACCAGTAGCAGGAAAACAAATGCCCATTCCACCAATTCAAATTTTTGTCATGAATGCTACAAAACCATGGTGATTGATGTTGAGGGATGCGTGCTCAAATCCTGCTCCACCTTCCCTTATTTCATGGTTGTAGCTTTAGAAGTAGGTGGAGGGGGGCTCTTGAGGGCACTTTTACTGCTCCTTTCATACCCTTTCATTTGTCTTTTGGGGAATGAGATTGGTTTTAAGATCATGGTCATGCTCACATTTTGTGGGTTAAGGAAAGAATCTCTTGTTAGAGTTGGAAGGGCAATTCTGCCAAAACACTTGTTAGAGGATGTAAGTTTGCAAGGATTTGAAATGTTGAAAAGAATGGAAAAAAATGGTCATGGTAGAGTGATTTGTGTGAGTAGGATGCCTAGGGTTATGGTTGAGGTATTTTTGAGAGAGTATTTAGAGGTGGAGTATGTTTTAGGGAGAGAATTGAAGGTGCTTGGAGGGTTTTACACTGGTTTCATGCAAGGGGAAGGAGATAAAGAGGTGGTGCTAGAATTGAAGGATTGCTCTAATGAAATTAGTTCAAGTGCATTTGTTGGTTTTTCAAGCTCTACCTTTGTCAAGTCACAACTTCCTCTGTCTTCTTATTGCAAGGTTCTCCCTGACTATATCTATATATATTTGTTTTAATTTCTATATATATGTGTGTGTAGAGTTGGGCTACGGTACTTCGCGAAGATCGAAAAGCAAGTATTTTACTTCACATCTATATTTTCAATTTCAAAGTTCAAAACATCGATCCGAACAATTTAAGTTGATCTCTATATTAAATTGTGCTTGGAACCAAATTTTACAATTTTTAGAAATTTTTTACTATTTGTTTCAAATTTTTAAAATCATTGATTTTTTATGGTGCATGATTTTTTGAAAATTTCAAAAAGATAGTAAAATTTTTCTAAAAATTGTAAAATTTTGTCTCCAAGCACAATTAAATATGAAAATCAACTTGAACAGTTCATATCAACATTTGGAACTATGAAATTGAAAATATAAACGTGAAGTAAAACACTTGCTTTACTTTGCAAAGTACCGTAGCCTAACTCTATACACACAATAATACAAGTCACGAGGAGGGATCACTTAATTCATAAATAGTTATTTTTGACAATCTTGATAATGGATTTTTACAAAAGATATATTTTTTTTACATGTTGTAAGTAAAATTATGAATATTTTATTGGATACATAGGTAGTCTGACAATTAAGTTATATGCAATTTAAATATTGGATGACAATGCATCAAGAATTGTTAATTTCAAACCGCTTAAATTTCAAATCGCTTGATGTACGGTGTTACATATACTAAATCGCACCATTTCTTTATAAATTTTAATGAAAAGCACAACTAGTTCAGTTTGATGCATTTCACATATATGTGCTCGAAATTTGAAATGACAACTTCCCACCATGTATTAGTATGATGGTAAATTTCGAAATCATAATGTCAGAGAAAATATTAAGAGAAGTTCACTTCTATATGTCACTAATAGTGATAATCTCATAAGATCTAAATCTCTCCTAACCTTTTCATTTTATTTGCCCAATAAATGAAACAAGGAAATATTTTTGGTGGACAAAGAGGAGAAGAAGAGGTGGCAGGTGTTGCCGAGAGAGAGATACCCGAAACCGTTGATTTTTCATGATGGTCGGCTCGCATTTCGACCCACCCCTCTCAAGTCACTCTTCATGTTTCTTTGGCTTCCCTTTGGATTTATCCTTGCACTCCTCAGACTCACTGTATCTCTCTCACTTCCATACAAGCTGTCAACCCCAGTCCTAGCCATGACCAACATGAAATGGAGGCTGCTTGGATCAGGAGAAAAACCTATTACTGTCAGTGAGTATCCATATAGTCACTCTAAAACAACCAACAAAAGGGGTCAATTATTTGTATGCAATCATAGAACCCTAATCGACCCGATATATATCTCGGTGGCCATTAACCGACCAGTGCACGCTGTCAGCTACAGCCTAAGCTGTGTATCAGAGATCCTATCACCGATCAACACTGTCAGACTTACCAGAAATCGAGAAAAAGATGCTACAATCATGGGGAAGCTTCTAGATCGAGGAGAAACAGTGGTTGTTTGCCCTGAGGGGACCACTTGTAGGTAAGCAAGCATGCATGAATTCATTTGGTATACATCACTCTATTCAACCAAAAGTCAAATTATATGTATATCAGTATATATACAAACCCAGTAAAATTCAAATTATATGTATATCAGTATATATACAAATTTATATGTATATCAGTATATATACAAACCCAGTAAAATTTTGGTTGATTTAGTTGGGAAGCAAGATAGTTTCAACGCACCAGCTATTCTGTATGCAAGAAAAAACAGTTTGCTAATAGTTTGATTCAGTCTGCTGATTTACCAGAAGACAACTTTATACATACATACATACATAAATACATATACATATAAAGTGCAAAGATGCAATCACCTCTATGACAGAATAAAATAGTTGAGTTCAGAATTAAGATAACAGAGTTCAATGTGCACTGGCAACTTGCAGAGAACCCTATTTGCTACGATTTAGCCCCCTTTTCACAGAGCTAAGTGATGATGTGGTGCCAGTGGCAGTCAATGTAAGAACAAGCATGTTTTACGCCACAACAGCTGGTGGTTGGAAGTGTTTTGACCCGCTGTACTACTTGATGAACCCTAGCATGTGCTATGAGATGCAATTCCTTGAGAAGATAGATACAAGTGATGTGAAATTGAGACGATGTAGTAGCATTGACATGGCAAATCGGGTGCAACGTAAAATTGGAAAGGCACTAGGTTTCGAGTGCACCATGCTCACAAGGAAAGACAAGTACATGATGCTAGCAGGGAATGATGGGATTGTTGGTAAAAGCTAAAATTAGAATCCAAATTCTATGTTACATAAAATTTCCTGTGCCTACCTGTCAGTGACTCTCTAACACAGGGAATCCAAAGAAAGGCATGTAGAGAATTCAGACATATTTTAAATGAGAGTATATATTAGATGTTAGTAAGAATATATGAATGTACATTATTCTGAGGATTAACTTTTAATAAATTTGGAGAGAACATTCTCTCTTGACTAGAGCTATAAATGAGCTGGCTCGAGACGAGTTGGGACTTAGCTCAACTCGTTAATTCTGGACCGAGCTGTTAGCAAGCCAGCTCGTTAACAGCTCGCGAGCTAAAATCTCAGCTCAAACTCGTGATGAGCCAGCTCACGAGCCACGAGCTAGCTCACTGGGTTTGGTTGGACCTTGTTTTAAGAAGAAAATAAATTTTACAAACCTTTTTGGACCGAGATGGAACCAAGCTTGACAGTATAAAATACACACAAATTCATATAAATTCACAAATTGATGCCTAGCCGAGTTAGCTCGTGAGCTGGCGAGCGAGCTAAGGCCTTAGCTTAGCTCATTAATTTTGGCCCAAGCTGTTATCAAGCCAGCTCGTTAACAGCTTGGTCCACTATCGCACGAGCTGTTACCAATCGAGCCAGATGTGAGTCACAAGCGAGCCACGAGCTACGAGCTTTTTTGACAGTCCTACTCTTGACACGATCTTAAGGGTTAATTGCTCCTGTCCCTATCCAAACTTTCAAAATAGCCAACACACCCATCAATAGTAGACATTTTTTTTATTGCCTCTTCTTCATTTTATCTATTTGAACCTTTTAATTTGTTATTTTGAAAGTTTTAATGGGGATAAAAAAAAAAATTACCCTCATTCCTATCCAGGGAATCATACATTTTTTTTTTCAAATTTGAGACGAATTTGCAGAGGCCAGGTACAGGTGCTTACCATTTTCTGTGATCAGAACATTTGAAGGGGCATTGTAAATCACAGTATCAATAGAAACAACAGAAGAACCCAAAATTACAAAAACCATCAAATAAAATCATATAAACAAGCATGGCAAAGTACTACAGGCTTGAGTTCAAGTCGACCTACTTTTCAATTCAATAATTTATGATAGCAGAAAGCTGTAACCAAAAGACCTTAAAAAAGTCATAGCATAAAATATTTAAATTCCACTACAAATTCAACATTCCTGCTTCAATGAATAAAAAAGAAATTCTGCTCTCTCTCTCTCTCTCTCTCTCTCATGCGTGCACACTCACAAAACAAAAAATGATGCTAATAAATAATTCTACATCATGCATAAGTTAAGAAAGCCTACCTTTATGCAAATCAGTTATCCTTCATAGATTCTTTCATTCTCCTCTGGTGAACATCCCAATTGTACACACGAGCAATTGTAACCTAAACCCCGCAAGTAAAACATAATTTAATCAACGGATGGGATATGCACATTTATTGTTGCGTAAAATGTAAATGTGTGTGGAGAGAATGGACATAACTACACAAGGTATATACTATTTTCTGTTATCTAATATCAGAAACAGGAAACTTCATACATTGAAGGGACATGCATGACCTTAAAAAGTAAAAATATTGATTTGAAACACTGATAAAATCAAACTAAATCTGAAAACAAACCTGAGTGATTGTCTCTTGGTCCCTCAAAAATTGCAAATCGGTTACTAGGACTTCTAAGCTGGCTTTAGCATTTTCCAAGTTCTTTTTCAAAAGTGCATTCGCCTGTACAATTTTTTTTTTGTTCAGTCAAATTCTTCTTACTAGCATTTTAGTCAGTCTGGTTTCGCTTTTTTTTTTTAAAGAAAAATCAATTGAAACTTCAAAGACAACTGTGTGTGTGTGGGGGGGGGGAGTTACCTCATCACAAGAATATTCAAGCATGACATTAGCACCCAACCAAAGGCACACCGAATCGGCTTCTTCTATTCTTGCACGTGAGTATATCCCCTCTGATACTTCATAATCCGTTATCAAGGGCTGTTTATATAGCAAGGAGCATTGTTAAAAAAAAAAAAGCAAAAGAAAACGTTCTAATTAAAAAAATAAAATAAAATAAGATATGAGCCTGCAAAACAGGAAGGGCACATCCCATACATCAGTCTCAGTGCTGTGTCAATCAATGACCTAACTAACCCTACTGTTCTCGCTCATTCACTCCCATGACTTGCATTGCAGGGGCACAAATGTAATTCTAAGTTGTAGAAACATTTTATTACTTGTTGCTTAAATCTGATATATAAACAAGCAACTCATAGTTTACATGCACATTATATATTAGAACCAAGACTTATCCCTATTATCAGATTAATGAATCTTTCTCATTGGTATTGGTAGTGCCAATAACACAAATCAGTACCCCTACTGCTCTTTTTTGGGGATTGATTCAGGATCTAAAATCTAAAAATAAATAAAATGCCTACAACTTGAGTTAAAAAGCAGCTACAGAAATTATTGGTACCTCAACCAATAAACTAATCAGCATATTCTTTGTTTAATTCCAATGAGTTTACCATGTCATGTACTCATTATTAAGTCTTGTAGATAAAAACACGAAATCTAACATGATTCCAGGATAAACTTTTAAAAGGAAATAAGTGGGAAATATAATGAAACACACCTCGCCAGAACCCTTTTTAGATTGCAAAGTGGCAACTATATCCAAACACTTCTCGATGTCAGGAATTTTGGCCTTGAAAAATTTACAACAAAGGAAACAGTAGTAAGTAAAAGAAGGTTTTGAATTGGATATATATGATATACAAAATCTGGTGATAATAAATGCTGAGCACCTGAAGATCTCTTTGTTGAGCAAGAAGCTTCATCTCCACAATCTTGTATTGCTGATGCCTGATAGAAACAAATTTAAATACTTGAAGCTAGATCGGAAGCGAAGCAAGTAGAGAGAGAGAGAGAGAGGAGAGGAAGGGAATTGAGGTACCTTTCCTGGAGAAGAGAGAGAGAGGCGTTGACGTCGAGACCGGACTGAGTGAGGTAGGTCTGTACGTCCTCCACGAAAGATGCCGCGGGGATGCCCCTCCTCTCCTCACCCGCCTCCATCGCCGTCGCCGTCGTCGACGCCGCCGCCATCGTTCAGGCTAGGCTATTATCGTAAGCTGATTAGTTTGATCAACTACTATCGCAAGCTCAACCTATCGGGCTACCTCAGAGCTTCTGAGAGAGACGGAGATGGAGAAAGAATATTGGGCTTTGTGGAACCATTTTGTGGCCTTTGTTACCATGAATATTGGGCTTTATGGGCTTTGTTTGTAGTCTGAAGTTACATTATGGGCGTATGCTATTAAATAAATAGGGGTCAATAATATGCTCCCCATTCTTTATTTCTGATTTTAAAGTCCGAAAAATCGATCCGAACAGCTTAACATGATCTTCATAATAAATTATACTTGGAGACCAAATTTTATATTTTTTAGAATTTTTTTACTATTTTTTTCATAGGTACAATATCCCGAAATTTTTATTAATATACAAAAGAAATAATAAATTTAACAATCTATACAATATTCTGATGAAATTCGAAATCTATTGAAACCAATAACATTGTCATCTATTTTAGAAACTATAACCGATGACATTGTCATCGGTTTTAGCCGAATTCCGCAAAAAAAAATTGCATAATATATTTATGCACGATTTTTCATGCAAAATGCACACTTTTTGATGTGAGAATTATATCAGATTGAAATAACGAACGACTCAGATTAAAAATAAAAGGTAATGATTACATAGTTGCGGAAATTTTTTTATTTTTTCATAAATAGAAAGACCATAATATTTTCTATATTTACCTATAAGTGACTTTTGAACCGGGATCAATAATTCAGATTCAAAACATATTTTTCCAATAATACACAAAGAAATATTTTAATTTTTCTTACAACCATCAAAAATCCGATCTGAAAAATATTGATCCGGATTATTTGTTTATGTTTTTCTAATAAATCAAATTATATGATATTATTTCTAATTTAAAAAAATATATATATAAAAATATTTCTAATATTTTAATAAAATAAATAAATAAATTATAATATTTTCTAATTAAATAAATTAATTAAATGAAAAATTATTTTAAATTTAAACCGATGACATTGTTATCGGTTTTAGCTTTTGGAATCGATGACTTTGTTATCGGTTTTGGGATGGGTGACATTGTCAGTTGTTTCAATTTCTTGTGATTGACGAGTTTGTGATCGGTTTGATCTTCTGAAACTGATTATACTTTCATTGGTTTGGATACTTTTCAAATTCTTTATAAAATTTGTATAGATTGTTAAATTTATTATTTCTTTTGTATATTAATAAAAATTTCGGTACAATATCACTTGATTAAAGAGTACCATAAAAAGTAAAGATTGACCAATAACTCATTAATATGGTTCAATTGAAAAAAAATTAGTTATACAACTTACAATTGAATTGAAGCTCAAACAAAAACTACCAAATCATACGATGGTTATTCAAGATATTTGCAGAATTGATGGTTATTCATTTGGTCTTTGCAGAACCAGGCTCAAAGTCAAATACCAGTATAAACATAGTGGGTTAAAACACAGCAAGAAAAAAAAAAAGGATTGTAACATGTGGTTTACTCATGTGCTATAGTCAAGGATGGTCAAATATTTTGTAGGATGCACCAGTGCTGCTGTGCATATCTCAACTTGAAGGTGGACTTGTTCAGGTTGGCTATTGAAGTAGAAGACCAGTTCTAGACTTCTAGTGCTCAGCTATTACAACTATATGTGAGCAAGGTATATATGCATTTCTTTCTTTAATTTTGGCCTTTTTGTTTCACTATATATATATATGGTTGAGAGTAATAGTTTTATGAGAAATACAAAAACAAGATTCAGAGATGCCACAATAATTTTTAAAAAGTTCATTAGTCCATGATGATATTAAATTTTTTTGTTTGACACTTGTTAAATGATATGTAATAAATTGTGTTTGGACCATATGCTTAGATTACTCAAGGAACTATTGATCTAAATGACATTCTCCATGTTTGTACTAATTTATTTGATCTGGACAATATTGCCAAGTTTGTTTGTACTAATTTTCAGTACATGTGACATGCTTTGATTCTCAGGTCCCAGCTAGAGAAGCAATTTGATCAAGGCAAAGAGTGCAGAGGAAATGAAGGACAAAATGCCTAATTTAAGTTGAAGTATAAGGTTGTCATTTTTTAAAGTTGGTAAGTTGTTTATTATTCAGATAGTGCAAACATGCAATAACTTGGTGCCAGATGCTCCATTTCAATATGTCTATGATCTTTATTTTGTTATTCCATTGCTTAGAGGTTGTTTTAGAGTTGAATTAGTATTTTAATGGAATCATTTTGCTAAATTACTACAATAAAATTTAACTGTACTGCTACTGTAAAAAATATTAATTAATTCTATTTTATTATTTCAAATTTTTAACTAAATAAAAAATTGTTTTACAAAAGAACAAATCTAACTTTAAAATATCTATAATCATTGCAGCTTGAATATTATCAAATCACTGGACTTCATGCACCTCAAGATTAAACTCTCATAAGAAGTTAGAATTAATGGTACAAGGGTTTGTCGGTTGTGTTGATATGATGTAAGTATGCTTATTGGATAAGTTAAGTGTTAACTTGTGCTATGTGAGAGTTTGGTATGACTTGATTGTAATATCAAACAAAGTAATATGAATATATATGTTGATTTTAATAAATGGTTTTTATTTTATGTTTAGTGTGTACTTTGGGAATAAATGTAATTAATTGAATGAGCTTTATGAAGTGCTTGTAATTTAAACATTAATGCATATAATAAAAAATATTATTTGTGATTTTTTTTTGCATGGATTTATTCATAATTCTACCCATGCAGATGAGAAAAAAATGCATCTTAGCTAGTGGTCTACAGGCGGGCCGGGCAGGGCCCCGCGGGCGCGGGCGGATGCGGGCGGATGCGGGCGCGGGCGTCGCGGGCAAAAATTTCAAAACTCACGCCCCGCCCGCGTAATGCCCGCGCCCGCATGCCCGCACGCCCGCGGGCATTATTTTTTTTTTTTCTGGTTTTTCCCGTTTTTTTTTTTTTTTTTTTCGGGGCCGGGGGTGCCATGTGGATTGTGGGGGGCCAGGGGGGGAAAAAAATTTGAATTCAAATTCAAATTTTCAGAAAAAAAAAAAAAAAAAAAAAAAAAAAAACAGGGGGCACGGGCGCGGGCGCTGCGGGCGCGGGCGTTGCGGGCGGGGAAAAAAAATAAGGTGCCCGCCCCGTTTAACGCCCGCGCCCGCGTGCCCGCGTGCTGCGGAGTGCCGCGGCGCGGCGCGGCGCGGGCAGGGGGGTGCGGGCGCGGGCAAGGCGCGGGCAGGGCATGCCCGCGCGGGCATTTTTAGAACACTAATCTTAGCAGCTAATTGAACAATGCGACGTTATATACATATTGCATGGGTATATTTGCGTGGGTACTTTATTTATAGCATGGGAAATCAATTGTATCGGCCGCCAAATTTTAACCCATGCAAAAGAGGTTTGGGCACCCATACAAATAAGAGTCATTACCATGGAGGGTAATTGTATGAACCCATTTGCATGGAATGCCCACGCAATTGACATCAACTGCATGAGTAGCGCATGCAAACGAGTATTTTCCGTCTCATGCAAATAATCCAAATTCTAGTAGTGCTTATTTATCGTGCATGTTCATTACAACTTTGGTAAATGATAATTAGGAAACTACTATGAAATATGATAATTAATTAATTTTGTTATTTGAATGTTTATATTTCGTACTAAGAATAATTAACTAATTGAAAATTGTCCATCCTGATTGGGAAGAAGTTATGATAGGTACCACTTAATTATTAAGTAATAAGCGATGTGTACTTTTAGAATATTATGTGCCATATCCAATTTTATACATAACAGTGTGGATTATTTTTTTTATCTGATGTCATATCCAATTTCAAAAACCTTGTGCCGTATAATCCATGATACCAACCGATTATATATATGACTTTTAGTTAAAAAAATATGACATGTGCATGCATTCCCTACGACTAATTCTGCTGACATCTTTATATAATATATGATGTAATTAATAGCAATTCCCAGTTGACATTTTGTACAACTAAATATATAACCCAAAAAAAAAAGACAATTAATTTTGTGGCAAATTAAATATGTGTATGGTCTTACTTCCTGCATTTGAACTTTTGTTATAGAAGGTGATTATATTTTTAGAATATACGGCACAAGGTTTTTGAAATTGTTAGAAAAGTGGTTTAATTTGCTGGTTTCAAATTCAGACTCGCCATTTCCTGTCCTGATCAGTTAAATCAGCTAATGAGCGCTTGTTAATTTTGTAGATATAAACTCCCTCTGGACTCTTCATCAAATGGATAAACTAAATATTTTAAAATATACATGTCAGAATAAGATAGCAACCGGTTATATATATGCATGACTTTTTTTTTTTTTTTTTTGAGAAAATTATATGCATGATTTTTAAGAGTTGGCATGATCCATTCTCCATGACTAATTCTGCTGACGTCCTTAATTAAAAATAGGTCATGTAATTACCATTCCCAGTTGACATTTAATTTCTAACAATTATTTATAATAAAAAAAACATTTTCTGGTAAAATTAATATGGTATGTTTGTACGTCTTTCATTTGAACTTAATTTGGTACAAGGTGATTATTTAGAATACTGCGATGAAACGTTTTTCTGCTTGAACCGTTGGCAACGGTAATCTTTATGGACAGAGATAACATATTTTTGGTCTATTTAATAGTAATTAAGTTATTTTTTTAAATATGAATGCCCCTTAATTTCTTTTTTTTTATTTTTTATTTTATCACATTTGTGTTCAAGAAAGAGAATTTGAAGAGCATTTCGTCTTGAAATTAAACTCTTTTTCTCTTTTGTTTGTGGTACACTTTGTCGTGCGGATCGGAGCACTTTTGAGTCCGAGTTTTAATTAGACGCGTACTATTCAAAATGTAATTACATCGGACCAAATTTTCATATCCAAAATTCGAACAAATAATTCCAAGCAATTAAACATGAACAACATATCGAAATCTTTTTGGTGGTCAAATTTAACGTAATTTGTACTTCTCCTGATATTTCAGTGTTGTTTTCGGTAGAAAATTATAGTTCTTGCTACTGGATTAACCGGAATCTATTATAATAAATTATTGTGAATAAATTACATAAATTATATATACTTGGATATATTCTTGTAATTTGAAAAATATTATTTGAATCATTATAATTATTTTAATGTGCATGGAATTTCATGAAATTATTCCTTTTTTTATGCATTTTTAATTAGACTATAACTTTTGTACAAATTAATTTCACAATCAATTCAGCATTTGCAAATAACGTGATGCAATTAATTAACTATATATCTTTTTGGTCAACGGGTTAGAGCCCATATATATAAATGGCCTTCTAGACAGAAGAGATTCATCCCATTTTATACTTCAGTATATGAGAATGAGAAAGATTATGGCCTCTCCTCTAAATAAAGCACTGTTCTTTCTCTACCTAGAACTGATCATAGGCCTAGTAATCTTGGCAACTACCGCAGTTGCCTCGGCATCGCCTGGTTGCCCAGACAAATGTGGGAACACCTCCATTCCCTACCCATTCGGCACCATTGATGGCTGTTACCGGAAGGGATTCTATATAACGTGCAATGAGTCCTTCACTCCGCATAAAGCCTTCTTGGGCTTGGGTAATATCGAGGTTATAAATATCAACATAACTGGCGGTGAAGCACGTACCTACAAATATGTTGGGTATCGCTGCTACAATGAGACGAACGTACAATATGCCAACTTTAACTCTCAAATTACTCTCGTTAGTCCATATCTCTTTTCCAGCAGACGCAATAAATTCACAGCAATTGGTTGTGATACCTTGGCATATATTGTGAGCCCACCAAAACAACCTGTTATAAGCCAACCATACTTTTCAGGCTGTGTGTCCTTCTGTTGGGACCGAAATGAAATAAGTGGTGATGGTGGATTGTGTAATGGGTTGGGTTGTTGCCAGACCTCGATACCAACAGGGCTTGCCGATTTTAAAATAAAGTGGGGTTTTGCCAACAACTCTGCTTATAATTTCAGCCCGTGCATTTATGCTGTGCTGGTGGAGGAAGAATGGTACAAGTTCCAAGTTCAGGATATCAGCGGGTTTAATTTTTACAATAGGATTAATGAGGGAAGGGTGCCACTTGTGCTTGACTGGGCTATCAG
The DNA here is from genome assembly GCA_024447775.1 of Carex cristatella. Classification (NCBI taxonomy): domain Eukaryota; kingdom Viridiplantae; phylum Streptophyta; class Magnoliopsida; order Poales; family Cyperaceae; genus Carex; species Carex cristatella. The sequence continues at coordinate 812,239 of JAJHPF010000023.1, forward strand.
GGACAATGGTACGTGCCAGGAGGGTACAGAAAATAACACTAACCCTGCATGTCTTAGCTATAACAGCAATTGCTACAACACAAGCAACGGAGAGGGATATCTCTGCCAATGCTTGCATGGTTTTGAGGGCAATCCCTACATTAAAGGTGGATGCCTAGGTAACTATTTACTCTTTGAGAAAGCATGTTAAATTAATTAAGCTGGTAATAATTATACCTGTTATTATTCTAATTACGCTATTTGTAAAATCAAGGATTAGTTTCTAATATTTACTATGGTTGTCACTGAACAGATGTTGATGAATGCAAATTTCCGGATAAATATCCGTGCCACGGAAATTGCACAAATAAAGAAGGAAGCTACGAGTGTTCCTGTAATAAAGGCACCATTGGCAATGCCACAATTGGAAATTGCACCAAGATTCCAGAGAAATTTCCCTATCCTGCCCGTGTGGCTATTGGTTAGTACTCTTTTTTATTTGAAGAGAATAAAAGATCTTTTAAATTGAATAAAATGGGATTAATTTCTCTAAACAACAACAATGATCCCTTATTTTATTCCAGATGTTGTTTATTTTGTTGCGGTGTTCTTAAAATATCGTTGTAGTTCTCACTTATCTGATTATGGTTTATTTGTGAAAGAATAATGCTTTCATTCACAAATTCTCCTCTTTGTGTCTCTTCAAATTCCTTTGCTTTCTTTATGGCCACAACCTGGTTATTTCTAATAATCCCTGGTTTTTTTATACAGTGATGCTCTTGTATTTGAAAAACTAGAAAATGAGTCAAAAGTTCTATTTTATTGATTGACCCCTTGGGGTATATATAGGCCTTACATCATTCATTATAGTCTCTACATTTACTCTATATTCCTATTTCACAAATAGGTCCCTAAACTTATAACAAATACCAACAGAAAATAACCAGGTTGTGGCCATAAAGAAACAAAAGGAAGTTGAAGAGACACAAAGAGGAGAATTTGTGAATGAAATCATTCTTCTTTCACAAATATTGTTATTAGTTGTGTGATGATGATAAACAGACAATATATATGCTTATGTTTCCAGCTTAGTCATGTTCGTCTCTCTTGCTTCAATGTGCAGTTTCTATTCTTGGCATTGCTGCTTTCTTGGGCTTATGTTTCCTGGTTGCTACACATCAACAACATAAAAAACACAAGAAGGAAAAACAAGCTTATAAAAGATACTATCAGATGATGGACAATCATCTCCGCGTATTCAGTGAAAAACAAATAGAAATTGCAACTGATAATTACAGTGATGCTCTTGTATTAGGAGCAGGAGGCCAAGGCAATGTGTACCAGGGATTATTAGAAAATAACCAGGTTGTGGCCATAAAGAAAGCAAAGGAAGTTGAAGAGACACAAAGAGGAGAATTTGTAAATGAAATCATTCTTCTTTCACAAATAAACCATAAGAATATAGTTAGATTATTGGGTTGTTGTTTAGAGGTTAAAATTCCTATGTTGGTCTATGAGTTTGTCCCAAATGGGACACTTTTTGATTTTCTTCACAGAAACAGCAGTAGAAGGTTGATTCCATTGGGTACTCGGCTAAAAATTGCTCTGGATTCGGGAGTGGCTCTAGATCATCTGCACTCTTCTATCTTTCGCTCTATCATTCATGGTGATGTTAAGTCCGCTAATATACTACTAGATGCTGACTACACTGCCAAGGTATCTGATTTTGGAGCTTCAAGTGTTGTGACGGTAAATGAAAATATCGAGATTGTCCATTTTACACATGGGTATCTAGACCCTGAGTGCTTGTACACACAGATAATAACAAAGAAAAGCGATGTATATAGCTTTGGGGTTGTAATGTTGGAGCTCCTCACTAGGAAGGAGGCAGTTTATATAGACGAAAAGGGGGAAAAGCAGCCCTTGGCTACATCTTTTCTTTCAAAAGCAAGGAAAAATGAGCATCGTGACATGTTGGATGTGGAAATAGTAAATAATGACGAGAATGTGATGAATGTTCTTGATGATATCTGTGAGATCGCTCTGCAGTGTCTGAGCCCAAACGGAGAAGATAGGCCGACAATGGGGAATGTTGTGGAGGAATTACAGAAGGTATTGAGGTTCCATAACAGCTCGCTGGGCCAGCAAATTGATCAAGAAGAGATAGAGAGCTTGCTCGGTGAAAGAAAATTTCCCTCTACATCCGACACTTCTGGTTTTAATAGTACCCAATATAGTACAGTGTTCGAAATCAGCACTCGAGGACCAAGGTGAGGCGGATTAATTAAGCGTACGTGCTTCAAATTTGGTTTTGTTTGAAGATGTAATATTCATTGTGTAACTATTGTATTTGATTGTTTTAATTTATTGCAAATCAGTTGTTACTTGTGTTTTTCATTAGGTGTAGTGTGCCAAAATAAAAGCTTGCCGGATATTTCTCTTTTGTAGTGTTTATTAGTGGGCCGTGTAGGCGTGTATAAATGTTTTTTTTTTTTGCAACCAGCTTAAAAGAAATGTATATATGAGATTTTCATCTCAGGTAAAGAGACGTATTGCAATATTAATTTTTTTTTGTCTCAGCCAAACACTTAACCTACTCATTATATATCTTATCAGAATTTTATCATATATAGGTGTAGGTAGTATCTATTGAAAATAATGAAAGAATTAAACTTCACTAATTAGATCCTACAGTTGGTACAAAGCTGAAGCGAATTGTTGGCTGGATTTCAAAGGACAAACGCAGTTCAACTGGGACAGACAAAATATGGATCTAAACCTCTTGAAGTCTATTTTAGGATGGCAAAAGTTCAATTCCATTACATTCCGTACTGAAAGTTATGGTGTTTACTGTTTTTTCTTTAATTACGAATTTCTAGAGTTTTCATCTGTTGTTTTAAGGCTATAAAATAGATATAATTAATCTGCTGTGATGTGTAAGAGAATGTACATGTAACAGAATATGTAAGAGAATATTAAAAGTTGATATAGACAAAGAAGTTTGTTTGTTATTAAGAGAATATGTATCCACCTTATATTTTTAATAAGGCGGTATCAGAGCCAGATGAGGTAGAAGACATGTAGGGGCCAATTTCTAGTAGCGCATGCTTGAGTATTGAACTTGAACCTGTTGATCGATCACGTAGGTGTCAATTTCCGGATAGTGTGTGGTCGGATCATGTAGAGGTTGGGGTTGGGGTTGCAGAGAGCAGAGGGGCAAAGGGTGCACCTAGGGGATGTCCAGGGCAACTGTAGCTGTTCGGAGAAGAAGGTGGAGTAGGCAATGAGGTTGCAAGAGGCCAGAATCAGAAAGCAAACAGTGGTGGAGGTGCAGTGTTGATGCATCTTCAAGGAGGTGGAGGCCGGGGCTGAGGAGGAAGCGGAAGGATCTGTTGGATGAGAGAGGTGCCATTGCCATGCCTTCATTATCATCATCGTCATCATAAGCCGCTGAGATATTGACATGGTGTCTTAATTTTTTCAAGCTGAGATACTGACATGGTGTCTTAATTTTTTTCATTGGTAAGTGAAGGCGGCTGGATTTTGTAATAACAATTAATTTATAATTTAAATGGTTAACGAATATTTTTATTTTGCTCATAGATGTTAATTACAAAGATTTTGTGAAATATTGAACTGCTGGCCATTGTGAAGGTTACAAATTAATTAATTAATGCATCGATCTGGTTCTGGTTGTTGGACAAGTTACTTACCGGCGTTGCATGATCATATTGTTTCTTCGCTAAACCACCAATTTTAAATGAAGAAGATATCATTCATCATTTTAGGAAAAGTAGGTGCAATGCCCGATCTCTTGTATCATTTGTGATATTGTACCAGTAAATTAAAGTGGGTGCAATGGCAATGCCTCAGATTCTAAGCAAAAAATCGACTAGAGAAACAAATAAAAAATATAGAAGAGAAGAAGATGCATATGACAGTGGGATCCATTGATTTAAAGGTATTACTGCATGTTTAACCTTTTGATGGCGTGAGAGTTATTAATTAGCCCAATTGACTTCAGTCTTAAGCAAATAGTCTATTAATTTAATCTTTTTAACTTGAGAAAGACTACCTAAATGTAAATGTGGATTGTTATGCAATTACAGAAACAAAACTGAAAGCTGCTCAAATTCGATTAACAGACAAGGCCAATGCAAAATACAGCACATGAGAAAAATTGATTCACCTCACCTTAATAAATAAGGTAGTAATTTTGAATAAGATTTTAGACTAACTGATAAAATACATAAAAGAAAAAACATTAATTCATGTCTAAGAACAGGTAAGAAAAAAATATTCACTTAAGTTGGGCGTCAGCAATTATTTTAGCATATCAAAAGAAGGCTCAAGTTTTCACAAATATATTGTAATATAGACGCCCCCCTGAAAAAAAATTTCAGATCCAAAGTCTTTTCTGTTCAGAAAAAATTCCAGCCACTCATTCTGTTTCAAAAAAAAAAAAAAAAAAAAAACTGGCCACAAAAATCCCATTACTCTAACTGTTTAAAAAAAACAGCCACTCTTTCTTTCTTTTTAAAAAAACTCATCCCTTCAGAAAGAAAAAAAAAAACACTTTGGATCTGTAAAAAAAATCTGTTCCAGAATTTTGATCTGAAATTTATTTTCGGATCCTTCTAGGCCATCGAAAACCCCAGTACTCTATCTGTTTCTCTTTGCCCGGATCTGGTACAGTTTTTTAGGTCTGGCATACCAGTTCAAGGAAGGAAAGAAGTGGGAGACTGTCAAAACATCATTTCTGGATCCTATTAAGCTTTAACACAAAAAACACAACATACATCTTTTAAGTGGATTCTTCGTACAGAGAAATCAGTATTTCTAATATATTAGTCAAATCACTTCCTGCAAATCTACCTAAATTTAACTGTCAGAAATTTACCAAAAAAAATACAGTTTTCATATCTGCAAAATCAGGCCACTCTACAACTATTGACTTACAATTAGCAGAACTTCTGAAGCAGATTCACTAGCTACAACTAAGAGCTGGATGCTTCAATGTCAGATATTCATTTCCTGATTAACAAAAGAGCATATAGCAATAATTTTTACTACTAAATCATTTGCATGTAAAGAATTGGTACTAAGATGTACTAAATACAACATACTTTTTGGAAGAAGATTTTCTGCCGTGGCGAGTGCAGTACTTGTAGTTTGGCATTGCTTTTTCATAGCAACGCCACCCGGCACCACCCCTCTTATTACAACGCAGCTCATCCGGCACCGTTACCGTCACTTGAGAAGCATCAATTTCTATTTTATTCTTCTTTGGCTGATTAGGAAAAATAAAATTATAACCAAAGTTAATTTACCTAAAAGAGGATGACCTGGTACGGTACTGTGGATTGCCCTTTTTGAGGTCTTCCTAAGTCAACTTAACATCTTGTCCCTTAGTTTCTCTCTTTTTCACAAGTAAATTGTAGTACTGAATGTAGTAGGTGTTGTGATGTTGTGTAAACTTGTGTTGCTTTTACTTACTGGTATTTTCTAGTTGTTAAGTTGATTTTGTGAACTCCTTGCACAGTTTTGGTACCATCTCAGTACCAGCCCCTGTGAGAATTTCTGATTTCTAACAAAATCAGTGGGCTGACCCCACTTTTATCAAAAAAAATAAAAATAAAAGGATGTCAAGACAGGACTACCGTTCCGGGCCTTCTCTTTTTATCAGCTTCTGATATGCTGTTATTTTGCGACTTCTTCATCTTTTCTTTATCAGTCTTGGGAATTGGTTGTGATGTTTTTTTGGCTTTGACCTTGCCCCTTGGTCTAAGGGTTGCTGGTAGTATTGCTTCTTCCTTCTCCCCCAAAGTCATGTTATTTTCTTTTTCCTTATAAGATTCATTAACTTTAGGTGCTCCATCCAGAACTTCCATGTCAGCAGAGGCAGCATCTGAGTGATGACATTTCATTCAGGATTACAATATATATATATATATATAAACATGAGAAGTACTTTGTTAGCTGAATGGAAAGCATCAATGCGGTAACAACCATCAAGAAACCACTAAGAAACCTGGCAATTTCTAAACTTGTTCGCTTCAATTAAATTGATATCTCAAATAACCAGCTTCTTTTCTATAACATTTAAGAAAAACAAAAATCAACCCATGGCATCATTTTTTACAGCAAAAACACAAGCAGTTTTTGGGTTTGCTCAATTAATAGGGTTTTTCTTCATTTCTTCGTTTGCTTTATCCTTAGACAATGGATCACTAAGGCCAAGGTCCCAAGCAAAATGACAAAAGTTCATCTTTATACTATTAGCCAATCAGATTATAAAACTTTTACTCTTTTTTTAGTACAGGACCTCGTAGGCATATAAATTGTGTATTGGTCTTCTTTTTATATTTTTACTGGTCAAGAGACATCATATCACTCCAGTGGATTCTATTTAAGTATTTAGTTCAACTTCTCCAGTTTCTTTATTACCGAGCAAAATGGCAAAGTTTGTGTTGTCTCCTGGAGAATTCCTCGATTCTGACATATAATTAGTAGTACCCCCTTGATTTTGATTGAGTGAGCGATCTCTATCTCTACCACTAGATGGATCACCTGATATTGATAAGTTTGTATGATTAGTTCAGCAATAAAACAACATAGTAATAAAGGTACTTGCATAGGTAGCGACGGTACAAGTTGAAGCTTAAACACATTATTAAATTAAATATATAATACATCTGCAAATATCATAGCTATACATCACTAATCCTAAATAATCACCATACTTATTATGATTAAACAAACTTGCAAAGATTCGGTCAAGCTTGATATCATTAAAAATGTTTACATGAACAAAATAGTACATAGCTATTGAAAAAGACATTATAAAACACAAAGTAATTGGAAAAGAAAATGAGTGAGGCTATGGTACTACTCATAGCACATATTGGTCTGTACTATGGTTCAATAGTTTTTGTTTCCAAAGTCCAAATAGTCGATATGAACCGTTCAACATGACCTCCATATGAAAACAGACTAAATTTTATATTTTTCATATTTTTCAGAATCTTTTTACTAACTTTTTAGACGGGTAGAAAATCACAACTTTTGAATGGTGTAGAATTAGATCACGCGATTTTCTATCTAAAGAATTAGTAAAAAAGATTTAAAAAAATGTCAAATTTGATCTACAAGTACATTTTTATATGGAGATCAAATTTATCGATTCAAAATGATTGTTTAGACATTAAAAAGGGAGATATTGATCCATAGTACCGACCATTATGCGCTATGCAAAGTACCATTGATAGCCTCACTCAAAGAAATTATTTATTATTCTAATTATTTGAATTGTTTTCCTCGTTCCTATCTTGAGACTGCCTCATATTAGAAATGTCCCTCCTCCCATCAAATTTTTGTTCTCCCTCCCAAGAGAACACTCCAACTACAGCTGTATCTAAAGAAAAAATGTTGGCCCCATGCGTACCGTTCTGACATAGGTCCGATTGTTGGGCTACATCTTGCTGCTTTCTCTTCTTCTTTTTTGATGCATCTTCCCTATCATTTTCATTATCTCTCTCCATAATTGGGGCTTTTTCTCTTGTGCGCCTTTTCTTTTTATCAGATGCAGATGCAGCTATGGGGTCAGTTGCTGATATGCTGTTATTTTGTGACTTGTTCATTTTTTCTTTATGAGCCTTGGCAATTGGTTGTGATGCTTGTTTGGTTTTGCCTGGATCGACCTCAATGGCAATGTCAGCATTGGGTGGGGAACATGATGATGGATTATTATCTTTAATTTGATTGTCTGGAGTGACTGTGCCTTTGTCCCTCAGATCACTGTTGCATGGTGCAAGTGAACATGTTTCACCTGAAACATCTTCATCAAGTTTAATTTATGGTTAGTCCACTCCAGTAATTATAAATATACACGCATATAGATACTACTACACGTATATATAGAATAAAATAAATCTCGCCTTTATTTAGGAGTGAGTACTATTTAAGATGTTGTTACAATTCAGTCAGACATATTTACAAATTAATTAGCCTGTGGTAAAATATATAATTAGATATAAATAAATAAAATCAGTTAGTTGTCTTAATTTAGCTAACCTGCATTTGTTGTGGACTCTTTTCTTGCTTCTTTCACCCAAGCCATGCTATTTTCTTTCTTGTTATAATTAGATCCATTTGCATCTTCTCCAGGCACTGTTGCATCGATAATTACCACGTCAGCAGAGGCAGCCTCTGTGTTGTGTTTTGACATTTATTTCATATCAGGATATTTCACAAAATAAAAGAAATTAAACACGAGACGAGAGAGAGGTACCAAACTAGCAGAATGCATGGTTTATTGCTTACAAGCAATTACCTGGATTCCATGTCACTACATGAATACCAGCGGTCTCGTTCTCATTCTCAGGAGCAGCACATGCACTCCTCTCTTGCATTATGTCTCCTCCTGTCTTTTGTGATTCCGGTTCCGGTTCCGGTTCTGATTCCTCCACACTGGCATTGGAAGGTGGGGCCTCATCATCAGAATCAGAAGAAGAGGGGTCCGGGTCTGGGTCCACCCCCTTGGATTTTTTTTCCTTTGATAAGTTGTTATCTTCTCTCAAAACAGCAACTCTTGTAGTCATCTCTTCCACAACTGGATCCTTCCACTTCAGTGCGTCTGATGCACGGTTAGTATTAGTATTACCCCCTTGATTTTGATTAAGTGAGTAATCTCTATCTCTACCTGTAGGTAGGACCTCATTGGGAGGAACAGTCACTGGCACTGCATCCATGTACAATAAGTGTTTCCCCTTATTACCCTCACCAAAATGAAACAAACAACGCACAGGAATATTATCCGAGAGAGTGTATGTAATTCCTTCATGCCATATCTGCAATGAATTTGTGATTTAACTTCTTCTTTTGAAATTAACAACCAAATCCAAATCCACATTTTAATTAATTAATTAATTAAAATACCTTAATAGCCTGTGAAACAATTCTTCCATTATGCGGGAATAGAGCTAGATGCTGTGCCTCTGCCTCCTCTGCTCAATACAACAATTTCAAAAGGAGAAAGAAGGTATAATAAAATAAACAAAGGGGGAGCAGAGCATTAGTTGCATGTTAACTATTTTGAAACACATTTGAACTAAATTACTTGATATAATAAAAAAGGGGAATTTCACGTATACCCCTAAAAAACTTCAAAATTAAGTATTTCCCCCTCTAAACTTTGAAATTGCATATTTCCCCTTCTAAACTTCAAAAACTCACAAATTTACCCATTTCATTGTCATTAATATTAACTTATTTTAAATTTACAAAATACCCATTTACCCTTTATTAAAATTAGCAGAGCATCAGTTGCATGTAAATATTTTGAAACACATTTGAACTAAATTATTTGATTTAATAAAAGGGTACAAGAATTGCTCCATCTAGTATTTTTCATTAATGAAATTTCATAAAAGCACAAGCAACAAACAATGATCATACTCTTTAGTGAAGAAATGTCGTCATCGGAAGAGGCGACCACGGCGAAATTGAAGTCATGCGACGATCTTATATAGATTACGAACGAATCTGAACTAGCCATTTGAAGGAATTGAGCAATTTCAACAGTCTTTAGTACTAGGGTTTAGGGAAACTAAGAAAAATAAAGAGAAAGAGAGAGTTTGCTCTTGTTATCATCGCTTTTTGTAATCTCCGTTTCTTCTCTTTCTAGTGAGGTTTTTGGGAGTGGAGCTCGTCTTCGTCTCTTCGCCTACTCCATTAATTATGAAAGAAAGTAACTCAAATTTTGAGGTTGGATCTGCACCGTCCAATTTTCTCTAGAAAGAATATTTAAGTCTGGATCCGAACTCAAAATTATAGTTACTTTAGGGAATCTGGACCCCTCTCCAGCGCGTATCCTCTGAGATATCTCATATTTTGAGGTGTGCAGAACGTATTTGAACGGTTGAGATTTTCCGAAAAGTCACGCAAAATATATGATTTAAACGTTACTGTTGGTAACGTCCTACTTTTTTTTCACTAATTAGTAATTAATTAATTTAAATTATCTAGATGTTATGGTTTATAACGCACAACAGACGTTATAAATCATCAAGGTTTTCTTAGAATTCAAATTTTGTCAAAATTATTCACTTATTTATTTATTTTTCTATTAATAAAAAAAATGGGTGCGAATTAGCCGTTAGTATGGTAATGTAAATTGTAGGAGAAGGTGAAGCATTTGAAATTTAAAACATTTATTATCTGTTCAGACTTCTAAATGATATTAAATGATTGGATCAATGACAATTTGAAATCATAACCGTCCTCTTTTGAGTTGCTTAATTTCATTATGTATTTACTCTTACTCTATATTTTTTGGAAAAATAAATATTTTATTTATCTAACAATACTTCATTATTAATATCTTCATTTCTATATTATATTTAATTAATCTTATTTAGTTTATTGATTATTGTTAATTAAAATAGTGCCTTATTCACCCATTTCTCCAATATACAATCTAATTATTGTTATTATCTAGTCAAGACAAACAATAATTCTTAATTCTTAATTAAGTTATCATGAGCTTTCATCACAGAATATAATTATATAATTATTTAAACAATAAGTATAGTTTTTTTAATTTTTTTTCTAGAAAAATATAGAAACATAAAATCTACGAACCTTGTATTTGACACGAGCGAGGAACCTCTCTCTCTAGTGAAGAAAGAGAGATGATGAGAGGAATTCAGACCACCTAAAATAATTCAAATTTTGAGATTAGGTAGATTCGGTCGAGATCGTCTGATCTGCTCCGGCACAAATTCATCTCGGATCATGTTCATCCCAATTTTGATCGGACGGTCCCTATTGAAACTCAAAATTTGGGTTACTTTAGGATATCCGGACTCGACTGTGGTGTGGTGTGAATTCATATAACCTGAGCTCTGATGTAATAGAAAATTTGAGTTTAGAAATGGATCGTTGGATCTGCAATGGCACCAATATTAAAGGATACTGTGCATTGTAAAAAGGACCGAATCTATGTCCCCGATACTCCAATATAGGGTACGTATATGTATCGGACACGCCAGCTAACATATCGGTTTACTTGACGCGCATCTCTTTGACCTATCGATATGGCCTTTGATACTCCTTGTTGTTTTAAAGTATCTATTTTGTTATTTTACAAGATATAGATGCAAATAAAAAAAAATTAAAATTTTGAAATTTTTTTTTTACTGTATTAAGTTATTAACATTGTTGTTGCATATATAAAAAATTAAAATTTTGAAAAAAAATATATATTTTAAGAAAAATCAATTTTACAGTATTCTTGTTTTATTTTACATTATTGAAAGAGTTATTTTACATTGTTTAATGTAGTTCAGGATTAATTGGAAAGTTGTTAAAGAGCTTCTGGAAGTGGTCCCAGTGGTCTCGGTCAAAGTTTTGCAAGTAATTGTTCAAGTGGTCCTGGTTAAAGCAGTTATCAACTAATTGGGATCACTTTGAAAAGTCGTTACTTGTGAGTACTTATTTTACCGTATTTGTATAGAGATTTATAGAATTTAGTATTGTATTTTATAGTATTGTTGATTGTTTGTTGACAGCTGTTCAAGTGGTCCGAGTGAAACCGCATTAGCAACTAACTCTGGGACCACTATTTTACAGGTGCGGCTTTCAAGAAGATCATGTGGTTATTTTACAGTAGCCGTGTTGAATTTTATAAGGTGCAATATGCTCTTTTACAATATTGGTGCTAATTAAATGACAGTTAGCTTGAGTACAAACTACAAATTGAGTACAAAACTTTGGATACAATTAGTCGCTTTGAAAAAATTAATTTGGAACAATATATATCCAGGTTCGGAGCAATTGAACAAGGTATTTTAATTTAATAGCATTTGTAATTATTAAATTGCTTGTTATTTTCTTATCAATTTTTTTTCAAAAATGAGTTTCAATTAAAATGTTTTATTATTTTAACACAACTTGTTTTCCTTAATTAATCCATAAAAGAAGAGGTCGCAACGTTACAGAATTCATTTTTTTTTAATTGTTTAGGAACTCTTTAAATTTGTTGTATTATAAATATAATGGTGTGTGGCTTAAACTGTTTATGAAATAGAGAGCTGGAGTCCCCATTTTATTTGTCTATTTTATTCTTTTCTTCTTTTATTTGTTACTAAATTATTTGTATTGTGAAGAATTATACCCAAGAAATTATTTGCATCAACTAAATAAAAATCTTAAAAGCAACGTTTGTGGTATGAGCTAAGCACTTGGGCCAGAAAATAAGGGATTAATTGATCATTCATGAGTTTTAGCTGTTTTGATATGTGTTGATGGTATGACTTAACAAACTTCACATTTTGCAAATGATGGTTCTATTTCTAGTGCATTTTAAATATATACTCACAATATATAAGTTCTTTAGATTTATTGCACTCGAAAAAATAACTCCATTAATAATCAAGTCTTTTTTTGAAAGATTGATATATAATTTAGTGGCTGTTTATATAATTTTTTTTTTTGAGATTTTGGAGAAAACTAATTAATATGAACCATTACTTAATTGAACAATTCTATGCACGTACGTAGAAACAGGTTTTTTAATGTAAATGAATGTCGTTTGTGGGTGACAAGTAACAGGTTTTTGCGTTGTTTTTCAATTAATCAGTCATCATACTCAATCAATTAGACACACTGAGGAGCGCAAGAGGAATCAGGAGGAAAATGACCGTAGCTAGGGAGCCACCAACGAACTGGAGAGACACAGCGAAGACTGTGAAAATATGAATGAATGAGACCATAGTGAAACTTGAGATTGTCTTTGTAATTTTTTTTTTTAATATCAATTCAACGAGGTTTCTTTATTGTCTTTGTATTTTTTTTTAATTGTATTTGTAATTATTGGAGCAATTCAACTAGAATTTTTTTTCCTTTGTAATTATTAGTACTAATAGAAAAGAAATACAAATATTTTTCACTAAAGCCAATTATTTTTTACGTTTATTTATATATTTTAAAACTATAAATAATCCCTGGTTGATTATGCGATGATAATAAATATGTCAATTTGATTCATGATTCAAAAAAATAAATTCAATTTAAGGCCACAATGACCAAGATATCATGTATAATTTGCTACATGTAATATTTTAATAAGGGACAAAGGAAATGTCAGCAGGATTACATAAAAGAAGAAAAATGTTAAAATTGTAACAAACTTTCAAGGCAAATCCTGTAACTTACATTATGAAATTAGAACCTTCAAATTACAAATTACAGTATTGTAATAATTTACATTTATTTAGAGAGACTCCCTATTTTAGTTTAGAAACACACTATATCCTTGATACAAACATTTAATTATACAATTGGGTCTTAAAAACTGCCAATGAGTTATACATTTCCTCAAGTCAAACTATGAACACCCAAACAAAAAAAAGTTAAAATGCACAATTGTTACAACAATAAGGGCAAATTAATTTTCATTCCACGCCCATAATTTTTTCCAGTGTTTAAAAAAAAAAAAGTCACTACCAATATTTACTATCCTTTAACTAACATTATGAAATTATAACCTTCAAATTAAAAATAAAATTAATGTAACACTTTACAATTATTTAGAGAGACTTCCTATCATTTAATTTAGAAACACTGTATCCTTGATACAAACATTTACAATGTTACATTAATGCATCCTTGATACGATGCATTTAATCTCTTCCTCTCCAATAGTGTTTTTCATGGTTTGACCCTTCACATGTTTTAGATGTTTTGATATGTATTCATGGTATGATCTAACAAACATTTGCAATTTGCAAATATAATTTTTTTTTTATGAAAATATGTCATTTTTTTAATTAAAAGCCCAATGAAAATTTCATGGAGCCCAGCCCATATCTTCCTTGCTCTTGCTTAATTAATATTTTACGGATGGATACTTGGATAGTGATTAAGAAATTGGAGATGTAAATGTATGCTTAATATTTTTTTTTGTGAGTTAGGATTCAGCTATAATGTTTTCTCTGCTAAAAAAATATTATATAAAATTATAGAAAGTGGTGAATGAGGTGTGTTTTTCTTGAATTGACTCTTCATGAGTTTTAGCTTTTTTTATATATATACTGATGGTATCACCTAAAAACTTAAACACTTTGCAAATGACTGTTCTATTTCTATTACATTTTTCATATTTTATGTTTTGTTTCAATATAGACCCACAATATATAAGTGCCTTAGGTTTATGGTTTATTGCACTCCAAGAAAAATAACTCCACAAATAATTAAGTCTTTTTTTGTTGAAAGATTTATATATAATTTATTGGATGTCCACAATTCTATGCTTATTCAAAAATGCAAAAAGAGAGAATTGAGATTTTGGAGGAACTAATTAATGGACTATTACTTATAATTTGAACAATTCTATGCACCACAAACGGGTGCCTCGTAGATCTGTCACGGCAGAGGCTCAGGCTCAGGCTCAGGCTCAGGGTCGACAATCACCACTGCTAACATGTTGTTGTAAATTTGTCTTAATGAAAGTGTTATGGAAATGTGAAAATTATAGGATGAAATATGTACTAAATAGCGCTTATCTAACAATAATTGTAAAATTCAGGGGGATTAATGAACAATATTAGTGCATTTCAACAATAATTGTAAAATTTATTCGCATTTGTTCAAGCCATAAATCGGTGAGAGTTTGTACTAAGTTCCTCTTCTATACAATAAAAGTTTCTATTGTATAATTAAATTTTAATGACTATTTTTAATTGGAAAAAAGATTTCTCTAAGCTAGAGTTCTAACTTTTATTTTCAATAGTTTAAGGCGTGAATAATTTTTATTATCAAGTTATGTTTTAAAAATATATATATATATATATATATATCTGACGTGTAGATAAGAAAAATACATTTATCACTCCTTTAATTTTAATTAAACAATATTTCCGAGCTTCTATTTAGATCCTTACAAATTCTCTCCCAACACTCAGTCACAAATTAATAAGTATACAGTATGTATTAGCACGTAATGGAGGCTCCGTTACAAATTCCTCTCATTTAGGACTATACAAAATCATTCAAACTCGTAATTCGCTCGCTAACTGCTCGCTTTAACTCGCTCATCATTTACAACTCGAATTAATTCTAACTCGAGTTGGCTGACTCGTTTAATAAATTAGTTGAGTTTAAACATACCCCAACTTGCTCATTAACAACTCGAGTTATACAAAATTCGTCACAATAAATTCCATGTTCTTCTAAATGACTTCTAAGCTACTATTTAAATTGTTTGTGATTAGATAAACTCTTATTAGCATATAACTATAACTAAAGAAATTGACTATTAAACGAGTTATGAGTCAACTCGAATTGGTAATGAGCTGAACTCGAATTGACTTTACAGCTCGTTATTACCATCCCATCCTAACTCGAGTTGACTCGCTCATTAACTAAATGAGCTGAACACGAGTTGGATAACTCGCTCAAACTCGATTAATTTACAGCTAGCCCTACCCCCATCCATTAGTTCCGAGTTGTAAGAAAGATTTTATCATTAAGTACTAGCAAAATTTGTCGAAATTTTTATAAATATACAAAATCTCAAATTAATTTAACAATCTATACATTTTTTATATTAATTTCCAAATCTATCCAAACCGCTGACACTGTCAGCGGTTTCAGAAGCCAGAATCACTGACACAGTTAGCGGTTTCAGACAGCTATAACCGCTCACACTGTCAGCGGTTTAAGCAAAGCACGATTTTTGATGTTTTTTGCATACTTTTTGAAACAACAAACGACTCAAATTAAAACACTGTTTGTAATCATTACAAGAGTTGCGTAGTTTCATCCGAATTGAATTTAATATAATTTTTCATTTAATTATTTTATTTAATTAGAAAATATTATAATTTATTTATTTTTTCTATTAAAATATTAGAAATATTTTTATATATTTTTTAAAATTAGATAGAATACCATATAATTTGATTTATTAGAAAGACATAAACAAATAACTCGGATCAATATTTTTCAGATCAGATTTTTTATGGCTGTAAGAAAAATTAAAATATTTCTTTGTGTGTTATTAGAAAATAATAAAAATGATTTGAATCTGAATTATTGATCCCGGTTCAAAAGTCACTTCTAGGTAAATACAGAAAATATTATGGTCTTTCTATTTTTGAAAAAATAAAAATTTAACAAAAATATCTAACATTTAATAAAAATTTAATGTTAGATATTTTTGTTAAATTTAATCTGAGTCGTTCGTTGTTTCAAAAAGTGTGCAGAAAGCATCAAAAATCGTGTTTGGCTTAAACCACTAACCCTATCAGCGGTTCTAGCTTTCTGAAACAGCTGACAGAGTCAGCGGTTCTGGCTTCTGAAACTGCTGACACTGTCAGCAGTTTGAATAGATTTGGAAATTAATATAAAAATTATATAGATTGTTAATATAAAAAAAAATTCGGAAAATTTGAGAATAAAAATATTAATAGTGTTATTTTAACTTTATGCAGCGCAAGAATTATTAAGTCCAAATAAAAAAAAAACAGATGATTAGTGTGTTGCATAAAGTTAAAATAGTTCTATCATTGTCTGTCTAAATTCGAGCAGTGCTCCACGGAAATTAAGAGGGAATTTCACGTATATGGCCCTTAAACATTAGAATTTTTTTTAAAATTACATATTTTCCATCTAAACTTAAAAAACACATAAATTTACTCATTTTATTATCCTTTATATCAAAACTCATTCTAAATTTATAAAATATTTATTTTACTTTTTTATTAAATGCATAAAACGCCTCATGCACTAAAATTTGAATCTGAAATGTTCTTCTACCATTAGAATTGTTTTAAGATCCGTGCATGCTAGATCAACACAAATCTTGAAGCGAACACACACATATATGAAGTGATGTGCACAGATCTCAATGCGATGTGCACATATAATTGCTTAGTTCAAATATGTTTGAGGGGCAGCCACAACATTTGGCTTGGCTCTAAATACAGACAAAGGTAGTATTCGGTAGTCATGCCTTAGAACTCCTCAGTGCTCTAAGGAGTCTTAGGGCGTGCTCTAGATAGGGGTAGAACTCTTTCATTAAAAGAAAGTAAGAAAAAAATCGCTCAACGATGGGCTACACACGTTGTTTACCTGCTCCACAAGAGGGTAAACGTACCGAGAGGGAACGGAGGGGAAGGGTCACTGTTTGGAGAGAAAGAAAGAGGGGTGTCGTTATGATTTTGGGCGAAATCTGTCACCTCCAGATCGCGGTGTAAAAATTATTCTTCAGAGGGGAATCGCGTTGGTTTCATTTCCTCTCTAGATCTGTCTCTTTCCTTCCTCTACAAACGTCAATTTTGAAGCACAACCGTAAGCTCGTTGGACAGATTATCCTTTATCAAAGCTTAATGCTTCTTTTGTCCACTTTTTTTAAACTTGATTTAATTTTTAAGCCATAGTTTCAGATATCATTAAGCATTTTATCAAACTTAGAGTAAAAAAAAAAAAAAAAAGGATACTTTTCAATTCCTCTCTCGCTCTCGGAATTTAGAGAGCACGCTTCACACACGGACTGCCCGCGGTGCCATCAATTACTGGAGCCGAGTCCGTTTCTCTCCAATTGCATCAATTTTATTGGATCATCCGTATCGGATCTGGTCTGTCCATTTCCAATACGACGATCGAGATCAAACGTAATCGATTAATTACTAGAACCAACTCAACGAAGTCCAGTTGCTCCAGCCTCCACTAGTTGTAGACTAGTTGATAGGTGCTTGGGTAGAGACGAGAGAGAGAGCGCTTGGCGCGCAAATTATTTTTTTATTATATTGAGCTCGCGATGGTAGGGACGGCTACAGTCTCACGCGCTTCGCTTTCGTATTAGAGGTGATCCATTGAGTTCTTCTCAGCTAAGTATCATTGAATTCGATCTGCTCTCTCTCTCTCTCTTTCTACAGTCTTTTTTTCTTTACTTGTGTTGCTTTCTAACTGACAATGGATAACCGATACTCCAGGATTCCGGATAACTACACAAGCCAGGAACAGGTATTTGCTTCAACTGTTATACATATCTTTAGATTTTGGTTAACATTTGTAGAATTTTTGTTTTTGGTTTTTGATTGATATTTATTTTTGAAATGAGTACTGTTAGGGTTTTAGTTACCCCCCCCCCCTAATTCGACCTGATGAGAATCTCAATTGTGTGGCCTGATCAAGATAATATCAATTTTAATTTGTTAATTTTAGATGATTAAAATTTGTTGTATGGATGCTTCTTCGTACAACTTTTCTTCTTAATTTGTTTTGCCTTCCAGGTGACAGAGGCTTTGCAGAAAGTAAATCTGGAGTCATCAAATCTTATAATCGGCATTGATTTCACAAAGAGCAATGAGTGGACAGGTTGTTATCTCTTTTGCTTTTACTGGTTATCACTTCAATTAATCTACGATTACAACATGCACAAGCTACCCTTGGTAGAATTAAAACTTTTTGGTGAAATATGTCAAATTTGGTTAGGCTTATGAGATTCAATTGTGCAATCTTATCTTAATTTAATAAAAATAAGCCAATTAACTCTCAATTGTTTAATAATCAAAGCATGCCTGATTTGCATTTGTCAGTTGTTTACCTGATTAGTATAGCAATCCTTGATTTAATTACAATTGTTTACTTTTTTTTATTTTGAATTAATTAGTACATTAAAATGGGCAGGAAAACAGTCGTTTAATGGACTAAGCTTGCATCATATTGGCGAGACTAAAAACCCATACGAACAAGCAATATCTTGCATCGGTAACACCTTGTCGAATTTTGATGAAGACAACAAAATACCATGTTTCGGATTTGGAGATGGTAAATGTTATCTTTTAGGTTTTGCAATTTAGAAAAAATTCTGTGTTCTTACTGTCATAGCAGACTCATTTGCTTAGATTTGATTAGGTAAAATTATGAAAGGGCAAGTCAATTGCATCTGAACTGATCAGCTGAGAAACTTGATGAATATATATCAATTAAAAGGGATGTTCAAAGAAGAAGCAAAATTAGAATAACAAATTATATAATGTAGTTGTTTTTTTTCACAAAAGCCCTTACAAACAACTTAATTGACCGCCACTATGATGCACCCAGATCTTTTTGTGTGCTATTTATTTTCAAATGCTTCATTCACTAGCTGTTAATATACTTTAAATTTATGTTGGTTTTAATTTGTTGTTAATAGCATCAACAAAAGACAAAGGTGTGTTTAGCTTTTATCCAGATGACCGGGCTTGCAATGGGATTGCTGAAGTTCAGGCACGATATAGGGAGCTTGTACCTGATAAGAAGTTGTCTGGTAAATGCATTCACCAAAAGACTATTATACCCCTCTCCCCTCAGGAATTTTCTGTCCTGCTCAGTTGGTTACTTATTGTCATAATTTAATTTGTTTTGTTTCTTTTGTTGTTGATCCTTGCTGGTGGGTTTGTTGATTGCTTAATCATGACTCTTTTTCATTTTTTGTGAGCTCAATTAAGGGATCTGTGGTGAAGTGTTGTTAAATACTGTAAGGCAAATAAATACCTTTTTATACAAATCATTTGAAAATTAAAATAATTAAATTCAAAGTAAAATGCAACATTTTATTTCAGTATTGATATATGAATGTGTAATTCTTCTTTCTCGCAATTTTAGGCCCTTCTTGTATCTTAGTTTTAATTTTAACTCAATATTTTCCTCAAATGTTCTTGTAGGGCCCACATCCTTTGCTCCCATAATATACAAAGCTGTGGATATTGTTATAAGGAGTGGATATCTCTACCATGTTTTACTTATAATTGCTGATGGACAGGTATATTGAAGTATTGTATGACTGTATCTATATATATATACTGTTGCGTGTTGTGTACCAGCCCTTGGGGACAGACTTTGGTTTTTTAATTTTTAGGGCCTTCTTTTAGGGTTTATTTATTTTAATTTTTCTGGATAACCTCTGTACTTTATTTTATTAAAAAAACATTTTACTTTGCTTCCTACTTTTGACTGGGAAAGTGGGGAAGGGATTAGTATTTTTGGTTTAATGTGGATACATATATTTCTGTAGTTTTCTTGGGCTAGCAAAATAACTTTATACATATTTCTACTGACACACACAGGTCACTTCCAGTGGAAGTAAGAACTTAAGTTACCAAGAGGAATGTACAATTGTGGCAATACAGAATGCAAGGTAATTATTCTCAGTGATTGTTTTCATTAAAATTATGTTAATTTGAGTGAGGTTGTGTTATGTTCATTTTTATGTTTTCAGCAATTTCCCACTGTCAATAGTACTGGTTGGAGTAGGTGATGGCCCCTGGGATCTTGCAAACAATTATGACAACATTTTACGTTCACGCTACTTTGATAATTTCCAGGTTTTGTACTACTTCACATTTCTCTATGTTCTTAAAGCGAGAAGAATTAATTTATGTCGTTTTCAATCCAAATTTAAGTGCTTTGTTGAATTACAATTATTCATTTACACGGGTGGATCTTAATGCAACCCAAAGGATGCTTAGTCACCCCTATGATTTAAATTTTTTTATTTTATATTATTGAAATTTAATTGAATTTTTTTTTTCGTAAAGTTTTTATATAGTTCAGCCCCCTCATGAAATATCAAATGTGTGCTAATAGCTTAGTGGTTAGAATCCCCCATGATGGTTGTGGAGATTTTAGTTCAAATCCCACCTACAACATATTAAATATTTTTGGCATTTTACATTTTAGCCCCCCAATCTAAATTTTCTAATTCTGCCCCTGTAGTTACACCAATAAGACATGGGAACTTCAGATCTAGAATTGCACCAAAAGACCTTCTATCCTAAAGGTGTCTACTATGAAATTGGGGAAGATTGTAAAAGTACCAAATTACCAGCATGTGCTAGTTATGGTACAAAGCCGGTTCAGCAGCAGATCGCTGCCTGACAAATGCATTTTTCTTTTTCTGTGCCTTTTGTTCTAGATTTACTAATTAACACTGAGTTGAGCATCAACTGTCCCTCAAAGTCAAAGTTTTCCCTTGCAAACAAATAAACAGAAGGGTAAGAAAATAGAATTCTGGGGTGATACAGTGATTTTTTTTTTAGCAAGGTTGTGATCTTTATTTCATAATTCTTCTAAACTTGTATTTAATCACCAAGATCGTGTTATCATTTTCAGTTTGTAAATTTCACTGAGATAATGTCAATGAACATGCCTGATTCCGCAAAGGAGGCACAATTTGCTCTGCAAGCACTCATGGAAATACCATTGCAGTATGCTGCAATTCAGGGACTCGGCATTTTGGGGGCCCCACCTAGACGCTCCATTCCACAAATTTCTAGTGGGGCTGGCTTCGAATCAGTGGTCGAGACATTGGACCATCCCGTTGTGTATGATGCTAACCAGGTAAAACTGTTTGACCAACTTATAATTTTGCACAAGTCAGGCTATGTTACTATGCATAGCGCATATTGGTCCGTACTATGGATCAATATCTTCATTTTAAAAGTTCAAATAGTCGATCAGGACCATTCAACATGATCTCTATATAGAAATGTACTCGCTGACTAAATTTTACATTGTTTAGAATTTTTTTACTATATTTAGCTACGTAGAAAATCGTTACTTTTGAATGGTCTAGAATCTTTAGATCAAGTGATTTTCTACCTATCCTAGTAAAAAAATTGTAAAAATATAAAATTTGATCTACAAGTACATTTTCATATGGAGATCATGTTGAATTGTTCGGATCGACTGTTTGAACCTCGAAAATGAAGATATCAATCCTTAGTATGGACCAATATGCACTATGCATAACACCGTAGCCTCACTCTATAATTTTGCAGCTTATTTCATTAGTAGTCAGCCTAATACTGGTATTGGTCAGGTCCAAAACTTTTCCGCCTTTAGTACTTGTCTTTTCTTGCTTGTTGATTGTTGCTTAAATGGTTGCTTTGGGCAATAACTAACCTGTCAGTTATTATCATTCTCAATTGTTATAGTTAATTTGTATCAGTATCAGATATCAGATCTGTGAAAGTCCGAAATCTTTAACAAACACTATTGTACTATTGGAACTATTTTAACGTCTTGTTAATCTCATTTATATTATAACACGCTATAAAAACACTAAATCATCATTATATAAATAGTGTCTGTTTTGTTATGAATAATAGGAGATCAGATCTATACCCCTACTTGCCCACATACAAGGAGGCCTACACCGAGTACAAAGCAACCGGTTCAGGCGAGGATCTGGCAGGATATCCAGAGCAGTATCTTCATTCTCTCGCTTGCTTGGCCTCAGGTGTGGCATTTTTGTAGAATTCTTTTTATATTTCATTAATCTTAATTATATAGGATAGGAATTGTTTGTGCACAAATGTATTTTATAAATTTATTTCATTCATTTTCAACATATCAATTGGCCATATTTCAGGTGGGGATAATATGTTTCGATCCCAAGAGATTCGACTCTTTGAAAATGATCGATTTTGAATGTCACATTTTTGTAGGGTTTTTAGGTACAGAGACAGATGACTTAAAGAGACTGATGAATTAGAGTGAGGGCTTGGTAGGATTTTTGTAGATGCCATGATTTTTATCTTTTTTGGTTAGGATCTTTTATTAATTTGTTCTAACAAGTTTTGGTACTTTTGCATATTAGATTCATTCAATTAATATATTCCTCTTTCATGGCTGTTGTATTAATTTACTTTATTTTTGTGACACATGCATATTGTATGGATATTTTAATATTTTTTATTTAAATAGATGACTTGTATTATTATTTTGGCTTATTTTTTTATTTAGTCTTTCACATATATGAGAAACTGTATCTTGTGACTTGTCATCTTATTTTGAACCAAGCATTTGTAAATGATTTTTTTTTTGGAATTCTCTAGAGTGCTATACATAGTGTGAAGTTTTTTTTTTTTTTTTTTACATTAGATATGGAATTAGAAATTTGACGTTCTAGATTGTTTACCCTTGCCATTATTTATTGAGGAGGATTTAAATGCACCCAAATTTCTATGTTCTCATTTACTTTCAATTTTTTATCTCATTTATTTTCATTTTCAAAGTCCAAATAGTCGATCCGAACCGTTCAACATGATCATCATAATAAAATATGCTGGAGACCAAATTTTATATTTTTTGGAATTTTTTTACTATTTTTTAAGATAGGTACAAAATCACTTTATCGGATGGTCCAGAATCTTCTTAAAATAATGATTTTGTACCTATCTTAAAAAATAGTTAAAAAAATTCCAAAAAAATATAAAATTTGGTTTCCAGGGCATATTTTATTATGAAGGTCACATTGAACGGTTCGGATCGACTATTCGAACTTTGAAAATGAAGATAAAAAATTAGGTGCAAATGAGAGTATAGAATTTTGGGTGCACTGGAACCCTCTTCTTATTCAAAATATACTTTTTGAGTAGCCAAACACTACCTTAGTGAAGTAATTCAAATAAAAATTGAGTTACCATACTTATTTTAATATATAATGTGGAGAATTTTGGACAACTTAAAACAATTTTTAAATAGGAACTTTAAAAATAAGTTTTAGGTTTCCTAATTTTTTTTATACATATAGAAAGATGAAAATGAGTATAAAAATAAGTATAAAAAACAATAGCTAAACACAATGTAAAATGAGAAAGCGGATGCAAGATCTTGTTAATAATACCAAAGTTTTAAATAATAATTTATAGTGACAATAATACCTCGTTGTAACAGAATTATTAAAGTGAATACCAACAATAATGATTCCCTTCTCACTTTTCGTTAATCAAGCATTTTTTTGCTAAAGTAAAATCAAGCCTTTCTTATTTTCATTGCTGGAACATTTTTTTTCGTTTTTAAGAAAAACAAGAATCTAATCTAAGTCCTCATTTGTTCTATTTATTAAATTTATTAAATTGTGATTAAGCTAAAATAGTTTAAAGTACATAAATATAAATATTAAAACATAAGACTAATAATAACTTCAAATGGCATTTCAACAGTACAAAAATAATTGAACAAAACACAAGACTAATTTTTAAGTTAAGTTTCTATTCTAATGTCTAACATAATCATCATCCCAACATCCTAACAACTTTCTCATACATTTGCCGAACACCTATATTCTAAAATTTTCCATGAATTAAATGACTTTGGTTTTGACAAATTGAAATTCCTATTACCATTCCTATAAAATTTCCATATTGCCAAATAGATCCTAATGTTTGTACAACTTATAGTCAAGATCATTTCATTATAATAATTAAAATGATTAGAACTAAGATATCATTATTTCAACAGAATATTTAGGGATAAAAAATGTACGTCTGAAATTAGGCTTAAATAAACAAATTATTTATATTCATTTGCAACTTCAAAATATATTAACTTCATATATCATTTACACGGCTATTTCATTTGACCATAATGATTGAATTTGGAATTGGTTTTGAAGGAATCTGTTATAGTCTAAAAATTTAGATTTTATTTAATTAGGCTAATGACTAAAATTTACAACTAATTAAAATTTTAGTTGATTAAAAGATAAATTAAAATATGTATAACACATTATTACAACAACATAAGACCATAACTTATTAAAATGAAAACTTGACAACATAGAATACAATTTTTGTGACATATTGTAATGAAAGAAATTTTCTATGGAACTACAAATATTAATAAAGGGTTTTATTTAAATAATTGATGAGGTTCTTAAATAAATTATAAATTTAAAACAACGAATATTCTTACAAATATTTAACGCAAAATTTCCGTTGATTTTTGTTAAATAAATTGGAATGTCTAGTTTCGTTTAATCATTAATTGAAATTAGGGAATTTAGAAATAATCTGACCGTTCGATCAAATTGTGCCAAATCAAAATTTTAACATAAATAGATAAATGAAGCAAGAATTAGACTTTTAAAAGGAAACAAAGACTTTCCCAATCGATTCGAAAAAGATTAGAAAATTATAATAATAATTTAGAAAATAAAACAATTTAAGAGACACACATAGCCAGCTCATCTCATCCCTCTCACTTGTGTTTTGACTTCCTTTTATTCTTCCTGTCAAAAGTAGGTGATTGGCTCATTTATATCTCTTTGGCATTTAATGCCAATACTACTCTCTTTGACTCTCTTACAACCGGACCCCACTCCAATCTCTCTTTCATTGTTCCTTCCTGGAGAAGGAAACAATTTTTCAAAATCCATCCAAATTTGAATTGAGATCCGCACTCTCCTTCTCTTTTAATTTTGAGACAAATATGAACCGTTCATCTCTATCTTGCACGAATCTTAAAGCATCCCTTTTATAAACCCATCATCTCTCTCTCTTTTTCTTTCTTCCCCGTTGTCTCTCTTCTCCCTCTGGGACGCCGACCCTACCCCACCCTTTCGATCCTCTCCTGGAGAAGGAGACCCAGGCGTTCCCGCTCTCTCTCGCGCGACGAAATTCGTCGCTCCACCTGCTCCCATCGCGTCGCCCTCGTGCGATTGTCAGAGCGTCGTTGACGATTTGGCCCGGTTGCGTGTGCGTTGCCCTCTAAACGGTTATAAATCTCCTCTCTCTCTCTCTCGTTTTGGTTTTGGGTTCTCTTTTTTCCTTCGCTCATGTGTTGAGAAACAAATCTCTCTTTCGCTCTCTTTTCTGTCCACCATTGTTGCTTGAGATTTCAAAACCCTAGGGTTTTGGGTTGTGCCTTTCTTGCGATTTTGCCTCTGGTGTTTGTTCTGGTGTTGTCGCGGTGCCTGGTGGTGCCTCCTTGCTTGGTGCTTGCTGTTTCTTTGAAGGCCTGAGGCGAGGTGATCCTTCCTACCGGTCTTTCTTGCTGCCTTTCTTGCGATTTCACTTTCCCTCGGGTAATTACTTGAGCACCTCCTCTTATACTTGATGCTTGATGTGTGTTGTGAATGCCTTGTCGCTTAATTGTTGGTTGGGTGCGGCTTTGCCCCTTGCCTTGTGCTGCCTTGTTTGTGTTCCTGTTGATTTTGCTTGTACCGGCCTGGTGCCGTTGTGCTGCATTGTCTGAATTATTGGGTGCTTTGGGTCTGACTTGTGCTTGTCTGTGTGATTTCTGTGCTGTTGTGTGCGATGCCAGTACCAGTAGGTACTAGCCCAGTGAGGCTACTGGTACTGGGTTGTGTATGGTTCTGTGTTGTACCGGCCTTTGAACTGACAGGACCCCTGTAATTTTTGAAAAATTTAGGGGTGATTTGGTAAAATAATTTGGCATGGTGTAAATTTGGGAATTTAATGGACTAAAATGTAAAATGTTATTTTGAAATAGAGAGGCTTCGGCCTTGGGTTGAGAATTTAAATAAACTAGAAATTTATAACAAGTTTTGAATTGAAACCTTTTTAAATATTTTATTGTTGAAAACTTAAACGGAATTGCGTTGTGAATTAATAAGGACAATTAGTTAGCAACGAAAACTATTATCTTATACTTAGATCCGAAACGAAAAATTAAAGGCATAATTAGAATAGCAATAAAATAACGAATTTCGCGACTTAGCTAGAAATAATAAAAACACGTAAATTAGTTAAAGGTATCGTGTTAAAATTTTATAACTAAATTTTGCATCTAAAATATAAAATAGCTAAACTATGTTAAACTAAAGAAACATTTAATAATAATTATACAAATTACACATTCTATAATTTAATAGCAGTAGGAGTTTTTTAATTTATAAATTAACTTTCGAAACTGAATTTCGAGTGATTAAAATTCTTATCGTTAATGTAATTAAAACCAAAGTAGCTAAGTAATTGAAATAGATTAAATTAAGTGGAACACGTAAGGTTTACCGTAACTCGTGATTAATTATTTTACGAGTATTCCGACGAACTAAATTGTGTAAAGCAGCTCACCTCGTAAATTCAATTAGAATAATAACTTTAGGGTAATAAATCTTGTCTTAAGCTAAATTATAAATTTAATAACACATTAAGTTATCTAAGAATAATTTAGTACAAAATTTTAAATTTAAAAAATTAGTTTAAAATAAATGATCACTAATTAGAATAAAAATTTAGAAAGTTTATTTCAAATTCTAAAATTGTAAGTTATTAATTAATTAATAACGAACTTTTATTCTATATACATAGTTTAAAATAATTTCAAATTATTCCTAATCAAAGTAAGTAAATTACTAATCGTACCTCTAATTTTATACATATGAAATACGCCTACTTATCGTACTAATTAAGATAGAAGACAACCAACGTACATTTATATTATACTATTAAAAATAGATTCTTATTTGATAATTAAACAAGTAATGCATTTTAAATAGTATAATTATTATAGTAAACGTAATTGTCATAGGAATTAGCATAATAAATTAATAAAACGTATTTTGATTCTAATACGTATTAGAATAGATAGGTAATTAAGTAACACATACTTTTATCGAATAAGTGTGTAATAGACATAACCTAAAATTAGATGAGTCGGATATTTTATTTATGACTTATTTTAAATAATTAGACATAACCTAAAATTAAAGCAATTGGAGTTCATATAAAACTATCATAGTGAACGACGTAATTATCGTACGAGTATTGTAACTAAATAAATTTTAACAAGCAATTTATTTTCAAATTAAAATATTAAAAATACCATTTATTTTTAAATCAAGTTAAGATTAAATTAGATCAAAGTGAAATATCAATATCTGACTAAACCGGTTCAGTCAGACTAACTGAATCGATGATTTGTTTTATAAATCAAAATAACTGAGAAATTAACATAAACATATTAATTGGTACAAGGGTTAGGGTAATCTAGCGTAGATTTTAATTAGTTAAAATTACTTAATTTCAGATCAACAGATTCCGTACGAGTCTGATCTGTGGACTGATCCGGCTGATGCGCAATTCAGAGCATACGAGGATCCTGCCGATTTCGCTGAGGATGAGCTGCCGCGTTTTCAGCCCTACAGGTGTGGGATATCTTGAATTACTTTTTCGTGGCGTACTCTTACCAGTCGACCACTTGACTTGTCATCCGCACTTTAAATTAATAGTTGCATTAGAGCATGTTTATTCTTTTGAACTATAGTTAGAATTTGCATAATCCCCTTCAAAGAAAGAATTTACTATTTATTAGGAGTAGAGTAATTAATTTAGTTAGGATATTATATTAGGTAGGATCATTGTTGTTCTCTTCTCGTAGAGGACAATATACTATTATTATAACATTCATATGCATGGTGAGTGTGAGAAAAAACCGAGCGACTTCGTTCCGTCTCGTAGGATGGGATGCGAGTCGGCTCGATAGCCATTGAGCTGAAGGGTCACTTGATCCATCAGGAGGTCTTCTAGGATATATTATATGTATATTGGACTTATATACTTTTCATTCATTTTTATATTTAAACGTGCAACCGGCCAGAAGCCCGGGAGTACGAATCGATTCGGGAGTTTCCCCCTACATTAGGAGCTACTTGCCATATATGGAAATCAGAATGCACATCTATAGGTCTGTGGCAGGTCTGATTTAAACGACACGGCCAGAAGTCCGTGTCGTATACACCAACGGCCAAAAGTCCGTGGCATAGTCATGTGTGGCGGTTCGAGTCCGTGGCATGTTTTCCCGTTAGTCTGGCCAGAATAATGAAGTTCTCTCCTACTCATGAGAGAAGAGATTAACTATTTTTATGTCATGCTTATAGTTTTCTCCTATTTTATATGTTTGGTTATGGATCGATTTAGAGAAAGGAACAAACACCGAATTGAGATATATTCATCTGCATTCGTTGCACACAGGAGGGATCAATGGGTGATGTCACTAGGCATCGTGTATCATTGGACTTGCTGACCGATGTATTTGGATATATCTTATTGGATCTTGTAATTCGATTGGCACGGCACTGGGTTGATAATTCTATCGTATTATTATATATATAATTTCTAGCGCGGTACTTGTATACTGGGCTCCGATTTGGCTGTAAATATATCACTCTCCTTGGATTTTATTTTGGGAATCTTTTGCATGTTGGCATGATAATTAATCACATCATTTGCATCTTGTATTTTATTTCTAGTTATATAGATAGGATAATTGCATTTAAGCATGTGCATATAAAAGTGATATTTACAATAGATTATAATTAAAAGTACTTCGACTTAAGAGGATCCCTGAAAGGTAATTCTGGGTCACACACTGGGCGATCATTCGCTCATCCCACTCGTTGTTTCGTGAGTTTTAGGTACGAGGACTGGCGTACTGCAGCTGGATTCGACAAAAGCTATCCCTGAAGACCACATAGCCTGATTTTATATTTTTAGGACTTTTGATTAGGTTTAAGAGATCCGATCTTTTGATTTTTACATCGGACTCGAAAGATCTTGTATCCCTTTCTGTAGTACGTGTTTCATTTTATGATATGGATTGTATGAATATTGTATGTGTATGTTTATTTATGGATTGTATGACTATGCTGACCTTTTGATTATTCACGCTGCTGCAGTTTGTTTATTATTATATTTGTTTAGTTTTGCGTGTTTTAGTTAATAAGCACGAGGCGAGGATCAATCACGCCCTAATCCGGAATCCTCGGTTTGGGGTGTAACAGAATCTGGCTCCCTTTGAATTTTTGTATGAGTTTCCTAGGTTTTAATTGAGATCCTCAGGACTTGTTTGAGGCTTCATGAACTTTTTTGGAATTTATTTGAATTTTTTGTGGAGTTTATGTATAAATGTGTATTGGAGTTAATTTGCCTTTATAGGAATTTATTGGGATTTTCTGGGTTTTGTAGGATTTATTTGGATTACTCTTAAGGTCAGAAGGGTATTTTTGGAGTTGTAAAACTTTCTCAGGAGCTTATAGGTAAGTTTCTAAGGGCCAATATATAGCTAATCAAAGAGTTCTTTAGGCCAATTGGTTATTTTTCATCTCCTAAGGGCAACCGAAAAAGGGTTATTTTTGGAAATTGGCAATTGCTTTTATATATCTCACCAACTTAATTGGTTAATTTGTCAAAATTTGCATTGATCCCTAGCTCCTTATATACACAAATTAAGTCGGAATTATAATAAAGATAATAAAAAAAATCTACGATAAAAGATTTTGAACTGAAAATCTATATGAAATCAAGTATTCCTTACTAAAAAAACACTAATCAAATCGTTATAGAAATAAAAATCAAGATATAATATAAAAGAAATTATGATAAAATACTAATCAATTTGCTGGTATTAAGATTGTTTTTTTAAGGTATAAAGTGAATACTCCTTAAAACCTTTCTTTATTGATTATTTTTTTTATTAACTTTTGTATTAACTGTGACAATTATTGTGATAGATATGAAAGGGACAGTGTAAGTGTATAATAGATATTCATAGCAAAAAGTTTTTTATTATAAACTTCTTTTTTGCACAGATTCTGTCATTAGTTAACAAAAAGAAAAAAAAAAAAAAAAAGGGCCAAACAATGTTTAAAATAAATTACACATGTCTCAATACACAGTATTAATTAATCAATCAAATCTTACAAGTTTGGAAAATTAAAATAAAATAAAATGAACACACCCATTAAATAAACATATGATATATTAAAATTTGCATAAGAATTGGTGGTGCATATGAAATTCACAAGTGAAGAAATGCATATAAAACTCTTAATTTAATTATGATCTTCTGTGAAACACCTTCAATTTAATACAACTTGACTCTTATTTTAATTGCAATACGACAAATAGGACACTTATCCAAGTTGTTGCCACAATTATAGCATGTCTAATTAAGAAAAAAAAAACATAAAATCAACTTGTTAGTGAAAATTATATTCAATGTAAAGAAAATTATATTCAATGTAAAGAAAAAATCAGCAAATAAAATATTGCTCAGTAACAGTGAAGTTATGTATCTAGATGATTTATTTTGAATTAATATTCAAAGAGAGGCTAAGGTACTATGCATTGGTGCATATTGGTTTGTACTATGGATTAATATCTTTGTTTTCAAAATTCAAACAGTCAATTTTATATTTTTTTAGAAATTTTGTATTTTTTTAGATAGGTAGAAAATTACTCTTTTGAATGGTCTGGAATCTTTAGGTCAAGTGATTTTCTACTTTTCTAAATAAAGTAAAAAAAATTGAAAAATGACAAATTTAGTGTCAAAATACATTGTCATGTGAAGATCATGTTCAACGATTCCAAATTTATTGTTTGAATTTTGAAAATAAAAATATAGATTCATAGTACGAATCGATGTGTGCTATTCATAGTACCGTATCTCACTCATATTCTAATTCTAAACCATATATTGAATGTTGATCTCATATAAAGATAATGACGGTAGATAATTAAATTTGATAACATAATTAAAAGAACCCATAAGTACCTGATGACCACATCCAAAAGCCATATCCTTTGGATTTACAAGGCAGATGGGACATACATGCTGTTGAAATTAATTAATTAAGCCAAATTAGATTAATGAAATATTATAAGAACAATTTTGAGAAACCAATTAAAGAGGACGATTCAAATGCCTCCATTTTTTTTGTGTCTCCATCATGTCCTATTTTGTAATTTTCTAATAACAAAATTATATGATATATATGTCAAAATAAAATTATTATATGTGATCTATATTATTAACTATATAAGCACATAAAAAATTATCTTTTTAGATTTAGGTTTTATACGAGTCGATAAGTTGAATATTCAATGTTCATATTTTATCCACATTAGTGTATTTTTGCAAACTTTTGGTACTAATAAAAACCAAATCAAAATGCCGTGATCTTTTATGTGTGCATAGAGTAAATGATATAGATCATATTTAACAGTTTTATTTTGATATTTAAGTTTTTAGTTTCAAGTTATAGTAGTTCTAAAAATGAAAACAAATAGAGACACAAAATTAAATAGAGGCATATGAACCCTCCTGAAAATTAAATGGGCAATTGAGCACTGCAAATGAGAGTATATATACCTCATCTTCATCAGAACCAGAACCAAGTGCAGGAGTTGTACTGCTGCTACTGCCTGTGTTTTGTTGAACTGTATCCTGTTTCTGTTTCAGAAATTGTGATGTACTGCTACTGGTAAGAGTTGCACTGAAATTTACAGTACCAGTAGGCGGAGGAAGGGGAACCCTACTTGGGCATCTCCCGATTCGACGGCTGTTTTTTTATTTGCACAGATTTTGTCACTAGTTAATAAAAATTTCATTTTACCATTTTTATAGATGCTACATAAATACATACGTACGTACCCTAAAATTTGTAGTCCCATTATTGCTTTATATTGCGAAGGGATTTCCATCAAAGCCGCAAGAGCGAATTCAGCCTCTTTTCTCGGTTGAGGAATGCGTTTAGACATTATCTCTGTGAAGTTCACAAACTACAAGAAATAATTCATGTGATAAAAAATTTAAATTAAATATGCATCTTTTAAACAACAATTTATTTGCTAAATATATATAGTTATTAAATTAACTTACTTGAAAGTTATCAAATGATCTTGCGGGGATATTATCATCAAATTCTCTCATCATATCCCAGGGGCCATCTCCTACTCCAACTAGAACAATTGACAAGGGGAATTCACTGGTACAAATCAAAAGTATGTAACCAGTAAAATTTAAAATTTATCAGTAGATTTGAAATTAAGTGACTATAATTAAATAAACTGCACCTGGCTTTGACAATAGCATCAGTAGTCAAGCGCTCCTGTGAACTTAGTTGCCCATCTGCAGTGCCTGTGCTCCTAGTTATCTATACAACATTAATATCAGATGAGAAACAAAATTAGAACTTGCTTTCAGTTAATTAATACTATGCTTAATTATCACTTTACTATAGCAGAATTTTAATTATAATTCAGTTGGCAGCATATATATGTTATTGCATTATGTATAATAACATCATATGAGATGTAAACTGAGATGTGTGTGTGTGTGTGTGTGTGTGTGTTTATATACCTGACCATCTGCAATTATAAGTAGAACATGGTATTGGCCACCACTACATTCAACAACTGTTATTGCCATTTCAATTACTGGAGCAAAGGAAGTAGGGCCTGTAGAATTAAACAGCACAAAAATTAATTAATGTAAGATATATATATATAGAAATAATCAATCAATATTTTTTTTTGACAGTACCAGCTAATCGTATGTGCGGTATGAGTTCCCGGTATCGCTTTAGTGCCTCAGCGGTTCCATTACAAGGTCTTTGATCATGATAAAAGCTAAATACATCCCTATCATGTGTTGATGCTATAAGGAAAAAGAATAAAAAAGAAACCAATAATTTCATAAAATACAATGATGGCATGGAGATTTTTTTTCTCAGAGGTATATATATTAAAGAAAAAGCATACCATCTCCAAATCCAAAACAGGGGATCAAATTATCATCATCAAATTTAGACATGGTTTCTCCAATAATTGTAATTGCTTTTTCATATGGATTAGGAGAATCACCGATATGATGCAAGCTTAATCCGTTAAATGAATTCTTTCCTGTTGAGAACAACTTCCAGTTAGTTAATCGTATTTGCAACAAAATAAAAAAGAGGCCAGACATGTAAAAAAGATTCACAGATAAAAAAAAATGTACCAGTCCACTCATTGCTTTTAGTAAAATCAATGCCTATAATTAAATTCGACGATTCAAGTCCCGCTTTCGCAAGTTCTGTAGTGATCTGCCAGTATCGATAGATCACAATTTAGTAACAAATGAAATGATTAGATGGAATATAGCATGCTCAACATCAGAATTCAGAACCACGATCTAGTAATCTCGATATATATTAATATTATTATAACTTTATCAGTGGACGAGTTATCAGTATCATAAGCTTTAGTGATAAGATCAGAAAGTTTCTTATATTTTCGGAAAAATTATTGTCATATATATATATATGCTGGAGATGAAAAGACTGATTGATCAATCCCATAAAATTTTGTGTCAGCAAATGTTTCTAGTGGTCTTGATATTGTCAGAAAATTACATTTAAGTTTATGGAATAAACAAAAAGAAGCAAGGTAATTAATTAGGTATGCTGATGTAACATTGTAACTAATCTGCATTTAATTCTTCTTATTTTTCAGGCTCTATTTTCTCCAAGTGCAAATTTTACTAAAATTGGTTATTTAGGCTTAAATTGAGCACTGATTTGAACAACTTAAGTAATTTCATTATCCATCTTTAATATTAATTGACATTGATCTGAACAATTCAAGTAATTGTCAAAATAATTGACATCAATTGGAAGAATACATGCGTGCAGGATCAGATCGAATCGGTAATTGGTCCTTTGTGTCGGTCAGATTTTGCCACCTCTAATACCATTCTTTTTCTTGAATATGATCAGCTCAAGTAGTTGTTCATAACTGAATAGTTGAAAAAAAAAACTCTACTAAGAGACAATGCCCATAAAATATGTCGACTCGATCCTTCATCACTTCCACATCCTCAAATGTAATTTATTTGCCATCTTATTTTCCAGTAGTGTAATTACAAAAATATTTAATGCTCTATGATCATTGATTAATTACCTGTTCCATGGAATCGTATGAATCCTGTATAAACGAGTAAGGCCGCTTCATACTGGTTTTGCGCTTGTGCTGAGACTCGGTGAAGTTTGCCTGGAAACCAGCTCTGTATCATCAGGTATATCAGTGAAAACCAAACTGGTGTGAAAACTGAATTTAGGTGGAGAATATATAGATCAAGAAATGAAGAAGAATTATAAGAGATGAATGGAAAATTGAAGTACACTAAATGCATTAAGTGTTCTATTCATCTTATAATTCCTAATTTTTTTTTTTGGTTCTTCCAGGAAATTTACAAATTAAAGAGGGAGCCTTGTCATGACAACACAGCTGGGACCTATTCTGACATTCCTTCCAGGAAACTTACAAGAAGACAGCTACTGATAGAGATAAATTAATTATATATTATTTGACCTGAATTAATTTCATGCTAATTATATAGGGAAAATATTTGAACAATAACCTTTTAACTTATCTAACATGTTTTTAATGAATCTTGCTAGTATGATATTAATTAATGTCATTTTAGCCTATATAACATCAATTTCAAAATCTATTGAATCAACTTTAAATGGTGAATTCGATCCGTTCAAACCGATCTACTTTATTAGTTGTGCGTTTACATACAAAATTTATAATTTTTCGAATTCATTTAGTATCAATTCAAGTAGTCAAATGTAAGAGCTTTTAAGTTAATTTTAATGGATTTATTTTTCAACATTTTTGACCGCTTAACTTGATACTAAAATAACTAAAAATAAAATAAAAAATTGCATGTAAACACATCACTAATAAAGCAAATTCATTTGAACAGTTTAGATTAATCGTTTAAAGCCTGTCCAATAAATTTTAGAGTTAATGTGTGATACTAGCCAAACTCGTTATTAATAATTTTAGTTAATTTTGGTTATTATGTTGAACCGTATAATTTCAAAGTTATGCATGCTCATAATTAGCTGTATTATTATACCATTGGAGGCAATATCTCATTTGTCAAAGTATCAATAAACAAGAAAAAAAAAAAAAAAAAGGAGGAAAAAACTGGATGAGCCAGGCCCTGGTATTTTTGTAATGTTATACTTTGTCAAAATAAATTAAATTATGTTTTATTTTTTCAAAGTATAAAGGCGGTTCCTTTTTCATTTATTTTTTAATTAACTCGAGTATTTCCGAAAAATTCAAATTTAGATATTCTTGTTATGCAAGGAGTTATCTGTAAATAAAACTTGAGAGTAAAATTAGTGGTGTAGTTAGAATTTGAACTAGGAGTGGCAAAAATTGAGTTTGATTGTTTTTTGGAATAGGGGTGCAAATGGATCGGATATTATTCATCCGTATACAAATAGATTTGTATTCAAAAATTAAATATGGATATCCGATATTTGAATATATGTGTAAATACAGATTTAAATTTTAATGATCTATATCCGAATAATAGATACATGTCATATAGTTTAATATATATTATAAAAATATTTATAAATATCCAATTTTTATCCTTACGTATTCGTCTAATATTCGATCCATATTCATATCCAAAAAATAAAAACATATGGTTTTACCACTATCCAATCCGTTTGCAGCCGTGTCGAAAGCAATTGTGAATGTAATCACTTTATACCGGTAACTGACATTCTAATTTACAACGGGTAATATAATAATATATTATACCGATAAACTGGATCCGATCCAACTAGGTACAATTCTGTCTAATCTAGTGTTACAGTGTTATAAAAAACGGTCGTTTAAATCAATTAATCAGTCGATTAGTCATCAACAATGATCAAACTGTTACGAATTTTTTCAATTAATTGACTAATTATTTCTGATTATGACTGATTAATTGTTTGACAATACCATGTCTGATTATTTCCGATGAACGCATATTATTATTTACAAGACTGACCCCTAATCCAAATAGAGCACACCAATTGCAGATGATTATCCTATTTATGTATGTAGCCTCAAATGCATCAAACACATCCATAATATATTACTGACTTCTGAATTCTGATCAACCACAACAAAACCAAATTTGTGATGAGGGTCCATAGAAACGATACATCTCCAGTTCATATTTTATTCATTTGCTTTCAAAATTTACCTTTTTTTTGTTTTTACCCAAATAAGCATCATTAGTGGTTTAACTTAAATACCACCAATTATGAAGAACTCCTCTTCCTCCTTTTCAATTTAATTAAAGCAACAAAGAAGTTATAGATGATAACAAAAATATGATCAAGAATTATGGATCGAACATCCAAATTTTCCAAATTTTAAACTTCAATATCGATTACATAACACTCACTTCAAATATAACATCCCACTCGCACAAACAAACTGATAATAGTAGTCGGAGTCGGGGCAAAACAGCTCCGAATTATTATGTACATACAAAAGGTATACATACATACACGTGAAATGACCATTTAACCCTCATGTTCGCCGATCTTAACAACAGTAACGGGGCATGATGCGTTATTCACCACATATTCACTAACACTCCCCATGAATACCCTGCAAACCAACAAATACCTTGTTACTATACAAAATCAAATGAGTACCTCAGTACTAGTACCAGTACAGCATGCCGGTTTCACACTATTACATAATGGGAATAAAATCAATGCAAATTTGGGTCATATACTTGTATTATTTTCTTTACTATTTATTTGATTCATTTTACTTCATATTTATTTCTCATGTTGCAATTTATCTAACA
Source organism: Carex cristatella (assembly GCA_024447775.1). Taxonomy (NCBI): domain Eukaryota; kingdom Viridiplantae; phylum Streptophyta; class Magnoliopsida; order Poales; family Cyperaceae; genus Carex; species Carex cristatella. Next base: position 849,454 of record JAJHPF010000023.1, read on the forward strand.
CTAGCATGCTAAATGATAAATCAATGAATTATCTCAAAAAAAAAGCAAGAACCTCTTGATCTTGCCAAGGCCTCTGTTTCCAATAACAATACAGCTGAGGGGAATATTGTCAACTGCTTCACATATCTTTTCACGAGGATCTCCATATAATACTTTCATCGAAACTACCACCTGAAACATTTCATTTATTAAATCAACTATTTGCAAAAAGAAAAAGAAAAATCAAGTTCAAAGAAACATAAAATGAAGCACACAAATTAATTAGAAATATTTCGGATACCTTGAAACTACTGAATAAAAAAAACCACAAATTATGTAAATAACAGAAGATATCATACTGCCAGTAGTTTAATTGACAAGAATTAATGGGTATTTTAGTATGATTTTAGTTACTAACAGTATCAAAGCCAGTACTAAATCAAATAGTAACCAAATGCCAAGGATTTAGAAAGAATAATTTCTGAGTAGACACTAGATCAGGAGGAAATGTATATTTTATTTACCTCTTTCTGACGGGCAACTGTGTTAAGCATATCTATGGTTTCAGCATCAATTTTGACCCCATACTTCTTTAGAGTAACTGGCTCTGAGATCTCCGTCAGTGGAATATATGCTGTAAAATTTACAGAAAGCATAAATACTGTAACTTTTGCATGTTCATGTGGTCACAAACAAACCAAACCGAAACCAAGTGGTTTGTATTGTACCAGCTCTGCAATTAATTAAATTAGTTCTACCGAACCAAAGCAAACCAAACCAAGTGGTTTCTCTGCAATTAACTGCATTTGGATGGGTGAAGAATAGTCACTAATCCGGATTAGCACTATTCCGAGCTACTATTCTACGTTTCGGTGTGTTTGAATTTTGAATTAGTGAATAGTCACTACTCTTCATTTGTCTTTTGTGGTTTTCTCACTATTCTACTAATCCTACAAAATATTGGATTAGCCACTATTCTCAAAATTGAGATTAGTCTATTCTTGCTCTATTCTTGATTCATCCAAACGCAGTTCTACCGAACCAACCAGGCCAGACCAAACCGGACCTCAACCTAGTTAAAATATAACCGTTCCGATCCGGTCAGATCTGATTGTGTAGGCAGAGAGAGAGAGAGAGGTAAATAATCATACGAGAGCCAGAGGATTCCCAGAGCATGATCTCGCTGCCTTGATCGTAGCTGGTGGGTTTGAAAGCGGTGACGACGATGAGGTGGTCCCCAGTCCTGGCAACATTGTCGGCGGCCCACTGAAGCGCCTTCCTGCTGCACGGTGAGAAATCCATCGCCACCCCGACTCTCCTTGCTATCGCTTCTTCTGCCATCTCAATTTCTACTCTTTGATCTGTCACTTCTCCTTGGATTTGTAGAGAAAGAGAAGCGATGAAGGAGGGAAGAAAGAAAGGAAAGACTTTTATTCTCTTTTGGCACTACGCACTACATAGATAAAGCGGTGGACTCTGCCGAATTCATATCACTAAAGTAACTCAAATTTTGAGTTTATATCTAAACCGTCAGATATGCTTTGGTGCGTTCCACCTTGGGCTAGATTCTGATCGAACAGCCCATATCATACCTCAAATTATGAGTTAATACAGAGGAACGATCCAGACTCGATTGTCAACTTGTAACTGTATCTTTATCTTTTTGCTTTGGCCCCTTTTCCGGAGGAATCACATGATTCACATCACCTACGCGGAGCTCCGCAGGTGCGGTTGTTTTAATCTGGTCCGTTCATTTTGATCAGACGGACCAAATAAAATTTTGGTACGAATCTCAAAGCAAAATTAATACTGTCTCTTTATCATTCCGAACACTCACCGGCTGAAAGTAAATCTAGACCATCCGATCAGCTCCGCAGGTAAAAATTCCGCAGAGGATACTGGTCCTTTTCCAGATCTGTATTCTCTTTGAAAGGATGAGTCTCACTTAAATCTCAGCCAGTTTGAGATTCGGAAGAAATAAAAGACAGTACTATTGAGCTTTAAAATTCGTGTCAAGTTAAAATGAATAATCTGAATTTAGTAATTGTAAAATATTCTCTTGTGCAGTAAGAGAGTGAATTCCCCTTTTCCTTGGAGGAATAAGGAATTATTCAGTTCTTGAATCTGACCTTGACTAATTAATAAATAAAATTATACTAAAAAAATAATAAATTAATTAATTAATTAATTAAAACAACGGATAAGGTCTGACAACTGTGTTGCTTTCAGGAGCTGGTCCCCACCTGTCATCTCAATAATATTCTGTTAATAACGCTCTACTTGTACGTTCACAAATTAAGCCCGCTACTTTTTAAAAAGAAAATCTAAATAAAATTAATAATGTGTTTAATTTCGCTATAATTTTGTCGTATATACATGCAAATTGAATCTACCTTGGTTTGATAGCACTAGGGCTGCACAAAAAATTCGTAGTTCAATTCAAGTTTGATTCGAAAAAGTTCGGAAAAATTCGATTTGAAATTAATTCAAACCAGTTCGGTTCGAAATAATTCAAACCAATTCGGATTTTCGATAAGGATATACTTGTGTTTTGCCTCAGATCAATGATGTGTTTTCAATAAATACGACTGAAACTGTGGTACTACTCTTTTATATCAAGTTTGGGAAGTAGGCATCTGGTTAAGGATGTCAGGTGTGTTGCTGAGACCGTCCCGGCACTGGGTTTCTTTGGGTAGATTTATTTTATTATTTTCTTTCTTTTGGTCTTTGTATGGTTAATTTTTGTCTACCAGGGTCTGTTTCTATTTAGGAACAAGTAGCTGAAGCTTTGGATGCCTGTGGGCTGTGAGAGAGTTTTTCAAGAAGGCTTTTTCGGTTTAGGATTTGGGTTAGTACACTACTAGAATTCTAACTTTTTCCAAGAGGAGCATATCCTATTTCCAAGGGGAGGAAGGGCCCTTGCAAACAAAATCAGGTTTGCCGACACATTTACCTATTTCCAACGGCAATCGCATGGAAATAGCAGCGCATGGAAATGCCCGCCGTCTGCCCTTGGAAATGGTTCTTATCCGCCCTTGGAAATAGTTTTGCAGACCGAATACTATATTTTATTGAGATCTCATGGAAATAGCTAACCCCCAGCGCATGGAAATAATATGGAAAAAGTGACACATATTATTTCCTTGATACTACCGTTGGAAATGTTGTGGTAGATATGTTTATATTTTTTTTATTATGAGGCTCTTGGAAATGGTGGAGCACATTACCTTTGGAAATGTTTTGATATGTTTGTTTATATTATTTTATAGGGAGGCTCATGGAAATGCTGGAACAAAATGCCCTTGGAAATGTTTAATGATTCAGTTATATTATATTATATTTAGACATATTTTTTTCCATGAGGCTACCATTGGAAAAGTTTAGTTCCTGGAAACAGAACTGTTTCCTGTTTATTTGAGATGCCCATTTGAATGTTCAACAAAGAAAATCACAGCAGCCATCAAGCTGTTCCTTAATTCATGAGATATTTAAAATGAAGCATAAAATTAAAAACATAAAATTTACGTTTTTATTAATAACAAGTCATAGTTCTATTTAATTAAGATACTGACAAATGCTAGCAATACATAATCTCTCCCTTTGAAAGCAAGCATATAAAATTAAGTTGACCCCTGTTACAAAAAAAAAGAAGAGGAAACAAGGTTAATTATAAATTAAGACATTTGACCAAAATAAAGCAAGCCAGATTAGTAAAATGTATAGTAAATTGAAATGAAAAAACTAATGCATATGTATGTTGATTTACCAATTAATTAATACTCTTCATCAAGATCATCGGATTGTAAGCCATCTTCTTCATCATATTGGTCCATGTCATCCTCTTGCTCTATGTCATCCTCATTCTCACCCTCCTCCATGTTCTTTTCATTCCTCATAAAACTCGGTGGTTCATTTATTGTTGATGTTGATGGAAGGTTCATCGTATCGGTCACTAGCTCGAACTCGTCTTCTCGAATGAGCATACCATCCCAATCAATGTCTTCTCTAATTGTTGGTTCAATTGGATTATCCAGTCTTTCCTCTTGATAAAATTCAATCTTTGTATCATCTCTCTCGAAACGAAATCTCGACTTCGGGCTTGTTTTCATTGCCACCACCATTGGCGCCTTTCGACCTTTTACGATGGATAAGGTAGGTAGCATACTTGTGTTGCTTGAGCTGCTAATACAAAAGGCTTGTAATTTCTAAGGCGAGAAGTATGCTTAACCTCAACTATACCATGTTTGCGGTTCACCTTGACACCGTTTATTATATCAAACCAATCACACCTAAAGAGAAGTACCGTATGGGCATCATATTGTAGCTCAATGATTTCTTGGAGAATTCCATAATAATCAATTTGTGTGTTGTTTGCGTCCCACTCTCCTTTAATGCAAACCCCACTACTTTTAGATGACATGGTTGGCCCATACTTTTGTGTGTGAAACCAATACTCGTTGACTTCGCACCCCTCGCAGAAGTAAGTTTCTTTGCTAGGCATGATTCTCACCATTCGTATGTAGTAATCGCCTTCATCACGAGAATTTATTACCTTTTTACGTAACCAAGTTGCGAAACCCTCTTGACGAATTCTTGGGAGATCTAACGGGCTTGTGGCTACTCCGTTGTTGAGCATGCATGTATCAAACTCTCTGCATATTATAATATGTTAACATCTCTGAAAATGATAGTTTTTATATTATAATTTTCAAATACAAAAGTAAAATTTATAAGATTGTACCCCATGTACTTCTCACAGATCTCCGGACAATTGAGGATGACATAATCGTGTGCAGCACTAAAATCTGTTTCAAAGAGAGTCATTCGTCTTTTATCGCCAATGAGACGGTTCGGAGTATCGAAAATTGAAAGTTTTCTCGCCAAACGATTACTTGTTTGCACTCCTTGGCCAATGTTTGGTTTTTCAGCAAAGTAATATTTGGCAAATGTACCAATTTCTTTGGCAATTGTGGCCTCTACAATCAAACTCTCAACACGTGCCTTGTTTGTGACTCTCATCCTTTGTTCTTTGTTACTCCTGTAAATGCAACAAATGGTTAATTGACTTGGGCATTCATAAACTATTATGATTTAAGAATATAAGTTATATATTGAGCTTAGTGATTGTTTATGTAAATTAAGAAGAAAGTTCAAACGGCAACAAACCTTTCACATGGAAGCATTTTACCAACACAAATTCACTGGGTGTTTATGTAAGTTGCTTTATATACATTGCAGTGCAGTCAAATTATTTATTTGCGAAGCTTGGGCAGTAGCTACCAAGTGTACAAAAATTATATTTACTTACAACTCCAACTGTTGGCTTTGTACCCTATTTTGTAAGTACACTATGTACCCTATTTATAGCTCAGAGCTGATCAAGTATTAATCTTTTTTTTCTGTTGTATTTCAAATTTGGAACGTCTCATAGCAAAAGGTAAGGGACATGATGGCTGACCAGGCCACTTCTGACATGGACGAGAGCTCCATGTTTCTCCAGGCTGTTGGTGGATCGAGACACGGTAGGGTCCGAGGATTGGAAAGCATGCTTCCAAACAAGGGGCAGCCAGCAACCAGCCGAGCTAGACAGAACCACACCGGATCTTCTGTTTCCGGTGTGATAGACAATGGAGAGCAGGCAACGTTCTCTCGTGCAGAAGTAGGAATGCTCTTAGCTCAGTGTGAACGTCGTAAAGATGAGGAGAAGGCCGAGAGGGAAAGACAATCGGCAACTTATGACTTGTACTTCGATAAACTATTCTCAATGTATGGTCTCCCAAAACCTACTTTGCAGGTATGTAATTCCAATTTCATGGCTGCATTATGGGTCATGAGTTTGGGTTAAGACTTGATATTTGATATTACACTAGATATTGCTTATTTGCGCCTTTGGAATCATAAGTTTGGGTTAAGACTTAACATTTACAAGTAATATGAATCAGAATTGCAAGCTGAATATGGCTTATTTGCGCATTTGGTGGATGTATACTAACATTAAAGCTTGCGAATTGTTGAACTTAGGCACAAGCTAACAATTCTGGAACTGAGCAAGGGGTCCTTGGGATTTTGCCTACTATTCAGGTACTACTATCAACATATGTTCTCATTTTTCATTTCAGCACTTATCATATGGATTACTTGATACGGCTGTGCTTGTCTCACAAGCTTTGGTAATAAAGGTATACTAACATTAGACACTATGCAATGTTAAACTTAGGCTCAACCAAACAATTCTGGAGCTAAGCAAGGTGTAACTGAGAATTTGACTAATTTTTAGGTAAAAATTATGATTCCTGTGCTTAAATTGTATAAGTTTTTGAATTTTGAGGGTGTACATGCAAAAAAACTCATAAATATAACATGCTATCTCTATATATGTGGTGTAACATAGGGTCTTCCTTTTCCTATGCAACCTAATTATGGAGGGTCTTTCCAAGCACTCCTGAATCAAGCTCCACTTGGAAATGATGCAATTGCAATGGGGGATGAATGGTGGGGCAATCTACCTCCAAACTGAATCATACATTCTGGTGTCAGAAAGTGCACTTTTTGGTGTATTTACAAGTCCTAACACACCAGCAAACTAGGTGAATGGGTCTTGTGTATATTTTGGGTAACTTATTGAGTATATTTTTCTTAACTCATAGCACAGGGAGTAGTGTTCGAATTTTGCCCCCGGGGGCGTGCCCTGCCCCTGCCCGTGCCCGTCCTGCCCGGCCATAACTTTTGTTATGAAAGTCAGATTGATGCATATGACGTCAATTCGGAAAGGGGAGGAGGAGACGGTGGCGACCGTCACCCGGGGTTTACCCCCCGGGGTTTACCCCGGGTATCCGAAAAAATCAGAATCGCCAAAAAACGTCGTTTAGTGCCTCAAAAATTAAGTTTAAGGTTTTTAGTGCCAAAAAACGTCGTTTATTTTTTAATATATTGTTTTAAAATAAGAGATTAATTATTTAAAGTAATTGATTTAAGAAATTTTTAATTTATATTTTATTATAACAAAAATTATCGAGTTACAACCATGTCAAATGAATTTAAATTTATATGAATTTGGATTTATAATTTATTGGTATGAATTTGGATTTATAATTATTTATAATTTGAATTTATAAAAAAACATAAAATAAAAACAGTGCAAGTAAAAAAAAAAAAAAAATGCCCCGCCCGTCCCGCCCGCGCCCGTGCGACGGTACGGCATTAAACGGCAGGCAGAATTTTTTTTTTTTTGCCTGTGATGCCCGGCCCGTTGTGCCCGTGTGCTCGTGACGCCCGTGCCCGTGCCCGCCCGTGCCCGGGCACTGCCCTGCCCGGCCCTTTTGTAATACTCTAACAGGGAGTATATTTGGGGTATATTAGCAATGTGCAAGTAAACATTGCTGTGTTGTAAAGGGTTTACACATTTTTGTAATACAATGTGCTGATTATCTTATGTTAATGATTTATGGTTATTAAATGCCTTGCAATCCCTATTCTCAATGTCTTGTGTGTTTCTATCAATTTGTAAGATGTGTTTTAAGATATAATGTGAATTTGAGATTATAAAGTACTGGGCTGGTACTGAGAGGATTGTCAAATGAAAACATTCTGGTATCCAAAAAAAAAAAAAAAAAAGAGGCCACTATTTCCAATGGTATATCCACGGAAGAAATGCACGCTGCTATCCAAATAATAGCGCTAATATCTGATAGGTGGGGTCCACTTTCGCTGGCCAGGGGTGGGTCCCACGTAAACTCCCCTTGGAAATACTCAAGCGGGACCCTCCTTTGATACCCTTGGAAATACTCAGGTGGGTCCCAGGGGCCTCACCCTTGGAAATGTTAAGGTGGGTCCCACACTTCCTCCCCTTGGAAATACTCTGGTGGGTCCCTCCTGTGAACCCCTTGGAAATACTAGAGTGGGTCCCAGAATGCTCCCCTTGGAAATACTCCAGACAGTGGCCAAGTTTGAAAGTATTTCCATGCGCCCTTTTTCCAAGGGTAGTCTCATGGAAAAAGTTAGAAAAGAGCATTTCCAACGGTGTCCTTGGAAATACTGACTATTTCCAAGGAGGGTATTAGCAACGGTAGTTTTTCCAAGGGTAGCCCTTGGAAAAAACCATTTTAGGGCTTTTTCCAAGGGTAATCCCATGGAAAAAACCATTTTCTGGCTCATGAAAAAAGTCCGAATTCTAGTAGTGGTATTTGTATTGAACTTTAGGGTAATCTTTGAGTTTGTAACAATTCTAAATAATGAACTATTGTGTGTATTGAACTTTAATGTACTTTGATTTGTTTGTAATGAACTATTGTAGTTACTAGTTACTATGCCTGTAATTTGTAATGATTAATGAACTATTGTGTGCTTTGGTATTTGTAATGAAGTTTGGTTTGATTCATTTGTATAATTTTGTACTATAGTTATTTATTTGTAATGAAGTTTGGTTAGATTTTAACTTCTATTTTAAATTTTGGTCAAAATACAGTAATTTCCAGAATGCTGCCTGAAATTCGAATTGTTAACGAACCGAACCAAACTAATTCGAACTGAAACGAATCAAATTCAAACCTGGTTTTTCAGTTTGAACCTGGGTTTCGAATCGAACCAGTTCGATTCAAACTTTATCGAACTCAAATTCGAACCTTGCTAGATTCGGTCTGGTTTGATTTGTTTGCAACCCTAATTCATATGGTGTCGATAGTCATAAATAAATGAGACAATAAATACGTATGGTAAATGGTATAAGGGGCTTGATATTAGTTTCCACATTAGTCCCTGTGAAGTTCAAACCTTACAATAATTCGTTTCGTTTCGAATGATTTGAATTGCCAAGCGCAAGGTTCTAAATAGTGTTTATCGCATCATCGCGGGAAGGCTGCAAAAAAAATATATAGCAAATAGCGTAGCTATAGCGGAAGCTACGACATAGTGTTTTTTTGTTTTACAAAAATTATATTATATATTTGTACTAAATATCAACATTATCTAAAGTCTCATATAGCAATAAATAAGACCAAATTGATTTAAAAAATATAATATTCATATTGAACCAGTACAATGTCCAAATTACGGTTCAAAATATCTCAATTTGGGAAGGTCGCCAATTTAGAATTTTTCCAATTTGAGCGACAATGATTTCTTCTTGACAGCAGCAACCAATCTTTCAATTGATTTTAATTTGAGCATTTATTTAACTTTTTAATTTACCAATGAGCATAGTACGTTAATTGCCCACAAAACTCACAGTTAAAGTCCAATTGAGTCTTTTATTTAAAACTCATATAAAAATTCCCAAAAAAAAGCTCATTTTCATAGCGCTATTTGTGCTACATGCTATTTGTTATAGCGGACCGTTATTACTACTATAGCGGCCGTAGCTCAATTAGCGCATTTTGATGCCATTAGCGTTTAGGGTCCAAAAATGCTATAGCGCACTATTTAAATACTGGTCAAGCGTAGATATTTGAATGTATATAGAATTAGATTCATATAAAAGAGATCCAATAATATGGATTTTTCTTTTTTCTAAAAATCATATTGAATGGTTTTGATGAACTATTTAGATTTCGCAATTGAAAATCTTAATCCGTAATATTAGTATTGTAGCCTCACTCATACTTTTTTTATTTACACTGTAATATTTGTGTTTAAGAAGTATCCTTGTTTAGATTTATTACATAACAAGAGTTTTTGGTGGGCCAGTGGAATAGAGATTGAATTTGTCAATATTTGGGTGGTGTGGCAGATTGCTTTCCAATTTTTCTCAATTCCATTGTACATGTGTACATTTTCATCCGATAGAGGAAGAAAATTGGAGCACTTTTTAATTCAATTCTTTCATAATTCCTCTTATTTGTTTATTTTTAATTTCCTAATGGAGGAAGCAGCAGAAGCACTCTATTTGATGGGAAACCTGATGCGGGCCCAATACAATGCACAACGTGCCGTCATCCGTGCCGGCCGTGCCAGAGTACCAGATCACGAGAACATGCAGCTTCGGTACCTAGGTACCAGCTTGGCTGCAATGGGGACAATCAACGCTGCAATCGGCTGGTTCTTGCTCGTCAAGGATAACCCCCGCATACACCGTTGTCTTGCAAAAGCGATACTGTTACTAATCCAGTTTGCATCTGCTTTTGCCTTGGGAATCCTACTCTTGGCCAGTGGTGTTCATCGGTCCGGTTTAATCAATTCAAAATCGAATTGCGAGAGTTCAGATTAAACGGTTTTGTTTTTCCAGTTTAAATATATTAGTTCAGTTCATTTTGTAAAATCAGTTTAATTGTTCAGTTTGGTTCAATTTTTAAAATCATTTTGACCGAACTGACCGAAGTTTGTAAACTTGTGAGAGCAAACATTTAAAAAAACAATTATAGCGTAATGCATATTGGTCAGTTTGGTTTAATACAGGTTAAGACTAAACCAAATAAATTTTTTAAATCCATCTTAAGAAAAATAAAAAAATTAACAAAAAAAATGTTATTTTTATGTTAATCTTCTAATTTCGAACAAACCGAGCCAAACTGATCAACACCTCTACTCTTGGAGTGCTCTTCTTTGGTTGCCTTTTGCATTAATTAGCCTCTCTGTATTATAATCTGCATATACATCTGCGCTGTGTGTGAGAGAGTGAGTGTGTGTTTGCTTTTCTTTGTATCATATTTATGTTTCTGTAGCCAATTAAATATATATGGAGTTATTTGTAATATGGCTAAATATTAAAGGCATGGTCAGTTGTTACAAGATTGTGTGAGATAGTATTTTTCATATATAAGAACTCACAAATTAATTTAGGGAACTCATACTCTTAAATGTCCATGAAAAAAATCATACAAATGTGTTGAAATAAATGTTTGGTTGCATTGTAGGTGTAGTTGTGGTAATTTTAATTTGAGAAAGATATTGATAGAAAACTAAAATTTTCTTTTCTTAAAAAATAGTTGTCAATAATTAATTTTTAGTTAATAATTATTTATAAATTTTGATGAATTCTAATAATCTAAAATTCAATGTTAAAATATAATATTATTAGGGGAAAAAATAAAATTTATAAAAATAAAAAGTTGCAAGTGATGGTGAGAAAAATAATTTATAATTAAATATTAAAGAAATCTAACAAAATATATTTGTGATGAAATAAAAAAAATTGATAAGATGTAAAGAGAAAATGAGCAAGAAATGAAATGCAAGAAAAAAAAAGTATTAAGTTTAACTTCGATTGTTTTGTCATATGTATGTACAAATTCAATTCTCATCCATTATGCCGTGGTAGTTTCTTCTATCGTCAAAAGATAAACGAACACCAAAAAGGTAAAATAGAGAAATTGTGGCGAAATATAGAAAAATGTGAAATTGCGATGGAATAGTAATCTAATGTGAGTGAAATTGAATGAAATAGAGATAAAAATGTAAAAAAGGAGTAGAACTAGGGTGTTCTTAAGCTCACGAAGGTGTTTTGGTGAGCTTAACTCCAAAATCTATTAAATTGACTTCAAATAATAAATTCAAACTGTTGAAACCGATTTACTTCACGAGTGATAAATTTACATGTAAAGTTTTTATAATTTTGAATTAATTTTGTATAAAGTCAAGTGGTAAAAAATATTCAAAAAATAAATGCACTTAAATTAATTTATAAATCTTATAATTTCGACCGCTTGATTTTATACTAAAATAATGTTAAAACTTAAAAGTTTTGCATGTAAATTCATCACTTGTGAAGTAGATGAATTTCAACAGCTTGGATTTGTCGTTTGAAACTGATATAATATATGTTGGAGTTAAGCTCACCAAGCTGTTTGGTGAGCTTAAGAACATCCTAGTTTTACTCATGAAAAAGTAAAATTGTGATGAAAATATGTAGTCAAATTCTTATTTTTTGTACTTTAATATCTCTTTATTTCATTCCACTGTTCCAATGTAGAGATGGAAGAACTTTTCCACATGTTAGAATTTGCTCAATTCCACTCTTCTACTATTCCAAACATGCAAATATTATTGGAATTGTATGAAATAAAAGTCTCTTCATTTTCACTTCTCCAACAATTTCAAACGTGTCAAATATAATTGAAATTGTATGAAATAAAAGCCTTCATTTTTCCATTTCTCCACTATTTCATATATTTACTGAACGGGACAATAAAAAATTAGATGCTCCAAACAGGTTCTAAATTATTGTCCAAGGGGTTTGAACAATATTCTATTTAATGTCTAGCTTCAACTGTCCGTTTTGTTTTAAAATTCATATGAACAATTTAGATTTACAGAACCGTTTAATTTTATTAAGTTTGAAATCCATTTAATTATATGAATTTCACATAGATCGGATAGTTCAAATCTGATTTTGAAAATTTTTTGTTCAAAACTGCTTGGACAAAATCCAATTACAAAACTAAAAGCTTTCTTCTCTTTTGTTAAAGAAGAGAGTCTAAACCCACTATATTTATATTAATATACAGAATTTATATAAAAAAATTTATAAATAACTAACACAGATAATCATGAATAACTCTCACATGAGAGTGAGAGTATTCCTTAAAGTTTAAAATTAAACAGAAATTATAAAATAATTTCTCGGTTGCAAAATTAACAGCACTAGACTTGAAAGGAGTGGAAAGATTTGCAACCGATAAATTAATTTATAATTTCTGTTTAATTTTAAACATTAAGGAATATCCTCACTCATGTGAGAGCTCCACCTTACACATAATTGCTTGGGAAAAATATTTCGCTTAAATAAATCATTTGATTGGTAATTATGTTTGTCAAACAAGTTTGTTTTTAATATAAAAACAAAATGATAATCAAAATTAAAAGAAAATTGTATACTTATGTTCTTCATTGTATAAGATTTAGTGAATTTGAACATATTTTAAAATCGTAAAGAATCAACAACCATATTATTAGCTTTTATAAGATGTATGTATATCAATTTTTTTTTTTGTAATATTTATATGCCATTTGATATTTCATCAAAGACACTAAAAATAACGAAATTTTAAGTTAATGTACAATAAAGTTATCATCAAATTACATCATCTTTTATGTATATTTGAATCTATAGAAAATTAGATTCATATATAAAGAGAGAGAAGTATGTCCATCTCACTACGATGAACAATGTGCATCATCCTTTTTTTTTTTTTAGAAAAAAGAAGTAAAAAAAATGGGTATGAATATGCAAAAAATTGATTAATTTGGTCAGTCACGATATTATCTTTCAAATCAAATAAATATATTTTAAAAGCGAAAAGAATTAACGACGAACACGCTAATTAATCAAAGACACTAATTAATAGATACTAATTAATCAATCAAAGACACTAATTAATAGTTAAAAACTTAAAATACATATATCTGACTTCAAAAAATTGTAAAAATAAATAATTTTTACGTGTGATGTAAAATACATATATCAGACTTCAAAAAATCTAGTTTTTTTTTTTACATCAAATTATCATTATTTTCAATCTCTCATACTCTCATAATTGATATAATTCGTTTTTTTTTTTATAAATATACTGATTGAATTATATTCGGTTTTAAAAATAAAAAAATATTTTTTTATTATTTTTTTAAAAAATTCGTTTTCTTTTTCTAAACAATTGATAAAGAAAAAAAGACCGAACCACAACTCATATGGATCGGATTGGACGGACCAGACCAACCCATGAGGACTGGACCTTCCCAGTACAGTTCGATCCCCTTAGTTTCACCGAGATCCATATCCTCTTTATTACTATAGATGATGCGCAACATTTTACGGTTTGAGATGAAATCTCAGCCGGTTTGAGATTCGGAGAAAAATAGGAGGCAGTATTATTGAGCTTTGAGATTCGTGCCAAGTTAAAAGAACGGTCCGGATCCACTAATAAAAATCATTTAAAAAAATTCCCTGTCGCAGTACTACACTGGATAATACGAATTCGTTTCCCAGTCCGGGTCTAGACCAGGCGAGTTTTTTCAAAATTCTAACTCAAACAGGTTCCATTCGGTTTCGGATCCGGGTTAGGCTGTCGGGTACTTGATTTGTGTTCGGCTCCTACTTCTAATCGTATCCTCTGCATTAACACACGTTTTTGTTAATTTATGAACCTCACGATCAGAATTCGGGAGAATCCGGCCATGCCTGTAATGTCCGGTTCCTTTAATAGTTGTGCACATCTCAATCGGACGGTCCAGATATTAACTCATAATTTGAGTTAATGCAGAGATTTGAATTTCCTACCTCTGCACTCTACAGAAATAAAAATGAAAAGAGAAAAAGCAAAATAAAAAATGGCGGCAACATCGCAAAACCCTCCTCCTCCTAGAACCCTAAACGTGCAGAGGTTGGCCGACACGCGCCGCCCTGAAATCCAATCCCTCCACTCCCTCGTCTCCAGTCGCCTCTCCAGTAGCTTCCGCCTTCCCCGCTCCCTCCGTCGCCGTACCACCTCCCACCTCCGTCGTTCCAAGCGCCGCCGTTCCTCCGCCTCACGAGACTCACCATCGGACGCTTCTGACGATGACGCCGGCCAAAACAGAGAGAAAAAGAAGGTCAGTTAGGCAACCGAGACAACAAAACCTTGCTATAACTTAATGACATTTACAAAAGGAATCGTTTTATTTTGTTTTGTAGGTATGTAGAAGGGAGAGGAGAAGGAGAGAACTCACTAGTAACCCTGAGTTGGGATTTGTTGTGGCCGGTGATGGCACGAAGAGGCTGCGCACACATGTGTGGCATGCCAAGCGCTTTCAGATGGTCAAGAGATGGGGGTTTTACCTTCCACTTGGGATCCAGGGCAGGTGACAAAATCCATTTCCAATTTTCAACTTTAAAACTTTTGCTAGGCATGTACCATGCGAGTTCTTGCAACTTGATCAAATTCAACTTAAGCCTAATAAAAAATATCCTTTAATTGACCTTCATTTTATGTGCAACAAAACCTACTATTAATATTTTTACTATTTAGTCCAATTTTGACCATGTTTCGCATCAATTGCTTTCAGATGTGCAATCAAACAAAATTAACAAGGGAAGTAAAAGCATAGAGAAGAATGCTTATTAGTCCAAAGACTAGGAAAATCCGTAGTGATACAGATGCATTACTAACTGTTTTGCGCTGTCTAACCAGCACCCGACCGCTATAATAACAGACTTGATTTACATTTTCTTACTTATTATTATTTTATACTGGATGTGTAGAGGGAGAGGTTCAAGAGCTGTATTGAAATTGTTACAAAATGGGACACTTGTGCATGATGCAAGCTATTACCTTCCTATACAACTAGAGGGCCCACAAGCAAGTATCCTTTTTTTTTGCCTTTTATCAGCTCCTTTTATTTTGGTAACATTTTCTGTGTATCCCTACACTCGAGAATATCCCTGTAGACTCTTTCGTTCAAAAGAAAATAGTTGTCTTCAAGGGTTTTGTGGGTCGTACAAATATTTTGAGCAACTTGTCCACATTTTCTCACATTATGTTATTTAATGTTAATTTTGCTTATTTTATAGGATTGTCTAGTGTCAGTCTTGAAAATGGTTCTTATACCCTCACCTCCTGGAATCTCTGAAATGCCATCAGTGCAGTTGTCTAACGAAGTCCTACAAGGTGCTTGTTACCAAGATGCTATGGTAAATAATTGTTATTTGCATAAAGATCTAATCATGATTATCATATTATTGCACTCATACCAGCATGAAATTAATAACAAAAAAAGAAGTTTCTATCCAAACAAAAGTCCTTTTTGCCTATTAAATTGGTATGTGTACATTTTTCTCTCTTCAGCTGTATAACATGGATTCATCTGCATCACGATTGATTGCCCCAGTGAAATACATGTGGCACCATATGACATCTGAAATATTTGAATGCAAGAACTCATCAAATAATGAATCTGGAATTTTGTCGGTATGGAAGTTGTGGATATGGGTTCACGCAGCTGCATTTCATGAGGGCTACAATGCTCTAAGAGCTGCATGTGAGAAGCAACAGGTAACTTTATATGCCGTTATCAAAACTGATTCAATAAGGGTCTTTGTATCTCCAATTTTATAATGTCACTTAACCTCAACTGTGCATACTGAGTCCCCGAGTTATCCAATATTGTACTGGTCATTTTTCTCAATATTGTTTCTGAAGAAGGAAATACACGTTTTATTACTAATTATACAGTGTCACCATAACTGCAGATGCATGCAAATGGTGCTACTGTCAGCTGTGTATCACAGGAAGGACGTATTGCCCGGTTGGATATTATGGGAGCTAAGGCTTCACAACTGATGAACAAAATTTTGTGCCCTGTCACTATGTAATTCCTTTCTTCTTTCCTTTGCACCTTAAAGTTTTGCCTTTTCGTATTTTGTATCTGAGTTTTATGTTACGATACTTGTGCCCATTTGAACCCAAATTAGTAGGTGTCTCATGTGCACATTTTTCCCTCTGTTGTGTGTTAGTCATGTATTAAGACCTTAAGAATCAATTTAAAACCAAGTTTGACTAACAATTGATAATGCATTGTTGCCTTTCATATAAATCAGTTACCCTGCTCTACTGTGCTTAAATGAAAAAAAGCCAAAGTAAGACATAGACACTAAAATGCTAATAAAAGATAGGAAATAGCATGGTCAATTTACTACTAAAGTGCAGCATATGCTAACATAACTAATAAAATAATTATTACATATTTCACAGCTTAGATAAAGCCTGTATAACCTCTGAAGCTCAGAAGCAGTTCAATTTGGATCATATTGAGAAACTTCCACCCGGTGCAATTTTAACCCTAAGAGTTAAAGATCCAAGGCTACTCTCCTCTGATTTAAACTCTGAATTTGATGAAGTTCCTGTGAATTTGGATTCCTTGGATTCTTGTAAGCTGTATGACAACAGTGAGCTTTGGGATTCCCACTGCAGGATAGATCCTCCTGTGCTGGAGAGTATTCTTTGCACTGAAAATAATAACAAAAGGCTGAATACTCTCTTTCTCAAACCAACAAATCAGGAAATGCCAGCTGGTCAACAGAAGGGTGGGTCTAGCCGGTCATGCACTGCCATTCTTCTAAAGCATAGCTTGGGGTATGTTTGTGATATATACCAAATTTATATTTCTCCCTCTTTTCTTTGGAATGTTGTTATATGGAGTGCAGTGATTGCATGTGCAATGGTGATTACCATTTTATACATTTGTGGCCAATAGAACTGTACTTGACACAAATTCTGATGTTAAGCGTACTTGAAATTGAGCCCAAAAATTAATTTTTTATTAAGTGACCCCTTGGGGTATATATAGAGCTTACATCATACCATCTAGTCCCTATGATTACTCTATATTCCTATTTTATGGATAGGTCCCTAAACTAGATACAAAATACCAACAAGCGCCATTTAACCCGAGTTAATGTGATAAAAGAAAAGTGGTGAGTATTGTATTGTTGCATACTCGTGCTTCATATCTGAACCAAAATCAGGTATACGTTACCTTTGTGCTAACTACTTCGCATTTATTAGGTGGTCAATCATACTGCCGCTGAGCTGGGTGAAACCATTCTGGCTTTCTATGGTGGCTAGTGGGGCCCATGTGATTGGCTTGAGAGAGAGACGATGGGTTGCTTGGAAGGTATCTGTAGCAAAAGCATTAAGATATAGTGTCAACAAATTTTGACATAGCTACTGGTTGCAAATTAATGTATAATACCATGCCATTTATCAATTTCTTCTGATTTCATGAGCTATACACTAATGTGGCACCTATGATTGGCACACATGTTTTTAATTTTAACCATAGTGGCCTCAATTTATTTCCTAAGCTGCAGGAATATCATATTTATTGAATAGAAATAAGCAATTATACCATCTTTTTTATTAAATGCAGAATAAGGTACCTTGCTTTCCGTACGATTTTCCTGATAGTGAAGCCTACAAATCCTTGTTGGCTGACCAAGGTGCCTTATTTGATGCGTCAGCACAGCTCAGGCCCCATACAAAACAGCCACTGAAGATCCCCATGCCGCCTCCATGGGATTGTGTGGTTGCCTCTTCTCACCATATATGTAAAAACACAATACACTGTAAAGCGCTGAATCCGGATATATTTGTACCGAGAATAACTGAGTCTTTGAAGGATTGTGTAGAAAAGATGGACACTGGAGAAATGGGATTTGTATGTCTTGTTAGGGTTTTGATTAGTGCCCTCAAAGAGGGTTTGTTTGAAGAAGGTGCAGTAGTTTGTGCTCCCTGTACCGATGATCTTTCCCGATGGAATAATACCAGGTAACAAATATTTCTTCCAAAGTATCTTGCCTTAGTTATCTGGAGCTTAAGCATAGATTACAATGTCAGAACTTACCTTGTGTTAATCCCCAGTGATCCCAAACCATTGCCTAAAGAATTTGATGATGCATTAAATCTTTCACTGTATCAAGTCTGGTGTTCTAATGCAAAGGGACTGGGGAAAACTTGGCTGACCTTTCAGGTTTACCATTGTTATATTGTACATACATGTCATAATCATCACTGTAAAAAAATTAATTAGGCATGGTTGACACACATCTTTTGATTTACATTTAATAAAAAAATTGAGGGGTATGTAGATTGGTGGAAGAGGTAGAAGAGTACCAAGAGAAGTGGCAACTCCAACTCAAGCAATCTGCAGTGGAGTCATACTTCATGCAATTAGAGTCTGATAGGTGGGCCTTGCAAGTGCCAGAAGACCCTGTTGACCTCAAATCATTTAGATGGCCTATTGGTTTTGTTACGACGGGTGCTGTTCATGCATGGTACACTTATTTTCTAAATAATTCTGTTCTCAATATGTTAGGTCAGGTGTTGTACTGGTTCTACATGGCACCATTACTATTTGTGATAACTCTTCTTGCAACTCTTTCTTTTCTCTTCTGAGGGGGTTTATATATATATATATATATATATATATATATATATATATATATATATATTTTGGGCTTGACGGGTAGTTGAATTTCCTGATGACATTAAGGCTGAATGAGCTTGTGTGCATGATAAACTGATTTTAGGGTTAATGGCGGTTAATTTTTTTTTTTTTTTTTTAACTAAAAATCAGGCCTGAATGGTTCTTTTTATTGTAGTTTGGCTAGGATAAAGTCTGCTTCTATGCCTTGTTCATATGCAATTTACCTAGAATTGTACCTCGAAACTTATTGTACATGCCACATTATAGCTAACAGCAGTCTCTTCTTTGAATTTTTTTTACTTTTGTGACAGTAATGATAGGGTTGCAATGGCATTATGTGACATAAGAATTCTGGTTACTTTGAGGAGGCAACAGTATCTTCAGACAGAAACTAAACAACCAGAGATATTTGTTCTTGTTCGAAATATGAAATCTACGGCGTACCGACGTGCAGTTGCTACAATTGTTTTGGAACAACAACAGGAAGATTTACACTTTCTGTGATTTTCATATATCATGGATGCACCTGATATAGAAGTCAAGCAGCAGAGATGTTTCAAACAATTAGTTGAAACATTTTGCCATAAAGGCCACAAGTACTGGGAATTTTAGAAGAGGAACTTTAGGCGGGGGAGGCCAGGAGAAAAGAAACAGAAACTCAAATCAATGTAGCTATTGGAACTTGCCCTTTTGCAACTTTTCTGATTTAATCTGATTTGAAGTGAATGGATGGGAAGTTCAGTAGTTAAATTGGCTAATTTAATGATATTAGTTCAACTTTGTTTGATAAGTATGAGATGCAAATCAATTTTTATTTGATAGAAAAAGATAAACTTGAGATGCAATGTGATGTATATTTTGGTGAATTCACTCTCCTATGTGCTTACTGACATGGACCTCAGAGGTTTAAATGGAAACAATCTGAGTTGATTCCCAGCCTTCTCCTTCTTTTGAAAAGAGAGATGAGCACAAACCCATGATTTTTCATTAAGCAAAAGGAGAGTACAAATGATACTCAAAACGACCATTCTTGCTATATTTCAAAAGAAAGCTTTTGCTACTGTCTTTGATTTGTTCTAACTAATGCCTAATGCAAAAGATCAGTAAACTGATCGTGTAATCCTTTAAACCCATTTGCCATCAAAACAGTAATGGATCGATGCAGTCATCTCAGAAGGAGAAAGGAGGCGGCTACGCAAGCTAATGCGACAGATCGATCTTTCAAAGAGAATACGTATGCCCCTTTTTTGTTTTTTTAGAAATCCTTTTTAAGAATTTTCATGAAACAAAGCTACTAATAAGAACTAGAAAATTCTACAAGCAATGAGCACGGCAAGCTAAGTTAAATACATAAATTACCTGATTACTTGTTTACGGTTTCATTTTATAGGAAACAACTCAAGTCACTGAACTGAAAAAAAAAAAAAAAACGAGAAGCATTTCATACAATCCATTTTTTATTCCTCATTTCCATACAAGCACACTCGACACTCAAATAACATGAATCCCAGATAAAACACCCTCGTACCTTATGCCGCTATCATGCGGGAAATAAACTTTCTTCAACTCCTGAAATATGTGCCATGTCAGAAGGCTGTCAGACCCAGCTTGGTGGGCCATCCCCACAACCCGTTTGACATTCAATGCTGTTGCGACTTCTTCAAGGCCTCCATAGAGATTATTTGTGAACTTGGTCATGAATTTGATATCAAATACATTTTCACCTAGGTAATTCCTGATGTGAGATTGAAACTCCACCAAAGTATCTGGCAAAGGGTCCCAAAAATTGGCTAATTTGATGAGATATGCTACATCGTATGCACCGTGAAACATAATCCACGACATCATTGGGTTCTCCAAAAGACCAGAGGAGTGAAGGTGTTCTGAGAAGAAATAGGTGTTAATGAGATTGGCCCCCATCACCGTGGGGTCCGTCTCAGCCGGGAAGTGTAGCGGTGCAAAGTTAAATTCCCAAACAATGACAGACGAAGCATCAATTACTGAGACTAGAGTGAGACCTAGCTGCCTGATATATCCTTCATCTATGCTCTCCTTGATTGTGATGTATCTCTGGTTAGGAGATCTGAGTAGTGGGTGTATCTTCACTGGATTTCCCCCGTTGAGAAATTCTGTGTCAAACGCACCCCAGTAATAATTCTCATTCGTTACTAAATGTCTAATAATGTGGAACTCCTCCACAAGGTTAGACATCCACACAGATCGCACCTCAACTGCCGATCCCATGGATTGATTCATTATTCTTGGATATGATATGATTTCCTTCATTCTTTCTTCGTATATATTAATTAGGGAATTTGGATGAAGTTAATTAATTAAGGGGAAAGTGAAGTGGTTGATCGAGGAAATTAATAAGGATTCTTTGACCTATCACTTTGAATAGGAATAGACGACTTCTGATAAAGAGTGCGGAAGTTGCATTAATTTGATATTTTTAAAAAGAGAGACTGGAGACTTGGCAAGAATGCTCCAAAAAAAGATCCTCGTCATCCCACATGGGATCCTAAATAATTTAAAACAAAGATCACTTCTCTTTCTACAGTCTACATTCATATTTGATACTTGATAGTTACATTAAACCGATCGTTCCATCATCAAAGAATATAAAATACCTCATTGAATTGTTCGATCGGAGAAGGAGCCGGTTTTTATTAAATCTGGTGCACTAATCCATGGTCTACTAAATAAATCAAACTGGAGGAGCTGGTTTTGATTTATTTAACTGTTCGATCTGGTCCGTTTTAATTACACCCATTGAACTAAAGTAGGTCGGATGTGCATCAAACCTACTTTTAGGTTCAATTAGCATTAAGATATGTGCTCACGGAAATTAAAATAGACTTATACGGATTTTAATTAGTATGCACAGATCTTGATGTAGATCAAATGGTCATTACATCCATCCCCCGAAAGTTGGTCTGATGGACATCGGACCATTGTGAATTCTATAGGTGGACGTGGACGGTGGACCCATACACCACGCGAGTCTAAATCCTTTGAGATAACTCACAGTTTGAGTTTTAATTGGGACAATCCGATGAGAATCTAAATCAATGATTCCGGTTCATATTAGAGTAAAAGCATCTACAATGGTGATTGTTTTTGGATTGCTAATCTGATGTGTTAATTGCTAATAAAATTATTGGGATGTAGTACAGTTTTTAAATTAGCAAATTTTCTTTAAAAAAAAATACTTGTTTAATGACACGTGACTAATTAATTGGTTGAAATTAATTATAGCGCTCTCCCTCTCTTCACAAAATTAATTGTTGGGATGGAGTGATTTTGAAATTATGAATCTAGTGATGTGACTAAATTACAATTTCTAATCGTTTTGTGGAATAGAAATGCTCTAAACAGTATCCTTCTAGTATTCGTTGATTGGTTGGTCTATATTAAAATACAAAATTTGAGGTACCTTATTAAATGGGTTTAGGTTTTTTTTTTTTTTTTTTTGAAATCTTAGCAGTAGCGGCTAGGGTTTATGTTTTTTTTATTATTTTTAATGCTGACTCTCGTCGGTGTTCCGTCTCTTCCACTTCTCACTCTCACTCTCACTCTTCACTCTCTCACTTGGATCCATCTCTCACTCTCACCAACCAAGTTCATCGGAGATCGGACGGCGAAGGATGATTTGCGCTCATCTCCGCCACCAACCCTCCTTCCACGTGTGCCACGTGTCCTCAAGGTGATTTATCTTCCCCTCATTTTCCAGCGTTGCTCTAAGACGTAGCACCTTTACTTTGTCTTAATTTCTTCTTCTTCATAGGCCTTGCCTTCGTACACTATGGATAGTTAGATTGTTAGGGTTTGGCACTTTTTCTTTCTTCAATTTTCTGTTAAATTAGTTGTCTCTGTGTATGGATCTTTGGTTAGCTTTCTTTTTGCTCTTAATATGCCTACGGTGGCTTATAAGGTGACTAATTGCAAAATTGAGGTTAATTTGGCTTATTGATTTTTGTACAAAACTAAATTGAAAGGGATAATTTTTTAAATGTTGGGAGAAGAAAGAAAATAGAGGTGATTTCGATGTTTTTGTTAGAACTTTACCAATAAATGTTGATTGAGGCCGCTATGGCATCTCTCAATGTGAAGTGTGCAATTGAGCTATTTCTTCACGAATTTGAAAGAAATATTGAAGAAAAAGTTTAATCAAGGTCTTAGGAATTTCATATGCAGTGTTGATTATAATTTTGCATTCTGATCTAGTGATCTGTGGGTGATTTGGTGGCAATATTAGTTTGGTACATGCCTATTTCTCAAGAATTGTATATCGTTGTTCATTTTTCTTGTTCTGCATTTGAGATAACTTATAGCTGGTTTGTTCTTTTCTTGTATTTCAACACAGAGATCGTGTTTGACGAACTGCCTTATTGAAGGGTGAAAGATGGATGGTAGAGATCTTGCCATCGACAGAATAAGTGATATGCCTGACCCACTTCTAACACAAATACTCTCCTTGCTGACAACCGAAGAGGCAGTGCACACGTGCATATTGTCCAAAAGATGGACAGATCTTTGGACTTCTACGGATACTCTCGACTTTGACTTTGACTTTGGCAGCCGTAATTTTCAGTATTGCCGTGATAATAGTTTTCTGCGGTTAATTCTTGGTGTACTAAACCGTAGAGGTTTCTCACCCTTGGATAAATTCAAACTGACATGGAAGTCTTATCTAACTAGAAGAGATTATGGTGATGTTAAAGAATGCATTAGTCATGTAGTTTCTTGCATGCCTTGGTTAATCTATATTTACATCGGTACGAAACCGATCTTCAAGCTGCCTGATTCACTTCTCAATCTTCAAGCTGTGACTTGAAGAATTGGCCCTGACACGTTGTCGGTTGATGTTTAAAGAGATTAACTCCGATTTGCTGAAGAAATTGACTATAAAGAGAGGTAACCTCTGTACAACATCATTAACATTGAAGAACGCATCATCTCTAGTCACAGCAGACCTAGATATTCAAATTTCATATAATTTGGATGGTGTACTGAATCTTCTTGGCGGCCTTCCAAATGTTACAAGTCTGAGGCTCAATCCATCTCGCAATGTCCTGGTATGCTTAATTTTGCATGACAGCAGAGGTGTGAAATAGTGGTATTGCATCTTGTTTGGCATTCTTTTCTTATTTGTAGAGATTACTCAACAAAGATATTCCAAACTGTCTGATATTGAATAACTTGAAGAGCTTGGAACTCGGAGAATTGGAGACGAGATATGATTGGAATTTAGTGGTTTGCTTTCTCCAGCATTCACCCAATTTAAAGAAGCTTGTCTTGAACTGTCATGTAATCTCTCTCTCTCTCTCTCTCTCTGTGTTGGGGATAGGAAGGGTAGTAGTCAAGATGCTGGTATTTCAGTAATGTTCATAATATTGTGTAGTTGATGAGGTACCATCTTTCTGGTACGTGTCTCGTGTTTGTTTCTTTTCTTTTTCTTATTTTGTCCTCGGAGCTTATTATATTGGGCACCAACCTTTTGAAAATGAGAGGGATGCCTTTAGTACATCATCACTTAAGACTCAAAAGTCAGACAATATTATGCACAATACAGTTAATATTTCACCATACATGTGAGTATGGTATTGCAGAGGCTGATTTGTTCAAAATTTGATAACTGATATATATATATATATAGGACGTGGCTACGGTGCTACGCGTAGTATATTAACCATACTCTCTCTCTCTATATATATATATTGCAATTGAGCAATTAATAGACTTAGATGTATACATCTTTTAATATCGAGAATTTAAATATTGAGGATGCAATTTCCTATATATATATATATAGTATGGCTAAATTGCTACCGGTAGCACTTCGACCGAAGTGCTACCGGAGTCATATTTTAGTTTTTTATGTCCAAACAACAAATCCAAACCGTTAGATGTTCAATCTATATTATTAAAATGTGCTTGGAGACCAAATTTTACATTTTTTGGAATTTTTTTACTATTTAATAAGCTGGTTTGAAAACTGTTGTTTTTTCAATGCTGCAGAAGTTTAATAAAAACAGCAGTTTTCAAACCAGCTTAATAAATAGTAAAAAAAAAATAAAAAAAATGTAAAATTTGGTCTCCAAGCACATTTTAATATAGATTGAACATCTAACGGTTTGGATTTGTTGTTTGAACATCAAATACTAAAATTTCACCCCGTAAGCACTTCGGTCGAAGTGCTTCCGGTAGCAATTTAACCATACTCTCTCTCTCTCTATATATATATATTGCAATTGAGCAATTAATAGACTTAGATGTATACATCTTTTAATATCGAGAATTTAAATATTGAGGATGCAATCCAATGATTGATTGCTTGTTTGCACAAAATGCACAAGTGTTGTGACAACTATCCTACTGTCAACTAATTGTTATTATAAACTATCACTAGACTTTTATTAGGATATATTGTTGTCAACTACCTTACTAACTTTTATTGGCCACCACCAGAGAGCGAAGTCGTTGTGCAAGAAGCATTACCAGGAAAAAAATTCATTTCCACGTGAATTCCTTGAGATAGTGGAGATAAGGGTGAACAAGGAGACTGAAGAAATGGTGGTCAAGACTTTGCGTACGTTTGTAAAGACCATAGGAAAAATTGTAACCCTATAAGTTTGCCGATAATCCTTCAAATCGTATGACAAGTTTGGAAACTGTTTTTGTTTGATAAATCGGTGATTGGATGCTCTGTCTTTAACTAATATTCTGTTCTTTTACTTTTAAGTTAGATTGTTGAAAAGAAAACTTGTGCTTTTTTGGCTCTGTGCAAGGAACACTACAGTAGTGCTTGTTGTTAGCTGTGTTTTTTGGGTGTAATCCTACTATATAGCAATGAAAAACTCTACTTGTTGTTTGGAGTTGGGGTTTTCCTGCTGTCTTTTACTTTCTTGCATCTCTTTCCATTTTTTATATAATTACACAAGGTCAATCATACAATACTTTTTTACAATAAAAAAGTATGACTATTATAGAAAGCATTACATCAATCGTAAACTGCAACCAATATAAAAGTATTAATTATGTAGAGGTTCTTTCACAACACAATAGAATAGAAAGCAAACAACAACAAAAAAAACAAGTGTTTCATTAACAACTATGTAGAGACTACAAGTTGCATCATATAATCATCTTGCCATTTTTCATTTTTCATTGGAGATACATTGCCATTTCTGTCGAGCCTTGCCGGATGTGAAAAGCAGGTGCTTCTCGACCATGTTTCTCTTGTAATTGAGAGCTAGCTTAAATTCTGTGTCAAAGGTGATAATGTAATAGTTGGATGTGATTGCCTTTCTGATCATTCCGAACTCCTCCTCAAGGTTCGACTTCCAGACTGAGCGCACCTCAACTGGCAATCCCATGGATTCTTCCATATATAATTCCTTCTTTCTTAACACAGATATATATAAAAATTAGGGATTTAATTTGGATGAAATGGGGAAAGTAAAGGATTTTTTGACCCGGTGTTTTGAGAAGAGATAAGTGTTGTCTAGACGACTTGTGGAAAGAGCCGACGTTGCATTTTAAAATTTAAAAAGAGACTGAGACTTTCCAAGAATACTCCAAAAAAGCCTAATAATTTAAAAAAAAAAAGAACTTTTCTTGCTGCATTGATAGTTACATTAATATTAGTTTTGAGTCTTTTGACTTCATATAATGCACAAACTAAAGACTTAGTTAAAACAACGTTGTATGTGATTCATGCATTGTTTAAAGTTAAAACTGTTCTGTTAAAATCATTAGGGGGAAGGGGAGATAGCAACAATTAGTTAGGAGAATTCAAAAGTTGAGAGTTTGAATATTCTCTTACGACTTTGTAGCTTTTGTGAATATTCAGAAAAGTAAAATAAAATCATTACCCCTTTTTTTTAAAAAAAAAGGAACAACATTTGACAACATACATGAGAACCGAACCGGATATCGATTCAGTAAACTATATGAGACTGATAGTTCAATTGCTGGTTTATTTTAATACTAACACATATATGAGATATGAAAATTGTTATAAATCATATCACTTATGTTGCATTTGCCATAATTCAGACGTATATATACACTATTGTAACATAAAATCAAAATAATAAATATACATCAAATTTAACATTTAAGAAGAATGATAATATCTATTTTATTAGAAAGGATCAAACTTTTTTATAGGGAAGAATATAATCATTCAATTTTATTTATTTTAGTTTGATTATCCAGAGACAATTTTGATAAAAAAAATTATGAAAATTAAAATCAATAATAAAATAGTAAGATTTTTTTTAAAATAAGTAAATATGCACCATAGATATAATTTTTGTACCATAAATAGTTGATTCTTTTAAAATATCTATAATATTTGAGGTTCCATGTGCAAATTTTACAAGGCATAAATATTGATTTATATGTGTATTTTTTGACTTCTCCTATGAGCTTTACAGAAACCTACTAATCTAGCTATTAGCTTTTACTCTCTCTCATTTAATACAATATTAAAAGAGTGAAAAACTGAACCAATTCAAATTTCAAAAGCTGCTTGGTGGTTTTTATTAAATCCGGCGCATTAATCCACGGTCTACTAAACGAATCAAACTGGAGAAGGAGTCGGTTCTGATTAACATTAAGATCTGTGCTTACGGAAATTGAAATAGATCTGCACGAATTTTAGTTAGTTCACACGCTGCATCAATGGTAATTACATCCATCAAACCAAAGTAGGTCCGATGGGCATCGGACATACTCTGAATTCTATTGGTGGACGTGGACCCATACAGCATGCGAGTCTAAATCCTCTGATATAACTCACAGTATGAGTTTTAATCGGGACAATCCGATGAGAATCCGAATCAATGATTCCGGTTCATATTAGAGTAGGAGTATCTACAACAGTGATTGTTTTTGGATTGCTAATCTGATGTGTTAATTGCTAATAGAATTGTTGAGATGTAGTACAGTTTTTAAATTAGTAAATTTGCTTTAAAAAAAAACGTTTGTTTAATAACACATAGCTAATTATGAATTGTTGAGATGAAGTGATTTAGAAGTTATGAATATGAGAATATCTAATTACTAAACTCAGTGACGTGACTAAATTACAATTTCTAAATGTTTTATGGGATGAAGATACTCTAAACAGTATGCTTCTAGTATTCGTGCTGATTTTGATTGGACGGTTTGTATTAAAATACAAAATTTGAGGTATCTTATTAAATGGGTTCAGGTTTTTTTTTTATTTTTTTTATTTTTTTTAAATCTTAGCAGTAGCTGCTAGGGTTTAAGTGTTTTTATTATTTTTAATGCTGCCTCTTTTCGGTGTTCTCACTCTTCACTCTCTTACTTGGATCCATCTCTCACTCTCACCAACCAAGTTCATCGGAGATCGAACGGCGAAGGACGATTTGCGCTCATCTCTGCCACCAACCCTCCTTCCACTTGTGCCACGTGTCCTCAAGGTGATTTACCTTCCCCTCATTTTCCAACGTTCCTCTAAGACGTAGCACCTTTACTTGTTCTTAATTTCTTCTTCTTCAAATGTCTTACCTTCGTACACTATCGATTGTTAGATTGTTAGGGTTTGGCACTTTTTCTTTCTTCAATTTTCTGTTAAATTAGTTGTCTATGTGTATGGATCTTTGGTTAGCTTTCTTTTTTTTATTAATAACAACTTCATGACATGCATGCATTTTAGTTAGCTTTCTTTTTGCTCTTAATATGCCTACGGTGGCTTATAAGGTGACCAATTGCAAAATTGAGGTTAATTTGGCTTATTGATTTTTGTACAAAACTAAATTGAAAGGGATAATTTTTTAAATGTTGGGAGAAGAAGGAAAATAGAGGTGATTTCGATGTTTTTGTTAGAACTTTACCAATAAATGCTGATTGAGGCCGCTATGGCATCTCTAGATGTGAAGTGTGCAATTGAGCTATTTCTTCACGAATTTGAAAGACAAATATAAGAAAAAGTTTAATCAAGGTCTTAGAAATCCATATGTAGTGCTGATTATAATTTTGCATTCTGATAACTTATAGCTGGTTTGTTCTTTTCTTGCATTTCAACACAGAGATTGTGTTTGACGAACTGCCTTATTGAAGGGTGAAAGATGGATGGTAGAGATCTTGCCATCGACAGAATAAGTGATATGCCTGACCCAATTCTAACACAAATACTCTCCTTGCTGACAACCGAAGAGGCAGTGCACACGTGCATATTGTCCAAAAGATGGATAGATCTTTGGACTTCTACGGATACTCTCGACTTTGACTTTGGCAGCCTTAAATTTGACTTTGGCAGCCGTACTTATGAGTGTGGCCGTGATAATAGATTTCTGCGGTTTATTCATGGTGTACTAAATCGTAGAGGTTTCTCACCTCTGGAAAAATTCAAACTGACGTGGAAGTCTTATTTATCTAGAAGCGATTATGGTGATGTTGAAGAATGCATTAGTCACGCAGTTTCT
Organism: Carex cristatella; assembly: GCA_024447775.1. Lineage (NCBI taxonomy): Eukaryota > Viridiplantae > Streptophyta > Magnoliopsida > Poales > Cyperaceae > Carex > Carex cristatella. The sequence goes on from JAJHPF010000023.1 coordinate 878,781, forward strand.
TGCATGCCTCGGTTAATCTATATTTACATCGGTACGAAGCCGGTCTTCAAGTTGCCTGATTCACTTTTCAATTGCGGGTCAGTAAAGGAGATGTCATTGTTAGCTGCATGTAGTTTATTTTTAAGCACACCTAAATCTATAAACCTCCCTTCTCTTCAAAAACTGGAGATTGCTGATACCACCATCGATGATGATTTGATAAAAATGTTTTTATTGGGTTGCCCTGTCCTTGAAGAATTGTCCTTGAAGGATTGTTGGTTGAAGTTTAAAGAGATTAACTCCGATGTGCTGAAGAAATTGACTATAAAGGGAGGTTGCCTCAGTACAACATTATTAACAACAACATTTACATTGAAGAACACATCATCTCTAGTCACATTAGACCTAGATATTACAATTTCATTTTCTAAGGGTGGTGTACTGTATCTTCTTGGCGGCCTTCCAAATGTTACAAGTCTGAGGCTCAATCCAACTCGCAATGTCCTGGTATGCTTAATTTTGAGTGCATGACAGTAGAGGTGTGAAATAGTGGTATTGCATCTTGTTTGACATTCTTTTCTTATTTGTAGAGATTACTCAACAAAGATATTCCAAACTGTCCGATATTGAATAACTTGAAGAGCTTGGAACTAGGAGCATTGGAGACGAGATATGATTGGGATTTAGTGGTTTGCTTTCTCCAGCATTCACCCAATTTAAAGAAGCTTGTCTTGAACTGTCATGTAATCGCTCTCCCTCTCTCTCTCTCTCTCTCTCTCTCTCTCTCTGTGCTGGGGAAAGGAGGTGTAGTAGTCAAGATGCTGGTATTTCAGTACTGTTCATAATAGTGTGTAGTTGATGAGGTAGCATCTTTCTGGTACGAGTCTTGTGTTTGTTTCTTTTCTTTTTCTTATTTTGTCCTCGGAGCTTACTTATTACATTGGGCACCAACCTTTTGAAAATGAGAGGGATGCCTTTAGTATATTATCACTTAAGACTCAAGAGTCAGACAATATTATGCACATACAGTTAATATTTCATCATACATGTGAGTATGGTATTGCAGAGGCTGATTTGTTCAAAATCTGATAACTGACAATGAGATACTAATATATATATATATATATAGGGATGAGCTATGGTGAGTTGCGAAGTAAGAGGTCATTTTTACTTCATGCCTATATTTTCATTTTGAAAATCCAAACAATCGATCCGAACCGCTCAACATGTTCTCCATATTGAAATGTGCTTGGCGACCAAATTTTACATTTTTTGAAATTTTTTTACTATTTATTAATACACTCTGAAAATCGCTGATCCAATGGTCTAGAAAATTTTACTGTTTTTACTGTTCATCCGGATCTGCCATTTTCAAAGTGGCTTAATAAATAGTAAAAAAATTCAAAAAAATGTAAAATTTGGTCTCCAAGCACATTTCAATATGGAGAAAATGTTGAGTGGTTCGGATCGGTTGTTTGGATTTTCAAATTGGAATACGAGCGTGAAGTAAAATGTTGTTTTACTTCACAACTCACCATAGCCCATCCCTATATATATATTGCAATTGAGCAATTAATGGACTTAGATGTATACATCTTTTAATATTGAGAATTTAAATATTGAGGATGCAATCCAATGATTGATTGCTTGTTTGCACAAAATGCACAAGTGTTGTGACAACTATCCTACTGTCAACTAATTGTTATTATAAACTATCACTAGACTTTTATTAGGATATATTGTTGTCAACTACCTTGCTAACTTTTATTGGCCACCACTAGAGAGCAAAGTCGTTGTGCAAGAAGCATTACCAGGAAAAAAATTCATTTCCACGTGAATTCCTTGAGATAGTGGAGATAAGGGTTAATAAGGAGACTGAAGAAATGGTGGTCAAGACTTTGCGTACGTTTATAAAGACCATAGGAAAAATTGTAACCCTATAAGTTTCTGATCATCCTTCAAATCGTATGACAAGTTTGGAAACTGTTTTAGTTTGATCATTCGGTGATTGGATGCTCTGTCTTTAACTAATATTCTGTTCTTTTACTTTTAAGTTAGATTGTTGAAAAGAAAACCTGTGCTCTTTTGGCTGTGCAAGGAACACGACAGTAGTGCTTGTTGTTAGCAGTGTTATTTGGTGTAATCCTGCTTTGTAGCTATGAAAAACTCTACTTGTTGTTTGGAGTTGTGGTTTTCCTGCTGTTTTTTTACTTTCTTGCATCTCTTTCCATTTTTTTTATATAATTACACAAGCTCAATCATACAATACCTTTTTACAACAAAAAATTATGACTTTAATAAAAAGCATTATATCAATAGTAAACTACAACCAACATCAAAGTATTAATTATGTAGAGAATAGAATGCAAACAACAACAACAAAAAAAGTGTTTCATTAACAACTATGTAGAGACTACAACTTGCATCATATAATCATCTTGCAGAGTTTAGGTTATGTCTTCAATTGCTTCATCTCATTATTCATTGGAGATACATTGCCATTTTTGTCGAGTCTTGCCAGTTGTTGGGTGGCTTGACCTTGCTAATAACATTTGTATACCTATGATTGATGTGGATTCTGATAAAGAAACCAGAGGTACATTTTTTGGTGGTATTTGATTGGATGCTACCACAACTGATACTCATTGTAGACTCGATCAATTTTTTTATTTATTTATTTTACTATTACAAATTTTCTTTGAAATTGATATTTGATGTGCAGAAGTTTGCACTATTTGTTGACATTAATTTCCATTTGACTCTCATCTTTGTTAATGTGATCAATTGATTCAGTGTGTTTGCATAATTGTTTTTTTTGGGGTGACTTGCTATACATAAAACATAACCAGTATATATAAAATATGCTAATTTTTTATTTGAAAAAAAGAAATCATATGTATTCACTTCTTACTGCTTTCATGAGAGGATCTTGGGTGTACCAGCAGCTCCAACGGATCCAATAACACAAACATCAGGGTTCAATTAGAAAAAGGCTAAAAATTGCCTCCAAAGTCTCACAGAGGGATAACAATAAAAATTATGCAATGATTCCTTATAAAATCATGTTTAAAATGTTATTTTGTTTAAAAGTCTAAACAAATCACGGATATAAAACCATGATTAAAGAAAATTATTGTAACAGTTGAATTTTCTTTACTGATTTCAATATAAAGAAGCAAGTCTTTTTTTTTTTTTTTTATCAAAATTACTTGATTTTATGATTTCTTGAGTACCTTCTAATCTAAATATGTTAAATAAATCATTGTTGATGTGTTGAAATCATGTTGCATTCGAAAATCACAGAGGACTGATTTACAGTTTTAATATGATGAAAATACTATAAAAATCATGAAATAAAGAACAGTTTTAATATGACAAAGAATTTGAATCTGAAATTCATGTAGTTGACTAAGAACAGGTACCGTGACAGTATTCAATTACTTAATAAAAAGGCAGTATCTAGCACTGCAGTCATTTCAGATTAAAAAAAAGTGCTAATTAAACATTTCAATCGCTAAAACAGTTCAACTAAAATTTAAAACAGTAGCACTAAAACAAAACAGTTTGATCAGGTACCAGCAGCTCCGATCTCTCAAACTCACAAATGAAAACCCCAAACGAGTAGCTAGCAAGATTTAGTCAAATCGATCGCAAACTGTACCAAATGAGATGGTTTCCATCGGTTCGACCAATAAACAATTTGTATGTTATTTAATTATTTATTGTATAAACAATCTTTTTAAAAGATCTCCGGTGTTAAACTAGTTGACCCATCGAGTTCGACCAATAAACAAATGACACATAGGTCTATATTTTGCACATATCCACCCAAAGTTGGAGCAAATGTGTTGTATACTGCTCCTGTAGATGCTGCTGAAACCACAATCTTATATACGACCCCAGTCCAGAACCATTATAGGCTTCTCACTTCTCAAAAAGCCCAAATCAGAATTCATATATCATTAGGCCGTTTTTCTTGAAACCAAACGGGCCCAAATCAAAATTCCTTCATATGACAGAATTCCTTATATATGTATTCTGTCATATGAAGGAATTCTGATTTGGGCCCGTTTGGTTATTACAACAGAATAGCACTTCTATTTTAATTACTTCTAACAGGGATCTAAAATTAGATAGATGTACTTTTTATATATATGTAAGCATGTTATGTAATTGATTGCAAGGTGTAAGAAAAGAAAATTCCAGCATATTGAGAAATTAGTTTTATGTTCAGCAGCAGATTTTTGTTTACCAGAATTTTCTGTCAAAACTCTGTTTTCATACCAGCAAGTTTACCAGCAAAAGGCTGCTGCAATCAACCAAGTTTCCAACAGAAGGAAGAGAAGGGGAGATTAAGACCGACCAGGTGACTTCTCTTTGCAATCTCGGCTATCTCTTGACAAGGTAAGTTGTCCCCTCTCCTTTGGTGGTCAACAAGATATTCTTTAACCATTGATTTTGTAAGACGATTTTTGTATTGGAAAGGAACTGAACACGTGTAATTTAGACAAGGTTGTGTTGTACCATTTTGTACTGGTATGCTTTTCTATTATAAAAGTTGAATTGAAAAGTTGATTTCTTGATGTAACTCTGCTGAAATCTGAGGTAAAATAAAAAAAAAATGAGTTTTCGATGATTTAAGCTTACCACCAGTATGCTATGGTGATGGTATTACTAATTCAGTTCAAGCCATTTCAACTAATTCAAACATGCAAAGTTTTATATAGCATAAAACTACAATTAGCATCATACGGATAAGTTTTGGCCTAAAATTAGACATTGATTATCATCTATAATTTTGCTTTGTAGATGGTAATCTGGCAAGCACATATGCTGTTATTGGTTTTAATTTCTAATGTAAGAATTACTTCTCTAAAATTTAACCTGGCTTTGCTAGTTTTGTTTGACATTAATTTCTAATGTGTTCACTGGCCTACATATCGGTAAGGTGAAAGTGTGCTCACTTGTATGCAAGTTAATGCAAGTTACTGGTAAAGTTTGTTCATTGGTATGCAAAATTAGGTCTATGATACACCAAATTAAGTACTAGCTAGGTGAGACAAAATTCGGTCAAGGAATTATTTGTTGTTGCTTCATATGACAGCATGTGCTGATTGTGTCGCCTTTGCAAACTAAAATATTACCAATTCAGATCTTTATTTTGCTTTTTGGTGAATTATGGATCGAGCTGTTGAAGAAACTTGTGCAAATAGAAACAAGAGGAGTAGACATAACTGTATCAGAATCTTCATTCGAGTTGTAGCTGTTGCTAGTGTTAGTTTTGTTTCGCTTTGAACCTGTCCGTTCAGTTGATGTATCATCTTCGGTCCATTCATACTGGCTGAGCCATTTCTCTTCTTCTTTTAAAACATCCCAGCATTTCTATATAGCGCTTTATTTTTCTTATCATCATCACTCAAGCCACTTTCTCTCCGATTGTGGATCTTCTTAATATAACCAACAAACTTTGATACGGCGTGGCTTAATTTGTGCCAGCGACTTACCACTGCCAATATATATACTCCGTTCGGGATTCTGATTTTGATCAAGTTCATACAAATCTAATATGCGATTCCAAATTTTTTTTTTCACATTGATCCTTACCAGTTACCGGATGTTTGCTAACATATAGCCACGTGCTACATAATAACAGATCATCGGTTGGTGACCAATGGAGTTTTTCCTTGCTTAATTGTCGTCACCTTAGTGCCTCATTTGTAAAATTAGTTGTTTGGGCACTACTGTGTGGCACCACGCATATTAGCTGTGGCTTGATCTTGAGTTAATGGGATGTGTTGATTATTCAGGTTTTGATACATGGAATTGAAAGGAAATCTCATGTTTGGCATTACTGGGATCCATTGAGTTGTAGTTGATCAGTGAATAAATTGGCAAGAATGAGTTGTTTTTAAAAAAAAAAAATGCTAAAACCCTGAAATGAAGGTATAGATAAAATTCATGTTTGTAGGTGAGTATTTATTCTAAATTCAAGACTAAAATTAGGAACTTTGTTAAATTTAATATTAAAATTACGATAAACGCTAAATATAGATTTTTTTTTCCTCTGACTTTATCTGTTCTGTCTATTTTTATAATTTTATATTTTTTGTCACAAAGCAAAAAACGAATTGCTTCAAATAGGATAGATAATAAAAGCAAGATTAAATATGAATTCATGAATAGTGTCATCTTAAATTACGTATTTAATTAATATTGAGTGCTAAAAAGATAATATCTGATTGTGGCTTTTTGCAAAAAAATTATACTTAGAAAATTTCTTTTTCTAATTTCTTCTAATTATGGAGTGCTGAATTAATTGATGTGTGATAAATAAAGCATTCACTGAAATTGATGGGAGCCATTTCTCTTAAAAAAAAAGAAAAAAAACTCATTCTTGCCAATTTATTCACTGATCAACTACAACTCAATGGATCCCAGTAGACCACCTTTCAACCCCTACTCATATCCTTACTACAAGAATGACCAAGTGAGCTACCCAGAAATGCCAAACATGGGATTTCCTTTCAATTCCATGTATCAAAACCCGAATAATTATCAGCACATCCCATTAACCCAAGATCAAGCCACATCTAATATGGTGCATTCGTGCCACAGAGGCGATGACAAGAAACAACCAAGGAAAAGCTCCGTTGGTCACCAACTGATTATATGCGATTATGTACCGCATGCATGGCTAGCTATATGTTAGCAAAGATCCAGTAACTGGTAAGGATCAATGTTAAAAAAAAATTTGGAATCGCATATTAGATTTGTATGAACTTAATCAAAATCAGAATCCCGAACAGAGTAGATTGGTAGTTGTAAGTAGCTGGCACAAATTAATTAAGCCACGCCGTATCAAATTTTGTTAGTTATATTAAGAAGATCCACAATCAGAGAGAAAGTAGCTTGAGTTATGAATAAGTAAAACAAAGCACTAGAGTTATATCATTACATGGAACGTGAAATTTTTACCTTAATTCATCCATGCTAATTGGGATGTTTTAAAAAAAGAAGAGAAATGGCTCAGCCAGTATGAAAGGACCCAAGATTGTACAACTCGAATGAAGATTGCGATACAGTTCTCTCTCCTCGCCCCCCCCAAATAAGGAAAGCTTCGAAGGCCAAGGGCAAACAAAACAAAGCGTCTGGAAGCAAAACAGAAAAAAAGGACTCAATGGAGGCTCAAAATAATGTTGAATTAATTAGAGAAGATCGAAAAAATCGATAGCTTCAATAAGACTATGGAAGGGTTGTGCAATGAGATTAAAAGGGTGCACAATCAGAATTTCGCACTTAAGTTTATGGAACTAGAAACATCCACAATGACTGAAGATCAAAGCAAGGTGTACGTACGCCAAAACACTTAAGAGTGTGTTGCGTGATGATTGATGAATCAATTTAGTTGATGTTTATTTCTTTATCCCTTCCATAAAAATGGTTTGCTTTTTTTTTTTTTTTTTATCTCTTAAGATAATAATTTGTTTGCTTGTTCTAAAATGTTGTGCTATTAATCTATGAATAATAAAATTACTTTTCTACGGCGCCATTGTCAGTTTATTTAAAAAATGTGAGCTTCAACATGCTTCAATACTTCTGTTATTTTAATTGTTCAGTACCCTATAATTGAACATCAATTTAGTTGATGTTTGTTTCCAAAGTAATCGACCTTCCACGTATTCACAAAATATTTGTGGTTGGCATGCAAATAATTATATACACAAACAATAACATAATAGCACTTACTTCGACAAACATATTCATAAATCATAGCCGGTCATACAGCATATGGATGCCATATTTTAGATATATAAATGGAAAAAAAAAACTACCCAACATGGCCAATGATTATAAGAAAAAATATTTCACCATATTAGAATATATATTAGTTTGAAACAAAATAAATCCTAATATAATAACTCAAGTGGCACCAGTGACACTGACAACCAATATTTAACCAATCTCTCATAGCTTAATTTGCTGAAATGGATCTCAACTTGGCATTGAGTGATCTTGAATATCTGAAACCAGCATAAGTGAAAACATGTAGGTAAATTTGTAATACTAAAATTTATTTGAAAAGGATCTGATCACAAAAAGAGTTCCGAAAGTAGTCCAATTAAAAAAACTGAATTAAATTTCCAACAAATTAATGAAAAAAGCTAAACTAATACTCAGTTAAACTTACATATATAGCTTTTAATGCATCATTGATATCGAAGAGCTATACAAGACTTGGCACAAACCAACACCCCAGAAAATCAAAAGGACAAGGCAGCACCTCAGTTGTACCATCTCCTATGTTGTATCTACAAAGGTGTAGCCCCTTTTTCAGGAAGAAAATGCAATTTCCTTTGAATCCAGTAAAGTTATTCGCACAGAAAGATAACCCACGATTCCAATGCAGAAACAACATTTGGTCACCGATATCAGTGGTTTTCACCCAACAAGGTTTGGCTTCTCCATCACCAAAATAAAGGAAGCGTATATCAAAGTGGCACTGCTCACCCTTATAATATTGCAACAACCTTAGGATCTTTCCTCCTGACTCGACCATAGCTGTGCAATATTTTCTGCCCTGTGGTGGTGTGACTTGATAAGCCAATTTTTTGGTTGCAATATCAAAAACATTTGTAATGCCAGTTCGGCTATCATTGATGAAGTATTGTCCCATATAAAATGCATTAGCATCGTCAGCCTTAGGTTGCCAAAAAGCCATCAAATTGGGTGACGTATTTGAACTGTCATAATCATTTTCAATACCAGATATAACCACAATATCGCCACCTTCAATTGGATCTGGACCAATATAGTCAGGTTTAAACCAATGGGCATTAATAAATGAAGCATGGATCTGATCATGAGTAAGAGGATTAAGGAGATACCTCTCACTATTTTCCTTGTTATACGCAAGTAAGTTGCGGCATGCTGGGCGTTGGAGGCAAGTACGACAGGAAGCTGAACAACTGATAGTATGAACTTTATCAGTTGAAAGGCAGTAGAAGCGTATAATGTCTTTATCTCTAAAACAGATCTCTAGAAGCCAAGGAAGCTGTGGGGGAGGATCGTTGACTAGAGCTGACAACTGCCACCTCTTACAGACAGCACGAAAGCGTATGAAATTGGAGATATCAGGTAGTTTTTTGGAGAAGAGATGGAGAATGTCTTCTGGAAGTTCAGACCAATTTCTCTCATTGCTTAGGACATCATTGCTACTGTTTTGTTCTCTCGTGGTAGAGCTTTCAGCCTTTCGCTTGGGCATCTGAGTTTTGGAGAAAATAAGTGTAGTTAGTTAGTTAGTACTAAATGCTGTTTCAGTTAGTTGCACCTAATTATCTGTCAGTGATTAGGTAGAGATATATCAATTCTGATTGGGCCATCTCAGAAGTCAGAAGCCTGTACTGGTTCTGGACCGGGGACATATTACATACAAGAGAGGGCTGCTAATGGGCAGGATTAATTTAGTTTGTAATCTTGTCCAGTGCAATAGAATTGAAAAAAAAAAAAAAAAAACTCAAACTTAGATTCAGCCCGAACAACTCAAAGAAGTATCGGCGAAATAACAATTCCAAAATTGCGAGTAACAATGTTTATGCAACAAGACCACCACATTAGGCTCAATTTAGCCTAAATTAACCCTCAAACACCCCACCTTCAATTATATAAGGTACGAATAACGACTCAACAACCTATTTATCACTAATTATACAATCTTACAGTTTTTGGTATTTACTGAATTATGAAATAGTAATAAATAACATTACAACTTATCCTTTCTGGGTGATCCAAACCAAGAATCAGCCCACCCAGAATGTAACAGAGAGAGAGAGGGTGAGAGAAAGAGAGAGAGACGAGACAAACCTTCACTTGACAGCCACTGTCAAGTTTAGAAAAAAAAAACAGAGAGGAGACAAACCTTGACTAGAGAGAATGAGAAAGATAGAAATGAGAAGGGGATAGGGAAGTTCGGATATTAAAGAGAGTATATAGATATTTTATAGTAAAGAGAGTATATAAAATTGGATGATCTTATTTCATATTTTTTCAATCTAAATATTACTAGGTTCCGAATTTTTTTTTTAAAATTTAGATTCTTCATTACTCCATGCTATTTTTTTTTACTAATTTTATTTTTTATGTTCAAAGGCATTCTTCATTTAATTGCAAATTTTTATATATTGTTTGATACGTAGATGGAAAATTTCACTTCATTTTAATTTAACACCATAAATTTGGGTTATCAAATTATCAACGCAATTGATAATTTATGTTGAGTGTTTGAGGAAATTGGCATTTTCTTTGAACTGGAGAACAATTTCATTTAATGTTTTGGAGAAAAAAAATTAATTTTAAATAAATAAATTATAAAATATTTTATTAATTATTTAATATAGTGTGTATCAAGTTTGTATTGATTAAAAATGTAATTGGTCATTACTTAAAGTTGTCAAAACAAGCATGCCATTATAAATTCTCAATTTGTTTGATGAAGTTTAAACCTTTTTTTTTTTTTTTTTTATCGTGGACTTTGATGGAGCGAGATCTATATTACAGTGAATATGACTAATTGTATGTTTAAACTTTCAAACAAATTAAATCTGTATGAATTATTTAAAAAAGACGTCTGAGTTTGCAAAATACACAGAGGAAAGAAATTTATAACCTCTTACGTATCAACAACAAAATGATGTGCGGTGGCTTAACCAAACAGTAAAATTAGAAGCCACCGTTGGATTAGTAATTTTCAAAGTAGCTTAATAAATAGTAAAAAAAATTTTAAAAAAAATATAAAATTTGATCTCCAAGCACATTTTAATATAGAGAACACATCTAACAGTTTGGACTGACATTTTAGACTTCGAAAATTGAAAAACGCTTTTGTTGTACGGGACCTCAGAAACAACTTATTTGATATTAGCCAACCTCTATATATATATTAATCACTCCATAAGAATGGAATAATTTGGAAACAGCAATTACATATGCCAATTGTGCAATTACATGTCAAATAAACAAATAGTACATAACCCCCAGTTGGATTGATAATGTGTGAGTTGGGATCTGCTCATGCTCGGTTCATTTAAATTAACGAACGAGTTGATAATGAACAAATTATTAGCGAGTTGATAATCAGCACGTTATTAGTAGCAAGTTTTTAGCGAGTGAATTATGAATGAGTTACAAATCATGAGCGATTTTCTCATTCCAACCCCATATAGGTGTGGACCCAGAATTTTCATCGGGAGGTAAAAAATATTGAATCGGGTTTAAACCCATTAACTAATTAAGTACACGATAAAAAAATAATATTTTAATTTATAATTTCCAATGCTCTGACTTGTAATTTCTAATGTTTTAACCTATAATTCTAACTACCAATCATAATTCAAGAAATTTATTTTAATTTTAATCCTAAATTTAATCCGAATTACAAATTAAACATCCAGAGAGGGTAAAAAAAATTTCAGAGAGGGGCAAAATCGATCAAAACGTCTCGATCTCCATTAAAACACAAAATCCAGGGGAACAACTACCCACTGGAACTACATGGGTTGACCCCACACCCTGGGCTTGCTCTCTCTCTCTCTCAAGCAAGTGTAGTTTGTTCCCAAAATTGAAAATTAGACTTGAAACATTAATTTAGCCAAAATTGAACGTGTTTGTTCCCAAAATTGAAAATTAGACTTTGACTTAATTTAGTACTGACAGAACTGCTTTTTAACATTATATATGCTAATTAATATTTACTGCTGCTTTTGGGTGGATGATTAGCTCAATCTGTAGTACTTATATATGGTTTTAAGTACATAAATGCATGTGCTAAATTAATTAAGATGGGTGCCATAAAACTGAAACATGAAGTTAGATCCCTGATATTAATTTCTCTAGAATTTCAGTGTATCAATGATTTATTAAAAAAATATTCTACTTGCACTTTTTCTGACCCCATTAACACGTACCTCTAGTTAATTGGTAAGAAGGGAAAGATTATTTTTCCCCATCCAACAACATAGTCATTTCCTATTCTTGTTTAGTACACTTAATTGACAGCTTGGTGATCTGAACAAGACTAATCAATTAATTAATGTCCTTAATTAATTAAACAAATGAAGTGCGTAGATCTCCAGATCTGTCATTGAGTATATTGACTAATAATGAATTAAATACAAATGAGCAGTTGAGCAACTAAATTAATTAAACAAAATAAAATGGATGCACCTACCTCAGATCTTAATTATGAATCTATAATAATTTTTCTGTAGGTCCCGGAGGCGGCTATAGATTCTTATCATTGCTTGATATATCAGAGAATATTTTTGCTAACCATATATTATAACAACTATTTCCTTTTGAAACGTGCATCCAAACTTGTAATATTATTATTTAAACCAATTTGTGTTAAAATAAAGAAAACAATATATACATGGTTAAGTTTTACATGAAAGAAAGAGGAAGCAACTAACTAAAAGCAAAAGGCAAACAAAAACACTCAGCCTACATCAAACTGATCCTTGCGTAACATATATTAATATTAATTTTGGTTATTGGACTTAATTGTAATTGCATTAATTAATATTTATGATTTGTTCCGATTAAGATCGGAGCTCGGTACTCTCTTGTAGCTGAACCGCTAAAAAGAAAGGCCAAAATTAATCTATCTCAAAAATATATATGTATCAATTTGCATACAGGAAAGCCAAAAGAATTAGGGTCTTTGATAAGGCCAGAGTCTTTACATAAAAGATGTATATTAATAGCTAGATAATTTTATGTATATTACAGATTAATTTTCTTGTATATACTTCTGTACAGAGACTCTTTCATATTTTTTTTATCAATATATTGATTGGCCAATTGACCAACCTTCAAAAAAAAATATATGTATCAATTTTCACAGATATACCTGCAGCTGCCAAGCACGTTCAATTTTGGCTAAATTAATGTTTCAAGTCTAATTTTCAATTTTGGGAACAAACTACTTGCTTGAGAATAATAAATAAACTTAAAAATGTAGCCTTCCAACCTTCACTCGGAATAATAAATAAAATAAATGTTAAACTAAATGTTAAATCAGCCTTCAAACCAACACGGGCATTGTTTCACCGACTTCAAACCAACACGGGCATTGTTTCACCGATACACAAAAGACTATCGAAAATTACGGTTCCGATTAAGGTTAGAATTTTCATCTGGCTCATGTTGGATAACGAATTCTAACACAACAAGTTCTCACATCAAGAGGATGTACGGTCCAGAGAGGCTGCCACCTGTCTTCGGCAATGACATGGCTATAGAGGGGGCGATGGGATGCGATCTGGGCAGCGGGTGCATGGACACTATGGAGGGAGAAGAATAGAAGGTGTTTCTCCAACAAGTAAAAGACGATGGGTCATCTAATCAATGACACTTCATTAGAGATCCAGAGGTGGTTAGGCAATAGTTAACATTAATTTTTTGGAGGTATTTCAATTTGTGAGGTTTTAGGAACATCACTAGGTTATTCCATGTATAGATGTCGATAGTGTGGGAGAACCTAGTGCTACAAAAAATATTTTTGTAATTATTTTTTCTTATTAACATATCTGTTGTCGGCATTGCCGTCAACCATTAAAAAAAAAAACTTTACATATATTGGAATGCACTGCTTGAATAAAAAAATATCCCAACCAAATGGAAGCTGCAGGAATAAAAAAATGAAGAAAATTCTAACTAATAGCTTTTTTTTATATAGCAAAAAAAAAAAACTAAAAATACAAATATCTTTTTAAACAATTTTAAAATTCAGTTCGTTAACTAAATAACAAAACATTAAAATAAAAAAGTAATATGTTTAACATAATATTTGTCTTACAACAAAAAAAGACATACATTTTCTAATGAATTAGCATTAAATTGAATATAATATTATATATCTATACGTAATTTATTTTATATAATTATCGTTATCCAATAGATACGAAATAGTCTTTATTTGTACCTATATCCGTTTATCTAACGAAAAAAATTCTTATCCATATTCATACTCATACCCTTACCTATAGTTATAATGAAGAAAAAAATCTTACTCATACCTGTCTTACAGGATACAACACCAGTAGAATAAACGGATAGGATAAACGGCTGTCATTTGACACCTCCTAGGGAAAAGTGAAATAGATGAGCAAATTAAGGGGTAGAATTAAGTGCTTTCACCCGGCACTTCGGGGTCGTATGTACAATTAATTTATTTATCTATGGGTTGGGACTTGGGAACAGAGCGGACAGTGCATTTTAAATTTTAAATATAAAAAAGACTGAAGACGACTTACTGACTGAGGCTTTCCAAGATCATTCCAATAACACGTCAATGCGTCATGTGCCTTGTCCTAAAAAATGGAATGCATAAAAAAAAAAAAAAAACTTCTCTTCCTACATTGTCAATTAGTGCATGACTTAGATTAATTTGCTGGTCAGAACTAAATGCATACGAGTCAGTGTTCTAAATAACGCGTTATAGTATGTTAAATGCTAAATCATATGATAAAATTACGTTATTTTAGCTACGACCGCTGTAGTGCGTAGCATGTGGTGCAAATAGGCACACTATGCTACACAAGTTTTCATTTCAATGTCCAAACTAAAAATTTCTTTTAAGAACCAATTTTTTTAAAACTCAAATTATTTTTGCTTTTAAATATAAAAATATAGATAATTTATGACATAATGTTTAGATTACTTTTGAATAGAAAAAAACTAATTAGTGTATATCATGATACTTAGATACTTTCATGCATGACTAGCTAGTAACTTTCTACTTTGACTTATGTTAATTGATTAGCATAAATCACTCCATATATAAGAATAGAATAATTTGGAAACAGCAATCCCATATGCCAATTAGTAGCTTAACTACTTTGGCTTATGTTAATTTGATGCACCGGATCTATCCTGATAAATTAATTTCCAAATACTCGCTCTTCAGTCTTCTCTTCCCCTCCCCTCAAGAGCGACTGTATATAAATACCCTCCATTCCCGCTCTTCTTTCCTTCCATCCCAATTCATTTCTCTCTCTCTCTCTCTCTCTTTCTCTTGATAAGATGTGGTTCTATAAATTGGGGGATTGCATGAGCGGGATGAACAAGGAGGCATGGAAGAACGGGAGGATCGCGGGTTCAGTAGTGCTGATGAATAAGAATGTGCTGGATCCTAACAATTACATTCCCTCTATGCTCGATGGGGCCCACGAGCTGCTTGATGAAAGTGTTTCTTTCCAGCTCGTCTCCTCCACCCGCATTGATCCCGGTAAATTAAGTTTCTACGCTCCAAAAATTCAAAATGAAACATTAATTTAGCCAAAATTTAAGAATGTGCATGTTTCATGCATAATCTAAAATTAGACTTCAGTGACGAAATTGCTTTGGGTGGATTACTAGCTCAATCTCTAGTACTTATGGTTTTTAAGTAGTTAAAATGCATGCATGTACCAAATTAAATTGAACCGTGAAGTTCGATACCTGATCATATTAATTTCAGTTCTATCAATGATTTATTATTAATCTATTTTGGTGGTATATAGCTACTGGTAAAGGAAAGGTAGGAAAGGCAGCTAACCTGAAAGAGTTGGTGACAACATTGAAAACTCGAGGAACGGGTGAGTCGAAGTTTAATATACATTTTGAATGGGATGAGAGTCAAGGAATTCCTGGTGCTGTCATTGTAATAAATAACCACGATTCTGAGTTCCTCCTCGAGACGCTCACTCTAGAAGGCGTGCCTGGCAAGGGCAAGCTACACTTCGTTTGTAACTCATGGATCTACCCTCACTCTCACTACACTTGCGATCGCATCTTCTTCACTAATGAGGTACGTACCTTTTAATTTGCTTTTGTTTTTTTACTGTGTGTGTAAAAGGTTAACGTCTTAAGGCCTTAAGGGGTCGTTTGGTTGGTGCTTTTCACCAGAAATTAATAGAAATGGAATTCATTCCCATTCCCAGACTAGTTGTGGAATATATTTTTTACCGGGCAGTATTTGTCATCACGTTACAAAATATAAATTAATGTACCTACTACATGTCTGTTCGTGTGTGTACAGAGAGAGAGGGAGGCTATGGATATGAAAATGTTTCTATCCTACCCGTATCGTACCCATTAACAGGTACCCCTAGTTAATTGGTAAGAAGGGAACGATCATTTTTTCTAGGGGTGTAAATGGTCGGATATGGATCGGATATTGGTCAAACCGTATCCTTATCCGTTATAATTTTTCGGATACAAATACAAATGAACGATCATTTTTTCTAGGGGTGTAAATGGTCGGATATGGATCGGATATTGGTCAAACCGTATCCTTATCCGTTATAATTTTTCGGATACAAATACAAATATAGATACGATCAGATATTAAATGGATACGGATACGGATACGGATATGTATATCACTATAATTTGGACAATTAAAAATAAATACTAATATACATTCTAGCAAAAATAATATCTAAATATAATTTTTTTCATTCATAAATTAGATCTAATATTTTTCATAAATTCGTTGGTTACAAAACATATATCATGTTAACAAAATAATAAATACTAATCATGTCAAATTGTTCATCAAAATATACCCAACTTAAGTTGAATAACATTCTTTTTAACAATATAGGATAAACAAAAAAAATATTAATATAGATATTTATCTAAAAGTCGCAGTAAAATTAAGGAAAGTAGAAAAGGCTGCCTATAAGGAAATAAATATTAAAATATATTATTTGTAGACCCAAAAGTGTAAGGTTAAGCAAGAGAGAGACTCAATATCTCAAAGTTTACTGTAAAAGGCCGCTGGCGCAGTTGACCATCTAACAAAATTCGGATATCCGAAATAAAGAAAATATCGGATACGGATAATTATCCGGTTTCATATTCGAAACCGTATCCGTATTTATTAAAAAATTATCTGAATCCGGATCCGTATCTGAATATTCGAATTCACCATTTTCCGGATTCGGATCCAGATAAATCTAGATAATTATATCTGATCCGTTTACACCGCTAATTTTTCCCCATCCAACAACATAGTCATTTTCTATTCTTGTTTAGTACACATTAATTAACAGCTTGGTACTTACATATATATATATGTGTGTGATCTGAACTAGACTAATCAATTAATGTCCTTAATTAATTAAACAAATGAAGTGCGTAGATCTCCAGATCTGCCATTGAGTAATTTGACTAATAATGAATTAAATACAAATGAGCAGTTGGGTCCTCCATTTCATTAATGCTTGGTTTCTTCCACAAATATACAAATGAGCAGTTCAGCAACTGAATTAATTAAACAGAATAAAATGAATGTACCTCAGATCTTTATTATGAAACTAATAATTTTCTATAGGTCCCAGAGGCGGCTATAGATTTTTATCATTGCTTGATCAGAGAATATTTTTGCTAACCATATATTATAACAAGTATTTCTTTTTGAAACGTGCATCCAAACTTATAAGAATTGTTATTTAAATCAATTTGTGTTAAAATAAAGAAAGTAATACATGGTTGAGTTTTACATGAAAGAAAGAGTACGTAAGCAAGAAAAGCAAAAGGCAAACAAAAACACTCAGCCTACATCAAACTGATCCTTGCTAACATACATTAATATTAATTATAGTTATTGGACTTGTAATTGCATTAATTAATATTTATGATTTGTTCCAAGGTCGGTGCTCGGTACTATCTTGTAGTTGAACTGCTAAAAAGAAAGGCCAAATTTAATCTATCTCACAAATATATATGTATCAATTTTCACAGACATACCTGCCAAGCAAAATGCCACCGCCATTGAAGCCATATAGAGAGCAAGAGCTCATCAATCTAAGAGTTGATGATGTCACACGCCAACTGAAAGAGAGTGATCGGGTCTATGGCTATGATGTCTACAATGACCTAGGTGACCCTGCAAAGAGTGATCTTGTACGCCCTATTCTCGGTGGACGAAAACACCCCTATCCTCGCCGTGGCTGTACCAATCGCCCTCGAACCAAAGAAGGTTTGCTCATCACATACCACGTATCTCTTTATCTAGCTAATTGAATGCATATCAATGTTGCACTAGTCAAGAGACAAGACAACTAAAATTGCTACATATGAACCAATTCAATTTGATTTCTAGATTATAAAATAACTTGTCATGCTACAATTTCAAAATTCTTTACTATTTATGGGCAGATTTGGAATCCGAGAGCAGGCTAAGTGTACCGGATACTCTAAAGGACCTTGTAGGATTTGAACACATATATGTACCACGTGATGAGCGATTTGGCCACCTGAAGATGTCTGACTTCCGTTCATTTTCCTTAATATCAATTGCCCAAGCTCTCTTCCCCATAATCAAATCGAAATTTCACAAGCCACCTGATTCTTTTAAGGATACCTTCAACCTTTATGATGATAGAGAACCTACAAATGAGGGGACGCCTCTCCTTCACCTGCAAATTCTAGAGAACCTGCGCCAAAAAATGCTAGAGAACCTGCGCCAACAAATTCCATCTGAATTCTTCAAGCAATTGTTTCCTAGTGAAGGACATGTCTTCCGATTTCCCACTCCGCTTGTGCTCAAAGGTAAGAGTAAACCTCTAATTCATGCTTAATTTATTTAACGTGAAGCTTCAAGCTCAGTTAAGTAGTTAACAAGAATTAATCCTAGCTAATTTAATGAATTAATGTTATTTATTAATTGTCCATGTCAATACACAGATAATGAATTTGCTTGGAGAACAGACGAAGAATTCGGGCGTGAAATGCTTGCTGGTGTGAACCCGGTGGTCATTAGACGTCTCCAGGTACATAATTATTTTCCATATGTAGAAGTTTTTTCTGTAAATGAATCTATAAAAGCTCATATAGTGTTGTGAAAATAAATCAAAACTTGATCTACACAGGAATTCCCCCCAACTAGCAATCTTGATCCAATGGAATATGGAAACCAGAGGAGCACAATTAAGGAAGAGCACATTCTAAAGAACCTTGAAGGACTCACAGTTGATCAGGTAAATTAATAAATAGAGGGACATACTACCATGAGGCGGGTTCAAATGTATCTATTTTGTGTGCCTCCATTTTAGAGCTAAAATAACTTAAATTAGAATCTTAAATGTCAAAATCAAACCATTAGGAGAGTTCAAATGCCTCTGGTCAAAATAAAACCATAGGATGACATAATATGATCTATATCATTTTCTATGTGCACACATAAAAGATCATGATATGTTTATTTTTATTTTTTAGTATCAAGATCTTGCAAAACGACACCGACGTGGATAAATTATGGATATTGATTTTTCAACTTATTTATTCATATAAAATCAAAATAAAAAATAATAATTTTTAATCTAAATGTAAAGAAAATAACACATCCCATCTATTGTTTTAAATTTTAACATATAAATTTTAAAATTAAAGCCAATATGCCACACAAAACACATATCACTTACTTGTGGGTCTTCTTTGACAGGCACTAAGGAAGAATAGGTTATTCATACTCGACCATCACGATGTCTTCATGCCTCACCTACCAAAACTAAATGCATTGGACGAAACCTTTATCTATGCCACCAGAACACTCTTATTCCTGACAAAGGATGGCACAATCAAGCCACTTGCTATTGAGCTGAGCCATCCGCATTCCGATAATTTGCAAGAGGGTGCAGTAAGCAAGGTGTACACACCAGCATCAAAGGATACTGTAGAGGATTATATCTGGCAGTTGGCCAAGGCCTATGCGGCAGTCAACGACTCTGGATATCACCAACTTATCAGCCATTGGTGTGTTTTAAGTTTATGTTTTCTTTTTCAGTGATTGCAAATTTGCAATAACAATTTAATTTTGATCTTTACTTGGACTAATTAAACTATTAATTATAATATTAATTAGAAAAATATTACACTCAAAAATATAATCTATGTTCAACCTCTTTTCAGGCTCAATACCCATGCGGTAATAGAACCATTCATCATAGCAACACATAGACAGTTGAGCGTCACTCACCCAATACACAAGCTCTTGAGCCCACATTACCGTGACACAATGTATATTAATGCCTTGGCACGCCAAACACTTATCAATGCTGGTGGCATTGTCGAACATACTGTTTTTCCTCAGAAATATGCCATGACCATGTCGTCTGATATATATAAGAGTTGGAAACTCACAGAACAAGGCCTACCAGATGATCTCATCAAGAGGTATGGCATAAGAATCTACTGTTTTAAACTTCTTTATTTGAAACCATGCAAGATTCTTATATTTTATGGAATTATGGGAATTAATAAGGTTTTAAAACTTAACTGGACAATTTTAACTGACAAATATATATATATATATATATATATATATATATATATATATATATGTTTACTATATATATGACAAGTATACAAATTAATTAGTACTTTTGTAAGGCTGTATAATAGCACAAATTAAGCACATTGATATGTCTTCTACAGAGGAATCGCAGTTGAAGACCCTTCTAGCCCCAACAAGCTTCGCTTACTAATCAAGGACTATCCATACGCAGTAGACGGTCTCGCCGTATGGTCGGCAATTGAATCATGGGTCAATGAGTACTGCTCCATTTACTACCGGAACGACTCAGATGTGAAATCTGACACAGAGCTTGAAGCTTGGTGGAGGGAGATTCGTGAGGTTGGGCATGGTGACAAAAAGGATGAGGAATGGTGGCCCAAAATGCATACATTCAAGGATTTAACCAAGACTTGCACCACCATAATTTGGGTTGCCTCAGCTCTACATGCAGCTGTTAATTTCGGGCAGTACCCATATGCCGGGTACCTCCCGAACCGCCCGACTGTCAGCCGTCTACCAATGCCCGAACCAAATGATCATGAGGCATATGATGAGTTGAAGGAATATCCTGAAAAGGTCTTTTTAAAGACTATAACTAGCCAGTTGCAAACTATATTAGGAATATCGTTGCTTGAGATCTTGTCTCGGCATTCATCAGATGAAGTCTACCTCGGGCAACGCGACACACTAGACTGGACATCTGATGAGAATGCACTAGATGCTTTTGACCGGTTTCGTGAGAGACTGATTGGAGTAGAAGAGAAGATCACGAAATTGAATAACGATCCGGATTTGAAAAACCGAAAGGGACCAGTAAACTTTCCGTATACATTGTTATACCCGAATACTTCAGATAATAGTAAAACAGGAGGGTTGGTTCCGAAGGGAATACCAAATAGTGTGTCCATATAATATAATTGAGAGGTAATTTGTGTTTTCTATTTATCATATTTTATGCGTTATTGCTGTGTGTATGCGGTAATTTAGTGTACTTGAGCATTTGTTTGTGGTGTTAGTAAATAAAGATTTTCTGTGCAACCCGGTTAATGAAAGCTGATTGTTTTATTGTGTAGATTAATTGGTATTAGTAAACTTAGATGATTTGTGTAGTATTCTATGCTTGAAATACGAGGAGTCGATAAAGGTAACTAATAATTGTTACGGTAGAAAAAAAAAAGATTATTCTGTGGTTCATGTTACGTATTTATGGTGAAAATAAAAGAAATAAAAAGGAACTAAATAACATACTAAAAGGAAATAATTTTTTTTTCTTAATTGACGGAAAAAATACTACTAAAAGTGTGCTGAATTTTCCTAAAACAGAACAGTTTCGTTCCACTTAGGTTTGACGATTCAAGTTGTCCAGCAGCATATTTAGTTTCTTTGTATAGGAGAGGGAGTAATAGAATTCAAGAAAGAGAATTTGTATTGATCTAATGTATTTGATTACAATGACATAACGTCTATTTATAGGTTTGATTATGATTAATGCTAAACAACTCCACTAAGTATCTTCTACCTACCACCATTATAATACTAATCAACTCCTATAATTCACACCCATTATTATCTCCAATATAATATATTTGATCCTCTATTACGCCCCCTCAAGCGAAACATGGTGCGAAAGCAATGTGGAGCTTGCTCCGAAAAGAAGAAGGTCGATGCCAATATCTCAATGCCATTATTCTTGCGATTTGAATCGCTAATCGGGTCCTCTTGAAGGTAGAAGAAGGTAGAGAGAGAAGAATGAGCTCTTTTGGCTCGAGAATGCTTCCATGTATTTGAGAGGCTCATTTGAGTCCTCTAAAAAAAATAAAGAAAAAAAAATTGGAAAGCTCATGGCTTTGTGACAAAGTACATGGTTTCAAGAGGCCTTTTAGCTCTCTTGTCTCATTTTTTAGAAACATTTTAGAGGTAGAGGAGAAAAGAATAGAAGCAGAGCCTGGCATTGGTTTGACTTGGTGATTTGATTTGAGAAATTGAAGGAATTTAAATTTTGATTTGGTTTGGCTTGCTTGTGATTAATCCAAAATGGGCGGTTGTTTTGGAAAATAATGGTAGGTGTTATCATCTGTTGGTGGTGGATAATGGGCGGTGCGCAAAAAATTGGGTCAATAGGAGATTAGAGTCGACCCAGAAAAAAAAAATGAAAGAAATCAAGAAATTGCATATGTAAAGGAAAAATAAAGTTCGGTCTGCTTATTCTTCATTGTCGGACTTGGTTTCTTGAATTGCGCATAATAATTCTGAAGCGGGTACGGGTCTGATTGAGAGGAACCTCTTCTCCATTGCGCAGTTTCTTTTCAGCAGGGGCCTCTTCTCTGCTTTCTCTGACTTGCTCGCGAGCTTCTTCTCCACTGCTGGTTTGGCCTCGTCTTGCGACAGCTCAAACGTTTATCAACAGTACAGCATAGAACCACTCCGTCTTTGTCTATTCTTGAAGTATTAGTGCTCCACGATCTGCCTAAATCGGGTACCAGGCCTGAGAAATGCAGCAACGGGGCGCGCTCAACTGTGAGATGTGACGAACTGAGTCGATCGGCAATCAGCGAGAGGATGTGACCGTGGTGAAGGTCAGAGGGCTGATGGATCTGACGAGGAGACAGCGGTGGTGCGACAAAGCCAGATGCCTTCTGATATTTTTCTCTTGTGCAGTGGCCGTGACCAGAGGCGGTGTGGTGTGGTGCTTCAGAAGCAAAGAAAACAACGCTGGGATCTGATGCGACAGCGGCGGCGATGACCTCTTG
This sequence comes from Carex cristatella, assembly GCA_024447775.1. Lineage (NCBI taxonomy): Eukaryota > Viridiplantae > Streptophyta > Magnoliopsida > Poales > Cyperaceae > Carex > Carex cristatella. The sequence goes on from JAJHPF010000023.1 coordinate 901,848, forward strand.
ACGAGCACTGATTCTGATGTGCTGGTTCAGGTCTTGACTTATCCCTCGGCTCCTCCGCCTTCTTCTCCAATGGTGGAGGTGGCACAGTTGAAAAGGTGCTCGCCGGAGCAGGTGAGGCATGCGGATTTCTCTGATCTGTTTGGAGAGAGAAGATGTGGAATAGAGGAGAATAAGGAGGGTTTAGGGATTAGGTGAATAAAGGGAATAAGAAGTAGATCTGTAGGAATAGAGATGGATAAGGAGAATAAAGAGAAATAGATTTGGAATAAGTGGAATAGAGAGTTTATTCTAGAGTAGAGGAGAATAAAGATTTTTTTTTTATAAACTGGAATAAGATGGGAATATGGACATAATTCCTGGAATAGGCATTAGCCTAATTCTAGCGCTACCTAGAGCTTAATACCATAATAGAATTCAAGAAAGAGAATTTGTATTGAACTAATGTATTTGATTACAATGACATAACGCTTATTTATAGACTTGATTATGATTAATGCTAAACAACTCCACTAAGTATCTTTTACCTACCACCATTACAATGCTAATCAACTCCTATAATTCACACTCATTATTATCTCCAATATAATATATTTGATCATCTATTAGGGAGTTGTCAGTAGTGATGTTTAAAATTTTGTAAATAAACTTTTTTATCAATATATTTGTTATCGACACAACCATAAAAAAAAAAGTTGTCCAGCGACATATCGAGGCATTAAAATCTAGAATTCTAACTGTGTTGGATTTATAAAAACATATAAACACTTTACATTCATTTCCCTCATCACCCACTCATCGTTTACACATATCTAAATTTCATTAAACCGTTCCCCATCTACGATATTTTTTTTATTTTCGATTAATAAAAAAAATTGGGAGATTTACTCCAGCATACTATTCTTTGGAGAATAAAATTATAAAATTCATTTCAACTATCGGATAAATTAAGGATTATTTTTTGGTAGTCAATGCTTTACACAATTGTACTTAGTAAATTTTATAATTTGGATTATAATAATTGAGATAATCTATATTTTAGCACTTAGATATAATTATAATATAAAATATTAATTTTCGCGTTTACTCATTTTTTTTAGTAAAGGTTGGAGGTCAAGCCATCCAACTATTTAATATCCACAAATTAAGGATTGTCCCTTTCAGATTTCGAACCTGCGACCTCTCACACGGAAAGCATTATCTTTGCTACTAGATTAAAAATTGATTCTCATATTTACTCATACTTGATTCTAGCTAGATATCATTAAGTTGTATAATTGTAATAATATCCTTATGATGATTAATTATCGAATTACAATAATTAATTTAATCATTCAATAATTACTATCCATATTCTTTAATTTGTACTGAGGCTCACCTTTTTGTACAAATACATATACTGGCCTTGATAATTATTTATTCTATATATGTCGTTGGATAATATTCTAGTATATAAAAAAAAATTAGACCATCGGTTTTATAGAACGTCACTTATAATTCAATCGAATAGTTTACTGCTATGGATATTAATTTTATACAAAAATATTTACACAATAAATGTGTTTGAAGATTTAATCTACATAAATATTTTGTTTTTATTTTTTTTAGAACAAAACAAGTTCTAACAAAAAAAATATATGTGTTTCCGATTCAATTTGATTGATTCTAACCAATTCATCTATCTGATTCCGATTCTGATTTTAGAACTAACCAACATAGTGTTATGCAAAAGGAAATTTTGGATTGTGTGTTTTCTTGAGTTGTTTTTTTGTTGTTGTTGTTGTGAGAGAAACAACAAGAATCTAGCCCATATTTCATTAATCATGGTTGGTTACGTGTTTTTGAGTACTGTTTCTGGTGCTGTTTTCTTGAGTTTTAATGGGCATTTATGGGACAGGGGGGACGTGGTGATGGGATTGTGGAGACGTACATGCGGTGGTTGTTGGGGAAATTGCAGCTGGTGCCTGGTAGTGGTTAGCTTCAAGCCTTCAAGTGTTTGATTGATTATATCGTACGAGGTGCTTGATTAGGACTTTAATGACGATTTGATAGATGGTCAGGTTACGTACGTGTTTTCATGTGAGCAAGGAGGGGAGATCAATCCGTCATTCGTGAGGAAAACCTCTGGTCCCCACTTGTCAGCCGTAAGGAAACTTTACCAATTTGATGCACCGGATCTTTCCAAGATAAATTAAATTCCTAATATTTGCTCCTCCTCTTCCCCATCAGAGCGCGGGACTATTAAAACTCAGTCCCGCTCTTCTTTCCATCCCAAATCACAATCATTTCTCTCTCTCTCTCTCTCTCTCTCTCGCTATCTCTTGAATATCAATAGTACAAAAAGATGTGGTTCTATAAATTGTGGGATTGCCTTAGCGGGAAGAACAAGGAGGCATGGAAGAGGGGGAGGATCGCGGGTTCAGTAGCGCTGATGAACAAGAATGTGCTGGATCTTAACGATTACATCTCCTCTATGCTCGATGGGGCCCACGAGCTGCTTGATGAAAGTGTTTCTTTCCAGCTAGTCTCCTCCACTCACATTGATCCCGGTAAGGTTTCTACGCTCAGAAAAATTCAAAATGAAACATTTAGCCAAAATTGAACGTGCATGTTTGTTCCCAAAATTAAAGTAGACCACATGCATAACTGAAAACTGGTAGCGTGTCCGTGTGTTGCAACAGATACATACTATAAGATTTAACATCAAATTGAACAGAGAGATAAATATAATAAATAACAATAAAAGAAACAACAACAAATGACTATTTTCATTCAACAATATTATTTACATTGAATAAATTAATAATGTCTTTTTTATTCTCTTCTAAAAATGAATAAAAGGTAACCAATTCGAAAATGAGATATGCTATCTGCCAAAATCAGAAATTATTCTTTATACGCCAATTAAAACTGGAGAGAGATATTACAACAAAAATTTAGTGCTAATTTCATTTACTCAATTCTTGACATTATATGTGACAATAGGTATGGCGAGTACATCTCTACCTAAATTTAGACTTCTACACATAAAAACAATGCATTCAATCAAAAGAAGACATAATTTTCAATCTGAAAATTAATATTTTAATTACAGTCGTTGGCGGGTCAGAACATTTACGTACTCAATATAAGAATGAAGACAAAATTGCTTGGGGTGGATGATTAGCTCAATCTCTAGTACTTATGGTTTTTTAAGTACTTAATATGTGCCAAATTAATTAAACTGAAACGTGAAGTTAGATACCTGATATTAATTTCAGTTCTATCAATGATTTATTATTAATCTATTTTGGTGGTATATAGCTACTGGGAAAGGCAAAGTGGGAAAGGCAGCTAACTTGGAAGAGTTGGTGACAACATTGAAAACTCTAGAAGGCGGTGAGTCGAAGTTTAATATATATTTTGAATGGGATGAGAGTCAAGGAATTCCTGGTGCTGTCATTGTAAAAAATAACCACCATCTTGAGTTCCACCTCAAGACGCTCACTCTAGAGTGCATGCCCGGCAAGGGCAAGCTACACTTCGTTTGTAACTCTTGGATCTACCCTCACTCTCACTACACTTACGATCGCATCTTCTTCACTAATGAGGTACGTACGAACCTTTTAATTTCTTGATGTTTGATTTGTGTGGCATCTTCTCATCGTAGAATGGTGTTCAACAAGGCAAGACAATGTTATTGGAAAAAACAAGTTCTCAGATTGAGAGAAATTAACAACTGTAGGAAACAAGATACCTTCCTCACATATCGCTGGTAAAAGTATTTTTTTTATTGACGAACTAAGAATTTTTCTACAAGTCCCAGAGGCGGCTATAGATTTTTATCATTGCTTGATCAGAGAATATTTTTTGCTAATCATATATTATAACTAGTATTTCTTTTTGAAACGTGCATCCAAACTTTTAAGATTATTATTTAAAATTTAATAAAATTATTAAACGTAATACTACCTTTTTTTTAATAAAATTTGATCTCAACAGGCATGTGGGGCTGTAACTTATAATGATATAGCTAGATGGCGAATTAAGTACCATTGAACAGTTTGTGTTAAAATAAAGAAATCAATACATGGTTAAGTTTTACATGAAAGAAAGAGTAAGCAACTAAAAGCAAAAGGCAAACAAAAACACTCATCCTACATCAAACTGATCCTTGCGTAACATATATTTATATTTATGATTGGTTCCAAGGTCGGTGCTCGGCACTATCTTGTAGCTGAACCACTAAAAAGAAAGGCCAAAACTAATCATCTCACAAATATACATGTATCAATTTTCACAGACATACCTGCCAAGCAAAATGCCACCGCCATTGAAGCCATATAGAGAGCAAGAGCTCATCAATCTAAGAGTTGATGATGTCACACGCCAACTGAAAGAGAGCGATCGGGTCTATGGCTATGATGTCTACAATGACCTAGGTGACCCTGCAAAGAGTGATCTTGTACGCCCTATTCTCGGTGGACGAAAACACCCCTATCCTCGCCGTGGCTGTACCAATCGCCCTCGAACCAAAGAAGGTTTGCTCATCACATACCACTTATCTCTTTATCTAGCTAATTGAATGCATATCAATGTTGCACTAGTCAAGAGACAAGACAACTAAAATTGCTACATATGAACCAATTCAATTTGATTTCTAGATTATAACTAACTTGTCATGCTACAATTTCAAAATTCTTTACTATTTATGGGCAGATTTGGAATCCGAGAGCAGGCTAAGTGTACCGGATACTCTAAAGGACCTTGTAGGATTTGAACACATATATGTACCACGTGACGAGCGATTTGGCCACCTGAAGATGTCTGACTTCCATTCATTTTCCTTAATATCAATTGCCCAAGCTCTCTTCCCCATAATCAAATCGAAATTTCACAAGCCACCTGATTCTTTTAAGGATACCTTCAACCTTTATGATGATAGAGAACCTACAAATGAGGGGACGCCTCTCCTTCACCTGCAAATTCTAGAGAACCTGCGCCAAAAAATGCTAGAGAATCTGCGCCAACAAATTCCATCTGAATTCATCAAGGAATTGTTTCCAAGTGAGGGACATGTCTTCCAATTTCCCACTCCGCTTGTGCTCAAAGGTAAGAGTAAACCTCTAATTCATGCAAAATTAATTTAACATGAAACTTCAAACTCTGTTAAGAAGAATTAATCCTAATTTAATCGATTAATTTTATTTATTGTTCATGTCAATACACAGAAGACAAATTTGCTTGGAGAACAGACGACGAATTTGGGCGTGAAATGCTTGCTGGTGTGAACCCAGTGGTCATTAGACGTCTCCAGGTACATCATTATTTTCCATATGTAGGAGTTTTTCTGTAAATGAATCTATATATAAAAGCTCATATTGTGTTGTGAACATCAATCAAAACTTGATATCCACAGGAATTCCCCCCAACTAGCAATCTTGATCCAATGGAATATGGAAACCAGAGGAGCACAATTAAGGAAGAGCACATTCTAAAGAACCTTGAAGGACTCACAGTGGATGAGGTAAGTTAATAAATAGAGGGACATACTACCATGAGAAGGGTTCAAATCTATCTATTTTGTGTGCCTCCATTAATTTACAGCTAAAATAACTTAAAATTAGAAACTTAGATGATAAAATCTAACCATTAGGAGGAGGGTTCAAATGTCTTAGGTCAAAATAAAATCATATTCATAGGAGGATATAATATGATGTATATCCTTTTTTATGTGCACACATGAAAGATGATGACATTTTAATTTTTTTTAGTAGTATCAAGAGCATGCAAAACGACAACGATGTGGATAAATTATGGATATTGATTTTTTAACTTATTTATTAATATAAAATCAAAATAAAGAAGTGATAATTTTTAACAATGTTTTAAAATTCGGTCTATTCGGCCGAATATTCCTATTCAGTTGCAATCCGAATAGAAAATATATATTCGGTCCGAATATGAAGTTTAGAGCATATTACTGGTTTAAAGTATATTAATAGTGATAAATACCAGTTTAAAATATATTAACAATGATTTATATTACATATTATCGGTTTAGAGTATATTAAAAGTGATAAAATATCAGTTTAAAATATACTAATGGTGATTTATACCACATATTACCGGTTTACAGTATATTAAAAGTGATAAAAATACCGGTTTAGAGTATATTAACAGTGAGTCATATCACATATTACCGTATGCTTATTTATATATACGAATTCTCATTTAAAATCCGCATATATAAATCCGAATAAAAATCCGCATATGCGGCCGTATACCGTATATTCGGTATTCGGTGGCCTTCCGAATACCGAATGGAAACCGAATTTCAAAACACTGATTTTTAATGTGCATTTAGAGAAAATAACATAGATTACATCTAATATTTTTATTTTGACATATAAATTTTAAAATAAAGCCAATATGCCACACAAAACACATATCACTTATTTGTGGGTCTTCTTTTACAGGCACGAAGGGAGAATAGGTTATTCATACTCGACCATCATGATGTCTTCATGCCTTACCTACTCAAGGATAGCGGTTCCTTCGTGCCTTACCAACCAAATATAAATGCATTGGAAGAAACCTGTATCTATGCCACCAGGACACTCTTATTCCTGACAAAGGATGGCACAATCAAGCCGGTTGCTATTGAGCTGAGCCTACCGCATCCCGATGGGTTGCAAAAGGGTGCAGTAAGCAAGGTGTACACACCAGCATCAAAGGGCACTGTAGAGGATTCTATCTGGCAGTTGGCCAAGGCATATGTGGCAGTCAACGACTCTGGATATCACCAACTTATCAGCCATTGGTGTGTTTTAAGTTTTTTTTTTTCAGTGATTGCAAATTTGAAATTACAATTTATTTTTGATCTTGACTTGGACTAATTAAACTATTAATTATAATATTAATTAGAAAAATATTACACTCAAAATAATCTATGTTCAACCTCTTTTTCAGGCTCAACACCCATGCGGTGATAGAACCATTTATCATAGCAACACATAGGCAGTTGAGCGTCACTCACCCAATACACAAGCTCTTGAGCCCACATTACCGTGACACAATGTATATTAATGCCTTGGCACGTCAGATACTTATCAATGCCGGTGGCATTGTCGAACATACTGTTTTTCCTCAAAAATATGCCATGACCTTGTCGTCTGATGTATATAAGAGTTGGAAACTCACAGAACAAGGCCTACCAGATGATCTCATTAAGAGGTATGGCATATGAATCTACTGTTTTTCTAAACTTGTTTATTGAAACCATGATTCATATATTTTATGGAATTACAGGAATTAATAAGGTTTTAAAATTTAAATGGACAATTTTGACTGACAAACATATATATATAGTAGAACTAGGGTGCTCCTAAGTTCACCAAACCTCTTGTGAACTTGATTTTAAAATATATCGAATCGACTTTAAACGATGAATCCAAACTGTTGAAACCTTTCTACCTAATGAGTGATGCGTCTACATGAGAAAATTTTAAAGTTTCGAATTAATTTAATATAGAGTCAAGTGGTCAAAAGTTTAAGGTTTATAAATTAATTTTAATGCATTCATTTTTTAGACTCATTTGACCACTTGACTCTATATTAAATTAATTCAAAAGTTTAAAATTTTCACATGTAGACGCATCAATCATTAGGTAGAAGGATTCCAACGGTTTGGATTCATCGTTTAAAGTCGATTCGATATATTTTAGAGTCAAATTCACAAGAGGTTGGGTGAACTTAGGAGCACCCTAGTTCTACTCTCTCTCTCTCTCTATATATATATATATGAGGAGGGATCCACTTGCAACATTTGTAAGTTACAACAATTCAGTTTTGTTATTTTCAAAGTCTATACAGTCGATCCAAACCATTCAACATGGTCTCTATATTAAGTATTTTGTAAAACTGTTGTTTTTAGACAATTTTGCATCACTGAAAAAGTGGACCTTATTAATTAACCTATATTTAATCCTATATATATGACAAGTATACAAACTAATTAGAACTTTTGTAAGGTTGTATAATAGCACAAATTAAGCACATTAATATGTCATCTACAGAGGAATTGCGGTTGAAGACCCTTCTAGCCCCAACAAGCTTCGCTTACTAATCAAGGACTATCCATACGCAGTAGACGGTCTCGCTGTATGGTCGGCAATTGAATCGTGGGTCAATGAGTACTGCTCCATTTACTACCGGAACGACTCAGATGTGAAATCTGACACAGAGCTTGAAGCTTGGTGGAAGGAGATTCGTGAGGTTGGGCATGGTGACAAAAAGGATGAGGAATGGTGGCCCAAAATGCATACATTCAAGGAATTAACCAAGACTTGCACCACCATAATTTGGGTTGCCTCAGCTCTACATGCAGCTGTTAATTTTGGGCAGTACCCATATGCCGGATACCTCCCGAACCGCCCGACTATCAGCCGTCAACCAATGCCCGAACCAAATGATGAGTTGACGAAAGACTCATACGATGAGTTGAAGGAAAACCCTGACAAGGTCTTTTTAAACACTATAACTAGCCAGTTGCAGACTATTTTAGGAATATCGTTGATTGAGATCTTGTCTCGGCATTCATCAGATGAAGTCTACCTCGGGCAACGCGACACACCAGAATGGACATCTGATGAGAAAGCACTAGATGCTTTTGACCGGTTTAGTGAGAGACTAATTGGAATAGAAGAGGAGATCTCGAAATTGAATGACGATCCGAATTTGAAAAACCGAAAGGGACCAGTAAAATTTCCGTATACATTGTTATACCCGAATACTTCAGATAAGAGTAACACGGGCGGGTTGGTTCCGAAGGGAATACCAAATAGTGTGTCCATATAATATAATTGAGAGGTAATTTATGTTTTCTATTTATTTTATTTTATGTAGTATTGTTTTGTATGCGGTAATTTAGTGTACTTGAGCATTTGTTTGTGGTGTTAGTAAATAAAGATTTGGCTATATATGCAACCCGGTTAATGAAAATTGATTGTTTTTATTGTGTAGATAAATTGGTATTTGTAAACTTCCGAGATGATTTGTGTAGTATTCTATGCTTGAAATACAAGGAATTAAAGATGCACTTCTCTCTTATTCGTACCTGGGGAATAAATCCTTATAAAAAATAAGATTAATTAATTATCCAATACTCTTCTTCAGTTTCAAAGTGTTAAGTAATAATTATTAGCAAACTTTTCTCTATTCGTACTTGATTTTGTGAAGTTTCAAAGTCTGAAATTAATGCTTAGACCCTCACCAAATCGAAGCTCTATTGATCGAGACCAATCTTCCACTAACTTTCTTGAACTACTAGTACTGGATTAAGCTCGAGACCATTTATTGTCCTTGAAAAGTTTGCAATTGCTGGTGGTTGCTCTGTAGTTAAGAAAAGTTTGCTAATAATGATAGGAGAGCTTCAATATGTTTGCTAGTACTGGTGGTTGCCACCGTATATATTGGATAATGTTATAAATTATATAATGATAGGAGAGCTTCAATATGTTTAGGACTGCTGGTTGCTCTGTACGTAGTTCGGTATAGACTTCATTTATCAATGAAATACGGACTCGACGCCTATTTTTCCTAAAAAAAAAAACAGAGAGAGATTTATGTGAATATTTTAGCATAATAGATGTAAATGGTTCCGTAAATCTAAATTGTATGTGCAAGATGTCCATTGAACGGTTTAGACCGGACTTGGGATAAAACTTTGTCCGAATTAAAAAATTCACACCCATCTATTATATATATTTATTTCCGTTTTATTTCAATTTGGAAAAATTACATTTATCTACCACGTACTCAAACCATAAATTACTTCACCACATAACTAATTAAATCTTCCTCGTGTTCTTTCCAATAGAGGAAAAGAGAGTTATTAATTAGTTGAGTCTTAATTTGAGAATGCAGCTTAATTTACGATTGAGGGACAAAAACAATGTTCTCTTTCTTTTCTTTCCATATTCATTTTTTAGAAAACGAACCATACAATGACTTTCAAATATTAGCAAGTTCGAATTCCATGCCCGTAATGAAGGTAATTTGAGAACTTGGATATTCTATCCCATACTTGAAAAAAAAAAAAAAAAAAAGTTCTCTCATATTAATAGGAAAAATATCTAGTACTTTCTGATTAGACATTAGTGTTAATCAGCAAAGCCTTTTTAAGTCCTAATTAAAATACTTAAGATGGAAGATAATGATTAGAATGTTTAACAACTTCATAATTTTAAACCTCATCACAAATTTATTTTTATTTAAAACTCAATATTCAAGACAAAAATATTATGTACAAACCATATGCATGCCATATAGTTACATGAGAGTTTTGATATCACAATCTCCTTTTCACATTTAATATATAAAATTTTAAAATTTAAATGATAAGTCTAAATTATTATTTTTATAAAAAAAAAAAAAAAAAAATCTACTGTACAAAATAAAATAAAAAATCTGAAAGATGACCGTATTAAAAATTTATTCTTGTAGTTAATTTTATCGCTATCATGAGATGACATGCTTTTGTCTTGACATGTATAATTCTATTTTGTAGGCCCAACACATTAATTATTGTCAGGACTTTTGCTTCTGCTTTGATTAGCATGACTATGACTAGAGGTGTGATATTTGTTTAGCCAATAATAATATCTAACAATAGTACAAAATTTAAGGATTTTGCATTGCTCCTTGACTACCCAACAAAGAGTGCCTTTCACCATTTGCAGAGCAATAGATAGAAGAAGAAGAAGAAGAAGAAGAAGAAGAAGAGAGCTCTATGCAGGAAAGTACTATCTGTATTCACAACACAGAAAACAGAGCTGCAGAAGGATCACTAATAGGTACGAGCTTTATACGGAGACCTCATCTCTTCACATTATGTTCGTCTAATGAATTTCCTAGTATATTTTAAAGAATTTTTATCCACTGATACTTTAATTTTCAATGGTAAAATTGGCAAAATTTCATTCTTCTAAGATATTAATTACCATAACAAAGCATATGTAACCCAGTTTTTTTTTTTTTTTTTTTTTTTTGAATCGGCAAAAAATTCATTCTTTTTTTTTTTTGAGAAAGAATAGTACTCTAGCACCTATATTATATTAACCACAATTGGTTTACAAAAAAAGGTTCAGGGCTTTGAGAGGTAACCCTTAACAGAAAAAAAAAAAAAAAAAAAACAACAACAAACAAAAGAAGCACCAGTAACTTGAAAAAAGTAAGAAAAAAATACCAATAGGGTTGAAAAAAGCCTGAACAGCTTCATGCTCCTCTAAACAGGCGAGTGAAATAAAAAGCAAAACAAATACCAGTAAAGTTGAAAAAAGCTTGAACTACTACTTCATGCTCCTCTAATCAGGCCCGTTATTCTATTCATCATGGACATCTTCCATTGGTTCTTTATCTCCTCTAATATCTCATCTTCATTCTTCAAAACACCAGTAAAGATTCTTGAGCATCTTTTTTTCCACATGATAAGTTGCGCTATCTCATCTTCATTCTTCAAAATACCAGTCTAGATATGATGGCAAAGACACACACAAATCTCAACGAAATTTTATGAGAAATGAACATAATTCTGATCCAAATTAAATTTGTTGGAGGCTGCCGTGCCTGTTTGTAATTCAAAATCATATAGATAATGTAAAATATAAATGACCGCAACGGTAACCATTTCTTTTTTCCCTCAGAAACTACGTGTGAAGCAGCTCATGGTTAGTGGCCGGCTTTATCTCTTAGAGAGGTTGTCTCGTGCTTTCTGTTACCAGCAAAATAAAAAATAAAAAAATTCTTTTTATATATAGCCAATTTACTGATCTCATATTTTACCATAAAACTTTGGGTGTATGTCCTTTAATTTTTAATTATACTATTTCCTTTTTAACTATGTTTTCTGCAATAAGAAGTTAAACAATCAATTTGGTGCAAATTGCAGTTATTGGCCACAAATTCCATTACATAGTTTCATATGGCTTTAAAAGGGCTTTGGCATGGAAATTTCCCAGAAGAAGGAAATAATGAGCTAGATATCAAAGAGGTCTGTGATCTCACGTCCAATGCAGTAATTAACTACATTGGCCAAATTCTGTTAGAAGAAGATATAGATAACATAAGCATTCATCAAGAAGATACAGCTATTCGAGAAACTGAGAAATCCTTCTATGATCTCCTTGGAAAAGAGCACCTTTCTTCACCTACCTTGATAGAATACCATCAACCTCAAAACAATAATACTACACATAGTGCTTCCAGTAATACTATTGAAAGTGCTTCGGAAAATGATGTTCCATTATACAATAAATCTGAACCCGTTTTAATCAAAGATGATCATATATTCACACAAGTGCAAAAGGGTGAAGAAGAAGCAATGAAATTTCTTCCCACCGTTGAAAAGTTGTTCATTGGTTTAGAGCCAAATCAAATTGAGTTTCCTGAAAATCCCAACAAACACTATATCAGTGAGAACAAAGCAATATGTTATGAGACCGGTGATAAAAAATGTGCTCGTAAAGATAGAGAACCAGATCCATCAGAGGGGCGAGCTGGCAAGCAACAAGCTGTTTCCTTTGATGAGCCAGAAAGGAATGAGAACTTGGATCAATTTCTCCTTTCCCGTGGTAGGGAATATGTGAAAGAGGTTATCTCAATACGTGAAGCAGTTAAACAAGAAATGAAAAATGGGTCACTAGAGCATCAGGGTGACATGAGTAAGAAGGAACATGGAAATGGCTTGGTGAATCTTCATTCTCTCTTAATTCATTGTTCAGAAGCAGTTTCTGTGAACGGCTACAGCAGGGCCTCTGAACTCATCAAGCAAATACGGAAACATGCATCACCTAAGGGAGACCGTGACCAACGTTTGGCATATTATTCACTGAATGCACTCGAGGCACGCTTGGCTGGTACGGGAAGTGACATCTACCATGAACTACTATCAAATCAAGGAACTGTGACTGATTGTTTGAAGGCATACCGCGTTTCTCATGCAGTTTGCCCATATTTGAGGGCATCATATTACTTTACTAACCAAACAATCTTTAATATCTCAAAAGATGCCACAAAGGTTCATATAATTGACTTCGGAATCCATTTGGGATTCAAGTGGCCATCTTTATTTGAACGTCTCTCGAGCTTGAGAAGGACAACGCCAAAAATCCGTATAACTGGCATAGAATTTCCACAGAAGGGTTTCCGTCCAAGCAAACTAGTTGAAGAGACAGGAAGAAGGTTGTCAGAATATGCTCAGAGATTTAATATTTGTCTCAAGTATCAAGGTATAGCATCCAAATGGGAGAACATTAGAATAGAAGATCTTAAGATTGAAAAAGATGAAATTTTAGTAGTAAATTGCTTGTATCAACTTGAAAAGCTTGCTGATGAGACAATTGCTATGAGCTGCCCTCGGGATAAAGTTCTAAGCATGATAAGGGAGATCAAACCACATGTCTTTATTCAAGGTATTATTAATGCCTCGTATAGTACGCCATTCTATACATCCCGGTTTAAAGAAGTTCTATCCAAGTTCTCTACATTATTGGATATTTGGGAGTCAAATTTGCCTCGAGAGAGTGAAGCGAGACTCTATCTAGAACGGAATATTTTAAGTCCAAAAGCAATTAACGCAATTGCTTGTGAGGGTTATGAGAGATTGGAGAGGCCTGAGACTTATAAGCAGTGGCAAGCTAGGAATCGTCGGGCCGGCTTTGTGCAGTTGCCAGTGGAATCACTGATCAAGAAAAAGATACAGAACTGGGTTAAAGAGCTTTACCACAAAGAGTTTGTAGTTGATGAAGAAAACAAATGGCTTCTATTGGGATGGAAAGGAACCATCTTATTTGGGTTGTCCACATGGAAACCGAATGAGCATCAATGAGTGTGCTGATTGCAAGACTAAATAGTAATTAAGAGCTTAATATCTAAACTCATTAGCTATATTTTGTAAAATGGTTTTGATGTATCATTTTAAGCATTTTATTTCGTTTCACTAATAATTTGATGAATGGAGCATGTTAATAATTCTACCTAAGATATTGTTACAAAGTTTCTCTGTTGGTTTACTTTTAATTGATATCCTTAGTTTATTTAGTAATTATTATTATTTGGTACATAGGCATTACATCAAACAGCTTATAAGTATTATTGCTATATATTATGATTGTCGAGAATAATTTAGTGAAGTCAAATACTGGTATAAACCATATCTAAATCATTATTGATAAAGCATTTTTCTCTGGCATATAGCATAAACGATTAATGTGATTAATTTTAATTGTGGCATTTAGTAATTGGATCATTTCCTAGCTCTATAAAGGGTGTATTTATTTAAAATTAATTAACCTCATTTATAAACATAAAATTATCAATAAAATTGTCTAAAATTGTATATTTGTCAGATACAAATTTGTTTCTCACATATATATAAAGCTGAAAAAATATATAATACTCGAAAAAACATTACTAAATTACTATACCAACAAAACAAAAGAATACAAAAGCATAGAATGTCGTTACAAAAAGAAAAATCATAAATTTAAACTACTTCCATAACATTCTATGCTCATTTCAAGTTTTCCAAATCTTACAATAAAAGGATAAATTAAAAAGTAATAAAATAAAGCAATTAATAAACTTTAAATGACTAAGCAAAGTCACTCAACCATCATGCGCAGGCTAGAACTGCGTGGGTGAAATTTTCATATACTGATGGTGAGATCAGAACTTTCATATGGTAGCTAAAATAATTAGGAAAAATTATTTTTATGCCACTCCAAAACTGGAAAATTATGAAATTACCATCCTAAAACATGAAATTAGAAAATTGTCACTCTAAAATTACTAAATTCCTGAAATTGACATAAATACACATCTTAAATACATTCATATTTCATTAAAATTATACTAAATTCAGTTCTATGAAAACCGTATTTTAAAAATTCCAAGTTTACCCCTGCTATTCAATTGATAAAATCTCCTCCCTCCTCTCCAGTACCAAACCCAGACCCTCCCTCAACTCTCCGCCAGACACAAACGAAACCCTTCCTCTCCGCCAGAACCCTCCTTCACCTCTCCTCCGCTGAACCTCCTTCACCTGCTCTCTGCCGAACCTCCTGCCTTCCACCATGCATCGCCATCTGCCATTGGTGGAGAATCACACGATGTCCTCCTCAGAGATCACAACTTCGCCCCAGCCAAGTCATTACTACAGCATTTGGGAAAGGAAAATTTCTGGTCAATGGTGAGAAAATATACAGTTCTCTTGAATTGAGAGAACAAACGAGGCAACTATAGACTTAGCGACCTAATCAATTTGATTTGCAAGGAAATGAGACTTGTGATATGTGTAGTTTTTGGTAGGAATATCTTGTTTAACATGTACACACAACTACTTCTTCATGGTTTACCACTGTACCAGTGTGTACCAGCACTATCTATCCATGTGTACCAGCACTATGGGTACCACTGTACCAGTGTACCAGCACTATCTTCTTCATGGTTTTCTGAGTTTTGCGTATTGATTATGCCACATTAATGTTGGGACTTCTGAAAATCTGAAAATACTGTGCAAATGACAGTTCTGTCCCTGTACAAATGGTCCTGTATGCCCTGTAAAAACAGGAAAAAAAACTCTGCATTGTTCCTGTGCATTGGTCTTGTATGCCCTCAATCAGTACCATCACTATATTTACTAAATTGAACCTTTTGTAATTGCAATGGACTTATAGTTGCAATTTCGTCATGTGGGAGGAGGAGTACGAGGAATTTCTTCGCGAATTAGGAATTGTGAAACAACTGAGTGATGTCGAGCATGTGGTATCGGACATTCGTAGAAATGAAGCTCAGTATGATGTTGAGATGGGAGAATGGAAGGAACACAACTTTCGCCTTGTTAAATTAGTGGAGCAAATCAAATTTCTCGTTGCTATCATTGTCTTTGTGATGATCGGTGTTTTAATTGTAATGATATGCAATGAGCTACCTTGTTTAATTTTAGCTAAATTGTTGAAGTTGCTATTTTGAATTTTAATTTGTTATGTTATTTTTCTTTGTTTTTAGTGTTCAATTGCTGTAACAAGTTTGATTTAGGACAAATTCGGACATATATGATTGACTAAAACTTAGCGAGTTCATTAATTGCTTTAAAATGTGATTTGCAGATTTATTTTATTCTTGCCATATGCATGCACTCATCCAAAATGTCACAGCTAAATAGCATATTGAATGCGAGACAGAATGATAGCACATTGAACCAAACTGAACCAAATTGGCATTACATCTAAATAGCATATTGAACCCTCTGTGTCCATCCGAAATAGCATTAGATAACAATAGCTCTCTGATTGCCGCTAAATAGCATTACATCTCAACAATAGCAACAAATTGGCATCTAAAAAAAATCTCTGTATCCATCCGAAACAGCTACCATATCCAAGCACTCTCAGCCCTCTATGTCCATCCGAGTCTTCCTTGTTCTCTTCCTGCACATAAGGTTAAATTGTACCACTTTTTAACGTCAACAATATTACAATAATAGAAAGTTGGGAATAATAACAGTAGTACCAATAATTTCACTATTGTCCAGGTCAAAAGTTCTGTTGATAAAATTGAAGTTCATACCATACCAGATCAGATAATTTGATATTTTACTAGTTAGGTTAGGTCAATTTCAAGCCATTACAATATGAGGGTCCTTGTGTTACTGTTATTAGCATAATATATTTTTAAACTGGGACATATTAACAAAATGAGGCAAGAAATTACAACAGACTGGTATTCTAATTAGTGTAGCACAGGCCAGCTGCTGTGGGTCTGATATGCATACAAGTAGCAAGTAGCAATGGCATAGCAATTGCAGTTAGAAATATAATAAAATTCTAACATTAATACATACAAGTAGCAATGTTCTAAAGCTAAAATCATTCCTTAAAAGTAACATAACAACAATGAAAAGAAAAAAAAAATTAACCAAACAGAAATAGTTATAAAATTTACCTCTATTTAGTTCAATAAATACAGAGACAGAGACATCCCAGATTGTTGACATTACTTGTACCTCGCTAACCTTATTCAAAACTTATAAAGCAAACAACAATCAGGGATCAAATCCATAAACCCAAACAACAAGAATGTTGACAATATGAAAAGCAAATGCAAACCTCATAAAAATCTAATACAAGATTTTATCAATTGAATAGCAGGAGTAAATTTGGAATTTTTAAAATACAGTTTTCATACAACTGAATCAGTATAATTTTAATGAAATATGTATTTAAGATGTGTATTTATGGCAATTTCATGAATTTAGTAATTTTAGAGTGGCAATTTTCTAATTTCATGTTGTGGGGTTAGAATTTTCATAATTTTCAAGTTTTGGAGTGCCACTAAAAAAAAAATTCCCAAATAATTTCTGCTCGGCTGAGAACAAAATAGAAATTCGATTTTTGAATATTTTAGACTTGGGCTCGGTTGGAATAGAAGTTCTGAACTGGGCCGAAGTTTTAAATAAATTGGATTGATCCTTTTCTGGTTGGGCTCAGATTTTAATATATTGAAGAACTAGGCTTAGGCTCAGACCGAAAATAAATATAAAGGAAAATTTTCCTTTGGGCTGGGCCTTGAACTTTGGACTGAAGCATTTCGGACTGGGCCCTTTTTCCCTTTCGGCTGGGCTGTACAAACCCAAAACATAAAAAAAAACCGCAACCCCATAAAATTTGTTTGAATTTCTTCCGCCTTTCGTGTTTGTATGATATTATGTACGGTTCTGCAAATTTATTTGCATTTCTACAGCCTTTCGTGTTTAAGTAATTTAATTAACACATGGCGGGAATTATGATTAATCATTAAATAATTTCTAGTTCGAGATGTGACAAAATGCATATCTTGCATGGAGCCAGCCTTACAGACCATAGAAGTCAAACGTGAATGAAATCAATCATATAAATTTTTCACACCACGAATGAGGATCAATTTTAACATATCTATAGCATTTATTCTAAACTCTATAGAAAATCATGTCTAACTACAAAAATTTTGAAAATAAATAGAGTTAGTTGACCCCATTCTTTGAACTTACCTCCCCCACTGCTTGCATAGTTAGTAGCTAAAAAGGCACTGAATTAAACTAAAATAAGCCCAAAGTTGATAATTTTTTTAAATTGAACAGTGTGTGTTAGCATAATTAAATCACTCCATAAGAATGGAATAAGATGGAAACAACAATCACATATGTCAGTTGTGCAAGTCTGATTGACCATCATTTTATCAATAAAATAACACATTGATAACATACTTTATCTCAAATTAACATGTTTACTTGAAAAAACATAAAATTACATCAGAAAAGGGACTTTCAAGCACAAATAATAATGTTGTTATTTTGAAGCACATTCAAGCGCTTAAAACTAGACAATCCTTTTTTTTTTTTCCCGTCAAAGTCAAAGTTAGCTGGTAAAGAAAAAAAAAACCTCAATTGTTTTAAGTGGAGATCTTCTCCAATTTCTTTTGTGCAATTAGATTTCATGACGCCAAATTCGGATTGCATGTAAACTTGTTTCCAATAATTTTTGGAAGCAAATGATTTTCTTGGAAGTCGAAAAACTATATTATAATGTGTTTCTTTATAATTTCTTATTACGACAATTCTGATTTATGTAAAAGAGGATCCCGGTTGTCCGGAATTTTTTTTTTTTTTACAAATTACAGATCTTGATGTATAAAATTCTTTAAACAGCACGATTTAATAAGATTTCACAGATCTTGATGTATAATTTTTTTACAAGGGACTAAAAAAAAAATTATATACCAACAAAACAACAACTTTTATTAACGATTTAATAAGATCGGACCATTCATATCATCTTAACCATATTTGTTTATTTTCATAATTAAATTTTGTTAATTATTATTCGTATTTAAAGTTCATATGACTCAATGATCTGAAAATTATTCATTTTGTATCCATATTCGTTTAAGGCGAATTTAGTTTAAAATTTTTAGATCTATTTATTATCCGTACTCGTATCTGTATCTATTCGTTGAAAAGACAAATACAAATTCAGTATTAGCATTATCCGCTCCAAATTGCTCCTTTTTCATCCCTAGATTGGTCTCAGGTAATTGAAGAAATGATTTTACATGCATTTTTCATTTCAATCAGAATTTTTAACCTTTTAATGCTTCGGTTAGGAGTGTTCAAATAATTCGATTTATTTAATTTTTAATGAAACTGGAAAAGTTTAGTTCAGTTCAACTTTTGATATTATTCGGTTTTTCTAATTTGATTCAATTTATGATTTCTAAAAACTGAGAAAAGAAAGGTAGCACAGTTAGCTAGGAGAAAAGTTACAATTGTTGTTGGTTATTCAAAGATCGAGAATTCAATTCCCTCTTACGACTTCGTAGCTTCTGTAAAGATTTTCAAAAAAAAAAAAACTTAAATTAACTAAACTGACCGAAGTGGCCCCACTAAATCCTGTTCCCATCAATCGAGTCACTCCGCTGCCCCCTGTCTCAGTTCTCACCTTTAGGTCCTGTTCGGACGCTCTACTGTTCCCGCGGAAAAAAAATTCAGTTCAACTGAATTTTTTTCTCACGTGAACAGTAATTTTTAGTTCAATTCCCGTGCCCATGCCCATTCCCAATAGCCCACCAAACAGGCCTTTAAACTACAGTTTTGATTTGAATCCCCGAAGTGAATGGGTCCGAATACCCTAAAGTTACTCAATTTTTGGGTTTTGGATCGATATTATTCGATTCGAATTCGACGCTTAGAATCATCTTGGAATTTGATTTTTTTCTCAGATATGTGCGTTTCAGATCCGGATAGATTGTCTCAAATTCGAATCGGACGGTTCCGATTTAAAATCCAAAGATTGAGTTACTTCACTGGATCTGAATTCAGATCCAATTCGAAGTGAATTGGCTCAGTTTTTTACCTGTTTCGAATGGAAACTGACATTGTTTGAGGGCTAGGAGATTGTTCTTATTTAATGTTTATTTATTAATTTTGAGATGCACATATAGGATCATGTCATAACGAAAATTATATGCTTCAGAAAGAAAAAAAAATCTTATTATAATAAAGATTTTGAAAATGATGATTATAGTATAAAGAACATCAATTTATTTACTTAAGTTTTAAAATATTGAGTAGAGTTAAAATGATTCATTGTTTTTGTGTCCCAATTAATCATGTTTACATCTTTATCTATGTTTTCAAAGTCTAAACAGTCGATCTAAAATGTCAATCTAAACTGCTCAATATGATATCAATATTAATATTCACTTGAATACCAAATTTTATATTTTTTTTAATTCTTTACTAGGTATAAAAAAAAAATTTATGGTCCAGGATATTCTAAAAAAAAATTGTATCTATTTAAAAAAATAGTGAAAAATTTCCAAAGATACTAATCAAGTACTCCATGTATGTAACAAAAAATTTAAAAATATTAAAAAAAACAATTTTTTTCATTGATTCTTTCTCTATATCATAATTATTTATTTTGATTAATGATTTATTCCTTGATTGTTTGCCTTGGGGGTCTCAAGCTGGAGACTTCACACTGAAATTATCAACACGATAAAATTTGATTGTGAATAGAAATACAGGATTGAGATTTCTCAAGTTATCTTGAATTGTACGTTGGGCAAAAGTGTTTAAATATTTAGAAACTTTAATTAATTTTATTCAAAATTTCTAAAATAAGAACGGTTCAAATGTTTCATGACTTTCATATCTTACTTCTCTTATCTTCTAAATAATGAGATACATGTGTAAAATTCACTGTAGCTTGAAAGCATTTTCGAGTATTATATCCCAAAGTCTTGTGTTTTCTAATAAAGATTGGAGGTGATATTTATAAAAGGGTAAAAAGAAATGATACAGGACTCCAATGATAGTTCGCATTAAAAACTCAAAGTGACCAATTCATCAAATAATTGCCACGTGTAATTATCCATATAACAGGACAGCAGGTATAATGATTATATAATAAAATTAATAACCTGTTATTCAAAATATGTCATCCAATAACCGATTACTAAAATTAATAAAATAATAAATAAAATGTGCGTAGCCAAAATTTTAAAATTAATAAAAAATTGAACATTTGATGTGTACCAAAATATATTTTCGGTACCCCCATCAAAGTTTGAAATTAATAAAATATTCAAAATTTGATATGTGACCTGAAATAAATTTTCGGTTCCCACCAAAAATAATACAAAATTAAAAATTTGTGGCAAATTTGTAGTATGAAAGTGGAGTAATAACCGGCAATTTTTTTCGGTTGGGGCATGGAATAACAGATTTATTTTTTCAGTTTTTATGGTTTTTTTAAATTTGAGGATAATCAATTCGTTTTTTATTTTATTTTAATTACGTTTTATAAAAAAAATCCTCCAAAAAAAAGGAGGAAATAGTAGCATTCATATAAAAAGAATATTATTAGCAAGGAAAGATTTTAAGCAGAGAAATAATTTATCTCCCTATTCAGAATGAATTCGTATCATCTGCGTTAACTCCAAAAAAAAAATAAAAAAAAATTGAGTTAATGTATTTGAATCGTCTGATTGGCTTTAAGATCTGTACACCAATAATTCTCCAGAATCTGAGGGTGACATATTCACCAACTCAGTCTTTCACCTAGTTTTCCGACAGGAAGTGCAAAAGCACAAGGCTTCTTATGATCCTATCAGTATCACATCAGCGCCGCCCATATAAAGGCCCACCATTTGATACTCTCACTTTTAGAAAATAGATCGACGAAAAGTATCTTATAAATTAATATATTTCAGTTTTGTCTTAAAAAAAATTACAAAAAAAAAATATAATTACTCTCTCATAAAATGAAATATAGCTAACTCTCTGAATATAGGTTGGTTAATATCAAAATGTTTATTTCAGAGCTATAGTGTAACTAATTAGTTTCTGGATTTTCAAAGTTCAAATAGTCGATCTGAATTGTTTGATGTGATATCTATACTAAAATGTGCTGAGAGACTATTTTTACATTTTTTTAAATTTTTTTACTATTTTTTTAGTTTTAAAATTGTTGATTTTAATAAGCAGTGAAAAATTTCTAAATCATTTAAAACAACAATTTTAAAACTGTCTTAATAATAGATATTCAAAAAAATATAAAATTTGACCTCCAAACACATTTTATTATAAATTGAATGTTGAACTATTTGGATCGACTATTTAAACTTTAAAAATATAAAAATCAAAACATCTATTCCACAATCTAGAAACAAAAATTTTAATATTAGCCATCTCCATATATATATTTAAAAAGGGATCGGTTAACTACAAATTATCTTGGAAATCGTCAAAAACAAAATCTATTTTTATAAACATAATATTATGAACATAACATATTTCGTGCTCCCGAGCGAATGTACATAACAAAAAAAATCAAAGAAAAAAACAAAGAGTTTAGAAGGTCAACTGAATTTACAAACCAAAAGAAAAGAAACAACAATTTCCACGGAAAACTACAACATATCAACATGAACACAAACCAAAAGAAAAGAAACTACTCGCAACTCCAACATGCAAGTTCTCTTGGAAAGATCCCTGATTACCCTGCTGTCTGACTTCCTTCCAGGGAAAGACCTTCCAAACCAAGCACTGCCATGCCCACCTTTCTTGCAGTGAAAGACCTGCCAAATTGGTTCCTGCCACCACCATCGTCACCACCGCCATTACCATTATCACCACCGCCGCCACTGTAATTGCCAGAGCCATTATACTTGTTACCATCACCTCTACCATAATTGACACTGCCACTGCCACTGCCACCATAATTGACACCTCCACGGCCACCGTAATTGTCACTGCCACTGCCACCGTAATTGCTCCTGCCATCGCCACTGCCACTGTAATTGCCACTACCACCACCACCGTAATTGCTTATGCCACCAACACCGCCACCGTAATTGCCACTGCCACCGTCACCACCACTGTTATTGCCACTACCACCGTAATTGCCACCTCCACCGTAATTGCCAATGCCACTGCCACCGTCACAATAATTTCCACCGTCAATGCCACCGCCACCTCCCCCTCCACCATAATTGTCACCGCCACCGTAATTGCCAATGCCACCACCATTGCCACTGTAATTGCCACGGCCACCTCCACCGTAATTGCCACCGTCAATGCCACCACCACCGCAACCGTAATTGTCACCACCACCGCCACCGTAATTGCAACCGCCACTGCCACCGCCATCGCCACTGCCACCGTAATTGCCAATGCCAATGCCACCGCCACAGCCACCGTAATTGTCAATGCCACCGCCACTGTAATTGCCACCACCGCCGCCACCGCCACCGTAATTGCCGCCGCTGCCGCCGTAATTGCCACTGCCACCGCAATTGCTACCGTAATTGCCATGAGCGTAATGCATCTTCCCTATGTTTTGGACCGTTCTTCCTGTTGAGATGGGTTCATTTGATAAATTCATCCTAGGAATATCCGAAATTGGAACATGCTGCCAGTTGATTGCTGGCATATCACCTATAATTAACAATAACAAAATTAAGAAACTTATATCAGTCAGATAACATATAAAATGTGTCACCAAAAGATGGGCAAAATACGGCACCTTCAATTATATAGCTCTCAGAAGGGTTTGGCTTTGATGATCCCAAACCAACAATACAACGCCCACTTATAGAGAGAGACAAGTTACCTTCCATCGGATGAGGTAGAATCATACAATTCTGAGTTAACCAATTAATGGAACAAACGTTGATATTATAATTAGTTCGCATGCTGAAAGAATAAACAAAAATATTACATTTATGTTGTTTTAATTGGATATTCAAAATAAAATTGGTTTTTAATTGGATTTAAAATGTCCACTTCTTTATTCATTGAAACCTCAAACCAAATATGTAAACTCAACTTGAAAAGTATACAATGAAACTATAAATCGAACAAGACACTTAATTTGTAAAGAATAAATGTTATTAAAATCAAGATATAATCGGCCATAAACGATTGTAAAATCTGGCAAATGAAATAAAGACATAATGAATGCACCAGAGTACTGTTGTTTGAGGCAATGCATTTATTCTTATATTCATCGGCACACTGCATCACATGCTCAATCATAGACTCCCACTCTTTGCCAGATTCTGACTTAATACGAAGTATCTACAAAATATGAAAGAGAAAGACATGAAAATGAGTATTAACATCCATGAAATCAGAAAGAAAAATTTATGATTACGATAAAAAAATGATCATAATCATGAATCCTGGTTTCGGCACCAGTATAATGCGGTAGGCACCAGATCTGAATCAGCATGTACCTTTCAGTACCAATACCAATATTAGTCCGGCCTGGAACAAATATGAACTAGTATAATTGATGCACCTTATTGTACCAATGCAATATAAGTACTTATAAGTGGGTACTGGAATTGTAACATTGTGTACTGGTACTGATTCTGTTCAGCTGCCAGAACTAGAACCACTCTGAGATTTGCAAGTGTAACTTCAAAACTACAGGCGAGTATTCTAACCTTACGAAGTTCAGATGGATTATTGTAATACAATTCGAGGAAGTTCTCCACAATGTTGATGTTTTTCTTTTGGAGGGAAGAAGCGCGATCTTTTCCAATTTTCTTTATACATCGTACGCTGTGTGTCAGCTCCAGCCGGTCCGGTTTTTTAGATGCTACAGAATAAACAACATCAAATCAGCAAGTATCAACATATACCAACTTAACAGTTGGAACATCTGTTACTGGTAAAACATGCCAGTTACCAACGACTCTACAATGAATAATGATCAATACACTATGAAAATCATTATTTACCCTTCCCTCGGCGGTCTTTTACCCGAAAAGGTTCGCTCACACCCTCTTTAACTCTTTCCCCATTCAAATAACCCTCTTCTCCTTCTCCTTCACCCTTAACCATAACCGCTAGCCGAAATCCGCTCTTTGTCCAGCTTGAATTATCATTGAAAACAATATTTTCAAAAGTACCAACCCCATTTTTAAGCTGAACAATAAGACTTAAACCTGTCAAAATAGGCCTCTTTCCTTCCCTTTCCCTTAACACGTTTTGAACGAACTCACTTCTGCTCCAATTAACTCTGTTTTTCCAATATTCAGCATCAACCACCATGACTTTGACTTTGGCAGAAGAGAGAAAGCAGTCAGGAGATACTCTTGATCGAGTGTAGGAGTCGTATATTTCTACTCTTATCGGGACTTCAAACTCATCTCTCACTTTATCGGTTGTGAAGGTTTCGTCTTTAACCTTGTTGATGAACTGTAACTTGTATCGAGCTGGGATGTTTTGATCTGTCAGCGGCGGACTTTAAGAGAATTTTGAAATCCATAATTAGATACAACAGAAGCAAAAAAAGGAAAAAAGTTTGAATCATGTTGATTGAATAAAATTGTTGACTGCCATAAATGAGGATCAACAAACTCCTGGATCCTGATAGCCTATTTGGTGTTTCTTGTAAAATAAATTGGATGTTGAGATAAAGAGTTTGAATCATGTGGTAATTTTTACCGGCATCGTATGAAAACCAATAACCTACTATACGTAATCCAAAGTTGGAATAAAAGAAGGGAATAAATGATTTTATTTTCACAAAATTAGAGTGTGTTGATTGAATAAAATTGTTGATTGCCATAAATGAGGATCAACAAATTCAATCCTGATAGGCCTATTATGTGTTTCTTGTAAAATAAATTGGGAGTTGAGATAAAGAGTAAATAATAGCTCACCTTGAAAGAGGTAAATTGCAGTGAGACAGTTTACCAAGCTCTTCCCTAACCTGTTAAATTAAAATAAAATTTGAATTACATATATAAACCTCAATAGACTCGTACCAATTTCAGAAACTTAACTGATATAGGGACAGTACAAATACAAACAAATAAGCAATTAAGCCAAATAAAATTGCCCCCAGTTGTGCAATCAAATTTAAGCTTAAGCAAAAAAAAAGACTTAAAAACTCTTCACGTGCAATTAACCACTAGTAATAATTATGGTCAGACTAGCACAAAAAAAAACATATGGCCTTTGCAATTATAAGAAAGGGAATCCTTACAATTCTCCGAATCATGAGGCCTGTGAGCACTGGGACACCCTAATAAACAACAGAAAAAATGTTAAAAACTTACATATTACAAGGAAAAGGACTGTAAGTAATTGAACTATTAAGAGAGATTAACAGAGGAGAAGAGAAGAGAAGAGTGAACTGACTAAAGGATGCTCTGGCTTCCGGGTAGAGGAGGCGATATATGAACGGCGCGGCTGCTATCTCCGATGAACGACTGAGCGGACTAATATTCTCTTGTGAGTTGTGAGTTGCTCCGCCAAATTACACGGGGCAACTTCGATTTGTGCTTTCTAACAAAGATTGGAGGTGATATTTATAAAAGGGCTCAGGACTCCAATGAAATACATGTGTGAAAATTTACTGTAGCTTGAAAGCATTTTCGAGTATTATATCCCAAATTACACGGGGCAACTTCGGCGAAATTTTTACTAATATCCAAAAAAAATAAAAAATTTAATAATCAATGGAAAAAATTCGAAATCTATCCAAACTGATTACAAAACAATCGGTTTCAGAGACTCAAACTGCTAACAAAATTATCGATTTCAGAGACTAAAACTGCCAGTATTGTCAGCGATGAACTCATAGCTTTGTTATCAGTTGCCTCTGAAACCGATAACATCACATCTCACTCTTCCTCCCACGGAAATAAAAAAATAAAAAAAAAATCATATCTGCTATGATGAACAAGAGAGTTTTATGAAGAAAAGAGAGCCTAAGGTGAATAAAGCTATTTCTGATTGGGTAAGCTGAAATCTAAACTCCGTCAGTGCTTTAAGAAGCTGCCAGATAAACTAAACTATAATTAACAAAATTCATTTAAAATTTAGTTACATTAAAGAACAACTGGTTTGAGGAGTTTAGATTACAATATCATCGGTTTCAAAGGCTGGCCGATGAAAAAGCTATCGGTTCTGAAACCGCTGATAATGTTATTGATTATGAACAGCTCCAGACCGATAGCTTTGTTAGTGGTTTTATCCTCTGAAACTGATTATTTTGTAATCGGTTTGGATAGATTTCTAAAAAAAAATTGATGTTGGATAGATTATTATTTTTTTTTTATATTAATAAAAATTTCGGCAACTTCGGCTTGTGCTTTCTAACAAAGATTGGAGGTGATATTTATAAAGGGAGCGACTAATAGTCCCCTCCATTATATCTCCTAAATGTCCCCCTAACTAACTTATTCATAAAAAAGTATAATGGAGACCACTAACTAACTAGGAGAAACATTAATTACTTGGGGGACCACTTAAATTTGAAAAAAAATTATAACTGGCGGGCACATGTATGAACACTTATGCGTGTAAGTATTCATATATAATATATCAAGTATTCATACTTAAGATATTAAGTATTTAAACAAAAAACTGGATATCAACTTTCTTTTCTCTCTAGTTACACACCTTTTACATGTTTTTAGAAATGGGTTTTTTTTTCTCCGTTTAATCTAATCAATATTTCTAACGATCCGCGAGGAATTATTCAAATCTAAAACCATAAATGTTTTCTACGTAATTTTATCTTTCAAATGAGATCCATGATGAAGTACTTTCGGGTTCTTCGTCGTTCAAGTACTCATATCTCGGCATGCAAGTATTAATACCTCAACGAGCAAGTATTCATACCTTGTCAAGTATTAATACTTACTCAACAAAGAGTCATTTTGCTATTTCAAATTGTTTAGATGACAAACTTGCCTGTGCAAGGAATAATTTCATAAAAGAGTAGGTCTAATGTCCTACAAAATAATACACAAATGAATAAACTTTAAAAAGTATTCATACTAAAACATATAAAGTATTCATAATATAACTTTCAAAATATTATTACTATAAAATATTCATATTACAAAGTATTCATACTAAAGCATATAAAATATTCATACTAGAACATTGGAAGTATACATAACAAAATCAATAAAATTAATCTTACTAAAATAATATAAGTATTCACACTATAAGATTGAAAGTATTCACACTACAAGGTATTGCTTGCTCGACGATGTATGAATACTTGCATGTCGAAGTATGAGTACTTGAACGACGAAGGACCCGAAAATACTTTATCATGGATCTCATTTGAAGGAGAAAATTACGGAGAAAACATTAGTGGTTTAAGATTTGTAAAATTCTTCGCGGATCGTTAGAAATATTGATTAGATTATACGGAGAAAAACAAAACCCACTTCTAAAAATATGTAAAAGATGGGCGTGTGACTATGGACAAAAGAAAGTTGATTTTCAGTTTTTTTTTTTTTAAATACTTAATATCTTAGGTATGAATACTTGATATATTATATAGGAATACTTGCAAGCACAAGTGTTCATACATGTGCGCACCAGTTATAAATTTTTTCAAATTTAAGTGGTCCCCCAAGTAATTATTGTGTTCTCCCAATTAGTTAGTGATCCCTATTGTACTTTATGAATAAGTTAGTTAGGAAGACATTTAGGAGACCAAATGGTGGGAGACAAAATCTTTACTCATTTATAAAATGGCAAAAATATTTAATAATCTGTTATTCAAAATACGTCCTCCAACAACCGGTTACTAAAATTAATAAAAAAAAAAAATTCAAAATGTGTGCAGCCAATTTAAAATTAATAAAAAAAAGTCAACATTTGACGTGTAACCGAAATATATTTTCAGTGGGCCCCACCAAAGTTTGAAATTAATAAAAATATTCAAAATTTGATGTGTAATCGAAATAAATGTTCAGTGCCCACCAAAAATAATAAAAAAAAATAAAATTTGTGGCAAATTTGTGGTCTGAATTCTGAAAGGTGGAGCAAGGGTAACGGACAATATGTTTCATTTGTGGCATAGGATAACCGATTTTTTTTTTAGTTTTTATGGTTTTTCAAAATTTGAGGATAATCAATTCGTTTTTTATTTTCTTTTTTTAATTATGTTTTATAGAAAATCAAAAAGTAGGAAATAGTAGAATACATAAAAAATATATATATATATTGTTAGCAAGGAAAGATTTTAAGCGGAGAAATAATGTCTCTGGATAAATTCGTATCCTCTGCATTAACTAAAAAAAATCTTTTTAGTTAATGTATCCGAATCGTCTGATTGGCTTTAAGATCTGTACACTAATAATTCTCCAGAATCTAAGGGTGAAATATTCACCAACTCAGCTGACTTGTTCTCTGTTGATATCAGTCTTTCTCCTAGTTTTCCGACAGAAAGTGCAAAAGCACAAGGCTTCTTATCTTGTCTTCTTATTCCAATCACGTCAGCGCCTACCATACACAGGCCCACCACACTTCTTCCGTAGGTTTATTAAAATAATCTACGGAGTAAAACGATTATTTTTTTTTTGAACAGCTCCCACAGCGCCGCGCGCCCAACCCGCCGCCCCGTCAATATATTTTTCGTGCAAGAAAACATTGTTGGTGACAAAATAACAGGAAATTATAATAATAATAATAATAACCAAGAAATATTTTATTATATTCTCAATTAATAATATTTTATACTGTACGACTCCAGGATCGATCCTGTCTTGGCAGTTAAATATAACACCAATCTTCATAATTTTTTTCTTTTTTATTTATATGTTTTTCTCTTCATATTTTCTATTTTACTTTGAGAGTCGCCCAAAATTTTATATTAAAATTCTGCTTCGCGCACAATTTACTTCGAGTCTCTGTTTCAGAAAATTGTGAATCATAAAAAATCAAACCAGTGATTTTAAAATAATAAAAAATTATAAAAATTATAAAATTTGATCTCCAATCACAATTTAATATGTAGATCAACTTGGATGGTTCGAATCGATATTTTGAACTTTAAAATTAAAGACATAAACGGAAAGTGAAACACTCGTTTTACTTCACGAAGTACCATAATCCAACTATCACTCTCTCTCTTCCGAAATTTTTATTAATATACAAAAAATATATTAAATTTAACAATCTATCCAATCTGTGAAGAGGATTTGAAATCTATTCAGACCGATAACTAAATCATCGGTTCTCATATCTGTAACCGATAACAAAATCATCGGTTTCATGGATGCAAAACCGATGAAAAAACCATCGGTTATATAACCAATAGTTTAATGATCGGTTTTAAAAGGGATGGGACCCACAATTTTCAGCACCGAGACGAGAGAGAGTTTTTTTTATAACCCATAATTAAAAAAAAAGTTCGGATTTCAGCATGATTAGCCGAGCTTTTACAAAAACCATAAGAAACGGTTTGCCAAACCGTTCCCTATATCCTCCAAAACGGATTGCCAAACCGTTTTTGACTTTTTTCAGTTTTAACTTCAAAAACAGACTGCCAAACCGTTTTGCTACAGTATTTTTTTTATTTTTTTTTAGAGTTTGTTTATAAAATAAATCAGATATTTTGCTTAATTTTGTATGTTAACAATAAGATTAATGGAACAATTTGAATATATTTTTTTTTGTGTATTTTGACTATTTTATCATTTTATCATTTAATGAAATCAATGGATTGATTTTCTATATAAAAAAAATCAATAAATATTTCCGTGAAGAAAATTAAAAGAAAATGTAAAAGTGAATTACAATAACAATACTAAAAAATTGTATCTCTGGATACTTTTTTTCTATAAAATAATGATTAAATTTGTTTGTTTTTAAAATATAAAAAAAATTTAAAAAACAATACGTACATTTGAAAACCAATTCATTGATTTTTATATATTTATTGATTTAATAAAATGATAAAATGATAAAATGGTCAAAATACACAAAAAATATATATATATATTCAAATTGTTCCATTAATCTTATTGTTAATATACAAAATCAAACAAAATATCTGATTTATTTTATAAACAAACTCTAAAAAATAAAAAAAAATAAAAAATACTGTAGCAAAACGGTTTGGCAGTCCGTTTTTTAAGTTAAAACTGAAAAAAGTCAAAAACGGTTTGGCAATCCGTTTTGGAGGATATAGGGAACGGTTTGCCAAACCGTTTCTTATGGTTTTTGTAAAAACTCGGCTAATCATGCTGAAATTCGAACTTTTTTTTTTAATTATGGTTTATAAAAAAAACTCGACGAGAGAGCCATTTCGTTGTAAGATCTGGATGGTGGGTTTGTATCCGTGGATAAATCACAACCGTTGAATTGGAAGCGCAGTACTTTGAAAGAATCAATGATATAAAATAGATTATTAAATAGCATTATTTATCATTATTTATGGTATAGCTATGAGGTACAGGTCGCCAATGTCAGCCTACCAAGCTATAAGTCAAAAGGAGATCTTATTTTTATTTTTTTAAAAAGAAAGTCAAGGAAACTTGTTCTTTAGATAAAAGGATACACCAGTACAGTGATCGCTGTTAGGGCTGCAAACAGTGGCGGAGCCAGAAAAAATGAGAGTCAATTTCACAATATCAAATTATTTTACTATAAATTATATAGCAAATTATATGTAAATACTAAAAATCTAAAAAAAATGAGGTCAATTGACCCCCATTCCTTCTTACTAGCTCCGCCCCTGGCTACAAATGAATTGAACTTATTTCAGTTTGAGTTTAGTTTGAATTAATTTTGAATCAAATTTATTACGAACTCAATTTCGAATCTTTTACAAATTGTTTTATGATAAGGAAGAGTGATCGTAGACACCAAGAGCGAGAAGTGAAAGTTGTATAGGGTTTCAGAAGTGAGAGCAAGGATTACGACTTATGAGTTATGACTTATGGCTGAATGACCTTATATTTTAACTTTGAAGTCATCAACAAACATAAGTCATCAGCGGAAATCAATGGTTCACGTTATTTTGAGATTCGAACTAGAATAGTTCGCAAACGAAAGGGGAGGTAGCACAGTTGGCTAGGAGAAAAGTCCTAGGATTGTTGGTTATCCAAAGGTCGAGAGTTCGATTCCCCCTCACGACTTCGCAGCTTCTGCGAAGATTTTCAAAAAAAAAAATAGTTTGCGAACCTATTTCGAACGAGCCATCTCCAGTTTGAGTTTGATTTGAATTAATTTCGAACTATTTTGAATCGAATTTTTTACGAACTTTTTCGAATCAAATTCAAATCAAATCACGAACTATGAATTTTAATTCCTCAGCCATTACTTTACTGGTCTATCCTTTTATCTAATATAAGAACAAATTGCCTTGACTTTCTTTCTAAAATAAAATAAAAATAAGATCTCTTTTTTACTTATTCTAGTATATGTCCTAGCACTACAGCTATAAATGATGATAAATAATGCTATATAATAATCTCTTTTATATCATTGATTCTTTCAAAGTAATGCGCTTCATCGATTCAACGGTTGTGATTTATCCACGGATACAAACCCACAATTCAGATCTTACAACGAAACAGCTCTCTCGTCTCAGCGCTGAAAATTGTGGATCCCATCCTGTTAAAACCGATCATTAAACTATCGGTTCTATAACCGATGGTTTTTTTATCGGTTTTGCATCCATGGAACCGATGATTTAGTTATCGGTTTAAATGGATTTCAAATTATCTTCACAGATTAAATAGATTGTTAAATTTAATATATTTTTTTGTATATTAATAAAAATTTCAACTCTCTCTTTCTATCTATCTATCTATATATATACATATATATAGAGGAGGGTTCCAATACATCATGTTTTTAATATCTCATTATACCTCATGTTTTATATCTTAATTTCTAAAGTTCAAACTGTTGATCCGGACCACTCAACATGATATTCATAATAAAATATGCCTGGGTATGAAATCTTATTTTTTTTTTTTAAATTACTATTTTTTAAAATCACTGTTTTTTTACCATTCAAAAATAATGATTTTCTACCCAATTTAAAAAAAAAAAATTCCAAAAATTATAAAGTTTTATTCTTAAGCATATTTTAGTATGGATATTATGTTGAGTAGTTTGGATCGACAATTCGAACTTGAAACGAAGATATAGATATGAGACATAATGAGGTATGAAAGACATGAGGTATTGGAACCCTCCTCATATATATAGAGAGACAGAGGGGGGGGGGAGTGGCTAATATCGAAACGTTTGTTCCGGAGTCATGGTATAACCAATTGGTTTTCCGATTTTCAAAGTTCAAACGGTTGATCCAAACCGTTAGATTTGATCTCTATATTAAAATGTGTTTGGACACCAAATTTTACATTTTTTTGGAATTTTTTCTAATTATTAATCCAGTTTTAAAATTATTGATTTTAATAAACAGTGAAAAATTTCTGAATCAATGAAAACAACGAATTTTAAAACTGACTTAATAAATAATAAAAAAAATATAAAATTTGGTCTCTAATAACATTTTAATATAGATTGAATGTTGAATGGTTTGAATTTTGAAAATGTAAAAAACCAAAGTATTTGTCCACAGTCTAGGAATAAACATTTTGATATTAGCCACCTCTATATACACAGACACACACACACTAATGTTCGCATATAGCACTTCGTTGTACCAAGTGGTTTTTTGCGATTTCGAAGTTCAAATAGTCGATATAAAGTGCTCAACATGTTATCCATATTAAAATATACTTGAAGACTGTATTTTATATTTATTTTTTAAAATTTTTGTAATATTTATTTCGGATTTTTTTAAAATCATGATTTTCACCATATTAAAACAGGGGAGTACAAATGATATTATGAACTTTTGAGGCCTAATACGTAATTTCAAAATTTTTGAGGGGTATACATGAAATTTCCCCAGAAGTAAAAAAACAATAAAGGGAAATGCACGGGGAAATTTCTCTTCTGGGCCTCTCCGTTCATAAAACAAATTCATGACAAACATATTCTAGTAAAGTGAATTAAAAAAGTCCTACAAGCTGAAAATTAGTTTTTCTTTTCTTTTTTAAGTTTTTAGTAGCTTTGATACGTAATTTCAAAAAATTTGAGGAGTATACATGAAATTTCCCAAGAAATAAAAAACAGTAAAGGGAAATTGACGGGGAAATTTGTCTCTTCTGCGCCTCCCCGTTCATAAAACAAGTTCATGACAAACATTTTCTGGAACTGAAAATTAAATTTTTTTTTTTAAGTTTTTAATAAATTTTGATATTTTTCTTATTTTCAAATTACTGAGAAAGGTCCGAGGTAATTGAAGATGGTTTTATATGCATTTTTCCTTTCAATCAGAATTTTAAACCTTTTAATGCTACTGATCAACCCTAAATTGAAAAAACGGTTGATTTTTTTGTTTTTCTGTACAACTAGCTTTGAGAAGTCATATCTGATAGAAGATGTATATTAAACCATGCTTTTGAAAATTAATTCTCAAATTTCCAAGTTATGTTATTAAACGTGTGTGGCTACTTGAGACGGATTACGTTGTGTGTCAAGTATATGAGAATGCTCAACACTTCTATTTTGTCAAGTATATGTTATTAAAGTGCATGCACAAGATAGAAGATATTAGTTACTAGTACAGGCATGAATAACCATATTTCAACTAATTTAACAAGGAAAAATGTTAATATTGTTAATGGTCCAATGCAACACATACCGGAAAGAGGAGCAAACTTTGAAGAAGACAGACAGGTCGGTGTATGTGATAAGTCAAAGCATATGACATGAATATATTCGGAAGGAAGTTATCGCAGATACAAATGAAGGTAAAAATGCTACCTAATAAAAAATTGGGTCGGCACAGTTGAACTCGTCAAATAATTGGGACTAATCCAGAGTTTGAAAAATAAGGGAAAAGGAGGGGACGTGAAGAAAAGAGGAGAAAGATGTTTGTTAACCTTACTCCCAAGTTCTAATTTTAAAATATAAAATGGAGAGAATCACTCTATTTATCCCTTCAACATTTATTCCATTTTAATTAGGAGGTACCCATCTCAACTCCCAGCCCCTCTTCATTTCCGTGCACTTTCCTTTGCTTTTCCCCCAAAACGGTACCAGATCCTAAAAGTTACAAATAGTAGTATGACTAGATTTTACAATTTCGAGATAGTACAATGTTTGTATGAGAAATCTCAATCCTTTTTTTTTCGTCAAAGCTAGCTGGTAAAGAAAAAAAAAAAAAACTCAATTGTTTTGAAGAAGAGATCTTCTGCAACTTCTTTTGTGTAATAAGATTTCATCACGCCAAATTCGGATTGCATGTGAACTTGTTTCCAATAATTTTTGGAAGCAAATGATTTTCTTGGAAGTAGAAAAAACTATTTTATAATATGTCTTTCTTTTTTAGTTTCTTATTACGACAATTCTGATTTATGGAAAAGAGGATCCGGCTGTCCGGAATTTTACAGATCTTGATGTATAAATTTTTTACAAGGGACTAAAGAAATTTTATATACCAACAAAACAACAATTTTTATTAACGACTTAATAAGATCGGACCGCATATCATCTTGACCATATTTGTTTATGGGGAGTGCTATTTTAAGAGCACAAATTGAAGTTTCAATTTGAGTGCTGAGAGAAAACTTTATCAATAAATACCTAATTTATCTTTTTTTTCTCTCATATTAACTAATTAAGAAATAGAGCTAATAAAAGAAGTGAGAGAGAATTCTACCTTTAAGTGATTACCAAATTAAACAAGGCTCAGAATTCTAGAGGCCACACAATATTATATTCTTATTTTTTTTACTGGTATTAATTTGCGCTGAATTTTTGGTAACATCTTACACATATTGGATCATATTATACGATTTAAAGGAAGTCCGTGGTAGAAATTTGTTGAGACACTAATAGCTTGAATTTTTTTTAACATATTCAATATTGATATTTGATCAATATATGATACTTTTCTGTTTCGAGATGATTATTATATAATTAAGTCAACGGTAGAAATTTGTTTAGATACTGATAGTGTTGAAATTTTTTGTAACATATTAGACATGGATATGAATACGGATAATTATACATATTTGTATTTTTTTTATCTATTTTACTTTAGAATTATATATGTTTAGATAGGAATATTTTTTTGTCCATATTTTTTTATTAGAAATATCATTATGTTGGTGATAACTTTTTGTTAATGAGAGATATATTTTGTAAATATAAAAAAATTATTTAGTTCATCATAATTAAATGTCCGAAGTATATATATGTATTTTATGTTACTTTATTTTCTAATAGAAAATAATTTATTGAATAATATGTTAATTTTGTTATAATATTTAAATTAGATATTTGAATTATATTTGTATCTGTTTAATATTTGATATGTATCGGTATTTGTTTAATATTTAATTTGTATTTGTATCAATTTAATATTCAATTTGTATATGTATCTGTTTAATATCCAATTCATATATGTATCCCAAAAACAACACATATACAATTATGATTTTACCACTATCGGATCTATATCCGATCAGTTTTCAATCTCAGCAAAACAAAGATCAACTGCAAATGGAGATGCGCCGATGATGAAAATGCTCGATTAGACAAACTACCTAGAACGGTACTTATATCATATTGTTTTGATCTACATTGAATTTTCTATGATGCCTTGAATCTCACATCTTTCGTATGATTCCACACAAATAAATCATATAATAATCATCTCCAAACAGAAATGTATCCGATATTAAATATCAATATTTAGTATGTTAAAAAAAATTCAGCGTTATTAGTGTCTCAACAAATTTCTGCCCCAAATTTCCTTAAAATCATATAATAATCATTTTCATACTTGTTCAAAGTCAAGAGTACAGTGGAATAAATGAGGACATTGCTCTTTGTTTGATAAATTAAGAATTTTTTTTTTGTAATGTTATTTGTATACGTTGCCCACTCTTTGAAGTTTGAATAAAACTGCAATGCTTTTTTTTAGTACATGGTTTAATTTTTTATGTGATGTCTTTAGTAATAACCTACAAAAGGAATTTTTTTCTCTCATTTCTTTTATTAAGTGTATGTCTTAATTACTTAATATGAAAGAGAAAGGATAAAATAGACATTTATGAAGAAAGTTTTCTTTTAGCTCTCAAAACTTTAATTTGTGCTCTTAAAATAGCACCTCCCTTTGTTTATTTTCATAGTTAAATTTTGTTAATTATTACTTGTATCTTAAAGTTCATACGACTCAATTATCTGACAATTATTCATTTCGTATCTATATTTACATCCATTCATTAAAAGACAAATACAAATTTAGAATTAGCATTATCCGCTCCAAATCTGCTCAATTTTCACTCCTAGATTGGTCTCAAGTAATTGAAGAAATGAGTTTACTTGCATTTTTCATTTCAATCAGAATTTTTAACATTTTAATGCTACTTGTCAACCCCAACTTGAAAAACAGTCGACTTTAATTTTATTTTCTGTACAACTAACTTTGACAGGTCATCTCCCTATCTACGGACTACTGTACAGAAAATTATTCTGTTTAAGATGTGTATTAAACCATGACTTTGAAAATTAATTCTCAAATTTGCTAGTTATGTTATTAAACATGTGAGGCAACTCGAGTCTCGAGACAGATTATGTGTCAAAGTATACCAGAATGTTAAACTTCTATTTTGTTATTTTTAACAGAGTTTAATTAATGTAAAAAAAAATTAACCAGCTTTTTCCGATACCAAGTTGCAACTGTCAGAAAAACCAAAGTTGAACTAGTTAGCCAATCGATCCAACCAGTCGGGTTCACATAACATTGCCTTAATTTCAACCATGCTGTTTGATTAAAGCATACGATATCCATAATCAGAATCCACAGTCTCATTATTATCTTACTTGTCTAAACATACAAATAAAGATAACAATTTAAAAATAAAACATAAAAAATGCTGGCCTCTTGGCTCAGGCCGAATGCCAGTAGCCAGCAGATAACCAACCATGCAGTCGAGCCAGCATCGATGTCAGCTGGAGGAGGCTGCTCAGATGCCAACTGTAGTCGAGCCAGTATCTGAAGTCGAGCCAGCATTCTGAGACTCAGACGTGCTTGCCTCGTTGGAGAAAAACGCATCGATGTCCATTTCTTCTGCTGGGCTGGATGCAGGATTAGAATAATCCGGGAAGAATGTGTCAATAGACGCCCCAAAGATAATGTCGTTCAGTTCAATGTATTCCTGATACGGCCCTTCAGTTGCCGGTGCCAGTGAACCGTTGGTTGGAATTATTCCATCAATGGGATAAGCCACCTCACTAGAAATCCAATTGAATTCGTTGAAAACTGCTGCTGCCTCAGCCTCATTGAACAGTTCTTCAGCTGGAGGAGGTTCCTGAGGTGCCAACTGTAGAGAAAATAAAAAAAGAAAGATCATGAGAAATGACACAAAATGATTAAAAATGGTCACATGTCAGAGCCATGGTATATAATATAGATACCAGACAAACATTTTTGATTAAATAGCATCATCATCTAACCTACAAAATATAGATCAGCTTAAACTGCCATATTTGTTAAATGGTATGATACATATAATTGAAATCCTGCACCATCCCACAACCTGCAAAACATGATTAGCCTGGACTGAACTGTCAGATTAAATAGTCGAACATCAAGCTGTTCGTATTTAATACACCACACAATGATTTTGACTATACTGCACCATCTCAACCTGCATGAAGAAGATTAGCCTAAAACTATTAGTCTAAGAAAGACAGCTAACACGACCTGCTTAAATATTTTCAGAAAGAATAAAAAAGAACAGCCTGCTAAAAATAGAGAAACATCTTTGGTAGAAGCACAGGTTTCATAGAAATGAAGAAAAAATAGAGAAGAGCAGCTACCTGGCAAGAGACATTTCCTGGACGATAGGGAGAATCCAAGAGTCTGGTCAGCTCATCAAGGTGTATCCCTTCCATTTCTGGAGAGTCTGGAAAAGCTGTGCACCATTGAGACATGCCGAAAGGATCAGGATCAGAGGTTGCTGTACCAGTAGCCGCTACTGGCAGTTCCACGTACCGTCTGGTGCTGTTGGCATCAGTAGCAACAGAGACTGATGCAGGCTCCAGTATAGCGATGGGAGCAGTAGATTCTGGTACAGGCTCTACCATGGCAGTAGCAACAACAGGCACTGGTACGGGATCTGCATCAGAGGTAGTGGCAATAGCATGGTTGCCACTGCTAGGCTGAAGAGTAGATGGGAGGAAAGGGAACGCAGCCACAGATTCCTCGAGATCCGCATCGTCTTCCCAATCCTCCTCATTGAATGGAGCACCATACTGTTCGGCTATTTTGGGGCCAAGACCGCTCTTCTTAAATATCTTACATATCACATAAGCATCCTGTATTGCAGACATAAAACATAAAAAAAAACATAAGAATGTTGAAACTGTCTGTATACATGCATCAAATTTGGCAGAGCACAATACTACCTTTAGAAATGTCGTTTCAACTTTGCTGCCAATTTCTATTCCTAAAGCCTATAAGTAGCCTTACCTGTGGAACCCCTGAAGCAGCTAAGCGGTCGTCAGAGAGACGGTACTCATACATGACCCAGTCAGTCCTGTCACCCTTCGGTGGCTTGCCAGTATGGAAGACCAGAGACTTCTTCATGCCGACAACATGTGAGTCATGCACAATGGTGCGGTCTTTACCGGTGGTCTTCCAAAACCCGATTTCAGTTGATCGATTTGCACGGGACCCGTTTGGATATTTCTTGTCCCTAGGACAGAAGAAGAACCACTCCAGGTCCTTGGTCCTCAGGCAAGACATTTCTGTACCAGTTAAAGATAAACAATTGTAAGCAAAACAAGCTCTTTAAACAACTTTTCACCTTATTAGCAGTATCATTCAATCAGTCTGTACTTTTGGATCTGTTTGCTTAATAAATTTGAGGTACTTTTGAACTATATTTCTCTTCATCTCAAAATGTTATTCTCATTCTGAATTTGGTTTAAACAAAGGCTTGTGTGGCATTCAAATATTGGTCAATACTGTCTACCTGGTTTAGATAGTGAATTCTTATTTGATATGTGTAGATAGATTAAAAAAGTTAATGTACCTGGCAGGTCCCAGGGTGCAAATTTATACAGCTCAACCTCAGAAATAGGCATAAACTGAAACCTCTTCCCCATCACTTTTCTCTTCAGATAATATAGAATCAGCTCTTCATCAGTAGGATGGAATCTAAACCCTGGCGGAAGCATTGCTTGAGACATTGTACTGTTGTTTAAAACGTGGTTCACTGCACTGCCTTCTTTAGGGATCAAACAAAGTGAAGTCTGATCAAAGGAAGTGCAAAAAGAGCTAATCGAGGAGGTTCCTTGTGCATGTACTGGTGTGAGGGAGAGAACAAAGAGGATAGAAGAAAGAAAGGGCTCTGATGGGGAAGCTTCAAAAAAGGAAAAGAAAGGAAGAAAAAGGAAATGAGGCCAAGGCTAGTCCATAGACTGGAGGATTATATCAGAGACATAAATGGTCAGGTCCAGTGCCTGAACATGCTCCGATTCCACGCCCAAAGCCGATTTCGATTGAACCAGAACAAGCACCAAATAAAACAAGGATGATCCTTCACAGCAACAAAATACATCTGAAGTCTAAGCATATAGCATCAACCCTGTAAAAAGAGAGATCATTCCACATTAGGCAAATTTCTGAGGCTGGTTTGCTTAAATTTAATTGAAACATACATTAGACAACCAGATCATTACAAAATTACATAACAGTTAAAAATACAGTTGATACATGTTGAATCCAAGGATTCATCAAAACAAGAAAATTATAATTCTGGAGCATGTAACTTCAATGTAAATCTCACAAACAAAATTGTGATAAGAAAGACATACAAAAGCAGTAACTACTAAATTAAATGTGATTTTAAGGTTGTGCTAAGACTATTTAAGATGCTATACGAATGTACTCAAGAATTGCAATGAATGAGGATATTGTCTCGAAATCAAAAGGAAACATCGCAATTACAACATACATCAGATGCGAGGTTTTATAAGAAAATCTAATCGGGGGCTCAACCCTAACCAGAGCAGAACAAAGACAATTTTCTTATAAAACCTCGCAATGAATAGGAATTGCATAGGATTTGGTTTTCGTTCCAAAATCAAAAGGAAACACCACAAATACAACAAACATCAGATGTGAGGATTTATAAGAAAATCTAGTCAGGGGTTAAACACTAACCAGACCAGATCAAAGTAGGAAGTTTCTTATAAAACCTGAATTGCATTGAATGAGGTTATCGTCTCAAAATATAAAAAGGAAACATCGCAATTACAACATA
Source organism: Carex cristatella (assembly GCA_024447775.1). Taxonomy (NCBI): domain Eukaryota; kingdom Viridiplantae; phylum Streptophyta; class Magnoliopsida; order Poales; family Cyperaceae; genus Carex; species Carex cristatella. Next base: position 943,059 of record JAJHPF010000023.1, read on the forward strand.
CATCAGATCAATGATCGGACGAGAAATATACGACAACAATGGAGGTCAACGTCTACAAACCCTAAGTCAAGCACAGGCCTCAGTTCAATCTACGCGCAAGCCTAAAATCGAATAATCATCTCAAAGACATACCGTAACAAGAACTGGAGGAGCGAATCGAAAAACCCTAGATCACAAAATCAGACAACGAATGAACAAAGAGTATTTACGAATGTAGCGATCCAGAGCTGTTTCTCGGAAAATAAAAAGGAAATCTTAAGGGAAAAAAAAGAAAAAAATTGAATCTTACAGGATCCCTCGTCGAGAGAAGGCGGAGGAGAATAGGAAACTATAACGCCGCCGTGACTCGTGAGGAAGATGTATAGCACTATAGCGGAGAAATTAAATGACTCATTATATAGCACGAGCAGAGAAATCGCAACCTCTGAGATATCTCAAACTTTGCGTGACTTTTTGGAATATCTCAATCGTTCAAATACATTCTGCACGAATCTCAAAGCTCAAATAATACTGGCCCCCTACGGTTCCCCGAATAGGGGTGCGTATATGAAGGATTGAAGTTTCGTTTTTTATCCTATGATTGAAATTAACGGCTATGATTTCTCTAACCGTGCGCACTTAGTAGAGCTGGATTTTCTTGCATGAAATGCTTAATTGGGTAATTATTTCGCCGATAAAAGCGATCAAACTTCGCTCCCAGTCCAAGGATTTTTTTTTTTTCCCAGCAAACCACGGAAATCACGTACGAATGTTGAAATAAAAAGAAAAAAGAAATATTTGTGCTGCACGAGAAAAAAAAAAAAATTGAGCGATACCTGAGCGATTTATTATTTAATTTTGCATTTGCATTTTGCCCCTTCTGATTTATCTGAATTGTGTAAATTTGCAAAAATAAATTGGTTCTTCTATTTGGAATTTTGGCAATACTTTGTTCTAAATTTTGGTTCAATAAAATTTAATGCCATAATACTCAGTTTAATTTTACAAGTAGAATAAGACCAATATATTCATTTTATTGTTGTCTCAATAATTTTTCGTTATTTTTTTTAGTGGGCCTACGATAAAATTTTGTGACTAGGAATATTTGTTGTTGCGTTATATAGACTTCTGAAATATAATAATATTTTACTTCAACACAGAAAGGTGCTTTATAAGCTTTTGAGTTTCTTTTTTTTTCAAGAAAAAAATCATTTTTATGTTGTTATTGATTTTATGGTGCATTATTAATTCCAAACTCAGTATTTTTCCATATACTTGGATAATCTTAAAAACACACACACACACACACACGTGTTACTATTGTTCAAGCATTACTAGGAAAAAATTCAATATATAAACACGCAGTTTTTAAAGCAAATAATATAATCATGATAATAAGTTAATAACAAAAAACCTATGATAATAAGTTAATAACAAGTTTTTAAAGCAAATAATACAATTCAATATATAAACACCCACCTCTTGTTTTTACAAAAAAAAACTATGATAATAAGTTAATAACAAATAATATAATCATGATACATAAATATTCAAAACTTGAATAATTTGACTTGTTAGTGATTTTCATTTCCTATACCAATAAGGCATATATATTTTCAAGACATCAAAACAACATTACATTATACAACTACAGAGGGGTAAAATGGGCATCAAAGGTAAAAAGCTCTCTCTGCTCGTCAGTTGGGTTCGCAAGCCATCTACAGAACATGAGAGCAGCACCAGCCACTGCTGCGGCCGATAAAATTGCCAAAACCCCGAAATGTGACACGTCGTTTAAGATTATAGCCCCGCCTAGCATCACCAGCTCTGCCAAGCTAGCGATTGACACCTCGGTTGCACCGATTAGGTTTGCCTTGGAAGCCGGTATGCCTGTTTGAAGGATTTGGGTCCCCACCACGTCATATGACATGTGGCCCAGTCTTGACAGTACCTGTAAAAAACATTCTTGTTTTTACTTTTACATATATCTGGTAAAGTAGATGTCATATGATGTTTTTAAGTTGGAGTTGATTAATATCCAATTATAGACCAAACAATCCCGATTTTACCCTCATTTATCCAATTAAAGACCAAATGAACTTATAAATGCAAGGGAAATTTAAATAAAAAGGACACTTACGATGGAAGAAAGAAAGATGATTAGAGGTGCTTGTTTAGAAATAGGCCCAGACCAGTAGACGGCAAGGGCTACTGCTAGAAGTGAAGCCTGAAATATCAATCCAGCTGCTGCGGCCTGAAAAGGCAAATCATACGTCATACACATATATAAAAATTAAAACAATCACTAAAAATAACAACAATGAGTTCATTTATAGTAATAAATAGCAATCTAGTGAGGCTATGGTTCTATGCATAGCGCAGATTGGTCGGTACTATGGATCAACTTTTCCGTTTTCAGAGTCCAAATAGTTGATCTGAACAGTTCAACATGATTTACATATGAAAATGTACTTTCAAACTAAATTTTATATTTTTTTACAATTTTTTTACAATTTTTCTAGATCAGTAGAAAATTACTACTTTTGAATGGTCTAGAATCTTTAGATCAAGTGATTTTCTACCTATCTAAAAAATAGTAAAAAGTTTCCAAAAAATATAAAATTTGGCATTCAAGTTCATTTTCATATGGAGATCATATTAAGCGGTTCGGATCAACTGTTTGGATTTTAAAAATGGAGATATTGATCCATAGTACCATAGCCTAGCTCATAGCAATTTATATAAGAATAAAATAATCATCATGAAAAAAAAGGTGACCTTTAGAATTCCAAGCCTTTTGACCAAGCCAGCAGACGTGAAGGTAGCCACTAAACCCATTGTTGAGCACAACCCGCTAAATACTCCTATTATAGACGGGCTAATTCCTGTTTATCAAAAAATAATATTCACTTGGTTAAAATTCCATAGCGTTTAAGTTGGTTACAATGTATAACTTAGCCACGGATCACCCTTTGATGTGTTCACAAACATTGGTTTCACCATTATAATCTTAATAGAGTAAATATTATAACAACGCATTAAATAATAATGAGATAAAGATCGGACGCACCGTAATGCATCAAAAGAGCGGTCATGATTGCACCAGGTGCAAGAGCTACATTAAAAAACAAAAGAACAGATGCCACACTTGCAGGAAGTACAGTCTGGTGCTTATATTCGTTCCATCCATGTGTTATCGCATCCAAACTATTTTGAACTGAAATATGAAATTATGCATTAAAAGTTAGAACGAAAATAAGTATCAAATAGGTTATTTTTGGGTGAAAAACTAGGGTAATCAAGTTGTCTCACCTAATTTGACAGAATTTAAGAGTAGATCGCCAAAAGAAGCTTTCTCATAAGTGGTTCTATGACAGTCTAGAACATAACAGGAGAGCCTATTCATTATCTGACCTAGAATTATCTGATGCAAAGAAATAAAAATTACAAAAAAGTGAGATAACGGTGCATTTATTTATTAATTTATAATTTTATATTTAGGTATAGAAGGGATTAGTAGTCATTACCAAAACAGGAAGGCTGCCGACCATCAATCCACAGGCTACTTTTAAACATGTGACTGTGCTAAATTTAGATAAAAGAATTCCAAAAACCGATGCACCTAATGTCTGGAGATATTAGAAATAATTCAAAATTTAGTGAGATGCAGATCACCCACTTGCAGACTCCATTCAAATCAATCAAAAATCAAACACAAAGTATCCAATATAAAGTTTTTTATAAAAGATAATGTTAAGGATAACCTATAGATAAATTAGTTAATTCTGAGATAAGAAAAAACTATTTTTTTAATAGTTTTACCTCGCATAATAGATCAAGGCGATTGAGGATAGCATTGGCTTGGGCTAATGCGACCGGCCTGTTTGATCCAGCTAGCTTCATGAAAAATGATAAAAACACCAAAATATTAATTTTATCAAGCCATAAAGTTTCCTATACATGAAAACATATGCGTATGCACACAAAATAAAGATGAAAGAGAGAGACACACACTATACTTGCCTCACAGTAATTCCCATTGACAACTTTATTTACCACAGTTTGAGGCCTCATTTGCAAATAACACCCAATATCAATTCATATTCGAAAAGGAATATTTTTTTGTTGCTTCCAACTAATATCAGCCGCTAGAGAAGGGGCTAATATTTCTATTATTTTTTTATTATTATATTTTTTGGGGGGGGATCAGTACAATTCTGTTAAATGTCAACAAGGTTATTGCTGCTGCTGTTAGAAATAACCAGTATATGAACAGATCAGAGCAGCTGTGTCAGTTAATTTGACAATGTTCAGAAATGATAGTACTTGCAATTTGCTATAACATTGGTGTCTTTAAAAATCTTACAAAAAAGAAATTACCAGAACAACCCAGTCACGCTCCATGGTTACGCCTAGTGCCAACCCAGCAATTCGCTCAATTGCACTAGCCATTACCAAAACAATAAACCACGGTTGGAGAAGGACAGCTGGAGGTGAATTCGGCCTTATTGTATTGAATCCATGTATTATCATACCGGCTGATATTAATTGTGTAGCTACCTAAGAAACCAAAAAAAAACATATCATTATTTATGTTTTACGCTTGCAATATTCACTAGTAATTATTCAAAGGTTTTTACAATTGATGCTCAAATGTGTGTTCTTGGTTCAATATATCCTCAATTGAGTATAAAATTTCCTTAGTTCAAACCAATTACTCAGTTGCAAAACAGGGAGAGATGGGACTAAACAGGTCAAACAGAAAGTCAAAATAGTACTGGCACCATTATACCAGTATATAACAGTTGACACTGATTAAAACTACAAAAATCCAGTTATGTACTGCATACAAGACTGTAATAAAGTAAAATCCATAACAGTGCACAATAGTTCATGTGAAATGTTTGTGGCAACAATTTTATCATTTTTGTAGTTACTAGTTGAATTGTACCTGTATAACATTCAAACCATTGTATGTGGGTATCCTTGGAAAGTGGTCCATAAGCTTTCCAACAATTGGAGCCCCAACAAATACCGAAAACTGGAAAAAAAAACAGTAATAACAAATAATTAGTGGATTCTACTGAAAGTTTCCATGACTCATTATAACATAAATATTTTTTACCAACTGGGAGATAATTTCAGTTTGGATTTGTACCTTTGTGAAAAAACCAACAACAGCAACTGGAAGAAGACTGGGATGAAGGATGGAGAGAGCAGCAGGCCATGCAAAATTCCATAACTGCTCCACCAAATTTCCAAACAAATAGCATGCATACATTGCTGGAATCAAATATAATCACAGCATCATCATATTACTATCTGAATTATACAGTACATATGAAAAATTATCCAAAAAAAAATATATGAAATTACCATAAAGTCCTTTCGGATGAGCCGGGGTTGCAGCCAAAGACTGTTGCTCTCCAGCAGACAAAACCTACATCATCATAAAAACATTTTTTACTGGTACAGTCAAAACAAAATTACCAGCAACCTGAGAACTTGATGGAATAGTTAGTTAAGTGTACAGTTCCCTACCGGCAACTCTTCAAAAACAGAATTTTGGCCGGCTGGTAGCAAACCAAAAGGCGGCGTAGGAAGATCAAGATCAAGATCATCTCCAGTTATGGCAACTAATGGAATCGGACAGCCAGATTGGAGAGAAGGAATGCTGCTTAATTCGTCATTCTGACATGTTACAGTTACAGAATCCAATTGTACCTCCTCGACATTGGTTACATAGCACTTGGAAATGAATTTATCTAACCTAGGAGAAGGAGAAAGAGAAAGAGAAAGAGAAATAAGAGGAGGAGGAGGAGGATGTGATCTCAGGCGTAGAAGGGGGAGGAATGGACGGCTGAGATGAGGAGAGGAGGAAAGGGAAAGGGGATGGGGATGGGGAGAAGAGAGAATGATAGATGACCCCAACCCCGTCCCCATGGCAGCTTGAGAAACCTACAGCTGAGGAACGCACGCACCACCCTACCACTCATGCAGCCTCCGGCCGGCCCCACTCTTCAGTGTCTTATCGGTTTCCCTCCGTGCGCTCTTTCGTGCCTTATCTGATTTGGATTAAGAAATAAGGAAATAATGCGGGAGGAGAGAACGAAGCAGACTTGACCCTCTTTGAGAACCCATATCCTCTGAGGTAACAAAATATTTCTTCTTCAATGACGGCCGTCTGATTAGTTTAATAGTCGTGCAGATTCTGATTAGACGGTCTAGATCCAAACATAAATATTATGTTACCTCAGGTAATACGAAATTAGCTTTGAGGATTACTAAATAGTAAATACACTCATATACCACAATTTAATTATTAAAAAAAGACATCATTTCAATTACACCCTTGCGAAATCTGATTTCTTATGAAATATGATTTTTTTTTTCTTACAAAACATGGCGAAATTGTTTATTCGAGAATACATTTTAATTTTAGAGAATATTCGAGAATTATATTTGTTCTATCTATTTTTTTAATTTTATTATTTTTATTTTTGTGAATTATATAGAACATGTAGAGGCGACGCAAAGAAACTGTATTGAGGTGAGAGCAGATGCCACGTGTTCTCCAATTTAGTTTACCATATGGAAACTTCACGAAGAAAATATTCTTGTCAATAATTATGATCTTCAGTGGCCAATTTAAATACAAGGGATAGAGTCACCTGATTTTGCAGAAGAATAATTTGAATTTTTTTTCTAAAAAATTTAAATACTCACGTCGGAATAAAAAAAATTGAAAATTTTTCATTTTTGCAAAGTGAGATTTTTTTATAAGAAAAAAATAATATAATAAATCTAATTTATATCGTAAGGCAAATATTCCTTAAATTAAATACAAAATAAGAAAATAACTTTATTTTTTTATTATTTTATATCATATATATCATACTAGAAGCGCTGTTTTTTTCATGCCAAAATAAAAAAGGTTGGATTAATTATTCTAGAAATTCTTTTTTGAGAATTTCAAAATTTTATTAACAGATCCTTTCATTTAATCCATGACTTTTATATAGTAATGAACAAATACTTTTAACTACTACATTCCATATTTTCATTATCATAAAATTTAATCAATCGCCTCTTTTTTCTCTCTTGAGAGAGACAGCGAGCTTCAGTTTCCCCATGGAGAAAGCTACAAACAACAGCATCAATAAGAAAAGTGGTATCAAAAGAATGATACCCGTGAAATTCATTTGAAAAAAAGAAGTATCACCAGATTTTTTTAACATTTCTCCTTATATCGTGACATTTTATACAAAAAAAAGTTGTGAAAAGAAGATCCTTTATGAATTTTTAGCAATATTTTTTTGGGTTTTACTTTTGAAGGTGTGTTTCACGAAAAGGTGCAAAGGTCTATTCAAAAAGGCCGAAGAACTGAGTGTGTTGTGTAATGTCAACGTGAGAATTCTCAATTTCTCTCCTGCTGACAATACCTGGTAACAGCAGCAGCAGCCGCCGGCTATCAGCCCTTGACCAATTTCAAAAATATAATTTCTGAAATTAATAAAAAATGCTCTAAATGCTCCCCATTATCACAAAAACTTGTGATATAAAAATATAAATATCTTTGTTGATTTTCTCTGGTTTCTCATTATAAAATTTTAAACACATGTATAAAATTATAAATATAAATAATGCATGTTTTATCAAAATTTTGTATTAGAAAATGAACTTGGGTTTGTCTGATAATAAATTTAAAATTCCTTTTTTTTTTTTTGCATGCAACAAGAGATAGCACTATTTATATGGTCCGAAAGATACTTTAAATGAGAGTTGGACAATATTTGAATGACAAAGCATGCAAAACTCCTCTCTTTTACTCATTACACATAAAACTTCTCTAGATATCAAATTTTAATGAAAATTTATTTAAAATATTTTGATATTAAATTTTAAATCACATGTACTGAATCATATCGCAACAGAACAATCATATATTTAAATTCAGAGAACGGACTTTTGAAAATGATGATCATAGAACATTAACCTATTTATTTAAATTTAAAAATTATTCATCCATCTCAAGATACATAGGAAGGCACCATTTCAATCTCCTGACATAATACATAAGAGGTAGCTAGAAACTAAAATTAGAGGGGTAAATAATTAAAAAATATATTTTTTTTTTATTTCTATTATCCTAGTATAAAGTATAACTTCTTAATAAAACATAATTACCTCACATATGTAAATTAAGATGTATTTATGAAAATAAAATTTGAGGACTATGCCCTTTTGCATAATAATGAAAATATTATTAAAAAAACAAAAATAATAATAACATTTGAACAAAAAATCACTAAAATTCATTTGTAATGAAAATTGAATTTCTAATAGAGGAGGGATCAAGTTACAACAACGATTTTTTTTATTTTCGAAGTCCAAATCGTCGATCCAAACCGTTCAACATGATTATCTAAATAAAATGTTCTTCCAGATCAAATTTTACATTTTTTTTGAATTTTTTACTATTTATTGAGTATTTTACAAAAACTAGTCAAATTCATACCACTGAATTTTGTACCCATCTTAATAAATAATAAAAAAATTCAAAAAAAAATATAAAATTTGATCTGGAAGCACATTTTATTTAGATAATCATGTTGAACGGTTTGGATCGACGATTTGGACTTTGAAAATGAAAAAACCGTTGTTGTAACTTTGTTATAACTCAAATTTGTTATAACTTGATCCCTCCTCTTTCTAATATTAATGTTTCATGTTAGTAGAGAAAAATACAAGAATATAATGTAAATAAATTATATAAGAATTAATCTGCTCTGAAATAAGGAGAAGAAGAGATTAATAATTTTAAACATGCTTATAAACAAAGTACGTTTATTAATAATTTTATTGAAAATCATTTAGGGTTTAATTATGCTCGAACATTACAGTTGACGAGTTCAAATTTCAAATAAATAAATGATCGGCCGCTAAGAAAATTTAATGAACTAATTTTTTTAACGATAATGAATCCTTGAGAATTCATAGGTATTCATTGTGTCCAAGAACAATGTTCAAAACCATATGAATCGATTATTCTTCCATTTTTTTCAAGTCAAACTAATTTAAATTTGAATTAGAAGAAAAGATCTGGGCCATCAGTTAATAAATTGATCTGCATACTAGATATTTTCTTGTTGAATTAAAGAAAATGCATATGGATTTTTTTTATTGTTCAAGTAATGAAAGATGTTGATGTGACAACATTGAACATGGTCAATTCATATAAAAAGTTCCATTATAACGAGTAATTACAAGAGATACATCTTGTATATTTATGTCATGTGTAGATGTGATTAAAAAAAAAAAATGAAAATTAGGAACTTTTTTTGACGAAAATACATTAAAAGGCAATACATTACATCGAACTCTTATGGTAAAAAATGATTCAGGGTCACATAATAGCATGCTCCGCAATTTTAAAAAATACTTATAATATAAATAAAAATTTCAGAAAAACAATGATTTTCAAAATTTCTAAAAAAATAGTAAAAATAAAAATAAAAATTGTCAAATTTGGTCTCCAAGCACATTTTAATATGAAAATAATATTGAAAGGATCAAATCGACTATTTAAACTTTGAAAATAAGTATATAAGCATAAAGTTAAACATCATCTTTTATTCCCAAAACAAATTAGTCCATCTCTCTATATATAGCCTATTATGAGATTTATTTTCTAGCCTATTATGAGATTTATTTTCTAGGACGAGTCCTTAATTTTTTACTACTTTTAAAAAGATGAACGATAAGATATATCCCTTCCATGACAATTTTCACAGGAATATTTTGCATTTCTTCTCTATAAAATTATAATATACATGTCGGAATAACAATTGTTTCAAATTTCCCATTTTTTTAGTTTTTTATTATAATTAATCTTAATTTATATAGTAAGGCAAAAATTTCCGATTTTTTTATATCGAAAATAAAAAATATCGCGAAAGAGTGTCGTTTCAATGAAAAATCGAAATATAGGAAAAACTGGATTAATTATCTCGTTCCACAGACGGTACAAAAATTCTCAAAAAAAAAAAAACAGAACGAAACAATCCATCCTGTCCAAGGCTAGAGCTCCGCAGCAGTTGTTTTATTTTTCATGATGAATGATACAAGCTGTTTTGATTTTGAAGAATACTGTGAATCTGGGGCGGATCTAATTCATTGCAGGGTAGGGCAACTGTCCTAACCTGAAAATTCAAAACTAATTTATAGAAACTGAATTATGAGCCTTTGCCCTACCCTGAATCTATAATAAGTTTGTTTTTCTCATTTCTCTTCTAGAGGCTGCAAAGAAATTAACATCAAAATGCATTTTTCTACTCACACCCTCTACTGGTGACCTTCTTAAGAACTCTCCCAAATGAGTTTCTTGTTTGTTGAGAAAGAAAAACTATTCCTTTAATTTGGATTGGGTTCATGTAGACCATATAAGAGAATTTGTGTATGAATTTTGTGGAACAAGTCTAAAATAAAAATAAAAAAAATAGGTAGATGGGACCACTTGTAAGATTTAATGAGAAAGATGAGAAGAGCAACCTATTTTTTTCTCCTCTCTATTTTATCTGTACAATGGAGCCGTCCATTTCTATCATTCTTTCCATTTTCCTTCTCCATTTTGTGCATTAATAGATGCCTCTCTATTTTATATTAACCTTTTCTATAGTATGTTATATTTAAGTTTTAATTTAAAGAATACTATTTTTAATCATTAGTATCTTGATTATTTAATGGATTTAAATTCGATTAGCTATTTAAATCCGGTTCGATAATTTCTTGCTCTATCCTGATGAAAATCCTGCATCCGCCCCTGCTGTGAATGATAGATGCATGCTCAAAGTCATGAGATATGATACGTGATGCGTGAATCTCAAAGCATGAACTAAAGTATGTATATTTGCTTTATGTAAAGGATTTACATATCACCTAAACATCTCCAAATATCTTCAATTTGCTGCGACTTCGCATCTCCAGAGTTACGTAAGGAAATTTAAAGATATTACTCTTCTTCTTTTTTCGCTGGCCTTGGAGTCTTGGACGGGAGGGATTGTCCCGTCTTGATATTTTCTGCTGGCTTTAGAATAGCAGTTAATTAATTTGGACAGAAATTTTTGTACCGTTCTATGGCGAGATAATCAATTTCGTTTTTTTTTTCTATATTTCTTCTATATTTTCATGTTTCATCGAAACGACAATCTTTCGCAATATTTTTTATTTTTATTTTCGATTAATAAAAAAATCGGCAAAAATTTCTCCCACAAAAAAAGTAATATCACTCCTAGAGAGATAATGTTTGGATTGTATTTGATTTTTTCAAAATTTAAATACACATTTCAAAAATACAAAAATAAGGAAATAACTCTTTGACAGTGTAATAAAATGCAGACCATTGAATTCTGTATTCATCTTAATAAATAGTAAAAAAATTCAAAAAAAATATAAAATTTGATCAGGAAGCACATTTTATTTAGATAATCATGCTGAACGGTTTGGATCAACGATTTGGACTTTGAAAATGAAAAAAATCATTGTTGTAACTTGATCCCTCCTCTAAATATATATATATAGAGAGAGAGAGAGTGTGCGACTAATATGCCTTTTTGTTGTATTTCGGCCGAAATACAACCGATTCATTTTTCAATTTTTGAAGTCCAAAATATCGATCCAAAGCGTTATGTGTGTTCTCTATATTAAAATGTGATTTGAGACCAAATTTTACATTTTTTGGAATTTTTTTACTATTTATTAAGCCACTTTGAAAATCGCTGATCTAACGGTTTCACTGTTTGGTTAAGCAACCGTTGGATCAGCAATTTTCAAAGTGACTTAATAAATAGTAAAAAATTCCAAAAAATGTAAAATTTGGTCTCCAAGCATATTTTAATATATAGAACACATCTAGCAGTTTGGATCGACGTTTTGAATTTCGAAAATTGAAAAATGAATCGGTTGTCAAAATACAACCGAAAGCATATTGGTCTCTCTCTCTATACATGTGTGTGTGTATGAATTCTCATTTTAGAATCGGCATATATTAGTCCGTATAAAAATTCACATATGCGGCCGCAAACTGTATACGCGATATGCGATGGCCTTCCTCATTCTTTATAAAAAAACCGCATTTAATAACATTGAGAGAGAGTGAGGATACGGGTATCATATTTGAAAAATATATATATAATTACGTGTGAGAAGCAACGATAACTTTATTCCTCTTTTGAAATAATAATCGAATAAAGAAATTAGATATAGTGCACTCAAATTATTTCTTTAATTTTAGCTACCATTACCGTACACGGAACTCATATAATTTTCATTTATAAGGGAGCCGTTTTGTAAAATAAAAAAACTGTCAGTAGAAATTTATTCAAAATACAATATAAGACGGCTCCATCTATTTTTCTAGAAACTATTTAATATTTTTAATATTTTAATATATTCCTAAAATTAATTCTAGATAAATAGATTAACCGAATTTAAATGTACTAAAAAGACCATGATAATTTTTTTTATATATCCAGAAGTGATTTTCGAATTGTATCAATAATTCAGATCCAAAAATATTTTTATTTTTTTCAGTAACACACTAAGAAATATTTAGTTTTTTTTTTAAGTTGCAAAAAATAATGCCTGAAAAATATTTTGTAGTACTTCTAGTACATCTAAGTTATAAGAGATTTTATCTATTTTGTTTGGTGTTCGTTCTAGTATTTCAAATTATAGGTTGCTCTATTAATTTTCGAAAATTAATAAAAAGTTATATTCAAAAAGGCATCGTTGAATTTCAAAATTTTGATAAAATGATTGTCCGTCATTTGTGGTTGCAGACACTAAAAATATGTCCCACCACAGGTTGCAGTCGTGTTAAATTTGAAATTTACAAAAATAATGATTATTTGGTTTTTTTTAGGTATGTCAAATTTAAAAATTTCGGCCGTTTGAGGCACGATGTTTTTTTTTTTTATTATGAACAAAAACGAACGGATACTCTCATCATCATCGCTTTAGTATAAAATAAGAACTATCATTCTTCCTTTAATTTTATCTCCCTACCAACGCAACTATGATTTATTTCTAATGGGAATATCATCTTATATAATTACAGAGGAAGTATCACTTGATAATAATTATTTTAAAAATCTTAAAATTGGAATTGAAAAAATAAATAGAATTTTTAAAAAATTGGAAGTATCACTTGATCTAAAAATTCTAGACCATTCAAAAATAGTGATTTTCTACCTATCTTAAATCATAGTGAAAAAAATCTAAAAAATATAAAATTCTGTCTGCAAGTACATATTCATACGAAAATTATTTTGAACAGTTAGAATCAATTGTTAGAATTTTTAAAACAAAAATATTGATCCGTATTATGGACTAAATCGTGATATGCATATTACCATATACTCATCAAAGAATGACAAATTATTTAATTAAAGAGTTGATATGACTTTTTTTAAATCGAAGCCAATGACGATCACGACATCCACATAATAAAGCACTTAATTAATATAAGAGGGGACATAATATCAATTTCATTTTCATTCAACAAGCTTTAGATAGGCGGAGAGTTCGAAGCTTTGGTCGTCGGATTAACGGATCTAGAATCCTAATAATAAGATGATGATATATTTAATCCGTTAATCGGACAGCTGTAACGCTGACTGTATAATACACTCGACAGATGGTAAAAGTTACTTGAGTAGCAAGTCAATATCAGATGAGATCATCAGAATGAGATGGCGGCCTCGGTAATAACCAGTAACCAGCGTGTTTTACCAAGCAGGTAATAACCAACGTATTTATTCACACCAACCGAACACCGAACGAGAGCAGCTTGGGTCCGATGCCCATTGGACTCGAACTGGTCCGATGGATTCCATAGCCGTCCGATCTGATTTAAGATCAGTTCGCACGGATATTGAGGCGAAATGCATGATATTAAAGCAGCGCGCAAAGATCTTAAAGCGGATCGGACAGCTATGGAATCCATCGGACCCAGTTTTTGTCCGATGGGAGTCAGACCTAAGCTGCTCGCCGAACGGAGACGCACAACCAATAACGGATAACCATTGTCATTGGGTTTGGGTTTAATTATTAATTATCTATCATTAACCCGTTTTCTTGTCTCCCTCTTTTCCGTCCGATGGCAGTCAATTCTCTCCTCTCCCAAGTCTAAGAATTCATATTACCTAAAGTAACTTAAAATTTGAGTTTAGAATGGACTGTCCGATCTTCTATTTCTCACGGATATAATGATCGGACGGTGCTGATACAAAATCAAAATTTGCGTTAGTCTAGGTAATTCGGACAATCTCTCTCATTCTCTCTCCCCTTTCCCTCTTTTCCGTACGATGTCATGTCAGTCAATTCTCTCCTCTCCCAACTACAGGAATTCAGATTACCTAAAGTAACTTACAATTTGAGTTTATATCTGGACTGTCCGATATTCTCTTGCTCACGAACATAGTGATCGGACAGTTCTGATACAAAATCAAAATTTGCGCTACTTTAGGGATGCCGACCAGGTCCAAAGTCATTTCTGATTTTATTTATTATTAATTATTAAATAGTTTAATCCATTACCTTACCCGATTACCCGAGCAGAACAAGTCAAGTACCAACTCTTACCCTTCACCTCTCGTTCCCAATCTCTCCCTTCATCTCTTCCTTCCTTATCATCATCTCTCTCCAGCTCTCTGTCCAACCCCACCTTGACTGGAGCTCCATAGCACGCAATCTAATCATCCATGGCGTCGCCTACGCCACCTCACTACACCCTCAACGCATCAAAACCTCACCACCAAGCAACCGCTGCTCACAACCACCCTCTACCCATAAAACACCCCATTCCTCACCCAAAACCCATCTCCACCCCATTCAACCCCGCTTCCTCTTCCCCTGCTACTTCCACCCTCTTCAATGCCTCTTCCTCACGCACCCCTTCTCGCCTCATCCAAGACCCGCCCTTTTTGCACCCACGTACCCGTTTAAACCCCGAATTCAGACGAACCCGTTCCACCCGCGTCGTGTCCAAGAGGAATCTCACCTCTGGTCGACCTAATCACTTTGCCCGCTCTACTGGCTCTGCTGCAGCCAATCAGTGCCTCACCCAAATACTCAATTTCGGACCAAAAGATACCCATGCCATCAATTCCACACTTACTTCCTTTCGTGTTTCTCTCACTGTACCGGATGATTACTGCTTTATTCTACATTCACTAGGTGACCATGAGAGGTACCCTGAAAAGGTACTAACTTTTTTTAATTCGGCAATGCCGGTTGTCGGTACTGGTAAAATAGAAAGGGGTAAGCTCTTGACTGCTGTAATTGGGTCTTTGGGTAAACTGGGTCGGCCTGAACTTGCAAAAGAAGTGTTCGAATCAGGTGTTTCTAAAGGGTATGGCAACACGGTTTTTGCGCACACGGCTTTAATTTCTTCTTTTGCTAGAAATGGACTCACCGGTGAAGCAATGGAGGTGCTTGGTACGATGAAATCTCGCGGCTTGAAGCCGACCACTATTACATACAATGCGCTAATCGATGCTTGTGGAAAGGGAGGGGCTGACTTGCAGTTCACTCTACGGGTATTTCGGGATATGTTGCATGACGGATTATGTCCTGATAGGAAAACCTTCAATTCTCTACTTGCAGCCTGTAGCCGAGCTGGTAATCTCGAGCAAGCCCGCCAAGTGTTTGATGAAATGATTCACCTTGGCATTGGGCGTGACATTTACACCTATAACACATTTATAGATGCAATATGCAAGTGCGGAAACATGGATTTAGCAGGCCAAGTTGTCCTAGACATGCATGCAAATAACATACATCCCAATGTGGTCACCTATAGCACGTTAATCGACGGATTCTCGAAATTGGAGCGGTATGATGAGGCCTTGAAGCTGTACCAGAAGATGAAAACTTTGCGTATACCACTTGACCGTGTGTGTTACAACACATTGCTTTCGATTTTTTCAAAGGTCAGTAAATATGATGAGATAGACAGGATATGTGAGGAGATGCGTGCAAGTGGAGTTGAGAAGGATGTTGTTACATACAACTCTTTAATTAATGGATACGGGAAGCAAGGCCAGTTCGAGAAAGTTGATTCTCTAATTAAAGAGATGAGAGAGAAGGGTGTACAGCCTAGCGTGTTGACATACTCTACACTGATCGATATATATTGTAAGGCTGGTTTGTATGAATATGCGGCAAATACTTTTTTGGAATTCAGAGAATCAGGCTTAAAACCCGATGTGGTACTTTATAGTTCTTTCATAGATATATTAGCGAAAAATGGTTTTATTGAATGGGCGGTATGGTTGTTAGATGAGATGAAACTGGCTGGTATCAGGCCTAATGTGGTCACCTACAACACGGTTATTGATGCATTCGGTAAGACTAGAATAGAGGAAGAGGAGGGGGCCGAGCCGGGGGACAAAGTGGGGATGGGAATGGTTGCAAGGGGACAAATAGTGGGCCACATTGGGAGAGGAATAGCAGAACAGCCGATTAGGGAACGGGGAGGGGAGCTGTTTTGCATTTTAGAGGTGTTTCAGAGAATGGTACAACAAGGCATCCGGCCTAATGTGGTTACTTTCTCTGCTATATTAAATGCTTGCAGGTATGATATTGCTCTTACTAGATTTCAGTACCTTTCTTATTCAGGCCCTGTACTAGAATGAACTGGTTACCAGCTTGCTCAAAATTTAAACACCCTTTTGCATCTTATTATTTTTGACCTCCTATTTTCTGATGTCGAATTGCACTGGCATAATTAAGTTATAAGTAATTAGGTCCAGAGCTAGTTGCTGATTGGAGGGCTGGTTTTTCACAAATCGAGGGCTAAATGAGACAAAATTGCGATGAATTGCAGTTCAGTGAACCAATTTGGTCATAACAGTAACATTCTTTGTACTCTATCATTACTGTTTGTACTGCTCAAAATTGCAGTATTTGGTTATACCAGAATCCAATTTTTTGAGTTGTGCGCGTGTGTGCGTTTTCGTTTGCGCCTTTACTTACAAATTCTGTGTTCTTTCAGCCGATGTAACTCATTTGAGGATGCATCATTACTGCTGGAGCAGCTCAGATTGTTTGACAACCTTGTGTATGGGATGGCCCACGGGCTTCTGATGGGCTACACTGATTCATGGGCCCAAGCCCGTTCCCTCTTTGACCAACTCATGCAAATGGACTCCTCCACCTCATCTGCTTTCTATAATGCCTTAACTGACATGCTGTGGCATTTTGGCCAGGTAATATTCTATTAATTGTGGCAATCGATCATTATGGTACGATAAGATTGGTTCGACCAAAATTTTATCCCCTTTTCTGTTTTGGTTTTGTTATCTGATATGGTGCTCAATTGGGCGACTGAGAGAGTAACTATTCTTTATTTTATTTATTTATTTATAATTTTGTGTGCTTATGTTTGGTGTTTGAATATGGCAGAGATTGGGAGCGCAAAGAGTGGTGCTAGAGGGGGTGAACCGGCGTGTATGGGAGAATGCATGGAGTGAGTTCACACTGGATCTCCATCTCATGTCGTATGGCGCTGCTCTTGCTGTCCTTCATGCATGGCTTCTTAACATTCGCTCCCTCGTCTTTTGCGGCCGCCCCCTCCCCGATTTTCTAAGGTACATACACAACATATAACAACTCATAATCAATCATTGTTTTTAAATATGCTATATATTTTTATTTTTTAATAAAGGGTAAAATAAGTACTTTTTAAATTTAAAACGAGTTTTATTTGTGTGCGTGCGTGCGGGGGGGGATGTGTAATTTCAAGGTTTTTGAGGTGTGTGGATGAAATTTTTCCAAAAACTAATTACTGGTCTTTACGTAATTAATCACCACTCAAGATAATCAAATTCATTATCTTCTTATTTCTGGTGCTTTTGTTTTGGTTTTCCATTTTCATTGAGCTTCTCTATGAAAACCATTATAAAGGGACTATAGGAAACATTGATTATCAGAAAATAGCAACTTCAAATAAGAAATAATTAGATAATCAGACCTGTTCTTTGAGATCTCTGAGGAAACATTGATAATCAGAAATAGCAACTTTAAAATGAGTTTTAATAGAAAAGACAATAAATGAGTAAATTTTGTGAGTTTTTTAAATTTACAAGGATAAATATAATATTATGAATATTAGAGGGGGGGGGGGGGGGAGGTAAATGTAATTTCAAAGTTTTTGAGGGGTATACATGAAATTCCTCCAAATAAGATCCAGATAGGATCCGACTCTGCTACTTTTTTATAACAAAAGCAGGGTCCTGTTTTTCCGATCCCAACCATTCAAAATTTTCCATTCGCGTATCTCGATAAAAAAAAAATTCATGCACAAATCTCAACAAATTTGAATGGTTGGGATCGGAAAAACAGGACCCTACTTTTGTTATAAAAAAGCAGTGCAGTCGGATCCAGATAAATATGAATGCAAAATCAGTAAAATAAATTGTTTCTATTTTTCAGCATATTGACTGGATGGGGGAAGCATAGCAAGGTGGCAGGAGCAAGCACCCTGAGACGTGCTGTGGAGGCCCTCCTCAGCCGCATCGGGGCCCCATTTCAGCCTGAGCGCTTCAACATAGGCCGCTTTGTCTCTCCTGGGCCTGTCCTATCTGCCTGGCTCTTGGGCCCCAGCACTGCCTACTCCCTTCTCCTTGCTGACGAGCGGGCCATACTGCCCAGCCCGTCACATCTCATCCCGAGGTTACACGCCTTGCAGTTGTAGCCATCTCAATCATACATCTAGTTCCTTTCTTCTCTTGTACTAGGGCATTGGAGTAGAGGCAGTTGGGGATATTTAAGGCCCCTTTTATAAATTTAATTTAATTGCCCCATTTTGTTATAAGGCCTCACTCCTGTTTATTCTGTCAGAGTATATATAGAGTCCAGTTGCTTCGTACTGTAAGCGTGGCTTAGTTAATTTTTGCTGTTGATTAGGAATTAGTGGGGCAAATCATTATGTAATTGTAGTGTAAATGCCTTTTTATTTAGTGCGCAATTAGTTTCATTTTTCCTTTGGTCTTCTATTTCAATTCCTTTGCAGCAACAATTGTGATGTAATGCATTGTATTTAGTCCATGCTCCAGTAGTATACCAGTCCAAATCTGTGCCTTCCAGTGAAAACCAGCAGCACTGGTACCTTAAATCCGTGTCCTCCAGCGTACCAGTGAAACCAACAGCACTGGTACCAGTCCAAAGCCATGCATTCCAACGTACCAGTGAAACCAGCAGCACTGGTACCAGTACAAATCCGTGCTTCCAATGTACAAATGAAACCAGTGATTCAAGGATGATATCAAGAATTAATTTGTCTGTTTAAAACTGTTACATAATAATAATATTTTAAGACGGAGCAAGAAAATTAATTTTTAAGCGAAATAATAAGTGCAAAATGAGCCTCTCTTTTTTATAATATTTTTTATTTTAGAGTTCTCAGTTAAAAAAATTGCAAGCCGTATGTTTTATTCCGTTCCACTTAATTTTTGGGCAATGGTAGAAGTCGAAACGAAAAGAAATCCAAAATGGACATCAAACAGAATTTGCATCCACGTTTCCTTTTCTTTTCTTATCGGAATAAAAAGCATTAAAAATAGACTTCAATTCAGTAGAAAAGAAATGAAAATAATGAATTTAGAATTGAATTTTGTTGATCGGATACTTAAATTAAATGGAAGAATTTAATAATTGACACTAAATAAAAATCCCAACATTTCATTTAATTTACAAAATAAAGAATAACGATTGATGAGGACAATTATGTATTTTCACCCTGACGAAATCATTTCTGGTCAAATACTTTCAATTTTTCTGTGATTTCGATAAGAGGAAATATATTTCCTCTCAAATCCTACCAAATCAGAGACGCTTTCGTTCCGATCAAGCGTATAGTAAGTATTCTGATTCCATTTCTCGTTTCAGCGAAAAACTTGTCATTCCGATCAGAGAGGCGCCGGCGCCGCCGCACCGCACTCCGTTCCTCTCATTCCCGCCTCCAGATTTGCATCCACTGCTCCGTTCCTCTCTCCCTCCTTTGGTTGCTTCCTCTTCACCAAACCTAATTGGCGATTTGCATCCACGGTAAATTTTACAAATCCTCCTCCATTTTTTCTTTCATTTTTAAAATTTGAAATTCCATGCAATACTATTTGCTTACATACAACAGCTTCAATGGCATTGAGACACAGAATGAAGCAGCAACAGCATCTCTTTGAAAGTTTCTTAAACCTCTCCTACTCCTTCATGCAAAAGCAAGAGAGGAGATATTATGCATCCAAAATCAATTGGAAGGAGCTAAGACCAATGATTCTAAAGCGGGTTAGGAATCGCACAACTGACTACCCAATCAGGCGCATGGTACCAGTAGCAGAGGAGGTAATTAGAGCAAGACATGCATTGATACAAGGTGTTTCAGCTCTGCTCCAAGTTGTTCCTGTGAAATCATGTGAGTTTTGCCCTGAAATTTACGTAGGTGAGACGGGTCACTTGATGAAAACATGCTCCGGTTTCAAACAATTGTCGAAAAACCAACCTCACAAGTGGATTGATGGTCAATTAAAAGACGTACTGGTACCAGTTCAGACCTATCACCTTACTGACAACCCTTTTGATTTCACTCGCATCCCTTCTGTTCTAGAGCTCTGCTACCAGGCTGGAGCTGACCTCCCACAAAATCCAAATGCCTTGGAAGGAATGCATAGTTTTTACCAGTGGGAGATCATCGAAAATCAGAAACGGATAGCAAACTTGACTTTGGAAGCGTGGGAATGGCTTAGATTCGGTGTTCGAAAACTGTTATTAGTGTACAATGCAAAGGTATGTGAGCATTGCTGTGAAGTTCACGTGGGACCCACAGGACATGAGATGAGAACATGCGGGATGTACGAATACGACCACAAGTGGAGACGCGCGGAGGTGGATGACATCGTGCCACAGAATATCGTGTGGCACAGGCGACCACAGGATCCTGTTGTGCATGAGGATAGAGGAAGGGGCTTTTATGGCCATGCACCAGCGGTCGTCGAAATTTGTGCACAAGCCGGTGCAAAAGTGCCAGAAAAGTACTTTTGCATGATGAAAGTGCATGGTTTAGCACCAAAATGTAGTTAGTTGTACCAGAAATTAATTTGTTTAGTGTTATAGAGCAGTTTTGTTTAGAAATGGGCAATTTTTTTATTAATATTAATACTATGTGGCTTAAATCTCTAGTAACTGGTACAGAACCAGATGGAAACCTTGCTGCTTTTTTTGTCATTTGATTGTGCTGTACCTGTTTGTTTTGTCATTTGATTGGGCATAATTACATGATCAAGTATTGCGTTGTAACTGAATATAATAAAATTGGGATAATTGACATGTCAGATAAATTATAGCAAAAATAAATAAATATACAACTAATTAAGAACCGTGTGTGAGCAAATGCAAATGACAGAGAATAATATTTAGGTTGAAAATCAACATTCATAATTTATATGCATCAATGTTGATAGCTATTGATACTAGTCAAAATAAAATCGAAATTTCATGAACTTTTACCTGTACTTAGAATCAATGTTGATAGCTATTGATACTAGTCAAAACAAAATCGAAATTTCATGAACTTTTACATGTACTTAAAAAAAAAATATAGATTATATCTAACCATCTCATTTTGACATCTGTGTTTTAAATTTGAAGTTAATGCAGTTCTAAATATGTAGGTATAATGGAGACATTTGAACCCTTCTTTTAGATATCTAAATATAATTTTTGGTCTTTATAGGTTTTATACGAATTCAAATGAAGGCACAAAATTTTGGATCATTTATTCGGATTTAACGAATGAGATTTGATAATAATTGTTTACGAACAACGTAGAAGAATGAATACAATTCCTTTAAACTATAGAGAACAATGATAAAAAAAAATAAATACATAAAGGGAAAAATGAAGTGTTGCTAAGCCAATACAAGGCTTTTAAATTTAATACACTCAACATTGAGAGAAAAAAAACTATATTAATTGATAGAAAATTGGTACATAAGATTAAAAACATAGATAACTTATGAAGTTGCTATCAGCGTCTATAGAAAGCTATCATACGCCTCCGTATTTTATTCGCAGTTGCACCCTTCAAGAACTCACTTTAAAATGGCACTGATAAATCAGATACACAATTCCAATGAGTTAAAAGAGAGGGGGTTGAGAAAATGTGGTAGAGAGAGAGAGAGAACATTGCACCTTATGAACAGAAGGATGCATTTGCAAATAGAGCCTCATTTACGTGCAAATGGAAAAAAATTGAAGCAACCCGATTGTGGTTTAATGATTCACAAATGAGTTTCAAAACACAAAATCTTCTCGCCCCAATTCTTCATTGTCCCAATTAAAAACTGCATCCAAATCATCATCATTTGGCACAGAGTCGTGCTTGCCAGAATTATCCAAATCATTAGGGGAAGTTTCGAAATTTTCGTCTATTTCGTCTTCATTCTTCCATTGATCAGCCTTATTTTAATAACAAACAATGCACACTGATCAGAAATCATGTGTATATACGTCACAAATATTATATTATTGAAAAGTCGGTATTATAAAGTTAGAGAGGAACCTGGTATGACGGCTCTGATTCTTCTGGTGCAACTTTATCTGCTTGGATCTCCAAAATCTCTATAACCTTCTCAAATTGTGAATTATCTGCACCCGAAAGAAATTTGAGAAATAAAATACAGTAAACACTTAATAAACAAATTAAAAATGAAAAGAAGAAGAGCTAACCGGTGAGTCTATGTGTGATGGCATCACGTACACGCGTCGGGTGCTTCTTATCTTCACTCTTGAATTTTAATTTTATTTGGTGTCTTGTTCGATTTGGGAACAGCTGTTGTATCATCGCAAAATCCGTACCAAACTGAAGCATCCCCTATAATATAAACAACCAAATAAATGGAAACGATAGATTTAAACAAAAGAAATGGCAATCAAAAAGAGGGAGGGCCTGGAACCGAGATGCTTTTAGTTATTTTATTTTATAATAATCCATAGATATATTTTAGCAAGCAACCTTGTAGAATTTTCATTATGTGGATATACTGTTTTCTGTTTTTAGAGTTTCTGGTAAGCTATTTTCAGTTTTTCAGATTGTGGTTTCTGGTAAACTGGTCTCAGTTTTTCAGTTTCATACTTTCTGGTAAACTGTTTTCAGTTTTACAGTTTTTTCAGATTGTGTTCTGATGTATATATTTGTACTGTAATCTCTATGTGCGCAATCTGTTGTATAAAATGTATATTGTAAACTCCACATATAATGTTGTAAACTTTATATACAATGCAAACGCCTACTGGCTTGATCTCTCTCGAAAAAAAAAAGTAACCTTGTAGAACAACTCGGTTTCAGATTGGGTCCACCGGCTGGAGGAGGTTCTGTTCATATAGGTGTGATAGTTCAACTTTTTAACGGTTGCTTGAAATGTCTCCTGTGGGGCCGAGTCTTGCCGGCTGTGTCCTTCTTCATCCCCTTCAAAATCAAAAAACTCGAATTCCTCCTGCTGTCTCCTTCTCAGCATAGAACTGTTTCACATGAAATAATTGAAAATGATATGCCAATTTTGTCAGACACTCATGAAAATACAATGCAAAAAATTAATTAGATTAAAAAGCAAATACCTTGCATCACCATTCCCTGAGGCCGCCTCTTTGTTCTGTGTTAGTTAAAATGCAAAAAAAAAATTATATATATTACCAAGGGCCCACACAGATTTCTCAAAAGACAATACAAATGAGGTAAAATTCAGCGAGATAGAGAAGAAAACCATACCCATTTCTTCTCCTTGGCCTCGGCCAAGAGAATGAGGTTCCTTATGCTGATTTGTTTTGGGTTTATTTCATTCTCTGGCATCTGTAGTAAAACAGGATCCACTGTTCCAACAAAATAAAAAAAGATAAATACCAATTCTTGGTATGCATGCATAGGATATTAAAAACAGCTAATAACCAGTGTCTATTTCAAGATAAATACCAACTATAAGTAAGCATGCAAGAAACAATTTAACTTGGCAACTTTTGGCATTATATTTCACTACTGTATCAGTGTATCATAACTGGCATGCTACTGGTACCAGTTCATATATAATGAATTTATACCTGTCCTTCTCTTACGCCAGATTCGATGAGATAGCTTCCCCTTTTTCTTAGGTGATCCCTCTTCTTCAACATTTGCACCGGCAACCGTGCTGCCTCTGGTTTTCCTTTTAGAACGCTTTTCAACTTCAGTTGGCTTTTCCTTCTCTGACCTATCAGTATAACCTCCATTAATGGGGTCTTCATTAGCTTCATCCGTTTCAATTATTGGATCGGTGTCATCCGAAAAATTGAAAATGTCATCAAGGTTTGGTGCATCTTCGTTTTCGTCATTTCCCATGCTTTCGTAATTCGTGCCTTGTTCATCGTTTTGTGTATGCTCATCAAAATCAAATTCTGATGCGTCATTTACTTGAATCTAATTAAAGAAAGAGCAAATGAAATAAGAATGCAGTGATGTATGTACAATATGTACAATCAATAAATGGAGTAAAGATTATTAATAACGTATAGCAACATACAATTTCCATTTCATAAACACCACCACAAACTAAATACAAAAACACTGGAATGCATTTACTAATAATAAATTCAATTGAGGGGCGCTTAGGGTTAAAATGTAAATTACACAGCCAGCCTAAGAAAAAATGAATTGAACTCACCTCCTCAGAAGTAACAGAACATTGATTAATCAGTCTGTCCGGTGACTCAGCACTATATTCCTCGGGAACAGAGAAACGGACCTTTTTGCCCTTGCCATTTTTTTCATTTTCTTTAGGTTGCAAATTAATGGTCGGCTCAGCTGTAAAAGGAAAAAATAGTTCATTAGTCTCCTTGATAAATGACATAGATCAAGAATGATTATTTGGAATATTGAACTGAGCAATATGATTTCATAATGAGGGAAACCCATCATATTTGGTACCAGCGCTATGTCTAAACTAGTTATCACTGTAATAATAAGTATCTAAAGAAATTGTAAAAGGAATACCACTGGAAAAAAGTGGGTCCAGAGAAACATTATCAAGAAAATCAATCTCTGGAAATGAGGTCGGTGCCTGAAATAAATAACAATCAGTTGTGAAAAAAGGAAATTATTCAAGAAAGAAAGAAGTTCAAAAAAAAATTTAGAATTAGAAATTACCTCGAAATCTGACTTACTGAGATTCCCCTGGGTTTCATGATCCGGCATTTCAGTTCTATTGATCTCAGCAGATCCATCAGAACCAGGTGCAGCTGGTTGTTTCCTCCTTTGTGGTTGCAACTTGGTTTTTGGATTAAATGCACCTTTAAACTTATCTGTTTTAATGAAAAAGAAATAAATAGAGAAGTCATAAAAACTACACACTGTGCACCGGTGATCTTGGTATAACAAAGAAAATACCAGGAAATGTATTTCTAAAGTAGGGCATGGAGTTTTGGGGCTTCAATGTTTTTTGCAAATCACACCCTATAGTTGTAAATATTCCCCGAAATACCTAAATCTATAGCAAATAATACATTTGTTAGGAGAGAAAAATCATGTATGTACCGGTTGCCGAGTTGGGCAAAGGAGAGTTGTCTAAGTGGGGATCTGCATGCTGCAAATTGTTCAAGTAAAACAAAACAAAAAATTAACAATGAACAAATGCTAGTTGGAAGCAAATATATAATATGTTGTTAAACAGTTAAACAACCATATAATATACCATTTCCCTAAATCGCATGATAATTGTTACTATTCATCATAATGATACTGGTAGCGGTCAAATTGGAAGGAAAAAAAGGAGAAGTGGGACCCACCTGAGACTGACGAAGAGAAGGTTTGGGCAGGTTCTTCACATTTTTTGGTTTAAACTTAACCGCTTCTTTCTCTATCAGTAAGTAAAACCCAAGAGAATTACCATAGGCAGAGAGAGCATGATATGATGTGAACTCTATACAACTGTCAGTGATACAGCATAGTTTGGAAAGACAGTACCTTTGTTTTGCAGCGGCTCGAAATCATCAAAGAGATCATTGAGTAAAGCCATGTCGTCCGCCATACAATCAATCAATCAATCAATGACTCACTCTGCAATGGAACAAGAGAGAGCGAGAGCGCGCGCGCGTGCGAGAGAGAGAGAGACAGAGAGAAAGGAGGGAACTTTACCGCCGGCAACGGAGAGGGAGGTTTCTCTTATTAATAGACGGAGAAGGGAAGGGATAAGGTGATTCAACGGTGGGGATTGATTAGAGAGATAAAAATGAAGGGTAGGGATTGAATGATTGTTTTTATTAAGATAGAAATGAAAGGTGAGGATTGAATGTAGCAGTTTCTGTCTGACCGCGTGCTTTTAAAGCCAATGAGCAGTGGGTCCCGACTCCCGACAAAACCAGCCGCACCAGTGAGTTCAAAGATTGGTGGCGATTAGAAGAGAGAAGTGCTGCGGTGGGGACTGGAGGGAAAACGAATGGTTAGGACTTAGGAGAATGGCAGTGCGAAAGAGAAGAGTGGAGGAAATGGAGAGGAGTTGTGACTGGAGACGAGGCGGAGGAGGTGGGAATGTGGGATACAACTATTATTATGGAAATAAATCTGCTGTTATTTCAACGGAATAACAGGACTCTTTTATTCCTATTTCAACCATTTAAAGTTTTTCATACGTGAATCTCAATGTTGTAGAAACTTTTTCATGTACGAATTTCAACAAAATTAAATGGTTGAAATCGGAATAGCAGCAGATTTATTGGAAATGATTAATAAGTACATGCATCAGCAATAATATGATTTCGACAAAAAAAAAACAATTTTCTATTTGATTAATTTTTTTAAAATTTGCATTTTCCATTTCATAAAATTAAAATTACACACAAATAATACTTAATAACCAACAAAATTCCAAGTGAAAACAAATGATACCAAATCAACAAGTAAAAACAAAAATGACAACAAAGTGTTCTAATTCGCATGTGGCCATCCGTGTGGTGAGTTATGCGGAATTAGCCGATCAATTGATTGGAAGCATACGATGACCGTTTGATCGAGAAACAACATGAAATCGGACGGTTGTGAGGTCCAAATTGTAGAGAAAAGAGAATTCCGAAATTTTTATCGGCAACATAAAGGGATAACAAAATTAAGCTCATATTGTCAATTTTGAAAATTTTGAAATTTTTAAATAAATCAGCAGTTGAATTACGTGTTATCGTTTTAGAAAAAAAAACGATAGATTTCAATAGTATAAAATGAAAAATTTCAAAATCGATAGTAAATTTATAATTTTATTATTATTTTTAATGATAGAAAAAAGGGAGAGAATGCTGGAGTTGTTTTAAATATAGTTAATTTTAATTATTTTAACCGAACAAACACCATTGATTTGGTTTTTAATAGAAAACAGTTTCACCGATCCTCGTTGGAAGGAGGGAGTAAGCAGAGATGGTCAATCGCATATCTCTTAGATTCAAATTTAATTTCTTCCTCCCCGATCCTCAAATTTATAAAAAAAAAAAAATTAGTGATGCTTGTTTTGTTAAAGTAATTAAAATTTATTCTTTTTTAAAAAATATATTGAGAATGCTTCCTCCACTTTTGGGTAAAATAAATATACTGAAATTCCGAATTCATTGAACAGTATCCGGAAATTCCTGCAATCTTGAATCTAGTTGTCGAATTTTCTTTGGATTCAAAATGTAGGAATTTCAGAATCACTGTTGGGGCGCTGTGCGATCCAGTCTTATCGTAGAACTGGATTAAATCCTCTTCGTCCGTTTCAATCACATGAGAAATGAAACGATAAAGGCCGTTCGATTTATGATGTTGCCCTTCCTCTTTTTTCTTTTTCTTTTTTATCGTCAGCATTCTTAACTGCACTTCATTGAATAGTGTAGATTGTTTTTTACGTTAAACCTTCTTCTTCGTTATTTTTCCCATAAAATATTTTAGAAGAAAAAGAAATAAAGAAAGAGAGAAAACCAAGAATTCACATCCTCTCTTACTGCACAAGGGAATATTTTGCAATTACTGAATCCAGACCATTCATTTTAATTTGACACGAATCTCAAAGCCCAATAATATTGTCATCTATCTCTCTGAACTCAAACCGGCTGAGATTTAGAGCCTGTTCAGCCTTTCTCCGGAAATGGGAATAGGTACAGAAACAGATCCAATTTGAACTGCGAGTTACTGTTCACATGAGAAAAAAAAATTCAGTTTTTTTCCCACGTAAACAATAACTCGCGAGAAGCCTTAATCTCAAACTGTAAAATGAGACAAATCCTATGTAGTAACAGAGTAACAGAGGATACGGATCCGAAAACCAATGAGGCGTTGTTATTGTGTTTTTTTTTACATTGGTGGCTGCCTGGCTCACTGGCTGTGGCTCTATTATGTTCGAGAGGTCAAGAAAACCAAACAAATTAATTAATATACCCTTTTTTTCCCCCTAATTATTCCTCAGGAACGGAATCCCACACAAACACACACACACGTGACGGGAGCCACCTGCTCTGCTCATGAGTGCTCATCTATAGCCCCGAAATTTTTATAAATATACAAAATTCAATTTTTTTTTAACAATCTATACAAAAGTTTAACGGATTTCTAAATCTATCCTTACCGCTAAAATAATTGCCGGTTTCAAAGGCCAAAACTGCTTACCCAATTGCCGGATCCAGAAAGCTCACACCGGCAACAAAATCTCCCTCCCTAGAACCGACAACTGGGTTGCCGGTTTTGGCCTCTCCAACCGGCAACCAAATTGCCAGTTCTGGATTGATTATATTTAATTAATATTGATTAATTTTTGTAATTCATTTTGAATAATTATTTTAATTAATTATTAATTAATTAATTCAGAATAAAAATTAATTAAATGATTAATTTTTTTAATTTTTTTAATTTATTTTGAATAATTATATTAATTAATTCGGAATAATTAATTTTTAATTAATTAAATGATTAATTTTTTTAATTTTTTTAATTTTTTTAATTCATTTTATATGATTATTTTAATTAATTAAATGATTAATTTGTTTTTATACATGATTAATTTTTAATTCGGAATAATTAATTTTTGAATAATTATTTTCATATGTAATTTGTTTTCATATTTAAGTTTTGAGTGTTTTCGAATCGTACTTGATACGTTGAATGTGCAGAATAAAACATACGTAATAGAAATAAAAACATAATAAAAGCAAAAACATATCAACAATACATACATAATAAAAGTCTACAAACATAATAAAAGATAGATAGACTCCGAAGATAAATCAATGTCCAGGATACTGCGAATGCGAGAAGCGGTCTGGAGAGTGGACATCACGCCGTAATTCGTATGTCTCACGCCGGACACGCTGTGTGGGACGTCCGTATTCCTCATGCTGTGTCACCTCCGGCTGAGTCTGCGTATCCAGTGGTGGTTGGGATGACGATGCCCCTGCATCCTCGAAATCCCAATTCCTACCGGGAGTCGGCGGAACATCACGCTGATGCCGGATGAACTCCTCGCGTGATGCCTGCTGGGCTTGGAAAGTCTGCTGCTGAAACGTCCACTCATATAAATTCTCCGGATGCTCCTGGGTCACCTGAAAAATAAACATATTTACTTTCAATTAGTAAGCGACGATCATTGAAATAACGTTAAACACATGTAACATACCTGTCTGGCGTCATATGCCGACCCATGCTGTTCACCGAACAGATTTTGAATAAAATATGATGCGTTAACATCATGCTGCTGCGCCTGCACCTCTTGTGACATCTGAAAAGGTTCGTGTAATTTTGTAAATATTCGTTTGTAAGTCATAAACATACTTATTTCAAGTCATATGTAACAAGTACCCCTGTCCAGGGTCTGCGTCATGACCTACTCCTGCCTGAGCCATGTAATTACTCCATGCAGATCCATCGTATAGCCAAGACTGTATTGGATTTGGTCCTTCGAATACAGGAGGCGGTGGGTAGGGATTCACGCCAATATCCGTGCTCTCGTTAGATGGGACATCTTCCTAATTTTCTGGAACTCCAGCCTGATCCATCAGGGCTTGCGCACGGTCTTGGACATCACAGTCACAGCAAATACCCCATTCTCTTCTCATGTTTTCCTTGCCCGGCCTACGCCACCCTTTGGTGAAGAATTGTTTCACGCCGTGCGCCAGCTCTCCTATCCCACGCAAGGACTTGGACACCGCTCGACAAGCGCATGTATAAGTGATCCGTCAATATTGATACCAGGCAACTTGGCAACCTGGTACAATCCCAACGATAGCAGATATGGGGCGTATCGGTCGTGGTACTCGCAATTTGTCCGATAATTTCTCACGTTTAAATTAGTAGAATTCTACATTACGAAAAAAATATCAAGCAATATACGATTTGATTTCTAATCGATTTATTAAGAAAAATAAGTAAATGCTAACCTCTTTCGAAGCCAAACACACCCGATGATGACTGTGGAGTATCCACAACAATTCGCTGAATCTACGTTGCATTATCTGGGTCTCTCTCTCTGTCATTCTGAATTTCAAAAATCGTACCAAATTATTTTCTAAATTATTTCTTCTGAACCATTCTAGTATTTCTGGGGATATTCTAAACCGTTTTGATATTTTCTAACTAATTCTAAACTATTTGGGTATTTTCTTAAGCAATTTTAACTATTTTGGAAATTTCTACACAATTTTGGCTGAAATTTTGGTATTGTTTCTAAGACAATTTTGGAATTTGATAATATTTTTTATTTTGGTGATTTTCTGGTATTTTCTAACTAATTCTAAAATCCATTCTAAATAATTTTAAAGTTTTTCATAATATCAGGAACCATTCTATAATTTACCTAAATTTATTTTGGTATTTTCTAATTTAACTAAAATTATTTTGGTATTTTCTATTTTTTCTAAAATTATTTTGGTATTTTCTAATTATCTAAAATTATTTTGACATCTTCTAATTATCTAAAATTATTTAGACATTTTCTAATTATCTAAAAAAAATTTATATATTAAACTAATTTTACTAATCTATCTTAAATTTAAACTAATCTTACTAATTTATCTAAAATAAAAATTAAATATTAAAAAAAAAAACAAACCTGATGAAGGGAACTAGGAATGGTTTGGGCGAGTGAAAGGGACGGGGTGGCCTTATAGGCGAATCCAGAACCGGCAACTGAATTGCCAGATCCAGAGATTGAAACCGGCAGCCGAATTGTCGGTTCCGGAACCGGTAATTATGGTGCCGGTTCTGGGATTTTGAAACCGCCAATTACGTTGCCGGTTAGTTGGTCTGAAACCAGTAACTCTGTTGCTGATATGGACATATTTCAAATTCCAACCGAATTTTGCGTAGATTGTTAAATAAAAATCGATTTTTGTATATTAATAAAAATTTCGGCCTATAGCCTATAGGCATCTTCATTTAAATGTAAAGCTGCATCCTGCATGTGAAAATATTTATCTAATATCAATCATTGTGGAGGACTGCAGCAGAAAAATGTTGCAAAAGAGTCACTGTAGCTGTGTAGCAGCTAGCAGGCAACAGCCCAACAGGCAGCAGGATCAGTGGATCAGGATAAGAACCACACCCTTTAATAACTAATACAACTATAGCAACGAATTAGTTCGTCCTATGAATCAACATATCTATTTTTAATAAAGACTTAACAGTCAATTTGAACCATAATAAAGACTTAACAGTCAATTTGAACCATTCACCATGATCTCCATTTTCCATATAAAAATGAACTTGTAAATCAAATTTTATATTTTTTATATTTTTTATAATTTTTTAAATAGAAAATCACTTAATCTAGAAGTCTATACTTTAATTTTATTTTTAAATAAAATCAATTTTAAATATTTTAACCAAACAAGCACAGTTGATTTATTTTTTTTATAAAAAATAACTACATCCATCTACAGCATCAATAAAGACAGAAATGCATTTGCTCCACCAATCTTTTAAAATAACTCAATGATGCTTATTCAGATGAAAATATTAAATTTGATTCTATTTAAAAAAAAATCATTAAAAATAATGATTTTCTACCTATTATAAAAAATAGTAAAAACAAATTCTAAAAAATGTAAAATTTATTTTGCAAGTACATTTTGTTCATAGTACCATAGCCTCACTCTTATTTATATCGCCTTTTCTTGTAAAATGACACTTCAGGTATCCATTATCAATGAAATTTGGAGGCGTGACCTCCATCTCTCTCTCTAAAAAGAAAAAAGAAAAAAGAAAAAAAAAAACAATAATTTCTGCAAGCAAAGGTTAACTTAATTATAAAAGGTTGATGCATAGATCAGTGAAACAGAGCATTAAACTCCCTACAAATCAGTTCAACCATCAACAAAAAGTACAAGTCTACAGCACAAAAGAGAAAACAAAACATAAAAAGAGTCTTAACTCATAAATATTATGCTATCATTAAATTAGGATACTAAACAGTCGGCATCAACTATACATCTGCTACGGTCAAGCTGCGAGCGCTGTCATATAAGAGAATCAAAGACAAATTTAAAATAAGAACCAACTTGAAAAAAAACAGGAGTTATAGCATCAAAGAAAATGTTAAAAATGAATTTACTAAGTCCAGTTTATTAATTATGTTAACCAGTAAGAACACTGCATTGGATACCCTGCTATATGGCTTTTTTCTTTCACTAAATTTGAATTGTTAATTTGACAATTGACATAGATAAATGACTCAAATGATATTATACATTGCTTCCATCAAAGACAACACTTGTTATCTATTATATTATTTGAGGATGGTTCAAATACCTCCATTTTTAGAACTATAATAACTTCAAATGTAAAACTTAAAATGTTAAAATGAAACCGTTAGATATGATTTATATTATTTTCTCCAATCACACCGTAAAAAGTTAAGACATTTTTATTTTGTTTTTATTAGAATCAAGAGCTTAGAAAAATACAGCAATGTTGACAAATTTTGGACGTTGATTTTTCATCTTATTGATTCATATAAAATCAAAATCAAAATGTGATAATTTTTCATGTGCATGTAGAGAAAATAATATAAATCTCATCTAATGGTTTTAATTTGACATATAAATTTTTAGAATTTTTGTTATTAGAAAATTGAAAAGAGGCATTTGAACCCTCATTATTTATCCCTCAATTGTGCTTTGTATGCCACGATCTAAACCCTAAAATGAACGGTACAAGTAACCACAAGAGACTCATATAGGAAAAACTACATGCCCCTAAAAAGTAGCACATAAAAGACAATAAAAATAAGTAAATAACAGCAGTCCATACCAGTACAAAAAGGTCATATGCTAACATAATTCGCAATGTTCTCAGGAACTACCCGGAGTGACCTGGTTGTTTTATCAGCGCGAGCTGGTTTTTTGAGCAGCGCTCTTTTCTGTGCCCGATTTCTCTGCACAGGCTACAGCGATATTCTGACGGTCCCGCCTTTTCTTTTTTCAGCTTTGTCTTTTTAGACTTTGCCAGAGCACCAGGGCTAACAAGCTTCCTCCTCCCCTTTTTTACGCTATTGCAATCTGGTGAGTAAGCAACGCCAGTATACTCTGGCCACTCCTCTGGACTGCCAGGCAAATTGAACTGTGGGGCCCACGTTGACAAGAGCTGACGCACATCATAAGCAGCATCCACCAAGTGGTTGGCATTCAAGGAGCGGAATGCGCAAACAGCAAGCACGTGGGAACAAGGGATGCCGGTGAGTTGCGGTTTCTGACAGCTACAACTCCTCCTGTCGTGGCCGAATCTGACAGTTTGTTTAACCTTAGTTGATGTTTCAACCTCAACCTCATCATATAAAATAACATTTTGAGGCCCAAAGCCCACAATTTGGTGTTGGCCCGCTTTTACTCTTCTCGCTTCCAGAGTGGCCGTGACTTTGTTCGACCAAAGCTGCTTCTCCACTTCAATTTGACTAGCAGCTTCTTTTCTGCTGGCGAAAATTTCAGCTGATTTGGTACATGTCAGTTCTACAAGTGCGGTGATAGGTAACTCTTGAATGCGTGGAAATATGTTGAAAGGGCATTCGTTCCAGTTTACTGTCATGATACCATACCGGTACCCACCATCCTCACATAACGCCCATAAATGGTACGCACTCTCCTCTTCAGGTTTTGTACCGACTTTGACTAACCAATTATATGCCTCCCGATTGATTTCCATAATTCGCAACATGCCGAGGCGGAATTTGTTTGGCTGGTTTTGTCTTGAAACCCACCTAACCAATTTGACCAGGTCATCTTTCTTAAATGCTGATTTAACACTCTCACAGAGATAGCGGGAACAGTACCGATGGAAGGCCTGGCCTGTACCAGTGCACCAGCCGCTGTCTGGCTGATCAAAAAGTCTCAATATGGAGTCTTTCCGGTCAGAAATAACACAAAGCAGGCGTGGGCCCACCACCTCTGTTCTCAACCAGCGCATGAACCAACTCCACGATTCATCATCTTCAACCTTTATAACAGCAAAGGCCAAAGGAAGTACCTGACCATCTGCATCATAAGAGACCGCAAGAAACATGCTGCCGCCATATTTGCCACATAAGATCGTGCTGTCAATGCCGATCACCGGCCGGCAGTGCTTGAAACCCTCAAGGGCTGGGGCAAATGCCCAGGCCAGCCCTTTGAAAGTTCTCACATTTGGATCAGCTGTGCTTTCTGACCACCATTCCACCTTAGTTCCTGGGTTTGTAACTTGTATAGCATTGAGAAATGGTGCCAGCTTGGCATATGACTCTTTCCACTCGCCGAAAAGTTGAGCTTTTGCTAACTCTTTTGCTTTCCATGCCTTTGAGTAAGATGGCGTGCATGGGTACCGCTCGTGTACAAATGCTTGTATTTCTTTTGGGGAGGCATCGCCTTTCTTTTTAATCAAGTCTAGTATTAATCGGGATATGAACTCACATGACATGTTTCTATGATCCTTCATGTCTTTATTCGAACACACATGCTTACCATTAAATGTCTTTATCTGGAAGAAATTCCCGCCTTTGCCCTTTGTAGCATACAGCCTCCATCCACACGTTTCAGTAGCGCATTTCACGACATAGATTGAGTTGTTCGAGTTCTGTGTCACCACTCTCCTGTTTTCTCTGATATGATATTCTCTGACGACTTGCTTCAAATCCTCTAGGCTGTCAAAACATTTACCAGTATACAGCGCTGACCCATCACGCGGTTTTACATCGATCGATTCCTCATCTGTCAGCTCCTGAGATTCTCCCTCCTCCCCTTCACTCTGTACTGGTGTTGTTTCTCCTCCAAACTCCACAATTGATTGAGACTTCTCTCTAGGTTCAATCAGCATACCAGGAATTGGTACAGTTTCGATAAATAACTCAACAATGCTCCATCCTGTGTCGCCCGAAAGCGTCTTCTCAACTAACATACGCCACATGCAGTTTTCACTTATAGGTAATAGCACAAAACAGTGGGACCCACCTGTGCCGGCATTCCACCGAGCATTCACATTTATGCTAAATTTCTCCTCATCTATCCCAGTTAGTTCAAATACTGTCCTTTTCAGCTCATCAAAAGTGATGTCGTCTTGTGCTGGGTATGAAGCTGATGCTGGTTTGTTGTAGGTTGCACCCATTGCTCCATTTTCAACAGCACCACCAGTGTATATACTGATTGGGAACATTTTTCTGGTGTCACCTACACAAGATATTAAAAAAAGCAACTTTGCTAGTAAAATAAGGATGTTACAAAATTACCAAGAAAAGATTTAACTAATAACTTGGTAATCTTTTCAGTTTAGATTTTGAAAATTTCAAGGCCGAGCAAACAGATAGACCAAGTGGGAGTAACAGGTAGGAGTTATTCTCACAATTCAATTTTAGGTTGAGTAAGCAAAGATCACTAAACCAGTATTCAATTTAGATTTAAAATAATTATGAACCACTAAACTATTATCCATTCTAAATTTAACAATAATAATCAAAGATTGGCAAACTAGTACCTGCTCATACATAATAACAAATATGTCTAAGAAAGATTATGAAATTCAATAATGCAGGACAAGTTGATTCTACATTTTTTTTATACAATGGCCGCTGAACTAAAACCTAGTTCATGTTAAATGGACCATTGTACCAAACACCACAAATTATTATGCTGACAAACAAAACTAGTAAATGATTTAAAAACCTAAATCAGCTCAATTAATTATGCCTTTGGGCCTGGACTGGCATAATCTACTTAGACACAACTTCACCTAAAATTACCACACAATCTGTTCAATTGAAGTAAACACAGAACAATACAAACAGGAAAAACTTGCATTCAGGTTGTATTTTGTAAGGAAAAGAAAAAAAAACCAGAAAGCATCGGCGTCACTGTCGCTGTCGCTGTCCGGAGCAGCGCAGCAGCGGGTTGTGTTTCAAAATGAGGTCTCGGCGTAGATCGCCGGTGACGGTGATCGGAGAAGGGTCATAGATGATCGGAGTGTAAATTTGGAGAAGAGATTGATTTGATTTTGGGGTAAGAAAGGGAAAGGGGCTTCCAATTTTTACTAATTTGTTCGATCGGAGGGGAACTAGGTAAGGGTTTTAGTTTCCAGAGAAGAGTAGGTCCGATACCCATCAGACCTATTTGGTTCGATGGGCTCAACCACCACCGTTCAATTTGCATTAAGATGCATGATCTTGGCTTTAAAAGTCGTGTATCTCTGCTTCATTCTTCGTGTACACATCTTAATTCAGATCAGACGGTAATTCAGCTCATTGGATAAAAAGTAGATGCGATGCCCATCGGACCTACTCCGTTCTCGTTCGTTTCAGAGACATTACTCTGACGTAACATAATAATTCCGTTTAGATATGGTCGGTCTGATCAGCTGAGGAATGCATGCGTCGCTTTAATTTTCATGTGGATTCTGATTCCGATCTATACATAAATATTCTGTTACCTCAGGTAATATGAATTCTTTTGTTTCGGAAACAAGATTGCAGCATTTTTATTTAGTAAAAAATCACTTGATTTAAAACTTTTTAAAAATAACAATATTTTTACATAGGTAGAAACTCTCGTACATCTCGCAAATTGAATTATAAATTTTCAAGTAAAGATTGGAGAAGGCAAGCTACTCAACTATTTTTAAGTAAAAATATGTGAAAAATATGAATTGTTCAAATTCTTTATGTACAAATCTCAAAGCACAATAATATGAGTTGTATTTTGAATAGGCATTGGAAAAAAAAAATCAATTCTAGATAAAATAAAAATTTGAGAAGTATGCCTAATATGATATCAGTGTGTGTTATTTCAGTTTATATAATATCAAATCCAAAATTTATCAAATCAAACGAAATCCAACTGATCTATCTTATTAATTGTGCGTTTACATGCAAAAATTTATAATTTTAAAAATTTATAATTTTAAAAATTTATTCAGTATACAGTAAGTTATGGAGTTTATATCATATGATATCACCAATGTCATACTAGCTGGACTCAAATTTGAGATATATACAAAGTCAGTTAGTATACAGAGACTGAAATCTGTATCACCCCCCAAGCACTTAGAGGTGCAAGTGGTAAATCCAAACCGTTCTTTTAACTTGGCACAAATTTCAAAGCAGACCTCTACAGTCTTATTAGGCACCGAATTAAGTTTAGAGTATGTGTCCCTCCAGGTACCTAAGGTACAATTGAAAATAACGGACGGCCAGATCAATCCGGAGCCTATATTGAGACTAGAGAGGGCCTGCTTTGAGATTCATGCCATGTTAAAAGAACAGTCCGGATTTATAACTTGCACTTAAGGTCTGACTGGAATTAATCTGTACCGTCCATTTTTTTAAACTGCAGCTCAGGTATCTGAGGGGCCGGTCTGAAGTCTCCATCTACTCCTGCTTTTGTAACAAAATATCTGAAATTTATGAGCTTACATTTAAATATTGGTCACACGTGACGACGAACTGTGAGTCTGTGACCACTTGCGTCTAGTGTACTGTGTACATGGCACACAATTCATTCATTTGTAAGTCACATGGGAAGTATTTGGAGCATGGATATTTGAGTGGTTATAAAAGGTTGTAATAGATAGGTTGAGAGTTTCCTGCCAATCTATCAAAATAAAAAGGAACTTTTATTTAAATTGAAGGGAATTTTAGGATTTTTGAAAATTTGTGGATAATTTGATACAATAGAAAGTAGAGAGAAGAGAAGAGGAATAGAAAGTGTAGCTCATTGCTCCCATTTAACATTCTAATTTTCCTAAATACCACTCATTAATTACTTCCTATCTCCTATTAATTATCATTATTATTAATTAATTTCTAGAACATTACAAATTCCCATAATAATTGACATGAAAACAGTACCAAGAAACAGTTAACAGTAAAACACCTCTAAAATAGAAAGAAAAAAAAACAATAAATCCTGTAAAGGTTCAAAACAAAAACATGTCGATTTTACTGCCATACAACAGCAGCACTAAGGGCGTGTTCGGCTGTTACTGTTCCCGTAGGAAAAAAAAAATTCACTCAGAGTGTTTGGCCATTCAAATTGGAGCCGAACCCAAGTCCATTCATGTTCGCACTTGACAGCCGAACACGCCCTAACAGATTTCTAACCCTTTCTTTTTACAATTTACACCACAGAAGTGGAGATTTACTGTCCAATCCACAATTCTTCTCGACTTCACCTATTTTTCTATGCCCCAGCTTTGTTTTCATTTTTTTTTTACACATTGCTCAAAATATTGGAGGGAGGGGGGTTAAAACTTGTGTTGAAATTATAAGGTTACTTTTGAGATAATTCATGTTCAAATCCATAAATGTAGCTGTTGTGCATGATCTAAATTGGGGATGTAAAAACCAATCAATAATTGTTGCCGACCTTTGCAGCCTTCTCTGTGGGGTCACCTGACGTGGATCGGTGCAGCTGGTGCTGCATAGTGTACTGCCGCAAATGATCCCTGAGCTTGTCTACCAGTTCATGGAAACTTGGTCTACTCTGGGGCTCACTAGAGAAAAGAAAAAACCAATATTCTGTTATCTGAAACCATTTTTTATTTTTTTATTTTTTTTTACCCTTGGTTAGGAGGGTTATCTTTAAATGTAAAAAATTCTAACCTTTCCCAACAACTCTGTACAATAGAGGCCCATTGTGGGTCCACATCAGTTGGGAGTTCCAGTCTCTGGTTCATAAAACCTACTGCTCCTATCACCTGTATGGAAAATATCAATTTCGATGCTTTAGAACAGCTAGTTTATTTCTTCAGAAAATGCAATGTTTAGAATTACAGTAAAGGGTACCTGTATTGAATTGAGATTTTCCCAAGGAATTTTCTGAGTAACAAGCTCCCACAGTATGACACCAAAACTATACACATCCGACCTTCAATTTCCCAAACAAATTAAAATTATATT
The DNA here is from genome assembly GCA_024447775.1 of Carex cristatella. Taxonomy (NCBI): domain Eukaryota; kingdom Viridiplantae; phylum Streptophyta; class Magnoliopsida; order Poales; family Cyperaceae; genus Carex; species Carex cristatella. Next base: position 982,478 of record JAJHPF010000023.1, read on the forward strand.
AGAGCAATAATTTTTAAGTTTTTATCTTTAACTATTAATACAACAGAGATATTAGATATACTTTTCATCTGCAGGCTCATTGAGAAGTACTTCTGGAGCCATCCATTGAGGCTAGATATTTTAAAAATAAAATAAGAAATTATATACAGAAAGATAAACAACCAGATAAAAATTTATGTTAGTACCAGATAAATTTGATGGAATTTTGGAAGGAAGTACTCACAGTTCCTCTCCCTGTTTTGGTTGTCAGAAAGGTGTCCCGCTTTAGCCGTGATAGCCCAAAATCTGCAACCTGTGCATAAAGTTAACATTTAAGAACAAAGAATGCTGAAATTGTCTAAAAAGTAAACAATGTATATAGGGAAAAGTTGGTAAATTTTTAATTCACTGAAAAATATTGAACTTGTTTTTTTGGCAAAAATTGAAAAAACAGTCAGTTGTGGTTTTTTATCAAATGATTATTGCAAACACAGGAAAAAAAATTGAGCTTAATTTGCTAAAAAAAAGAGGAAAAGAAGCACCTTTACTGTCCAATTCTTGTCAACTAAAAGATTGGATGACTTCAAATCACGGTGAATAATAGGGGGGTTGCAATGGTGCAAATAATTCATGCCCCGTGCCTGAAAAAGACTTGGAATATACAAAAGTTTTAGTTATCCCTTTTGAATTGGTGTCGGCCCTTTAGTATAATAAACAAACAAAAAAATATAGAAAAAAAGAAAGTAATGCTGACTATGTCTAAAGCCATGTGTATGCGTCTTCTCCAATCCAACCGAACACTGTTCTTTTGGAGCAAACTAAATAAGCTCCCTCTGTATTTCACAAGTTCACATTTCATTATACATGCAGTAAACACATACTCGAGCAACTAATCTCTGATATCATATTTGCAAAAAAATTATACTCATGTGATTACTTCACTGACAGTCCAAATTACAGAAGTTAAAACAATAAAAACGTAAGAGAGAAGAAGGTAATGAACCTGGGGAGGTACTCGGTGACAATACAAAGGCGTTGTGTAGATGTAACAGCACCCATGAACAGAAGTATGTTTGGATGCCGTAATCTTTTCATCAAAGATACCTTTCACATTTTTTAAATCCCAAATTTCAAACAATTAGTAAATTACTTGCGCAAAATTACCTGTATATTCAGGTAAAATTTAGAAATTGTACTGTACCTCTTGCTTAAAAGAGAGGATGACATCTTCAGAATATTCCTGCCTTGAAAACACCTTTACTGCCACATCCTGGCATAAACGAAATTATCAATATATAATATTTTATATCAGATCAAAATAAATGGGTAAGACTTCGTGTTCACAGTTCAAAAGCACATACCGAGCCATACCATAGAGCATGATATACTGTACCACAAGAACCTGCACAATCACAAAAGAGTTCAATGAGTAACTGGTACCTGAGTCTGGCAATTGATTTAATGAACAACACCTGATAAATAGAATAATAGTAAACTAAAATAAATTACCTTGCCCAATGTGTTCGCCTATAGTGAGATCCTCCCACAAAATCTCACAATCCAAACAATCGGTATCCAAATCAACCTTATTTACAGCACTACCACTGGTACTCCCACTACTGCTAATACTACTTATGCTATTTGCATTACATGATGACCACGACCCTGTATTATGCGTATGTGTGTGCAAATTTTGCACTTTCGTCATATTATCACCACCTCGGGTTGGGCTAGGATCCGAATCGGAGATTAGACCCGCTAATTGAACTTGGTTATTCTCCTGCTCATTTTGCAACCAAGGCCATACAAACTTGCTTTTCGCATCATGCCCTGTACCAACGACAGTTTCATTTCCTTTCCAAGGCCAATTCAGTCCTTTTTTTGCAAATAAAGCCTCAGCTTTTGAGCTAATAATTTTGTGAATACCCATTTTTGCATCAACCTCTTCTGTATTATTGATATAATTGTTGTTGCGATTAGTATTGACAGTGCTCGTATCATTAACTTTGCTGCTTGTAGAATGGTCATCTTTTGCATCATGAGAAGCTACCTCGAGATCCGTGTAATTACATGTGCCTGGAGAACATGGATCGTGATCCACGCCATTCATACGGGATCGCACCTTCTTTGTAACCTTGGTAGCCTGTATTTATGATTTCTTATGAGAGAGCAATAACATTGCATGCTCTTTATTTTATTTGGAGAAAGTGAATTTGGGTCCCTTGTTTCAAACAATGATAACATGAAAGAAAATGCTGATAGAATACTTACTGGTAAACTTTCATCATAAAATGGCCTTTCTATTAATATCTTTAAAGGAAGGTGCAATATGTAGTACCCCTTTTTTTAATTTAATCAAAATAACATCTGAAACATTGGAATTTGATACTGTGAAAGTTGGGAATGGGTAGTCATACCAGTCACTACCTTTTTTCACTTACTCTTGACTTGTTAGATGCCCAATTGCAAGTTTAAGAGTAAAGAAACCAATTAGGATTCAGTTTAAATTAAATTGATTCTGGTTGCAAAACCTTAGTTAATATTGGCAAAAACTAGTTTAAACCTGATTCAATTACATACACCGATGGTATTCATGGGATAAATAGATTGCCTGTTTGTGAGAACCTATACTGTACCAGTCTGGTACCGTTCCAGTCATCTATGGATTTAATATGTACACTAACCAGATTACTCAGTTTGGAGGCAATAGTAGCCTGAAGAGGACTTGAACCTGCCGGTGACCAACGCCCGATTCCAATTCCCCTATTTTCTCGGGCCTTTGAGCAATTTTCCCCTCCAGCTGCCACCTCATCAAACAACCTCAGATCGCTTGAAACACAAACCACCCCGATCAGCGAACCATCATCGTCATAGAAAGGGGTATTTGTGGAAATAGCCAAAAAATTGTCACCCGATTTATTTTTTACAGGTAACTTACCAGCCCAGCTGTCACCAGCTGTTATTACTCGGCGAAAAATTCTAGTGGCTATTTCGTTATTCTGTGAGTTTATGAGGAGGTTTATGGCATCATTTCCCAGAGCTTCTGAGGCAGTGTACCCATACAAGATCTCGGCAGAATGATTCCTGCATAAAATAAGACAGGTGTCAAGCCAGGATTGGTAGATGTAGGTGCATTTCTGGCACCTCTTCTACATGTTTTCCTGTCCAAAATATATACATCGATCTCAATTTTTGCTTGGTCTTAATTCATGGTTGCTTTTATTTCATTGTACTACACATAATTTTATCACAATTCATGTATAATTATATTTTGTCGATAGCTTGATGAAGGCTTCTAAGAATAGAAAATACCAAACAATGAAGCCACTCTATGCACGGTGTGAAATTTCGACCTTGGTTTGAAGGATTAAAAAAAAAAAAAAAAAAAAAAAACTGAACCAGTTCAGTACAATTGTAACAACAGAGGTTTTCCTTTAGTTGGACCAACCAGTTCAGTACCAGTGATACCAGTTACCAGTAAACATTTTGATCAAAAGAGAATGAAATGAAATTAAAACAAAAAATACCAGTAAATGATTCTCCCTTGGAGATCAAGGATATGCACAGACTGCCCCATAGATTGCAAAACTCTCAGACAATGCTTCTCTGACAAATGGAGCACGTTCCTTACTGGATCCCTCTTGTCAGTCTCAGGCGCCGTTGCAGAGCCGGGTCCAAAGGAAGTAGATCCCTTACTCCAACCCGCTCCAAACCCACCAGTCCTTCCTCTAGGAGGCCTACGTGGTGACAAAGACTGCGAGCGGGCCCTGCCTGAGCCTGACCAGTGGGGCCCCCGGAAAGTTTCTTCCTTTGGCACTAATCTCGACATCTCTTGCTTGAGCATGGCGTGTCCTGCTTCCAGTTTTTCAATTTTCTTCAGTAGCTCTCCAGCAGGAGGCTCCATGAAAAGGATTTGGATTTGGATTTGTCGGAGGATTTGGCCTAGAAGAGGTTGAGAGAGAAGCAGAAGGATAGTTGCATAAGCATAGTGAGAGAGAAAAGGATTGGCTGGATTGGACTTGGTTACTGTTTTTTTCTTTTTCTTTTCTTTATTTTATTGGTTCTTTCTTCACACCAGAGCAGCTTGGGTCCGATGAGTTCTACAATCGTCCAATCTGCTTTATGATCCGTGTGCACTATATTAAAGCGATGCGCACGTATCTTGAAACGGATCGGACGGTTATGTAACCCATCGGACCTAGTTTAAGCCCGATGGGCATCGGACCCAAGCTGCTCCCACCCAAGTATATATATATTATTTTAATTAATAGAAAGTTGAAAAAGATAAAAAAAAAAAAAGAAAAAAAAGGCAAATGAATGCACGGATTGGTAGTATTTTTCTCTCTCTTGTCAGTTGGTTTTTATCTATTTTGACCGTTGATATTGGCCATCGCTATCTCATATCTTTGTTTGTAGTACACACAAAATGGGATTGGTGAGGAGTAGTACAAATATGAACACATTAATGAATACATAACCCTAGTTATATAGTTTCATTTATTTTATAGTGATCAGTGAATGAAGGGAAGAATTTTTTTTATAAATCATAATTAAAAAATAATAATTTTAGGAAAGTAATATGATTATTTTTTGTAAAAAATCATAAGAACTGAAATGTCATTTCGGTCTGCTATTTTTTTTTTATTTAGAGACCAAAACGTTATTTCGGTCCAGTGGTTTTACAGTTTTTTATACCAGCGACCATATAAAATCACATTGGGCCGAAATAGCATTTTGGTCTCCAAATAAAAAAATAACAGACCGAAATGACATTTTAGTTCTTATAGTTTTTGTCAAAAAAAATAATCATGTTGGTTTTGTAAAATTATTATTTTTAATTATGGTTTATAAAAAAAAAAATCCAAAGTGAAGGCACTGTAGAGTAGGAAAAATGGCATAACAGAGCTGGTTCTGTCAAGAAATAGTACGGTACGAAACGACACGTCGTATGTGATTGTTATGTGTCATGGCTATTCACGTGCCGTGGTTATTTTTTGAAAATTTGATACGACACGTTATGCGAAAGATCTAGTCAAGACACAGAACGTGATCACGCAAGTCATGTGTAATTAGAATCTTGATCAAATAGTTAACATAACTAATCGTAACAAATGTGATCAGTCATGTTTAAAACTAATCGTAACTAATTGTAATTATGAAAAAAATAGTTAACATAACTAATTGTAACAAATGTGATCAGTCATGTTTAAACACAACATGTTTAACTACAGTATAAATCATATGTATAAATCATATGCTGTGATCATCTCTGAATATTTTAATTACAATACGACTGTTCTCTTAATCACAGAATACATAAAACTAATTTTTAGATGTATTAATCATGACTCGGCAAGCTTTTTATCACTTAAAAAAAAAAAAGGTAGTTGTTCTTATCTGCTCATCCTGATCCTGCTGTTGTTGCTTGCTGGCTGCTGCAGTGATGATACACCTGTATGTCAGTATGTGTCTGTTTGCTCGCTTTTTTATAACTTTTGTGCTGCAGTCCTTCAAAATGATTGATATTTGATTAAAGAAAGATTTTAACAGATCAATTTCAGCTCCATGCAGTGTATATACTATAGAATCAAAAGAGTTTTCTTTGGTTAGTGCACTGTATGAAGCCAAAATAAATCTGTTAATATATTTGCCCAAAATTTTCACTTCACATGCAGAATGCTGAATGCAGCTTTAAATATAAAAAATTAAGATGCCTAGATGAGCAGAGCAGGTGGCTCACGTCACGTGTGTGTGTCTGTTTGGGATTCCGTTCCGAGGATTAATTAGAAAATAAAAGAAGGATTAATATATAGAGTAGAACTAGGTTGCTCCTAAGTTTACCAAAAATTTTGTGAACTTAACTCTAAAATATATTAAATCGATTTTAAACGATGAATTCAAATTGTTGAAATTCTTCTATCTAATAAGTGATGCATTTTAAAGTTTCGAATTAATTTGATATAGAGTCAAGTGGTCAAAAATTTAAGGTTTATAAATAAATTTTAATGCGTTTATTTTTTGGACTTCTTTGACCACTTGACTCTATATCAAATTAATTCGAAACTTTAAAATTTTCACATGTAGACACATCAATCATTAGGTAGAAAGATTTCAACAGTCTGGATTCATCATTTAAAATCGATTCGATATATGTTAGAGTCAAGTTCACAAGAGGCTTGGTGAACTTAGGAGCACCCTAGTTCTACTCTAATATATATACATAGAGTAAATCTAGGGTGTGACGTGTTCACCAAAAGGGTTTGGTGAGCACAACTCTAAAAATACATCGGATCGGCTTCAAATGACGAATCAAAACCATTGAAATTCGTGTCCTTCGTGAGTGATGCATGTACATGCAAAATTTTGGAAGTTTCGAATTCATTTGCTACGAGGTCAAGCAGTCAAAGTAATGATGAAAAATGATTATATAAAACAACTAATAGAATAACTTATTAAAATATTAATTACTTTGACTGCTTGACCTCGTAGCAAATGAATTCGAAACTTCCAAAATTTTGCATGTACATGCATCACTCACAAAGGACATGGATTTCAACGGTTTGGATTTGTCATTTGAAGCCGATCCGACGTATTTTTGGAGTTGTGCTCACCAAACCCTCTTGGTGAGCACGTCACACCCTAGATTTACTCTCTCTCTCTCTCTCTCTATATATATATATATATGAGGAGGATGCACCTAAAATTGCATGCTCTTATTTGCTTCCAATCTTTTATTTTTATTTTTAAAATCCAAATAGTTGATCCGAACCGATCAACATGACCTTCATAATAAAATATGCTTTGAGACCAAATTTTATATTTTTTGGAATTTTTTTACTATTTTTTAAGATAGGTACAAAATCATTTTATCGGATGGTCTAGAATCTCTTTAAAATAATAATTTGTACATAGATAGTAAAAAATTCCAAAAAATAAAAAATATGACCTCCATGTATATTTTATTATGATGATCATGTTGAACGGTTCAGATCAACTATTCGAATTTTAAAAATAAAAATAAAAAAATAAAATATTGAAAGCAAATAAGAATATAAAAATTTGGTTTTCTTGACTTCTGGAACACAATAGAGCCAAGCCATGAATGTATAAAACTATATAAAAAAAGAGCAACACCTCATTGCTTACAAATCTCTCCCTCCTCTTTACGTCACATCGGCTACTCTGCTCGCTACCTACTGGTTGCACTGGTCAACGCTTTCCATTTTCTCTCTTCCTTCATTTCTCTTCTTTCTCATATTAATGAGAAAAAAAAACAGAGAAAAGGAAAAAAAAAAGAAAAAAAAACAAAATAAGAAGAAGCTAGGTCGACAGCCTACGGGAGAGGGGGGTGTCTGATGCCCATCGGATCAAACTCAATTCGATTGGTGGTTTCTACCGTACGATCCACTTTAAAATCTGTGAGCATGGATATTAAAGCAAATAGCACGGATATTAAAGTGATGCGCACAGATCTTGAAGTGAATCGGACGGTAGAAACCAACCATCGAACCGAGTTTGGTCCGATGGCCATCGGACACCCCCTTCTCCCACAACCTACATCATCAGGGGCAGATCCACATTTGAATTTTAGATCGGAACCGTCCGATTCGAATTTGTCTCTGGGGATGAGTGCACTCCATTTTTGGATGAATTTTCGCGGATCGAATTGAACGGTCCCGATCTAAAACTCAAAAATAGAGTTACTCCACTGGATATGAATTTTCTTGAGTCAGGGAGAAACTGTCCCTGAATTTTAAAATTCAGTGAAAAGATACGGATTCAATATCACTTTACCTCTTTTTGAAAATTATTTTGTTCCTCTGAAACTGAAAAGCTTGCCAAACCTGTTCAAAAGCACTATTAATGAAAAATTATATTGTTTTTGTAGAAATTCTATTAGAAATTTACGAATCCGGACCAACTTTGTTTTTTTTTAATATATAAAATGATATTATTTTGTTATTTTTAGTATGTTATTTTTATTATTTTTTATTATGTTAATTGTTTTTTTATCTAGCATTCGATTAGTTAATGAGTTTGAATCCGATAAACTATTTGAACCCGAATCACGTCCCTTCCTGACAGAACAGAAATTATGCATGGTCCTGTACATCGTTTCCATCTCATGTGATTGGAACGGACGAAGAGGATTTAATCCAGTGCTACGTGGCACAAGGAGAGTGGATCGAGCAGCGACAATGCCCCCAACCGTGGGGTTCAATGTAACGGTCTTAATCAATCAATTTGTCATGCCATTCAATGGAACCGTCGTAATCCATCGTGCCAACTTATTTGGCAATTATGTTCCAAAGGCACACTTGTAAATTTCTCATACATAACCTAATAGAAGGGGAAGCATTATCAATTCTCGCTGCACTGCGATTTGGACCTTACAACTGTCTGATTTCAATGCTGCTTCTCGATCCAACGGTCGGGAAGAGGACCCACACTTAGCAAGGATTTGGCCCGCAATTTTTATTCATAGTAAATATAAGAAAAAAAATTAAAAAATGAGAAAAAAAAATATGGGTAAATTTAAAAAAATGAGAAGGTATGTTTTTTGTGTGGCATTTCATACGAGACAGAGTTGCTAAAGAAAAAAAAAAGCAAACACTAATTTTAGTTTGTATAAATTTTTAGAATTATGTATTTGTATCTTTTATTTATTTGTTTTGAATATAATTAACTAGATAGATGCAAGCATAATAAAAAGTTTGAATTATATAAAAATAGCATAACAAGTTCAAAATACATGGCTATAATATAGCATAACATAACCTAAAATAATTAATCTAAAATACATAAACATCACATAGTATAATATAACATCACACAACATCACACAAGTCCAAACCATAAATCTAAAAAAAAAAATTAACATGCCTTCTCATTTTTAAAACTTATCCATATTTTTTCTATTTACTAAAAATAAAAAAATTCGGAAATTTGGCAGCTGTCATATACTGAATTCTGAAAATTAATTTCCATATACAATGTACTGGGCTCTTAAGCCCAATCTTCCCTAGCACAGCCCAGTTTCCTTCACTAGCACCAGATGGGATTTTAATGGTTCTTTTGTCAAGCACTTAAATGGGTTTGAAATAAGGAAATTCTCTATCAGACTATCACTACCATTCTAGCTTCTGACAGTTTATCTGACAATATACATCCAAGGCCCAAGGACCAAGGCCCAAGGCCCTGCATCATCAAGTTACATATGTTCATTTATAATTTTGAAGACTATAATGGATTATGAACAAAGAAAAACATTCAAAATTGATTGGCATTATAAAAAGTATATTTTTTTTATTATCAATTTCACCCATCATCAGAAAAACAGTGACATTTCATGGCCATTTATGAGTTTTCTGACAACAAGGTAAAGTTAATCAACTCATCAAGTGCAAACTCATAAGGACTTTAATGCAAATTTTCCGAGCTTTTAGAATGTTTATTTTGTAATATGTGACATTTATTTTCGTAAGGACTAAGACGTAAAAGTAGACAATCAGTTGGATTTTTAGGTTATAAGTTGTAATTGTTGTAAAAATCAACAGTTGAACTGGTTAATTTATCGGTTCGACTAGTAAACTGTTGATCCAAAGTTTTATCGGATTGATGTTCGGTCCAGTCCTGATAACATTGCCTGCAACCAAAAGTTGTGAGCTTTTAAGGCTAGGAAATAACTAAGTTTGAGGAACTGATGAAATTGGATCCAAGAAATTTGTTGATTGATCTTTTCAAAATCCTGGAGATTAAATTATTTCCAATCAATTTATCAGCTAATTCTGCATTAACTCGTCAAACGGATGGCCGCATGGGAATTAGAATATTTTGTGTGTGCCATTTTGTTTTCACGTAATAATTTGGCATCATTTGTTTTCAATTGGAAATATATTGGTTATTTAAAGTATTATTGGTGTGTAATTTTAATTTAAGAAATGGAAAATGTAAATTAAAAAAAAAAGAACAATAGAAAATTGATTTTTTTCTTCTTTCAAATTATAATTCCAACTAATAAATTAATAAATTAGCCAGCTCTGCAGTAACCCGCGACACAGATGGTTGTACATGAATCAGGAAACTCTGGTCGGTGTTTATTGAGCGCTGTAGAAAATAAAGAGGTTATTTGGGCATATACCGGGTAAAGATATTAACAAAGCTTTTTTCACTTTACGCAGCGTAATACTAATACAAACAAAGTGAAAAAAATATATAACAAGTGTGCTGTGTAAAGCTAAAAGTACTCTGTTAATATCTACCCAATATATCTCTTCTCTTAACAATCGATCTCTCCTTTTGTCGTTCAGATCTGACGGATTCCTGTAATATTCGTGTGTAAACAGATCTGACGGTTGTGATCTAAAATAAAAATTTGAGGTACTCTAGGTGATATGAATTCCAATCTCTTGGCGCATTATATATATCTTCTCTTCTCTTAACAATCGAATCCCTTATTTTTTTTTGTTATTATTTGTAATACTTACTCTCCATTGTCGCAATTGAAAATTACAAGTGAAGAACTTTCACTTGAGCTTGCTTGCCTCCTCTTCTACTCTTCGTCAATTTCAGGTCAATTTCCTACCCCCTTTTCCGATCCCCATCTTTGATTTCAATTATTGGGTTATTGAATTATTTCCCCTTGTTTGTTTTCATGATTAAAGGTTCAACAAGGTTAAGATTTTTATTCAAAGTTGTACTAGGTGTAGTTTGATTAAAGAAAAATGGAGCCTTTGTTCTTAATTTATCATCTGATTAGGTCGTTATTCATATCTCATCTGGCAATTTGGAAATTCAGAGCTAAATTGTCACAATTCACCACCGTTTGTAATTGGGAGTTGATAAAAATTATGTGGAAATTAAAAAAATTTCAATTAATTGGTATTTACTATTTACTCAGGAAGGGAAAGCAAGAGTTGATATCTAGTTCAAATCACACAGAATTTAATGGATGAGTTAACGGTTCCGGGTTTACAAAATCCAAATCCCAAGAAAAGGAGAAGTACCACTACAATAAGACGGCCAAGACAAGAGCCGAATTCTCCCGAACAGAGCGGGTTTAGGAAAAGAGAATTTTTCCTAAATGCTCCTCCAATAAGTACCCACACTGTAGATACGGATGAGGGAAAATCGAAACGATCGACTGGAGGTTCCCAGTTGACACCTTACAGGAGAGGTCATATCAAGAGCAAAGAGAACCCTTCTATCAGTATCAGGGATAGCTATTCTAAAGGCGAGAGTAATAGTGCTATGCGTGAGAATAAGGTCACGAAATTGAAGGTTAAAGTTCGTGGGGTCTCGCATACGATTCATCAGCAAAAGGTTAGTTAATCAATAATTAAAATTCATAAAAGATAGTTCATTTTAATCGCACAACAAAGAGCAATATTTGAATTGAGGGTTAATTTGATATAAATTTGATCAAATTGAACTTCTTCATTGCACTACTTAATTAAAAATTTGTGTTATTTGTGGCTTATATGGTCTTGTTATATTTATGGAATTGGTGCCAGATCAACCTGGTAACATGTTTCTTTCTTGATAAAATCAAATACGAGTATATATATAATTGATGAATTGTTGATATATAAGTTTCTCCTTTCAGGAAGAGAATTTGCATATACCTGAGCCTACTCGCAAGAGTATTCGGATGAACAAGAGGCGGATTTTCGATGAAGAAGACCCGCCCCATTACGAGAAACCAATAGTTGATTCAGATAATAACAAGGCAAAAAAGAAGCGAGTATCAAAGAATCGACCTTCTGACGACAGTACGGATTACGAGGCCGGAGAAGAGGAAGAGGCTGTGGTAAGTTCTGATATTGGGCCCCACGCGGGAGGGGAAAAGATGAAGAATTTGACAAGCCGTCAGAGGGCAATGCTCAAGGGAGGAAAAGATAGTGCAAGAGTTGAATTCCCTGAGGGGTTGCCTCCGGCACCTTCTAGAAGTAAGAACAGAAATGTTAAATTATTTCTTGGTTAAGTTGCACAAAACAGTGCAAATTAAAACTATTCCCATTATTCAATTCTCAGCTGGAGACGACTGGGAGTTAATAAATTGGTTAAAACTTGAGCCTATATTGAGCTTGTTCGCACAATTCAAAACATCTCGAGCTAGTTAAACTAGGTTATATTTTGTAGATAAGTTGAATTTACCTTTGGTTGAAACTAGTATTTAATTGAGATCATTGTATAATTGCAAAGACAAGAAAGCAAAGTCGAGATTAGTCAAGCTTAGTTGTTACTTGTGTTATAGAAATTCGTTTCTTTCTCTATTATTGTGTTTATGTATTGAATTTAACCAGATAGCAGATATCTTGTAATGTGGTGTTACCTTATATTTATTAACATTTTTTCAATACTGTACAAATAGAGTCAAAGAATAAAGTGTCAGAGGAAGAGCAACAAGCAAAGAAGGCTGAGGCAGCACAGAGGCGAAGACTGCAAGTCGAAAAAGCAAATAGAGAATCTCAGGTTCTGTTCCTTTTTCTTTTCTTTTGTTTCATTTTTTTTTGTTTCTAAAATTAGTCCTCATTGTTGACTTTGAAATTATGTTTTCATTTATTAGGATGATGCAATAAGGAAGATTTTAGGCCTTGATTCTGACAAGAAGAAAGAAGAGAAGAGGCTCAAAGAAAAAGAACAGAAGGTATAACAAATCTACTAATATATATATATTTTTTTGTATTAGCTGTACTGCATTCTAATTGTTTGAATGTACTAGTCACCTATGAGTAGGGGTGTTAATTGTATCTGATTTATTTGGGTTTCAACTGAACTGTCAAATTTTGGATTAAATAGTTTGATTTTTCGGTTATAATGGTTCGGTTCGGTTGAATTTTTGAAGTACTTCGGATTTTTATATTTGGTTCGGTTTAACCTCTTATTTGGGGTCAACCAAACAAACCGAAATTTACTTGATATTTACTCGAATTTGTTCGGTCTTTTATATTTGGTTTGGTTTAATCTTTCTTATTTCGGTTCGACTAATATATATGTTGATACTTATTTTGCCGATTATTAAATGTATTTGTGTATGTATTGAGTTCTGACCTTGTGATATTTAATTATCTTATTTCGTTTCAACCAAACAAACCAAAATTTATTTCGGTTTATTTTTTGGTTCGGTTGTCATTCGGTTGACAAATTTAATCTAGTTGGTTCAGTCATATTTTTTTAAAACCAAATAGAATTTGGCTTTGACTATTTAATTTGGTTACTAATTCTCTGTATGGGTCTTTAATTTGTCTGAATTGAAAGGAACGAAGAGCAGAATCACAGAAACTTAACGAATCTACAGTGAAATGGGTAATGGGTCCAACTGGAACAGTTGTATCGTTCCCTGACGATGTGGGCCTACCAAGTATTTTCAACTCCAAGCCATGCCGGTACGTAATAATAGAAATTTCAATTTAGTCTAGAAAAGAACAGTTCTGGATTACTGTCAGGTGTAGCTGTAGCTAACTTGTGCAATAGGTTGTTTGGTCAATCTGGTACAGGCGAACTGCAAAACTCTTTTCTTACCAGAAAGAATTTTGCCATCATGCACTAAATTATGTGAGCCCACCATACTATGCATAGCGTGGATTGGTCCATACTATGGATCAATAGCTATGTTTTCAAAGTTCAAACAATCAATCTCAACTGTTCAACATGACCTCCATAAAAAATGTACTTGCAGACTTAATTTTACATTTTTTATTTTTTTTACTATTTTTTAGATAGGTAGAAAAATCATTACTTTTGAATGGTCTAGAATCTTTAGATCAAGTGATTTTTTACCTATAAAAAAATAGTAAAAAAATATAAAATTTGATGTACAAGTACATTTTCATATGGAGATCACGTTGAACGGTTTAGATCGACTGTTTGAACTATGAAAACAGAGATATTGGTCCATAGTACGGACTAATATGCACTATGCATAGTACCGTAGCCTCACTCTTCTCTTTGACATGCAATTCAAATTAATGTTCTAATCTGGATTTCTATTGTTGCTCAGGTACCCTCCACCAAGAGAGAAATGTGCGGGACCTGCATGCAATAACGCGTATAGATACCGAGATTCAAAGTCGAAGCTCCCACTTTGTAGTTTAGAGTGCTATAGAGCTGTCCAAGAAATTACATAGAATTCATCATCTTTACAATTGCACCTTTTTTGATGGCCTATCTTTGCATATAAGCTTTATTATATTCCTAGTATTTAGTTCAGATACTTTTATTACTCACCCTGTATATGCATGGATCATATCAAAATTGACATGTAATGAACAAGTAATGACAATAAAACATAATACGTTATTCTAAGTTCTTTTTACCAGAGTGATTACCATTTAAAAAATTCATGCTTAATTGAGTATGATTTAAAATTTTTTATTTTTATTTTTATTATCATTGCAAATATTCTTGCTTCTTTTGCTTCTTTCATCACAAATCTTCCTTTTCTTTTAACAAGTTGTACATGAGCATCCCATAATTATGTATGAATCAATTCATTACTATCACTTTCAAAATTTTACAATTGAAAAAAAAAAAACTTAAAAAATAATTAAGTTGTTACTCAACATCTACATTGTGCTCTGAATTTTCTGTTCTCTTTTGGCTCCACTGAAAGCAGCTGCTGCACTCTCCATGTACACTGTATTATTACAGGCATGCAGAGAGAAAATTTATCTAAAACATTGTAAGCTGCTCTGTGACATGAATATTTTTCATCACCTTGCTCGGCAAACCGGAGCAGCTCGTGCTAGTCCCCGAACCTGATTTTAATGATTTTTACATCTTTTTATTTTCTCAAAGTTCTCCCCTTGTTGGCTTCTAACTTGTTGATTTAGAAGTTTACTAATCCTGTGGATGATGATGTTTAGAACAATCACACATGAAGGATCGTAGTTGCGGCAACGATTTCTCGACTTGCATGTATTTACTGAAGTAATTTTGGAAAGATATAAAAACCACTTTATCTAGAGATCGTGTTGAACAATTTAGATCAGTTGTTTGGACTAATATACATAGTACCAGTCTCATTCACAAGTAATTACATCTACAAAGAAAATATATAAGTTTTAAGTGATAAT
This sequence comes from Carex cristatella, assembly GCA_024447775.1. Taxonomy (NCBI): domain Eukaryota; kingdom Viridiplantae; phylum Streptophyta; class Magnoliopsida; order Poales; family Cyperaceae; genus Carex; species Carex cristatella. The sequence continues at coordinate 997,534 of JAJHPF010000023.1, forward strand.
TGGATCATATTATTTTTAAAATTTGATTGGATAACATGCTAAATAATTTCTTCTTTCTTTTCATTTAATAGTATACTATTTCTTTTACCAAGGAAGATAAATATGAACGGATGATAACAAATTTAGAAACAGATACTTATGAAACTTGTTGATTGAAAAAGAAAACAATTGATAACTTGATTAAAAAACTAATTGAGGATTAAAATGATCTATTTATTAAAATATATAAAGCAATTAAGTTGTGTTAATAATACCTTGACCAAGGCTTTGCATTACAACGACTTGAGCATTTACATTACTAAAATAAATAAAAAATTAATACAAAACACATTACACATCTTAAGCACTAAATAAAAATTAAATTATTTTTAATTTCTAAATTTTTAATTTCTAATTCTTTTAGCGGCCATATCAGCAATTAAAGACAGAGAAACTAGAGCCAATAAAAATAGTTAAAAAATAATTGAAAATTGAAAATTATCGTACATCTCAAAAAGAAAAAAAAATACACGAAGTGTCATTGTGCTTTTAAAAGTAGAAAATAAATTTTAGATGGTAGCTCTGGCTGAAATTTCTACATGTCTTAGTCAAGTACTAATCATTTATTATTGTTGGCCGACTTAAGTAAATTTTTTTTTTTATATATGCTTCAAAAAAAGAAAAAAGAAGAAAAGAGTGACTCCTATATATAACAAGTCAAGAAAACGAATTAAAGCCTGTCCAAGAAATTAAATATTTGGTAGAATATGTAATGGGACCCAAATTACTAAGTCTGAAATCTTGAGCAAGGAGGAGGTGAACGTAATACTATTTAGCTAAGCAACAAATATAGTTTAATTAATGCTGAACCAAATGGATATGAAACATATACATACCTCGTGCTAAAGTTTTTTTTTTTTTAAGGATTGTTTTCTTTTTTGTTAATCGTGTATATGTAATGGCAATTTTGGCTCAAACACAAAATTGAATAAAATGGCAGATATTGCAGCAAATCAAAGCACTTTGGCTCAAACAAGCCATTATTCAACTTCTCTTCGAATCAGAAGACGAGCTAGATGAGTTTTCCGGGATGGTTGTAATATTAAACTTACTAGATACTTAATTTGCTTTATAAACCTTAAATATAAACGAACTTACTGAACTTTATTTTCTTTTTTTCATTTTATATATTGCTTTTGGAAAGTACCGTTCATTATATAAAATTTAATATTGAGTTAAATAAATTTATGCACGATCGATTATATTAGGTAAACTCTTCTGTTATATATCCCAAGTGAATTTAATTTATATATATTGTATTTCTTCTGTTGGGCTAGGTTTCAGTGGGCGACTCAGTGTACGTACGTTTTGAAGAAAGATAATACTGGTAAATCACAAGCTTGAGGTTTTCAAAGATAAGCTAGAACACACCAATCTAAATGAAGTGAATATCTCTTGTCACTAGTGGAAAAATCACAATCTGTGTCGGTAATTTATACATATCGATCTTGTCAACACCTGCCGTATATTCATTCGACAGACGTGATGCTTCATACAGCGGTCCATCTGTAATTAATTATAAGAAAAAACAATTAATTAAGTACACTGTTGGGCTTAAGTGTTCACAATAGGGCTTATATGGGCCGGTTACTATCTTATCCCACTCTTTGAATACTCTATCTTAGCAGTGACCACATATTAGTCGAGTTTTAGTATTTAGGAAAATTTCGGCAACACTTTCCCTCAGTTCCCCGAATATTTGGGAAACTAATATGGAGAAGTGCTGCCGAAATTTTCCTAAATACTAAAACACGACTAATATGTGGTCACATCCTAATTGAGACAGAGTATTCAAAAAGCAATCCCAAAATGGAGACTATTCAAAATTAATCCCTAATGGATTAATTTTGAACGGATTTCATGACCTAATGGCATTAATTAATTCGGTTGTGGCTCGTAAGACAATACTCTACCTAGTATAGATACACCTAATTAACTACAAACTACTCTTATATATCAAAATACACATCCATGCATGCACAAACTACGTAACTACGTACTAATTAAATATGAGTTACTGTTGTACTTACAATTTGTTTGGATGTCGGATCGAGCGAGATGAAGAGACCGTGATAGCAAGATGAGAAGATAGTGGTCAATTAATCTACAAATCCACTACGTACCCTACATAAAGAACAATAATTAATATCAATTCTTACAATCTCCACTAATTTAATCATAAACAATATCTAAAATTTGAACTTATTAATCACACAAACCATAGCCTACATGCATGCTTACAATTAAAACACAAATTGCAAAATGACCCTAATTCTTTGTTTTTTTTTTTACAAAACTCACTACACAATTAACCTAAATCTATTAATTATTCTCACACAAAGTATAGAACCTTATTGAAGCCAACCTATGTCAATTTAAGGCTTACATGAACATCAAAATTCCTATTTTGGTATATCAATTAATTAGCTAGCTAACTAGAGTAGAAATTGTACACAATAATCAAAGGAGAAAGACAAATAAACATCCAATCAAGCTTAAAATAGACATTGCATTAAATTATTACATTAATAGATACCATTTTCGAGCTAGATGAAGATCAAGCTAGCGATCGATGACTTTGTTGTTTTGATCGATCAAGTACTATATGAATGCTTGGGCCGCCTCCCTTTCATAATCAAAATAGAAATATAAAGATCTAGCTAGCTGAGATCAGAAATAACATTTGTTTTCGCAAAGAGTGAAGAGAGAGAACTGTTGTTTCAGTGGAGATGCCAAAACCTAGATTTAATTCGCGCTGCTGTGACTTAAATGAAGAGATAACTTATTTGTATCGGTTAAATTTAAAATACCGACACTAAAAACAACCTGTAACGGTTAAAAAACAGACCGACACAAGTACAGTTTAAAACTATACCGGTGCTTTAATTTTAACCGATACAAATAATCCATAAACATATTGTAACGGTTCTTTACAATTAACCGACACAAAAACCTAACTATCTGTATCGGTTATTAGTAAAGAACCGATATAGAAAATCTGTGTCGGCTGATTAATAATAAACCGACACAATTTGTTAGGAATATGTATCGTTCAATTAAATAGCCGATATAGTATATTTTTAGTATCAGTTGTTTTTAAATAACATATACAGATATCTTTATGTATCGCCTGTCACAATAGTCCGACACAAATAGGGCGACACAGATTGTGCCTTTTCCACTAGTGTGTTTAGTCTTGTTGAAGCTATTCATACAAATACTAAAACTAGTAATTAATGTAGGCAACGACTTCTATGGACATAAGGACCTATTTGTAAAATGAACATATTTTTATTTTCAAAGTTCAAACAGTCGATCCGAACCGTTCATCTTGTTCTCCATATTAATATGTGCTTGGAGACCAAATTTTATATTTTTCCGAATTTTTTTACTATTTATTAAGATGGGTACAAAATTCAATGGTCTGAATTTGATATTTTTTGTACCCATCTTAATAAATAGTAAAAAAATTCAGAAAAATGTAAAATTTGGTCTCCAAGCACATATTAATATGGAGAACAAGATGAACGGTTCGGATCGACTGTTTGAACTTTAAAAATAAAAATATGTTCATTTTACAAATAGGTCCTTATGTCCATAGAAGACACTCTCATTAATGTAATGTAAGCATACATGTAGAAATTATAAGCCCTTTTTTACTCGAGAATTCCATTTCCTATCCTAAAGGCTCTTATCCTCTACACTTCTCCACTTCATCCATTAGATTTCTTTCCAAATCGTCAATATGATCTTACGTGATATACTTGATAGCATGTAGAGTGGAAAAAACATGTTGTGTCGTGTTGTGCCGTGACTAACACACCGTGACTTTGATCTCGTGCCGTGCGATGATCAAGTGAAGTCACACGTGCTGTGACCAAAATGTCAAATGATGATTACGGCACGCGAGTCACGCTATGACTCGCGTGCGCCGTGTCCAAACGTTACTGGTCACGTTTCTCACTTTTGACTATATTTTTCATAATTTATGTTAGTTTATTCAAGATTCACTATTTGATCAAGACCTAATATTTCTAATTACATGTGATTTGCGTGACCACGTGCCGTCCGTGCTGTGACCAGATCTTTCACGTGACATTCTGTGTTGTGTTAAATTTTCAAAAGATGGTCACGGCTCACGGTCACGGCACGGAACAGTCACACGTGCCGTACCATTCTGTGTTGTTCCGTGACAGAACCGGCCCCGTCGTGCTATTTTTCCCACTCTAATAGCACCTACCAAGCCTTCAAAAAAAAAAAAAAAAAAATCTAAGGTGATATCATCCATTTTGTCTAATTAAAATAAAGAAGCATATATAAACAGTTATTTAATTAGTGCAAATAAAGGACCTGAAATTGCCATAACATATACACGATCAACAAAAAAAAAAAACTTTAGCACGAGGTATGTATATGTTTCATATCCATTTGGTTCGGCATTAATTAAACTATATTTGTTGCTTAGCTAAATAGTATTACGTTCACCTCCTCCATGCTCAAGATTTCAGACTTAGTAATTTGGGTCCCATTACATATTCTACCAAATATTTAATTTCTTGGACAGGCTTTAATTCGTTTTCTTGACTTGTTATATATAGGAGTCGCTCTTTTCTTCTTTTTTCTTTTTATGAAGCATATATAAATCTTTTTTTTTTAGCTAAGTCGGCCAACAATAATAAATGATTAGTACTTGACTAAGACATGTAGAAATTTCAGCCAGAGGTACCATCTAAAATTTATTTTCTATTTTTAAAAGCACAATGACCCTTCGTATTTTAAATTTTGAGATGTACGATAATTTTAAATTTTATATGATTTTTTAATAAAATTGTTTTCTAACTATTTTTATTGGCTCTCATTTCCATGTCTTTAATTAATTGCTGATGACGCGCCGCGATACAGGGGCTCTGATGCAAACCAACACATAAGCATTTATTTCAAAGATATTAAGCATTAGATTAGAGCTGGTCAAAGTCCTATATGGTCTCCCAACCTCTATTTCCAGCTCAGTGTCAATATTTTTGTCCAATATTGTTTTAGACTATTACTGGCAAGATCAAACCGATTTGAAAATAATAAGTATATGGATCGAAATTCAGATCCGAACACTTTTAAAATAGAGTTCAAATATAAACTTACCCACCCTCATAGCACCTCTACTCATATTTAATGGTGATGCGTTCAGCGTTAGCTTGGACGTGATAAAATGTGATATAAAAGAATAACCAGTTCATCGTGATAATGCATTGACTTTAACATTTATTTTGGCACAAGCCATATATAAGGGGGATTATAAAGCATTATTAATTAATTGACTTTGCTTTGGTTACGTGCACCCCTCACATTTATGATCTGTCAGAGAGAGATAGAAGTATAGAAAATGTGTGGTGTGGAGAGCGACGTTAAACCAATTACTCTTGATTTAGTAATGAAAAATCAAATTAGGGCATGATCCTTATATTTCCCAAAAACATTTTAAGAATTGTTTCTGCAACTCATGGTTCCAGTACGTGTGATTAGTTAAATTTCGGGAAATATTTGTTGGTAATTTATGCAAGGACTCTCTTGAAAACTTGTTTCTTATCACTTTTTTTTATATGTGAAGGTTGGGATCAATCATTAGGTTATGCCAATGATTAGGGCTGTTCAAGGTCCTACCACTCTCCATCCTCCATCTTTCAGCTTAATTGGAGAAATGTGATTTTCCTTGCATTTAAAATTTGCAACAAAAATATTTGAGAGTTTGAAAGTGATAAGAAACATTTGAGAAATATTTCCTCTACTTGCATTTAATATTTGCAACAAAAATATTTGAGAAATGTGATTTTCCTTGCATTGCATGGAAGGAAGTGGAGGTCAGAATGAAACATTTCTTTGAGGGTTGGTTGTGGGTTCCCATGGTAATCACATTGTCATTATATATTCTAGCGCTATCCAACCTCTATCTTTCATCTCACCGTGAATTTTTTATCACATTGACTTGCATGTAGGGGTGCAAACGGATTGGATAGTGGTGAAACTATAACTGTATGTGCTTTTATTTTTTAGATACGGATGCAGATCGGATATTAAACAGATACGGATACATATATCTGCATTTTATAATAATATAATATATATTAAACTATATATTATATATTTATTATTCAGATAATTAAAATTTAAAACCCTACTCGTATCTGTACGTATACTCGTTTGCACCCCTACTTGCATGTGCCACTAATTAGCACCTTGTTTGGATGGAGAATAGAGGAATGGAGGAAATGGAAATAAAATGAAAATTTCTGTCGAATTGTGTTGGGTTGATAAAATTATATCGAAGGTGAAGGGTACCGGAGGTGAAATGTTTAATATTCTATCATTGTAATTAATAGAATCGATTTTCCTCCCGATTTGGGATGTAACAGATAGAAAGAAATTTTGTTGCTAATATTTTTAGAAAAAAAATAACTCAAATGTCTAACCTTATATCTTATATATATAATTCTCATACAAGTTTTTTTGTCGCAAACCTACAATAACTACAGAGTATAAAGTTATAGCCAAAACTCTATATACAAAATACTCCACACTCCCTTGTAAGAGGATTTAGTGTCCATGTTTACTTGTCATTAAGTCCTGTGTTTAGGGCTGTCCAAAAAGCTCGTAACTCGTGGCTCACATCTGGCTCGATCGGTAACAGCTCGTTCAATAGTGGATCGAGTTATTAACGAGCTGGCTCGCTAACAGCTCGGGCCAAAATTAATGAGCTGAGCTAAGGCCTAGCTCGCTCGCCAGCTCATGAGCTAGCTCGGCTAGGCATCAATTTGTGAATTTGTATGAATTTGTCTGTATTTTATACTGTCAAGCTTGGTCCAGCTCAGTTCAGCTCGGTCCAGCTCGGTCCAAAAAGGTTTGTAAATTTTTTTTTTTAAAACAAGGTCCAACCAAACCCAGTGAGCCAGCTCGTGAGCTGGCTCATCACGAGTTTGAACTGAGATTTTAGTTCGTGAGCCGTTAATGAGCTGGCTCACTAATAGCTCGGGCCAGAATTAATGAGCTGAGCTAAGGCCCAGCTCGGACCGAGCCAGCTCATTTACAGCCCTACCTGTGCTATACCAACAAATCCTTACTGATTAGGAAAGCTAGGCTAGGTTAGAATACTAGAGAGAGAGAGGAGAAGTCCTTATAAGCTAAGGCAGTTATGCGCCATCTAAGGAAACAAGATTCTTCTTATTCAAGAGAGTTGTATCTATGTTATCTTTATTTTTTCTTTTCTTTAGCCATGGCTCAAAGTAGCTAAACCTCTCATTTTTAGGGTGAGGGTTGAACTATGATTCATTTTGTAATATTTTGATATTTTGTTGCGTTGAATTTCTATTGCACTTTAATTTTTTTTATACTATTCAAGCATACATAGTGTCGTCTACTATATGCCAATGGGTGAAGTCTTTTGCATTCTTATGGGAGAATGATAACGTTGTAAGTGGTAACACTTCGGCCAACGAGGCTTGGCAGGGTTAGAACCCAAGGGGCTCCCTTGGCGGGATATGATAGAAAATATCATAGGCTAAGTTTGGATATCCCAAAATTAGTCGGAACAACATTAGAAAGCACCTAGATTAGGTGGGGGATTTGGGGATATTTCAACTATGAGGTAGTACAAGAAAATAATATAATTATGTACTTGAAATATTTTAGTCTTGGTAGCCCAAAAATCTTTTAAAATGCGTAATAGAACACCATGGCGCCCTGCGAGTAGTGACAGTGCCGCATGCGGGGTCACCTGTGGGTAGTCTATACCGTATGCGGTAGTGACAGTGTCGCATGTGGCATAGACAAAAGCCGAAAACAGATATCTTTATATTGAATCACAGTAAACCTAAACCCTAGAGAATGTTTATTATTTCTGCCGATTACCTGTAGCTCCACCGCATTAAATATTGCTATAACTTCAGTTATATTTCATTTACATTAATAATTAATTAAAGATCACACAAAACACCCTAAGTAAACAACTAACCCGACCTAGACTTAGTCAAAATTATTATAATCTAATGCACTATCTTTGTGGATCGACACTTCAATTATACTATACGATAGAATTGTGCACTTGCAATCTGACTCTTAGAGTGAAATTAGAGTTAAAAAGTATAGTCATCTATACTGAAACTCTGTGCTACCAATTTGGTGCATCACCTACTCAGCTGTGTCCTTTGTCGGCTCTTTCTTCTCTCATGTTAGAAAGCCATCGAGACACTTTCCTGCTAAGGCACATGTGATTCGTCGTGACCAACTTCAGTTGGCTAGGCTCTGATATCAAATAGAAATGATTTGCTAAAAAGTCATTCTTTATTGATTAACCTCTTATATAGGCCTTACAATCTTACAAATAAGTCTCTAGTCTATTTTCTAATACCTATTTACCAATAGGCCCTTGAAACAACTACAAATCTCAACAGTACGTATCTGATGTTAGTCAAGATACAGCTGGAGTATGCGGAATATATAATTTATGTCCCGCATAATTGCAGCACCGTTGGGAATGGACCTAATAAACTGGCTCTATAAATGCGAACCTTTTGTTGAGAAAATAAATCAGAAAAGAAACAGAGCTGCTGCTGTTAGAAGTTGAATAATAAAATGGCAGATATTGCAGAAACAGTTGGCAAAGGGATAGAGGTGGTGTCACAGCTTGTCACAAAAGAAGTCCGCTTGCACATCAAGGTGCGCGAGGGCGTCGATATCCTTATTTCCAAGCTCGAATGGTGGCAAAATTTCTTGGAAGGCATTAGCGAACGAGATCGGGATAGTCGAAACAATTCCCAAGAACTTTGGGTCAAACAAGCCATTAAACTTCTCTTTGAAGCGGAAGACACGCTCGATGAGTTCTCTGGGATGGTTGTAATTGTAAACCTATAAGCAACTAGTTACTTAATTTACATACAGTTGTGCTGATAGATTAATGTATATATTTATTGATTTTACTATCTTGTTCTTGTCCTTTAATGAAGGCCCAGAAGGTCAGGTTGCAGAACCGTCAGTGCTGGAAGGCTTTCCTCAAGTTTCAGTGGGCGACTCAGTGTTTTCAACAAATACTGGAAAATCACAAGCTCCTGAGAAAGATTGAGGCCTTGAAAGATAAGCTAGAACAGCTTGACAATCAAAGGACCACTCATCAAATCCATTTTGATCCTTTATTATGGCATCCCCCATCCATGAGCAAGACAAGTTTAAAATGGTATGAAACCAATTTACCAAATGCAAAAGGTTGACATGTAAACTAATTTCACAATCTGAATATTCTTTTTTTTTGCAAATCGGATCTTCTTAGTCTTATTGAGTAGCTGCCTACCAAATTGAAGCAATTAATTTGACAATCATTTGATATCCATCAAGATCATTATATATATCAGATTAAATTCAATATCAAAACATCTGTTTTCATTCTTTTTCTTTTGGAATTTAAAATGCATGTTGATCTGCCACAAGTTACATTCCTCATAAAAGAAATTACATAAATGCAGATACAAGCAGACAATATAACCCAATCATAAGCCTACTTGCTTACAATATATAATTAGTATTACCTAATCATAACCTAAATTAGTATTATATTTTTCTTCAAAGTTGTACTTTTAGTCACCTTGACTGATACTGATATTTGTTACTGAAAAGGGATGGCCGTGATTCTTGGGAACCAGTTGGTACTGAAGAGCATGTTAATGAATTGAAGTATCAACTTCTCAGAGGTGAAAATAAGAGAAAAGTTATCGTCATTATTGGTTCTGGTAATGGAATCTCATCATTTGGAAAAAAGGTCTATGACAGTGCAAAGATTAAGAATCATTTTGAGGTTGTTGCCTGGAAGAACCTACCACTAAACTTCAGTCTGGATGAAGCCTTTTCTGAAATCTACAGTAAGGTATAAGATAAATTTTACTTTCAACCCTGATCTAGTGAATATAACTTGAGCATATGCATATTCTTAATTATTTTCAGGTTCAAGAGCAAATGGATCAGGAGGACAGCTGCAAACAAGAGAATGATGGTGAGGCGCTCCGTGAACTGTTACGAAAAAGGCGATATCTGGTTGTCTTCAATGGTATAGCGAGACAAGACGACTGGACGGAGATCAACAACTTCTTGCCAGATGAAGAGAACGGTAGCAGAGTACTGCTAATACAGAAGCACGCGAGTGAGGTTGCAAATTTATCCGAATCAGTTGATAATGATATCATTACTATTAGACCAGTGGCCCTTTTAAGTAAAAAACAATGCAGAAAAAAGTTTTCTGAAATTGTTTTCGGGCCAAAAATCAGTTGTCCTATTGAATTCCTTGTTTTTATACCGATGGTTCACGCTGTAACTGAAGGCGAGTCTTGGAGTGTTACTCTTTTAGCATTCCTTTTACGAACAAGGCTTTCATCTAAATTATGGGAGAGAGTGTTTGACTATATTGGGTCTAGCTCTAGCATATCACAGAACCCCATTAATAGGCTGTTAGCGTTATCCTTTGATTCTCTACCCCACCAAATGAAGTCCTGTTTTTTGTACTTCTCGGCAATGCCAGAGAGTACAGGTTTCGAAGCTGACCGATTGGTGCGCATATGGATCGCAGAAGGATTCATAGAATCAACATATGGGAAAACGCCCGAGGAGATAGGAGAAGGTTATATAAAAGAATTAATATCTAGATCTCTCATCCATGTTCAAGAAAAGGATGAATTTGGAGGCATTGCAGTTGTTGCTGTCAATGAACGAATTTGCACTTTTCTGCAGTCCATAACATACGGGTCTAGCTTTGTTACGCTCTGTGACAATGCTAATCTCGTGCCTCCAACCATGATCCGGCGAATCGCCATTCAAAATTACTTTAGTAAATACGTGCAAGTCGAGAAATCGTTGCCGCAGTTGCGGTCCTTCATGTGTGATTGTTTGGAACAATATTCTAAACATCATCATCCTCACACAATGAAGTTTCTACTCGAATCTAAGTTCCTTCGAGTGATTGAATTGCACGGATTAATAATAAAAAAGTTGCCGAAAAAAATCGGTAATCTGATCCACTTAAGGTACTTGGGAGTTCATTGTGATGGATTACAGAAGCTCCCGAATTCGATCGGTAAGCTTGTAAATCTCCAGACATTAGACATTAGGAAATCCTCATCAGTTCAAAATTTACCAGAATCATTTTGGGGAATTGAGGAACTGAGGCACGTAATTGCAGATACCATAAAACTACCCAAACGAATTGGCAAACTTAATAACTTACAGACCCTTCGAACCGCAGATTGCACCTACTGGAAGCACGAGAAATACATGCTGTTGGATGAAATAACAAACATTTTATCATTGAGCTTGGAGCAGCTCACCACTTCCCAAGCCAGAGAAATATCAAATTCCCTCCATAACTTACCCCTTCTGAAACACTTGTGCTTGAAAGTAAAGGAGTCTCATAAACTTCCATCAACTGTTTTTACTAACCGAAACACAAACTTGCGGGATCTTCACGTCTTGGAGTTGTACGGGCAGCTAGATGGCCAAGAGGAATTCAGTGCCCAGACTAGGCTCTCAATACCAAACCTTGTCAGTATAGCTCTGACAATGTCACAAATTGGCCAGGGGTTTATTGATATGCTGTCGAAAATAAATTCTCTTGAAAGGGTTTCTCTTTGCAAGGCGTATAATGACCGAGCCATACGATTCCTTTCAAATGGGTTTCAGAATCTTAGAGAGCTGGAATTGAGTAATTTGGGTGTGTTAGAGAAATGGATAGAGATAGACCCAGGCACGTTGCCGAAACTTAGAAAGCTGGTATTATCGGGGTGTACCAGATTAGAAATCCTTCCTGAGGGTTTAAAAGGATTGAAACTGGAAGAGGTGAGGATTTACAATATGGATACACTAATCATGGAAATTAGAAACCAACAAGGGGAGAACTTTGAGAAAATAAAAAAAGCAAAAATAATTAAAACCAGGCTCGGGGGCTAGCACGAGCTGCTCCGGTTTGCCGAGCAAGGTGATGAAAAATATTCATGTCACAGTGCAGCTTACAATGTTTTAGATAAATTTTCTCTATGCATGCCTGTCATAATACAGTGTACGTGGAGAGTGCAGCAGCTGCTTTCAGTGGAGCCAAAAGAAAACAGAAAAATCAGAGCACAATGTAGAATTTTAATTTTTTTTTAAATTTTTTTATTTTAAAATCTTTATTATTTTTTAATTTTTAATTTTAAAATCTTTATTATTTTTTTAATTTTTTTTTTCAATTGTAAAATTTTGAAAGTGATGGTAATGAACTGATTCATAGTTTCATACATAAATATGTTATGCTCATGTACAACTTGTTCAAAGAAAAGGAAGAATTGTCAGATGGATTTAATCATTGGGTGTATTTAATTTATTTGAATATATTATTGTTGGAAAAATGTACAAGGCCCTTGTCATAGACCCAGGGTTGCTATTCATATTAACATACTGTAACAAAAGAATTATTGTACCATTTTTAGTGCTATCTGAATTAAATTGGAAAGGCATTATCAGCTATCTGGCCTCAATTAACAGATACAATAAAAATAAACATTCACAAAGATCAGTTAACAAGAATAATGAAATAACAAATCCAATAAAAAAACAACTTATTGGGATTCAACACATCCAAAGATCTTTAAAAGAGATTATTATTATGTATTATTCATGTAGATGGCAATGAAGAGAAGCCCTAGATCATCCCAATATTTTCTTCACAAAACAAGCATTAGGGTTTGATTGCTGTCAAAACCAAATTCTTAAATCATTTCTACATGATGCAAAAGATATACAATCAATTTCTTATAAGAAGGCAACATGTCAATATTCCACATTTTAAATGCTCCATACATAATTGAAACCATAAACTGCGTGCAATTCAGGAAAAAGAGAGGAAAAAAAAACAGAGACATCAATTAAGGAGTGATGCTCCTTTTAGATGAGATATCGATGCATAACCACCTAAACACACAAGCAACCCCCTAAAAATAATATATATATTTATATACCTAGAAACAAACTATGTTTATTTATGTGCCACAGACAACAGTGATATGTGATCAGAGTTGCATTTTTCCGGCAAGATACCAAGAGTGCATGGCAAGGCAACCAAAGGACATGATATTTGCAAGAGAAGAGAAGCCGTGTATCATCCCGAATTTCTTGTTCATTGATGCAAGATTAGGGTTTTTCTTGGCCACCTCCACATTCTTTGACCACCCCACCTCTTCGCCGATGCTCAGATCCCTTTCGATCTTGTGCCTCTTCTTCATCATCTACATTGAGAAAATAAAAAACTCAACCACATTAACTGAGGTTTAATTTCGCCCCGTAATTTGTTTCAAATGTGCCTAGATTGAGATATTTTTAAGAGGCTTTTATGAGGCTAAATTGGATAAGTTCATGTGGTATTAAGTTCAATTGCACATGCCGGTTTCAGTTTGCCATCAAATATTTAAGGTTATTATCCAGCCAATAGTTAACTAAGACAAAAATTGGGTTAATCTAACAAACTTCTTTTTATAACTAACGGAGACTAGAATGGCTCAGTGCAAGGGCTTAAGAATTCGCATCCCCTGTGATATCTCAACTTTGAGTTAATCTGTGGAAAATCTGGACCGTTCAAATCCTTTCTGCATGAATCTCAAAGCACAACAATAATACTGGCCCCCCTGCATATTCTGAATAGGCGCCGGAAATAATTTGAGATATCTCAGAAGATGCAGACTCAAGGCTTAATCCCCCAAAATGGTATCAGTTTGAATTTTCACAATTGTTATGCCGTTATTGTCAGAACCAATAATCCTAAAAAAGTGAGCTGAGAGTCGAAATGTTAATTGAGTTTATTATAAAGATGCAAAATTACCTCAATGGTCATGGGGGTGAAGACAAGCAGGTTGGAGAGGTCGAAACCAAGGGAGGAGAGGAGAAAACCTAGTTGGTACCGTTCAAGAGAGGATGCCAATTTCCACGGGTGGAGGTAAGCAAAAGAAGCCACACAAATGGCCGCACAGGCGGAGACCAGACTGAAGTAGGCTGGGAACATCTTCCCTTGGAGGTTCCCAAATTGGTGTCTTGGCAAATGCCTTAAAAATTTAAGTTTTCATATAGTAAGAAAACCAAAATTAACCAAACTAAAATTATTAAATCATAAAAGACTACGAACATTATATCGCGTAGTGTTGAAATTTATTTTTTTTCCCAATTAATTCACACTAAACTAAAATTTCACCAATCAATGCCTTGAAAAGTTTTTCTCAAGTATTACATATAATAAGAACAAAAAATTAGCCAAATAAAAATATAAATCATGTAATAATATAAAAATTACATAGCACAAAATGTTGAAATTTCTTGTTTTTCTCAATCAATTCACACTGAATTAAAATTTTACCAATCAATGCTTTGAAAGTTTTAAGTTTCACATATAATGAGAAAACCAAATTAACCAACTAAATATAAATAATCATAATATCGCAGTTTTAAATTTATTCTTTTTTTTCCAATCAATTCACACTAAACTAAAATTTCACCAATCAATGCCTTGAAAAGTTTTTTGAAGTATTATAAAAAATTAACCAAATAAATATAAATCATAAAAGAATATAAAAACTATATAGCAAAATGTTAAAAAAAAATTTCCCAATCAATTCACACTGAATTATAATTTTGCCAATCAATGCCTTGAAAGTTTTAAGTTATACGTATAATGAGAAAACCAAAATTAACATACTAAATTTCTTCTTTTTCCCAATCAATTCACTGTATATATAGAGAGAGAGAGAGTACTTGAACATGATGATGCCACCGATGAAGGTGACCCAGAGAGCGGCGCCAAAGGAAGTGGCAAAGCAGAGGAGGTGCGCCAGCTTGGCGGTCGTGGCCAAGGCGGAGTCCGGGGAGTGGGGCCCACCGGAGGAGCCGACCAGAGAGTCCGGCGCGAAGACCACACCTACGGCGAGGAAGGCGACCGCAGCCATGAATCTGGTAGCCCAACCCATTGCAAATAGTAATGAGAGAAGGAGAGAGGGTTTAGTAGATGTAGATCTAGGGTTAGGGTTTGAAAGTAAGGAGAATTGAGTGATGGCGGAAACTGTTAACTGGTATGTTTATGTTCTTTCGTTTCAGAAATCAGATCACAAATTTGACAACAATTTTGTTTTTCTTTTTTTCTTTTTGAGAAGGAATGAAGGATATGGTTGGGGGACAGTTGCTAATACAACCCTATTAATGATTAAATTAAGGGAAAATTTCATGTATACCCCTCAAAACATCATAATTACGTATTATTGCCTATAAAATTTATAATAGCTATTTAACCTTTTAAATGTTTTTTTTTAAAACCTTAATTAGAAAAAATAAATTTAGCGAGCTAACTTGATTGGTTTTTTTTTTTTTCACAATTTTTTCATATTTTCTGTCAAGTAAAAGAGTAAAATTGGATGGTATCAAAGAGGTTATTCAGTACCGTTTAAATGTAAATGAGAGATGCCAAATAGTCTATTCTATTCAGTACTTATAATTTTTTTTTTTAAAAAACAATCAAGTTGGTTCCTAAATAGCCTTTTTCTAATGATGGTTTTTAAAAAAAATCTTTTAAATTTCAAAAACTAACAAATATACCCAATTTATTTACTTTTCTTATAACTCATTTATTTTTTATTAAAAAAATGTTTCATCTTCTCACTAATCAATTTCCGAGAACAATTGCATCTACAACCCTATGAATCATTAAATTAAAGATGCAAGAATAACTTGCTTGTGATAAGAGCTGTAAATATATTTTTTATTTTCTTCTCTTCTTTTCCCCTGTTTCCTTCTTTTGTCATTTGACAAACTAAATTGTAGGAAAATAAATATTTTTTGGTAACAATTAAACAAACATAATTTAGCTGAAATTAGGTAAAAAGTGGGAAAAACAACTAGCGTCTAGAAGCGGGTTTCATGCTGTTTTTCTTTCTTACATTTCTTGTTTGGACTAAACTTCCAGAATAGAATAAAATAATAAAGAATATTGACTACTAGGTCAAATTTTTGAATGAAAAAACAAAAAAGAACTTTGACAAAAACAACAAAACTGAGACTAAATGGTGCTCTCTTAAAAGTTTAAAATCCAAAACCTAAACCAAGTCTATGTTGACTGTCAAAAAATTTCAATTAACAGCTTATATTATATTATATCATATCATCTCCTGCACTCAAGTAAACAATTCTTCCAGTACCAGTAAAAAAAAAAGGTAAATGCATTTTTCTGGTCTGATATGAAGGAAGCACTTCTAGCAAGCTTCCCACCAGTTTTTTTCCTCAAAATGTCCAAATTGCCCCTCCTATCATACTGTAGTCTCTTTGTATCTCTCCAATTTCTGAGCCTCCTTGAAACGATTCGCATTTTTAAGGGCCTCTGTAACCATCTGGTAAGAAAACGGGTTTGGGTTACACCCGTTAAGCTTCATTATCCTTAAAATCTCTATTGCTTCATCAATTTGATTTTCATCACACAAAACCCTAATAAAAGCATTGTACGTGTACTTATCAGGCACCGCACCTAATCTCAGCATGTCACTGAACAAACTCCGAGCCTTATTTACTTCCCCAACCCGGCATAAATTCAAAATCAGGGCATTGAAGGAATAACAATCGGGTTTAATTCCTTCTCTTTGCATCCGATTAAATAACTTCGATGCATCTCCAAAAGCCCTGATTTCACAAAGGGACCTGATTAGTACATTGTAAGTAAGGGCATTTGCGGAAACACCCCAATTTGGCATCTCGTGAAAACATTTTAGAGCATCAGTCAATTGGCGGGCCCGGCACAACCCGTCTATGATGGATGTGAAAGTGATCTTATCGGGTCTGAAACCGTGCTCCAAAAGCTTCTTTAGAATATCTCGTGCCTTGTTAATTTCCCCTAATTTGGAATACCAATTAATCAAGGTATTATAAGTCACTAAGTTAGGAGAGAAGCCTCTATGTTTCATCTCACTGGCCATCTCCAGTGCCATGTCCATTTCATTAGCTTCACCCAACAAATTTATTAATTCATTGTATGAAATAACACTAGATAGTAATCCAACTGTATCCATCTGTTTTATATATTTACATACCTCTGCATGATTTCTCTCCTTCAGGAAACCTTGAACTATGGAAATATACGCATGAAAACCTGGTTTTCCGCCATTTTTTATAAAGTTTTCGAACAATAGATGCAAGTCATCAAACCCTAATGTTTTCATACAACAAACCATGACAGCACCAAAAACAGTACCATCCGGTACTAAACCTCTCAGGCTCATTTTTTCGATAAAATCTCTAGCCTCCCTAGCCATACCATTTTTACATAGACAATACAACAAGGTATTACACGCATCACCTTGTAATACCGGTTCATTTTCAAGAACTCTGGTCATCATTTCATATGCTCTTTTTGGTGCCAAGCAATGGAACAAGCCATGTACCAGTGACCGGTACGTTGCTTCAGTGGGTAAAACATTTCTCTGTCTCATCTTATGTAATACTTCAATCGCCTCCTCTGCCTTCTTTGATTTACAAAACCCATCTATCAATATGGTGTAGGTGAAAACATTTGGAGTGAGACCACGCCTCTCCATTTGCTTTAACAATCGTACAGCTTCCTCGATGATGCCTTGTTTACACGTTCCATGGATCAGTGTGTTATATGTGAAATGGTCAGGGGGGCAACCGTCAGAAAACATTTGTTGGAATTTCATATAGGCCAAGTCTAAAGAATTGGCTGTGACCAATGCATTAATAACCGTGTTGTACAATCGCGTACTCAGTCTAAAACCCATGAGAGGCAATTTATCGAACACCTCATAGGCATACTTGGCAAGGCCCAATTTACCCCAACTTTTGATCAAAATGCAAAGCAAATCTTCAGTTATATTACATCCACATATCTTTACTTCCCTAAGAAAATCATCTGAGAGAATTACTGGACCTTTTCTACATAGCAAATCCGACAAAACCCTAACAACAGAGCTATCCCTGGCCAATTTGGGGTTACAGCAAGAAACCCAGAGGTAAAATTTAAGCAAGGATACTGGGTTACCAGCATTTTGCAAGAAACTAATTACAAACCGAGGATCAATCCGCTGTAAATAAGGCTGGAACTCTTTACTGAGCAAAGAGAACCAGTTGTTGTTATTTTCTGAAAGAATTGCCAGAACACGATGTTGGCATGTGGAAATTGACTGTGAATTCGAATCCTTGTCGATATTTTTCTCACAAGGAGAGATCGAAAGAGAAAGATACTGGTAAGAGGGGGAGGTTGATTGGTTCCGATGGAATGTGGAATTTGCTGGTACTGATACTGGTAAGAGGTGGCTGGAAACGGGATATACTCCTCCTGTTTCAAATCTTTTACTTAAACGAGATGATTTGATTCGGAATCGTCTCATCTATAGATATAGATACCTCTCTCGCTCTCTCTTTCTCGTTCTGTTTATAGTTTTAATTCTAACAAAAAATGGTGTCTGGTGTCTGGAGTCTGGACTGGGGAGCTGTTGAGAAAGAATTCACAACACCTGAGTTAACTCAAATTTTGTACTTAGATCTGGACCGTTTAATCTTCTATAGCACGAATATTAAAGAAGACTCATGCATTCTACCTGCGACTTTGGATTCTGATCGGACAATCTGATGTAAATTCAAAATTTTAGTTACAACAGAGGATTCGGACACCTTGAGAAAAGCGGGTAATAAAGCTGTTTTAGCTTCATGAAGCGCAAGTGCTATATCAAAACTACATGCCTACATATGGTCAATGCTCTGTATGAAGTTAAAATAGCTCTGTTAAAACGGTGGCTGGACGGAAGCTGTTGAGAAAGAATTCATGATACCTGAGGTAACTCAAATTTTGTACATAGATCTGGACCGTTTAATCTGTTATGGCACGATTATTAAAGAGATATGTGCATTCTACCTCGAATTTGGATTCTGATCGGACG
Source organism: Carex cristatella (assembly GCA_024447775.1). Lineage (NCBI taxonomy): Eukaryota > Viridiplantae > Streptophyta > Magnoliopsida > Poales > Cyperaceae > Carex > Carex cristatella. The sequence goes on from JAJHPF010000023.1 coordinate 1,016,550, forward strand.
GTGTGATCTAAACTCTAAATTTGAGTTACTTGAAAGGATCCGGACATATTGTGAAAGGCGGGTAAAATTTTTAATAGAACTGTTTTGGCTTCATGAAGCGCACGTGCTATAGAATTAAAACAGCCATACATATGGTTGGTGCGCTGTATGGAGTTAAACCAGCTCTGTTAAAATATTTACCCAGAAAAGAGCCAAGGCGCCTAGGGTACCAGGCCTTGATCCCAATTCCCAACTAATTAAATTCTTTCTCAGAATGATAAATATAATTTCTTTTTAATAAATTCCTACATCGAAATCATTTAAAGACGAGAAAAGATTTCAATTCAGACACAGGTGAATTTTTTTAAATATTTTTTTATTTTATCCTTCATTTTTTTGGATAAAGAGAGGAAAAAAACAACTATCTATTTATTTAGCCAATTAATTTTTCTTCATTAACTAGACTATCTAATCTAAATAATTCAATTCCAAAAATTATTTTGTTGAACTCTTTTCAATTGAATTCTAACAGACATAATAAATTACTGTTTCTTATTTTCCTGTCCAAACTAAAATAAATGCTCAAAAAATGCCCCTCATGCCAAAGAACACAAGAGAATCAAACAAACATTTCATTTCAGGGATGAACTTTTTCAACCCTTTAATCAAGTGCCATTTATGCCCTACAATTTTTAAGGGCACAAATCAGAACAATCATACAAATAGTGATCTAATTAAGGGGGCAATTTTGCCATTCTTGTGCTTATTGCCTTTTTGTAATTGGATTAATTTGCCTAATAATAGTAATAATATCTCATAACCTAGTTTGCTCTGCTACAACTGACACGGTGTGCATCAATTCACCGATCTGAAGGCTGTGCTCGCCGATCGGTATCCTTCGTACCCCATTGATGTCGGCAAAGCTAAGATCTTTACACACGTCAACCGCCATTTCAACCCTCACTTGACCGCCGGCCGACACGTGCACCTTTTCAAACCCCAAGAGTTGTTTCACAGGTGCAGAGTGGCCAAGTGGCGGGTTCGAGAAGATCATTACAATGTGGGTCCCATCTTGGTTCCCGTCATTTTTGACATCGACATGGATCGGGATGTGTAGGCCGTCACATTTAGCATGTGTCACACGTACTGCCCGTTTTGTTTGAGCAGGCTTGGTGGAATTAACCGACACGAGTTTCTGACCGTCGAGAGGAACCGAGAGCTGAGTCGGAGCGTGGGCCAAGGATTGAGAGAATTTGGTGTAAGAGAGGCCGTGACCGAAGGGATAGATTATGGGGCCGGTGTAGAAGCGGTAGGTCCGACCCGGATAACCCTTCGACGGGTTGGCCCGCATGTTCATGTCGGTCATCGGAACCTTCTGCAAGTAGTCTTGCGGGTACCATGTCATAGGCAGCTTACCACCTGTCACAAATCATAAACAATTAATAATATCAATTAACAAATTGATTATATTCATTTCATTTTGTAATAAATTAACAGATTACATTAGTAGGAATTTATTTTCCTTTTTTTAATTACCTGGATTATATGCACCGAAGATAGCGTCGGCTATGGCGGCCCACCGGCTTGACCAGGGATATCCGGCCCAAATTATAGCTGAAATCCTAGGGTCATTTTCGGCAAAAGAAATGTCAACCGGGCCTCCTGACATGACTACTAGTATAACCGGCCCTTTTGATGCCAATGCCACCTTGGAAACGAGTTCTTGTTGCTCGGCCGGGAAGGAGGAGGTCTTCTCTATCCCTTTCTTCCGCTTCAAACGACTGATCCAATCCAACAACAACAATAGCGGCATCGGCGGTACGTGCTGCTCATCGACTGCAGCCCGATGGGTTGGTTACCATGACACGCCATATCCATGCATCCTTTCTGTGTGCACAGTCTTAGCATACGATCCGATTCCTTCTAGAGGGCTGGTGTCCGACACGGAACACCAGCGTAGTTCCCGATCATAGCTACAGTGGCATCTGAATGGGGCCCGATCACTGCTACGGTGTGGTGGGATGATGGCGACAGCGGTAGAGCCTTGTGACGATTTTTGAGGAGCACCATGCCCTGACGAGCGGCCTCCAAGGCCAGGTTCTGGTGGGCCGGGGAGCACACGTCACGTGGGCCCAGGTTCCCGAAAGGCTGTGTGCTTGGTTCGCCATCGTACATGCCGAGCCTCATCTGCACAGTCAGCGTGTTGGTCAGAGAGGCATCAATGTCAGCATCAGTCACTTTGCCCTTGTCAACCGCGCTCTCCGTGTATTGCGCAAGGAAGGGCCCGCAATCCAGATCCAAACCTGAATTAAAAAAAACAGAATTGATTGTAAAATGTCAAAATAATCTTGCTTCGGTACTTTTAAATACTGGTAAAATTGCAATTTACCAGCTTTAAGCGTTGCTGCAACCGCATCTTCAGGCGTTGCGGTGTAATGCTGCGAATTGTAGAACACATCAACTGAATCACAGTCAGAGACTATGTACCTGAAATTGCAAACCAGAGTTGCCTTCTTTATCTCATGCAAATTCTATTATAATAGCAACAAACAAAATGAAATGAAAAAAAACAGCAAACTCTTACCCATCGAGTCGCCATTGTCCCCTGATCGTGCCTCTGAGCAGATTCGGATCAGCACACATCGGCACTCCGTTCACCTGATTATACGAGCACATCACGCTCGCTGCGTTTCCCTCTGTCACGCACGCCTTGAACGGCACGTTGAATGTATCCTCCAAATCCTGTTTGCTCACCTGTGTACATGCATATGTATATATGAATTTACAATTTGAGCAATTAGCAACAAACTAAAATCAACTAACATCAGTGAGGCTATGGTACTATACTACTATGCATAGTATTTACAATTTTTCACTATTTTAGATAGGTAAAAAAACACACTTGAACTAAAAAAAAATTACACCGTGGTGACTTCTTATCAAAACAAATAGTTAAAAAAATTCTAAAAAATTTAAAATTTGATCTACAAGTACAATTTCCTATGAAAATTATGTTAATAAATTGTACATATTGATTGTTTGGATTTCGAAAATGACAATATTGACTCATAGTATGGATAAATATACGCTATGCATAATACCACAACTCCACTCAACAAAAATATTTACAAGTTTAGCTAGCAACATACCAAGGCATTGAAGTGAAAGCGATCGACGCCTTTCCAGTTGTCGAGATCGTAAGCAGTGTAATGCTTACAGCAAGCGGCGAGCTTCAGCTTGGTCCGGCCGTGTTTCCCATCATACGGCTGCTGTAGGCCCCGCACGTAAGCAGCTGCATACTTTGCAGCCATTTTTGGATCCTCGCCTGGTGTCTCTTGGCCCCGACCCCACCGCGGGTCTCTGAACACATTTACGTTCGGACTCCACACTGTCAACCCTGCTTGTCCTCCGTTGTACATCGCCCGTGTCTCGTCGGACACCACCTACATACATTAATTATTAATTTTATTTTATCACATTTGTAAATTTTACATGAATACAATTAATCATATTATTACTTCAACTGAACAACATTTAAGTAAGCTGTTCATTAATTAGTCTAATTTTTACCAAGAGCTAACTGTGTAATAAATGTAATTATATGATGTCACTTTTAACATTTTTCTTCTTTATTTTATTCTAAAGGGTACCCTTTTTTTTTTAAATATTTCTAACACATGTTCACTGTTCTTTCTAGAGTATGAATTTTGCCCCCGGGGGCGTGCCCTGCCCGTGCCCGTGCCCGTGCCACGGGCACCCACGGGCACACGGGCACACGGGCACGGGCGTTAAACGGGTCGGACTTGAAATTTTTTTTTCCGCCCGTGATCTGCCCCGCCCGCCGTGCCCGTGCGCCCGTGTGCCCGTGCCCGTGCCTGCCGTGCCGTGCCGTGCCGTGCCGTGCCCCGCCCGTGCCCGTGCCCGTGCCCGTGCCCGTGCCCCGCCCGTGCCGTGCCGTGCCCGTGCCCGTGCCCCGCCCGTGCCCGTTTTTTTTTTTTTTTTTCCGAAATTTTTGAAATTTGAATTTCAAATTTTACCCCAGGACCCCCCTCCCCCGGGCCCCCCTTCGGACCCCCATTTTTTTTTTTTTTTTTTTTTTTAAATTCAAAAATGAGATATATTTTTTTAAAACTTTAAACGGCCATAACTTTTGCTAGGAAAGTCGGATTGACGCGTATGATGTCAATTCGGAAAGGGGAGGAGGAGACGGTGGCGATCGTCACCTAGGGGTAAACCCCGGGTAGGCGGAGAATCAGAATCGCCAAAAAACGTCGTTTAGTGCCTCAAAAATTAAGTTTAAGGTTTTTAGTGCCAAAAAACGTCGTTTAGTACCAAAAAATGTCGTTTATTTTTTAATCTATTGTTTTAAAATAAGAACTTAATTATTTAAATTAATTGATTTAAGAAATTTTTAATTTATATTTTATTATAACAAAAATTATTGAGTTACAATCATGTCAAATGAATTTAAATTTGTATGAATTTGGATTTATAATTATTTATAATTTGAATTTATAAAAAAAACAGAAAAAAAAACAGAAAAAAAATAGAAAAAAAAACGAAACAACAAAAAAAAAAAAAAAAAAATAAACAGTAAAAAAAAAAAAAAAAATACGCCCGCCCGTCCCGCCCCGGGCCGTGACGGCACGGGCATTACACGGACAGGGGCAATTTTTTTTTTTTTTTGCCCGTGATGCCCGGCCCGTGGTGCCCGTGTGCCCGTGACGCCCGTGCCCGTGCCCGTGCCCGCCCGGGACCCGGCCCGTCCTGTCCGGCCCGTTTGTAATTCACTAGTTCTTTCTTCAATGCCTCAGAAGAAGTAGGTCAAAGAGTTATGGGAACCATTACCAACAAATGAAATTTTTTAAATACCAAAAAAAGAAAGATTAATAAATTAATTTCTGAACAGAAAACGATGAGATATCTGACACTGGTACCCCACTTGATATTGATTAAAAATGAAAAAAAAAAATTTATCATTTTCTTTTCAACAAGACCCATCCAAAAAGTTTTACAAATCCAGCACAGAAATTTAGGCAATATTTTCTCTCCACCAATGAGATCTCAAAGAATTCAAAGCTTTTCTGACATGTCATTTCATCTCGGTAGTAGAAATATATTAACACGTGAGAGCTAAATTTTATAATTCTCCAGTTACAAAGAAACTGGAAAAGCTGTTTTGGTTATCAGTTCACAAAAAATACATATCAAAATATAAAATAAATTGAAAATGGAGGATGGAGGTTTTGTATAACTGGAGATGAATTTGTAAAAGTACCCAATCCGAATTATTGTCCCGTGAATCTACTGCTCTGATTTTCTGGTAGATTTATCTGCGGGACCCACCCATAAAAAAATTGTGCACTGTTGAAGGTTGAAATTCATTAATGCCCCTGTACATACATCAAATTCTCTACTATAGTAACTAGGAATTTATTTGTTCATAGAAATAATAAACCCATTCAAAAATACAAAATGCCAATAAAAAAGAATTCAGTTTAATAATTTGCACACATGCAAACTAAACATATTTCATATGCATTAGGACAAATGTATTTGTTTGTTTGTTTGTTTATATTTTATGAAGCTATGAAGAGCCTTATAAAATGTCACTGTCTATATATAGTTGATGTAGGGAAGCATGCATGTTGTTGATGTGTGTGTGATTATTGTACAGTAGTGAAATTAGCTGGCTAAAAATGCCTTTTCACATGCATGGTCTATTCATGTTGCTTAAAATATAATACAATTTTCATCATGCATTGTCCAAGATATTATATTATATATTTGTTTGTGTGCTGCAGTTATCATGAGCAGAGTCCTTGTAATTTAATTTTGAAAGTAGCACACAAAAGGAAGCAAGCCACTTCTTTAGGTATTGTTTGTGTAATTAAAATTATCTTTTGGGTATTATAATAATTTTTTAGTGTCTGTTTCATAAATCATAATACATATATTGCTTTTACACATCTACAGTATCACAAGGCAGCAATTGAATAATGCAAAAGTAATAATAAACCTAATAATCATTTCTCCTGGTACCACTTGATGGGCTTTTTTTATAAAACATAATTAAAAAAAAAAACTTAACAAAACAGCATGATTAGCGGAAGTTTTAGAAAAACCATAAAAACCGGTTTGCCAAACCGGTTTCATCAATGAAACCGGATTGGGAGTCCGGTTTTGACCAGTTTTGACCCGTTTTTGATCTTGGCTGTGTGGTGAACCGTGTGGCACAGTGGAACCGGTTTGCCAACCCGGTTTTGACCCTTTTTGACCGGTTTATACATGTCATTCATATACCGTAAAATTAAACTACAAACTCTCAATTTTACACTACAAAATTTATTTATACTACAAAAATTAAATTAAACTACAAGAACTTATTTATACAAAAAAAAATTAAAATACAGAATATATTTCAAATTTTTATAAAAGAATTACCTAAATTACACTAAAAATTACTATATTATTCCACAATTTATTCATAGACTCATAATTTTTTGGCCTCTAAAACCGGCAACATAATTGCCGGTTTTTTTTTCCTGTTTTTTTTATAAATTCAAATTCTAAATAATTATAAATCCAAATTCATACCAATAAATTATAAATCCAAATTCATACCAATTTAAATTTATTTGACATGGTTGTAACTCGATAATTTTTGTTATAATAAAATATAAATTAAAAATTTATTAAATCAATTAATTTAAATAATTAAGTTCTTATTTTAAAACAATAGATTAAAAAATAAACGACATTTTTTGGCACTAAAAACCTTAAACTTAATTTTTGAGGCACTAAACGACGTTTTTTGGCGATCCTGATTTTCCGGCTACCCGGGGTTTACCCCGGGGTGACGGTCGCCACCGTCTCCTCCTCCCCTTTCCGAATTGACGTCATACGCGTCAATCCGACTTTCCTAGCAAAAGTTATGACCGTTTAAAGTTTAAAAAAAATATATTCCTCATTTTTAAATTTAAAAAAAAAATATATATATATTCCTACCCAAACCGATTTCCCAAACCGGTTTCTATTTTTTTTTTTTTTTCACCGCCAAACCGGTTTGGGAACCCGGTTCTCTGTCATTCGGATTTTCTGTGGCGCTGTGGCGTGAGTGATCAAAATTTATCCAAACCGGTTTCCCAAACCGGTTTCGAAATATGGAGACCGGTTTGGCAAACCGGTTTTTATGGTTTTTCTAAAACTTCCGCTAATCATGCTGTTTTGTTAAGTTTTTTTTTTTTAATTATGTTTTATAAAAAAAGCCCCCACTTGATCCCATAATAAAGCAAAACAAAAAGCAAGCATCTACAATTTAAATTGTAGAGTAGCTATGCTATGAGAAATGACATGGTGGCTATATTTTGGCTCCTTTTTTTGCATTGGCTGAGAGTCTGAGACCATCCTTTTTTTTTTTTATAAAAATAAATGACAAATATGCATTTTTCATGTCATTGTCATATACAAAGTAACAAAGGTTGGAATTTGATGGTGAAGGTTTTTTATGATAAGGCTGTGGTTCTAAAATAAAGCAGATTTTAATCTATTCATTGTCATTTTTTCATTTTTCAAAGAAAAAGAATACTTAATTTTTTCATAAATAAATGACAATTAAAATTCTGCAGTAAAGTTTGCAAATTTTAATAAGCAACTCTGTTTTCTGGAAATAAATTAGTTATATACATACCAGCATATATCCATAACAATGATAATAATAACTAATTACTTGTCATGAAAAAGGAGAATTAGTCAATTAAAGTGACAATGTGAACACATTTGCCCTTTATTCCTTGTACTCATCTATCTGAGAATATATTTTCAATGTAAAAGAGAAAGGATAAAAAGAGTTCTGTCCAAAAACAGAGCACACATACATCAAACCAAAAAATAAAAATATAAAAGTATAAAAGTAAGAAGAAAAGAAATCCTTTAATACTTGTATAAGTAGAAGCTATATATTGAAAGGTAAAAAAGAATTAAAAAAATAAAAGTTGATGACAAATAAAATAGTTGTTTACCTGGCCAATGAGTTCCCAAAGAGAAGCATTGAACGAGGCAGCCGACGTGATGACTTGCGGGAAGCTAGTGGCACCGGGAAATTCGCCACCGAAGTGAACTCCAGGGCCGGTGTTGGAAACTCCATGCAGAGCTTCTGACCACCACTCGTATCCATTGATGCCGAGCCGAGGTACACCTGCTGCGTTATTCACGAGCAGACGTACTTTCTCGGCCCGCGTCAACCTCCCGAGCAAATCCTTGACACGGGACTTGATCGGGTGGCCGACACTGCAGAAAGGGAGGCCTGCGGCCGGACCGCTAGGCGCACAAGCGAATGACGGCTTGGCCGCAGCGCCAAGAAAGAAAAGAAAAGAAGAAAAGAGGAAGAAGAGAATGGTACAAGTAGAAGGGGATGCCATGGATAAATTGAGAGTGAGGGAAAGGTGAGGGGAGGTGAGGTGCTATTTATATACAAAAGAAGGCGCGCTAGCTACATTTGTTTTGATTGGAATGTTGAATAGAATAGGAGATTTTTTTTTTTTACCTTTTCCTTTTTGGAAATGAAAATTGGAAAGGTGCTTTAATACAGCGTTGTTTATTTTTTATTGGATTAATACAGCGTTGTTGATTGGCAGTCTGAGACTGAGAATGAGACTGTAGTACACTTGCTTGTGAGTCCTTACAATTGTACAATTTACACATGTGTATGTTTAAGGCAAAGACTTCTATGGACATAAGGACCTATTTGTAAAATGAACATATTTTTATTTTCAAAGTTCAAATAGTCGATCCGAACCGTTCATCTTGTTCTCCATATTAATATGTGCTTGGAGACCAAATTTTACATTTTTATGATTTTTTTTACTATTTATTAAGATGGGTACAAAATTCAATGGTCTGAATTTGATATTTTTTGTACCCATCTTAATAAATAGTAAAAAAATTAAAAAAAATGTAAAATTTGGTCTCCAAGCACATATTAATATGGAGAACAAGATGAACGGTTCGGATCGATTGTTTGAACTTTGAAAATAAAAATATGTTCATTTTACAAATAAGTCCTTATGTCCATAGAAGACACTCTCCTTAAATTAAATTTAATACTACAAATTAAAGTGCATAAAACAAAGGAAGAACCATGCAATTAATCACCAATGATTGATGTGCTATGTTATCTTGTACTTGTCAAATGCATTATGTATATGTAATAGTAGGGATTAGTGAAGCATGTTTTGGTTTTATCAAACATATTTAATTTATGGTGCGTTTGGATGAATCAAAAATAGTAGCAAGAATAGAGCTATCCTCAATTTTAGGATAGTAGCTATTCTAATATTTTGTAAGAATAGTAAAATAGTGAGCTATCTCATAAAAGACAAATAAAGAATAATGACTATTCGCTAATTCAAATACACTCAAACGCCGGATAGTAGCTCGAAATAGTGCTAATCCGGAATAGTAGTTATTTTTCATTGCTCATCATTTGTATGTATAATAAAAAAACATGTCCATACTTTGGTTTTCTGTGGCACTGCTCTACTTGTCACATTATTATTTATGTAGTATGCTTTTATATATGTTAACAGTTTACCACAGTTCTCTTCCTAATGAAACAACCAAGAAATAATAAAAATTCTCATTTATATTGTTGCACAAAAGGGTCATGCAAGGTATGGATAATTTACAAAAAAAATAATGTGGGGAGAGTGCTCAAATAAAATGCATATAATATATATTATATATATGTAGATAGATGTTGGCTATTTCCCTAGGCATCGCCAACAAACCTCTCACTATGTCATCAATCATTTCATACTTTCATGGGGGCATGACATGATGGACTGGATATATATATTGGGATAAGAATAAGATGAAACAAAATAATAATAATAATAAACCAACAAATTTCCAACTTTGTATTGGGTTCAGATCTGGTTTGCTTTGGTCAAGGTTTTTAATCCAGACAGTAACTAAAGATTGGTTATATTATTATTATGTTTATGTTATGGATGAGATTCTCGGTCTTATTAGTTTAAGTTATCCCATGATCTTATTGGATCCGGGCATATCTAATATTATTGGGTCGGTTCTTTTCAAATATAAGCTACCAATTATTGTTTCTATCTTTAGTTGCAATTTAATTCAATTTTTACATAAAGGAAATTTTTTTCTTGCAATTTAGTACAAATATAAACTACAAATTATTATTTTCTTACAATTTTAAAGAATTTGCCACCTAACATTACAAATGTGTTTTGCTCTCCTTTTTTTTCTAAATGGAGAAAGCTTTCAAATTTAACATCAATAATTTGTGTAACATATAGGGGTTGCAAAGCTCTCACCTTTTTATAATGAGGGTTACTATTTTCAGGAGATTTTTCTTTTCATTAATCCCAATTTTGCCCTCAGTAAAGTAAATGATTTCTATCTTGACATCAAATCAAATCAAATTAAATGTCATTATCATATAAACTTTTTCAGAGAATATAAGTGGTAATTATATGTTGTTAAAATTTAAAAGAATAATTATGTTATCATCTAAACAGCCAATGATTAAATGAATGATTGATGTTCAAAATTTTAAAATTTGATATACCATGATGTAAGTGGTAATTATGGTTGCTTGATAGAGAAACTTGTTTGTTGCATGCATGTGTTGCTTTTTATTAATTTTTCACTTGATTTACTTTTTGAGTTTGGTTAACTTTGTGCCTCTAATTTTAACTTTATCAATTGGCCTTTGGGTATTGTATAAGTTAAGCATCCTCTTTGATCAAAGCACTCAAATTTTATATGTTATTAATTGTTAACTTGGTCTTAAGAATATATGCTCTCAAATAATTAATATCAGATTTTCTAATTGAAATTGTACATGAATTTATGTCTAATTGTCTTTATATTGGTCATGTAATGGACATGTCAGGTGAAAGTTCTTTGTGGGTCATCATGTTCTCTGTTTGTTTTTTCTACTTTAAACCCTTTGTCTTTTTCTTATTGCATGTAGGCCCCATGGTTAAAGTAAAAGAATCGGTCAAAATAGATTAGATAACAAAGAGACATGTTATTAATCCGGAAAAATTAGGTTAAAATATTAGTCAGATGGACTATATATATGTAATTGTCTGATTAACATAATAGATTAGACAACAAATTTAATAGTGATAAATTCTACGGTACTATGCATAGTACGAATCGGTCAGTCTACTACTCTAAATTTTACATTTGTCAGGGAACCGAATTTCGTGTTTATGTGTTGGCAGGAAAAATTCTGCCAACAGAGTTCATTTATAATCTGAACAGTCATAATTAAAGTATGAGTTGTATCTTCTCAAAACCAAATATTCTTTATACTTAAATTATGACCATTCATATTATAGATGAATGGAAATATGAACCCCGTTGCTAAGAATCTAAGGAGATACGATTTGAGATCCAATAAACAATGTTGTGTATATATATTCTATATATACTTCATATTTGAGGAACATAATTCTTGCTCTCTATGGGTGCATTTGGATGCAACTCTGGAAAAAGCAAGAATAGCATTAACCTGGAGTTAATACTATTTTATCGTTTGAATGGATTATCAAGAACAAAACTAACTTCAAAAATAGCTATATAGAGAGAGAATGACTAATATACAATCGATTGTTCCTGAGCTCCCGTGCAACCAAGTCGTTTTCCGATTTTCAAAGTCCAAACAGTCGATCTAAACCATTAGATGTGATCTCTATATTAAAATATACTTGGAGACCAAATTTCTAAACCATTAGATGTGATCTCTATATTAAAATATACTTGGAGACCAAATTTTACATTTTTTGGAATTTTTTACTATTTATTAAGCTACTTTGAAAATCGCTGATCCAATGGTCTAGTAAAAACAGAAGCCACCGTTGGATCAGCGATTTTCAAAGTGATTTAATAAATAGTAAAAAAATTCCAAAAAATGTAAAATTTTGTCTCCAAGTATATTTTAATATAGAGATCACATCTAACGGTTTAGATCGACCGTTTGGACTTTGAAAATCGGAAAACGACTTGATTGCACGGGAGCTCAAGAACAATCGATTGTATATTAGCCATTCTCTCTCTCTCTCTCTCTCTCTCTATATATATATATATCTCTCTATATATATATATAGAGGTTGGCTAATATCAAATCAGTTGTTTCTGAGGTCTCGTGCAACCAATTCGTTTTTCAATTTTCGAAGTCCAAAACATCGATCAAAACCGTTAGATGTGATCTCTATATTAAAATGTGCTTGGAGACCAAATTTTATATTTTTTGAAATTTTTTTACTATTTATTAAGCCACTTTGAAAAACGCTAATCTAACGGTGGCTTAACAAAACAGTAAAACTAGAAGTCACCGTTGGATCAGTGATTTTCAAAGTGGCTTAATAAATAGTAAAAAAATTCCAAAAAATGTAAAATTTGGTCTCCAAGCACATTTAAATATAGAGAACACAGTTAACGGTTTGGATCAACATTTTGGACTTTGAAAATTGAAAAACGAGTTAGTTGCACGGGACCTCAGGAACAACTGATTTGATATTAGCCAACCTCTATATATATATATATATATATATATATATATATATATATATATATATATATATATATATTCTTAGAGTAATCCAAACGTAGAATAATGGAGAAAAATAATTACTAATCTAAAAACAATGCTAACATCATGCTATTCTTGACGATCCAAACACATCCTATAATTAATCTTGCAAGATTGGGTTTGATCACGGACAATTAATGCACAGTGTGTGTGTGTGTATTACTATGCTCCATATATATTTTACACTCCTGATTAATTGGATTTACATTGCGATCCAAAACTGAGGAACAGTGTTCCTAAAATTTCTGCTTTTCCAAATCCATCCGTCCAATATTTTCTGTGCACGTATCTTGAAACAACTTATTTTTCTTTGCACAAATCTCAAAACAATTCAACAGTTAGATTTGGAAAAACAGAGATTTTAGTGAAGAATTGCAATAGATTCTGATCCTAATTAACCATGCACCATTCAACTTTGACATGTAAATAATTTTTACTTGTAGCTTATTTGTTATCTGAACTGTTCATGAACTGCTGAGATGTACCAAATACTTGTACTGTTGGATCAAGTCTAGATTCAATTGCAGAGAGGAATTAATTAATATTTTCCCTGGGAAAAATCAAACTTAATATAAAATTTTATACATCTAAGCTTACTGAAAAATGGAAACAAATATGATATGGACATATATATGGTTAAAAGAGGATAACTAGGTATATTTGGAAATGCTATTTAATTAGTTAACCGTTATATATATAGGTTTGCATCTCTTTTTGGTCTATCTGTTTGGCATGATGCACTTTTGAATATGTTATACTATTTTCATAGGATGTAACATATTAATTATTTATTGCTTTACTTTTTGAAAAAGGAAAAAAAAATGATACACTGATGCAACAGCCAGGTAGATTATTAATTAATTAATTTAATTGACTGTGGTGTATGTGGTCCAAGAGAAGAGAGCATGTAGGTAATCGAAATAAAATTGCTTGGTATGTGAATCTGATATCGTACATTATCCATGAATGATAAAGAGTTATAAACCGAATAATTTGATAGAAATTTTATTGCATGCCATGTGATGTGCATCAGTGCATGTATCTCTTCTTAGCCATTTTTTTTTTCCTATTTGAATTATCCTAGTTAATCGTGAAAACAATATGAATAATATCTGATTCGTATTCAAAAAATTAGATATGGATATTGATATAGTTTTACGTTTCAATTATTCTTATTTTGAAATATTTACTAATTGTTAAATTGAGTACAAAAATTTAATGATCTGAAAACAATGTTTTCTGAAAATACTTAATAAATAGTAAAAAAAATTAAAAAAAAATGTAAAATTTGATCGGAAAGCACATTTTAATATATCCATCATGTTGAACGGTTTGGATCGGCTATTTGCACTTTGAAAATGTAGAATGTAATTATGTGTCACCAAAAGAATGTAAGTAAATCCCTCCTCATATATCATATATTTTAATATATACTATGAAAAAAATTATGTTATTCATTATTATAATTAGATAAATATAAACTTTAGTATTTTTTATATTATTATAATAAATATCTGATTCGATCCGTATCCATACCTATATCCAATGTTGTAAAATGCGGCCGCATGGACCGCATATGCGTATGCAGTCCGATTCCGCATGAAAATTTTCATGCAGTCTCAAATATGCGGTTTTGCATATGCGGCCGCATTTTGGTCCGCATATTTCCACATATTTCCGCATATTTCCGCATATTGGTCTACATGTGTGCGATTGAGCCCCAGATGTCCGCATATTGGTCCGCATATGTGCGAATTTATTGTTTGAATGATTTTAATGGGAATATATTGCATGTCTTGAGTGGAAATAAATTAATATATAGTTTAAAATCCGCATATATGAGTCCACATGAAATTCCGCATATGCGGCCGCATACCGCATATGCGGTATGCAATGGTCTTCCTCATGCATGAACAAAACCGCATTTTACAATATTGCCTATATCCAACTCATATCCGATCCATATCCATATTTGAAAAATTAAAAAGAGATATGAATATGATTTTACCACTATCCGCTCCGTTTTCACCCCTACAATCCTGCCCCCACTCTTTTCTATCTTTTTCAATAAACTCTAACTATTATTCGGAATTTTTCCGAATAAAACATTTAGTGAAGAAAAAAATAGATTTCAAAATAAGAGAACTTAATTTTCAAATTTTATTATTGACCACCACCATAATAACATATACTCCCAATTCCCAACTAATTAAGGAAAACCGCACAAAGGTATGATTTTTGAAGGACTAATGATAGCAACTAATTTTTTTTTTTCCTTTTTCGTAGTAGCATATCTATCTATTAATTAATAGAGCAAAAATTAAAAAAAAGAACAAACAAAGAAAGAGAGAATTATTTTTCCTATGAGCATTTATGTTTGTTCTCCTTATCATCTTATCCAATCAGAGAAATGCTCTAATGATTTCTTACAAGCAACAGGAAATGCTAAGATAATGTTTGTTTCATCCTTCTTATCCTGAGACGTACGTACCAGAAAATATAAAATAAATCATGAGCAAAGGAGGAACTGTAACACCTTTGTAAGTATTCTAATGCAAAACAAAAGAGGAAAAAAAAATAAACGAGTGAACAAAGCCTACATATCTGAAAAACCAACTAAAACATAACTCATTTAATGTACTGAGACATCCATTTGAAGCCTTCTCCATAACCCATTTTACGCACAATTGAGCACATGAACACCTCAAGAGGGCGCACGTTTGACTCGGTCAAATCCACCTTTCCTTTACCAGTAGTGAAGTTAGTCAAGCCCAAGCTGTACCTCAGCTCCTCTTCTGAGGCTGCATAAGGGAGGTCAATTTTGTTTCCCAGCACCAAAAATGGTACGCTTGCCAGTGCCTCGTCAGAAAGAAGCGCGTCTAGTTCGCGTTTTGATTCGGCAAACCTCTCTCTGTCGTATGCATCCACCAGGTAAACCACTGCATCGACCTGTCGTTTTGTTAAAAAAGGTAAAGAGAAGCTTGTTAAAGACAAATGGTTCTCAAATTAACCCGGCAAAAGTCTCAAATTATCATGGATACCCCTTCAAAATGAGAGATATATCATATAATCCTACAAAATAGAAGTCCACCTATATCCCAACAAAGCACGGAGATGCCAAACAAAGTAAACTGCTTCCCTCAATGCCAACCAAAGAAATTGAAAAAGAACATATGAGGGATCCACTTACTGGTGACAAATCATGACAAATACTATTTGTTGCATTACTAATTTATGCTGGTATTCTAGATTACAAAGCTAACCCCTTGATCTTACGAACAATGTCTACTCATCAAGAAGTTAAAAAGTTAACAGGTTGCTTTCTTTAATTATTTTTTCACCTTTTGATCTTATACAATGAACCTAACCTAATCTACATAATTCTCCGTGGCCAAGTATTGCTCATAAGTCATGACACAAATGACACCAGCAATTTGGGTTAGAAATTGATACAAAAAAGAAGGGTTGCCATGATGTGTTGCAACAAGGAGTTGCCATTTGATCCTTTCACAACAAATAAAATATGATGCATACAGATCAGAATATTATACATACACACATCTGCTCAGTACAAAGATTATCAATATATCATATTTTGTATGCATAATATTTATCCGTTAAACCTATTCCTTGAATTTACCTAGAAGAAACCATTGTTCCTCAATAAATATTGGTCTCTCAATGAACGAAAGAGGAGGGTAGTTTGGTCACTTTGAAAATTTAGTCTCAGAGATACCATGGTGCCCCTTAAAAGCAGTAACAACATAATTTATATCACCTAATTCAACTCAAAACTGTGAGAATAGATCCGGACCTTTCAATCTACTTTGGCACAAATATTCAAGGTTCCCATGCATTTCATTTCGGAACAGATTGACCCAAATTATGATCGGATAGTCCAAATCCAAACTCAAAATTTTAGTTACTCTAGAGGATCCAGACTAGGGGTGAAAACGGATCGGATACAGATCGGATAGTGGTAAAACCATATCTGTATCCCTTTTTTTTCCCGGATACGGATACGGATCAGCTATTAAACAGATACATACGGATACGGATCGGATATCCGTAGATATATACATAAATATTTTCATAATATATATTAAACTATATGGTATATATGTACTATTCGGATACGGATAATTAAAATTCAAACCCATATCCGTACCACTATCTGCACGGATATTCAGATATCAGATATCAATATCTAATTTTCGAATACAGGTCCAAGAAACTAGACTCTTAATAACACCCATTCCCTCCTTTTTATAATTTTCCAAGAAACTAGCCACTCATCTCCATTTAGTGAAATTCTCATTTCCAAAATATCAAGAGAACTATGGATAATTAATCTATTGACAACTTTACTTTCAACCTAATTAATCTGGAATTATAATTGTAGAAGAGAAAAGAAAAAATGTAGATAGACCTTGGCATAGTAGTCCTTCCAAACACGGCGAGCAATTTGATGGCCTCCCAAATCAAAAGCCTTGAACTTGATCTTGCCTACGCTGAGCTCCTCAGAGGTGGGATACTGTGTGGGTTGGTGTTGCACCAATTTCTATTGACATATCACATATGAAATGAAATGAAGATAAATGAGAAAGGAGGAGGTAGCAGTAGTAAGATATAAACTATAAAGTAAGGAGAGAAGGATGAACCTCATCTTTGAGCATATGAAGAAGTGTGGTTTTTCCGGCGTTGTCGAGGCCGAGAAAGAGAATCTTCGCCTCCTTCTGCCACAGCCCCAGCGACGCTAGAACGCCGTAGAACCAATCTATCAAAAACATCTCTATTCCCAAATTGATCGATCGAACCTTTCCTTTCCTGCGATCCACCAGATAGATCTACACTCGGGCACTCGGACACTTCGACAGAGAGAGAGAGAGAGAGAGAGGGGTACGTATCTTATTCTTTCTCACCACAGGCGGATTAAGAATTGGGGAGGAAGAACCGGGTGCGTATCCTCTGAGATATCTCAGTTTTTGCGTGACCGACGTGTCCGGTGCTTATTCGGGGGAACGTAGGGGGGCAGTATTATTTGTGCTTTGAGATTCGTGCATAACGTATTTTAACGATTGAGATATTCCAAAAAGTCACGCAAAGTTAGAGATATCTCAGAGGATGCGAATTCGGAAGAACCACGGTGAGAAGAGAGGTATCACCGGATCAGTATCGAGTGCATTTCCTCTGTGGTATCTCATATTTTGCGTGACCCGGTTCCTATTCGGGGATAGCGTAGGAGGCCATTTATATGAACTTTGAGATTCGTGTAGAACGTATTTCAACGGTTAAAATTTTCCAGAAAGTCACAGGTAGATTCGAGATAATTCCATATACCTGAGTTAACTCAAATTTTGAGTTTAAATCTGCACCGTGTGATCTGACTTAGCACGAATATTGATGAGACGTAAATTCCAATTCGGGCTCTGGTTCTGATCGGACGGTGTATATATCAATTTATAATTTAAGTTACTTTAGGGGATTGGGAATCAATTTGAGAGAGCTCTGATACTGCTCCTCCCACTACATAGCCCGGTACGCTCTCTACTTAACAAACAAAAGCCCAACAATCAAAGAAAAGTAATGCCAAAGCCCAGCTCAAAACATTTAACGGCCCACAGCCCCACAGACAGTCTCTTCAATGAATAATGGACTTCTCCTGTTCAGGACCAATGGAGAGGTTCTTCTTACTTTTCCCGCCAAAATAAGTCTCTCCTCTTCCCGCCATATACGGATATACCTCCTTTCCCTCCATTCCCCCTTCCCCTTCCCCTTCCCCTTCCCCTTCTCTCTCCTAGGTTCCTGTCCACCTCTCTCTCTCTCTCCTAGACGTGCAACGTAACACCATGGAGAAACTGGATTTCGCCGCTGACAAAGGTATCTATTTGATCCCCACTGCTTTCTCTCTCTAGTAGAGTCGTTTTCTCACTCTAAGCGTTTCTCTTTGATCTCTCACCAGATCGTGCAAAGGATTTCCTGACGAACTTCATTAATGACGATGGTGAACCTAAGTATCTCAATCTCCTCGTAAGCTCTCAACATTATCCTCTCCCTTTAAATCATATCCTTACTGTTACTGATACTGTGATGATATTGTTCACTGTCTACAGCAAGATGTGGCAAATCGCAAGATTCGTGCAGTCCAGATCGAGTTGGATGACCTTTGCAGTGTATATTTCTATTATTTCTTTCATCCGTTGTTAGATCCCAAAGCAACTTTGCATTCATAACCAGTAAATTTTACAAATTGCAGTATAAAGGATTGGAGGAGGGGTTCTGGGAAAGAGTGATAGGAAACACAAAGAGGTACGTGGGAGTATTTGCGGAGGCAGTTGATGAACTGATGCCTGAACCGACAGAGGCCGTTGCCGCTGATGAAGATCGAGACATCCTCATGACTCAGCGTGTGGATGAGACGTCAGATAGTGCGGACCCCAATGCCGATCCACGTCAGAAGATGCCTTCTGAAATCAAGCGTTTCTTGTAAACACACCTATCCCTTTTGTAGCTTTGTCTTTTGGCCAATTATGACTAACAAGTCACATTAATTTCAACTAATTTAGTCTTATCAGTGTCAGTGCCCAATTATATTACTGTATCTTTACCGAATTTGCTAATCAGTCAACAAGTATTGTGCAATAAAACCTCACATTTTCTTTGAAGTTTGTTTTTCATCCTTTTAAATTTTCGTTTTTTAAGTTTGTTTTTCCTGATTAGCTAATGTCAATTACATTTTGATGGCATAGTGAGGTGTACATTAAGGCGGTGACAAAGAATGCCCCTATGACAATTAGACAAGTGAAAGCATCAAATATCGGGCAGCTTGTGAAGATAGCTGGAATCGTTACACGCTGCTCTGATGTGAAGCCACTAGTGCAAGTAGCTGTCTACACATGCGAAGACTGCGGCTTTGAAATCTATCAGGTTTACATCCCTTAATTTATTACATAATGTCATTTATTTTCCACTTATATCCAATTAGTATGATCCGTGTATACAAATTTATGTAGAGTATGTGCAAACAGTATGTTTCTTCTTAGTATACTGTTTTGCCCATGATCAGTACCAGGGAAGTGGTCCAGATGGTACTGCTACTATCTGTTGTACTTATGAGTGCATTGAGATGTAATAGGTTACATGATTAAATTGGTAAATTACTGATGTAAAAAGTTGAATAAACAGGAAGTGACAGCTAGGGTTTTCATGCCCCTGGTTGAGTGCCCCTCAAGCCGTTGCAAAATTAACAAGGTGAAAGGAAACCTCATTCTGCAACAGCGTGCCTCTAAATTTCTTAAATTCCAAGAGGTATTTTCTTCCAGAAATTCTCTCTAATTTCTCTAATTTATTATTCTTCAGGAAAACTATTGGTAGTTAAACTGTGCTGTTTATGTTTTTCAGGCCAAATTACAGGAGCTAGCTGAGCATGTGCCAAAGGGGCACATACCCCGTGCACTAACCGTTCATTTTCGAGGGGAACTCACTCGGAAGGTTAGTATCCTTCAGTAATTTTTATATTTTTATATGTTCTTCCTTTGTTCAAGACTTTCATATACTTGTTACATGCATTTGATATTGCTACTGATACAAAGAAAGATAAATTGGTATTGATACACAAAACTAAGACTAAGTAAAACAAGAACAAAGGAAGATAAATTAATACTGATACATGTTTATTCTCCTTAAAAATATTGCTACTGGTAAGAACTTTCATATACTTGATACATGCATTTGATATATTTTCATTCTGTCAGGTTACACCTGGAGATGTGATAGAGTTATCAGGCATCTTTTTGCCAATTCCATACACTGGGTTCAGAGCAATGCGAGCAGGTTTGGTTGCTGATACCTACTTGGAGGCCATGTCAGTCACCCATTATAAGAAAAAGTATTCAGAGTAAGTATTTATTTTCATGTTCCCTTTCCCCCTTTTTTGTTTGAAACACCTTTTAATAACAAACTCCCCAAAATTTTGAGAACAAGTTGAATGCAAACACAACATTAACAGTTGGACCAAAATAACCCCCTTCCCTTTTCCTTCTAGTTATTATACATAATCAAGGGCTTTCTTTTCACTTATAGATACGAACTGAAAGGAGATGAACAGGAGCAGATAGAACGACTAGCAGAGGATGGTGATATATACAACAAGCTTTCAAAGTCGCTGGCACCAGAAATATTTGGGCATGATGATGTCAAAAAAGCCCTTCTCTTACTTCTTGTAGGTGCCCCTCACCGTAAACTCTCTGATGGCATGAAGGTAATTTCCAATTGGTGCCTCTCTGATGTTCAACATTTGCTAAACAGTGCCACTTTTATTAAGACCCCTGGCTAGTGATTAACACCATTACATTTCGATCACAATGGTATGAATTACTATTGGTCGGTGTTAATTTTCAATGTTTTTAACCTAATTGCCTTTAACTTGTTTACTTCTCAATTGCTAATCTATTTCTGAACAATCATGATTTTGAAACAATTTTTTTAATTGAACTGAACCAATTTAGAAATGACTAATCTTTAGTAAAGCTCTTAATTAGATTATGCCAAGTAAAGAACCTCTTCAAATAATGGACTCGAGAGGGTGGGTAATTATCATGCAATTATCAGTTTTCCAAAATTACATCTTGTTGGGTAAAAAAATAATAGTAAAAATGTGAAACAGATAAGAGGAGACCTTCACATATGCTTGATGGGAGACCCTGGAGTAGCAAAGAGTCAGCTGTTAAAGCACATAATAAATGTCGCTCCAAGAGGTGTTTATACCACTGGAAAAGGTAGCAGTGGTGTTGGTCTCACTGCTGCAGTGCAAAGGGACCCTGTCACTAATGAGATGGTTCTAGAAGGAGGTGCATTGGTGAGCTCCATTCATCTTTTGTTTTGATTAAATTAAAATTTTACATGGATTAAACATCCAGAAAAGTTTATAAACAAAATTATCTCGTCACATCTAAGTTTTGTGTTTTAGTTGTGGTTTTGTACTGGGATGCTTATGTTGATAATTAGAAACCTATGCTTGACTGGTTAAACTGGTGCAGTTTGCTCTAACACCTAATTTGTATAATTGTATTATAACATGCATTTAACATACAAGATAGACTTTGCTGTACAGGAGTGCAGAGTGCAGTCTTTGTATAAACTACATAGAAACATGTAATCTGCACATGCAAATAAGCCTGCGACCATGCAAGTTCAAATATTCTAATGCACAGGTACAGAGAATGTGCACGCCATTCAAAAGTACACAGTTTGCTCTGGAGAGAATATTATAAGACTAAGCATTTCTTGTGAACTTTAGAAAACTAAGATCTTGAGTTTGCAAAAGTAAACACTTTTAAATGCGCAAATGCAGGTACTGTCAGATATGGGGATATGTGCAATAGACGAATTTGACAAGATGGAGGAATCAGACAGAACAGCAATTCATGAAGTCATGGAGCAACAAACTGTAAGCATTGCCAAGGCTGGTATCACAACTTCTCTCAATGCCCGTACCGCTGTTCTTGCTGCTGCCAACCCTGCATGGTACCAAACTCATATCTCAAACATTTTCTTTTCCTTTGGAGTAATGGTTTTGATATATCATAAGAAAGACACTGATAACTTGGTTGGTCTACAATGTAACATTTTCAATGAACATTTCTCTTAAGACTACATAGTTTTAATTTTAATAAAGGGTAAGATGGGTACTTTGTAAATTTAAAATGAATTTTAATAGAAAAGGCAATAAATTGAGTAAACTTGTGAGTTTTTGAAATTTAGAAGGGTAAATATGATATTAAGAATTTCATATGGGGGAAAATTAATTTCGAGATTTTTAAGGGGTATACATGAAATTACCCCTTTTCTAAAGGCTCCACTTTTGTATAGCTATTCTGTTTGTTTAAGTTTGTATGATACACTTAGAATTACAGTTTTTTCTATTTAATATTATACAATTTAATTCATAGGGGAAGATATGACCTGAGGAGAACTCCAGCAGAGAACATAAACCTGCCACCAGCTCTTTTGTCACGTTTTGACCTGCTCTGGTTGATTTTAGACCGAGCTGACATGGACACGGATCTCGAGATGGCCAGACACATCGTGTATGTGCACAAAACACTCGAGTCCCCTTCCCTTGGATTCACGCCTCTTGAACCAACTGTACTTAGGTAATGTGATATTTGATTATTCTATTTTACTTCAGAGTGAGGCTATGGGACTATGCACAGTGCAGATTGGTCCGTACTACGGATCAATATTTTTGTTTTCAAATTCCAAATAGTCAATCTAGACTGTTCAACATGATTTCCATATGAGAATGTACTTGCAGACTAAATTTAACATTTTTTACACTTTTTTCACTATTTTTAGATCAAGTGATTTTCTACTTATCTAAAAAAATAGTAAAAAAATAATGTAAAATTGGATCTACAAGTATATTTTCATACGGAGATCGTGTTGTACGGTAAAGATCAATTGTTTGGACTTCGAAAATGGAGATATTGATCCATAGTACGGACTATATACGCTATGCATAGTACCATATCCTCACTCTTGAGAGTATATTTGCAATTTGTAACAATGAACTTGGAACAGGGCGTATATTTCGGCAGCACGGAGGGTGACACCATGCATTCCTCGAGAGCTGGAGGAATACATAGCAACTGCTTACTCTAGCATCAGGCAAGATGAGGCCAGATCAAATGCTCCTAATTCTTACACCACCATTCGTACTCTTCTCAGCATCCTTCGCATCTCTTTTGTATGCCTCTCTCTCACATCAACAGAATAACATAGTGTAATACATGTCTGAGTAAAAATGTGGTTAGTATGATATCCAACTCTTCGCCCCTAATATAATTAAAAAAAAAACTATTCCTACTTGGTTTCTTCATGTAAAAAAATACAGTTAGGACAGGGGTAGTTTGGGAATAATGTTTTAGTGGTCTCTGTTCCTTTTGGTTTAACATAAAAAGGTTCTTGTGCACTATTGCAAAATTTTTAACAGGTGCCTCTGGCAAAAAAAGTTGAAATATTTCCATGCAAATTTTTATTTCATATCTTGAAAACTAAAAGGTTTATTGAGAACAAGTCAGGTAAGCATTTCAAGCCAATGGTCAATTTTAATTTCTTCTGTTGCTTTATGGATGGTATTTATTATTTTATATTATTTTATTTTTTTTAAATCATGGCTATTATTATTTTATAATTGAATTTACTTGTTTTTATAATTGTATTATAGGCTCTAGCAAGGCTTAGATTTGCAGAGACAGTTGCACAGAGTGATGTGGATGAAGCACTGAGGCTGATGCAGATGTCAAAATACTCATTGTATTCTGACGATCGTCAGAGGGCCGGGCTTGATGCCATATCTGACATTTACTCTGTCTTGAGAGATGAAGCCGCCAGAACAAACCGCTTGGATGTTAAATATGCACATGCTCTCAATTTGATTTCTAGAAAGGTAAATCATATGAATATGCAACAGTTATTCATGTCAATAAATGTTAGAATTTTTTTACTAATTCTTTGGATAGGTAGAAATTCACTTGATTTGAAAATTATGGACCATCCAAAACAGTGATTTCTATCTATCTAAAATAATAGGAAAAGAATTCTTAAAAAGAATACAATTTTCTCTCCAACTACATTTTCATACGGAGATTATGTTAAATGATTTGGATCGGCTATTTGAACTCTAAAAATAGAGAAATTAATCTGTAGTACAGGTGGATCTGTAATATGCATATTACCTTGGTACCTTCGATGCAACAGTTATTCATGTCAATAAATGTTGCAAATTTTTTTACTAATTTTTTAGACAGGTAGAAATTCACTTGATTTGAAAATTCTAAACCATCCAAACAGTGATTTTCTATGTATCTAAAATTGTAGGAAAAAATTCTTAAAAATATAATTCTCCAGCTACATTTTTATATGGAGATCATGTTTAATAATAC
Organism: Carex cristatella; assembly: GCA_024447775.1. Taxonomy (NCBI): domain Eukaryota; kingdom Viridiplantae; phylum Streptophyta; class Magnoliopsida; order Poales; family Cyperaceae; genus Carex; species Carex cristatella. The sequence goes on from JAJHPF010000023.1 coordinate 1,041,105, forward strand.
AGATCGACTATTTGAAATCTAAAAATAGAGAAATTAATCCATAATATAGGTCGATCCATAATATGCATATTTACCATTGTAGCATCAGTAAAAAGATGATTAATCTTTAGCATTTTCTTTTGTGAACAATGAAAAAAAAACAGGGATATAGTGAAGCTCAATTAAAGGAATGCCTGGAGGAGTATGCATCGTTGAACGTGTGGCAGATCCATCCCAACACATTCGACATTCGCTTCATTGATCCTTGAAACCTTTCTAATTCTAATTAATTAGTGTACAATTGTTTTTTTTTCCCTCTTGTTAATGTTCAACTGTTTTACTGGCTAGTTTTGTTTTGTTTTTGTTTTGTTTTTGGGTGTGAAATACCGATATAAACTACGTATAACGTACTGATTTTCTCATCAGAACCAATGAAAATGTAAAAGCAAGCAGCTAAGAGAAAAAGATCAGTTATAAAGTACGTAAGCTGGAATTAAACCTGTGACAACCCTCAGCTCAATCAAGACAAGAAACACTCAATTGAAATAAAGTGGTAATTTTAGATAAACTGGTAAAGTAACGGTAACAATATTGATAAAGCCAGATAAAAGAGACTCAAATTGACATCATTTTTTCATAATCGAAATGGATACAATTGCTGCCTTTATAAAGGGGATGCTGTTACAACAGAAATTGGTTTCGAAATCCTTCTAATCCTATCTTTATTACAATTCTGCCATTAATCAACTTAATTGGCTGGACTAGCTTAACTGCAACTAATCTGCGTCTTCATCTCCAGTTCCTCCAGTTCTGTCCAAGTGGGGCCTAGTATCAGCAATGCAGAATTTAAATGAATATTGTCCGTTCGCATGCTCGAGCTGCGCCCGAACTTTTCCTTCGTTAATGCTGACTATGTCTAAATTTACCCGTTTGGCCGACCCGGGTTGTGACAAAACCTAATAAAAATTAAATAATTTTGAATTCAAAACAATTCGTCTTGTTAAACATGTTTGGATGTGGTTGGCTAAAAATATAATATTGAACATCCATAACATTTTTTATTTGAACTCTATTTAAGACGATACAAAGCTTTTTAGAAAGCATGAAACAAGCCCCTCTACGACATAGATTCATAAGCTCAAACATTTCTACTCGTAACCCTCAATTTTGAAGTAGTAACCCAATTGTGGACAAAAAATAAATAAAAATAAAACAAATGAGACTTATTTTAAGGTCAACTACGGTCAAATAATATAAAATTTTAGCTCTTATCAAGTTCATTAGATATGGCGCCCAAAATATCAACTAGTTAGGTTAAGTTGCTAGAACTATTTAAAGTTACAGCTCCAAACCAAAAAAGGTACAATTGCAACAATGCTGTTCTGAATTTTTACTCACTACACTAACTAATGCAATGTACATTTTATAATACTTGGACCATCACAAAAACAAGATTAAAAAAAGATTAATCTAACCTAACATTTTGCATTTTTATGTTTCCCTAATAGCTGCAGTCGAATCAGTCATTGTCATAATTTATGTACTCCGGTTCCCTGAAATCTGGGCCCCACTATCCTCTGATGAATCTGTTGCCAGCCGTTTTCCTGTTCCGTTTGGGAGTGCATCTGCATCTCCACTTTCATGCAACTCGGCATCATCAAAGGATCTTTTCCTACGTGAAGAAGAAGAAGAAGAAGGCTGCTCTCCTAACTCTCCGTTTTCTTCCTGTGGCAGATTATTTGTGGCCAATGGTGGTGCAGCCGGGAGCTCTGTAAGGCCACTTAGCCGAAAGAAAACCCTCTCAACTGTGTCAGTAATTTCTTTTCCCAAACCGTCACTTCCTGAAATTATCTCCCATACCGCCTTTGATGCTTTCTCTAGAACTGGAGTTCTGTAGTCAAAATTACAACATTTGGTAAGCAAAATAGATAGACATTTGCAATTCTGGTTTTTGATGTTGGTACAAACAGGTACAGAAGTACCAAGATTACTACAAATTTCTGTTTTTATGTACCACTTGGTACTTACAAGAATTACAACCTCAGGTGTGGGTAATGGTGTATACTGAATTTTACCAGATTGCATGGTACAAGTATCAGCTTGACCAAAAAAATTTCCACCTTTATCTTCTTTTATTTTCCTTTTTTCTTGGCTTGTTTGATATGCTAGTATTTATTTATTTATTTTTAAAATAGTGGAGTGTACCCACCTGTTTCATTAAGAAACTGGAGATATGCCAGTACTTAAACTGGAGATGGGCTTAGAAAAGGAAACTTTTGGTTGAAAACAAAATTCAATGACCCACACTTTTCTACATTTTCCTTTTATATCATTGCATTTCTTTCTCCTGCCAAGAGTTGGTTTATTTCCTCTAGGCCTTGCTTTGAAAAGTAAGCATAGTTTAATAGAATAGACAAAACTATACCTAAGTTCCAGACTATCTGATCCTGTGCAACTCTACCAGAAAATATGTCTGCAAATACAGAATTATTTTCTAATTTTTATGGACTTCCTGACACTGGAATTATATTTTTTCTTAAAAAAAAATGCCCGAATTATGGAATTTTGCAAGGATGTAGTGATGTACATCTAGTATGAGATCTAGCTGAACACTATTCAGATAATAAAGTCAAGAAAGTTTATCTAAAGTATCCAAAAAAAAGGGAATTACTCTAGCTCCTTTCTAAGGGAGTCAAACAAGTCCCTTTTGCTCTGTTTCTCTGCACCTGGTGTATTCAAAGTTTTGCTTTGTTCTACCATTGCCATCGTATCTCTTTTCATATCTTCCTGCAACCATGCAAATTGATTAATATATACACATTTCTATACATAACAACATCAATTTGCATGAAATGTCTGTACTCTACATTTACTGTTGTACATAAATATTGATACTACAACCTCTCACACTTTCCCTTAATAAAATAACTAGTTTAATGATACTCTTTATCCTTTTATATCAACAAAGGACAATTTAGTAAACACATTGATAATTTATTAACTTTCATTAATTACAATGTCAAGACCAAGTTTCTCAAAGTCTTACACCCGGTTTTGACCAGGTAAGTTACTGGTATGGTTATACACACAGGGCAATTATTTGTTGTACCAGTATATAAGTCTGACAAGAATTATCAATCTCATCTAATTCCGTCTTTTTCTTTGCTATTATGCAATTGGGCATAACTATAAAGTAAAATTAGGTTACATCGGGCAACTAAGAAGTGGTTGCAAAATTGAGGCTTAGTACAGAATATGAGGTTGAGTGAGATTCAATGGGTGCTTCATTGTATACTCTAAAAATAACATATTTCCCTAATTTTCCAAAGACTGAAAATGAAAGTAGCCATTTCTTTTTTGCATAGGGCCCCCATTTTATCCCAATTAAGCCTCAGACAACTGTCATTTTATGAATTCATCTAACAATTAGACCTCAATTAAACCAAAAAGACCAATGATGCCTCAATTTATTCCAATTTGGTCCCAATTAGGCCTCAACTACACATCATCAGTCCTTAATTACACAATTAAGCCAAAAATTTATATCAAATCGACACAATTAGGACCTCAACTGAATTTTTTTCACTAATCCCTTTTATTTGCTATCTACTAAGGTGCTCCCATCAGGCACATTATCAAAACCTAGAATTGCAATAAATCATTAAGCAAGAAATCAGAAAAGGTAGTAAAGAGCTTACATTCGCTTTGAGTTGAGATATGACTTTCATCCTTATAGCATCAACTGTACCGTCATTCATAAGTGATTCCAACACATCTTCGGGTGCCACCACATGCTCTCCCATCTACAACCTAAATTATTGAAATAAATTATTAAGTTGACCCAATTTATCCCAATTAAGCCTGGAAAACACAAGTTATCCCAAAATCAAACTGACTGAGCCTCAATTGATTCTCAATTTCCAGTAAATGAAGCATCAATTGAGACCAATTTGTTATCAAAATCACAAAACAAGAACACTATACAAGTGATAAGAAGTACATAATGCTTAGAAGCAGGATTGCAGTTGATACTGGTAAAGAACCTAACACAGTAAAGTAACAGTACCAAAACACAGCGCGATTATCCTTACTGAATGGTTGAATCTAAAGGTGGGAGAGAGGGAGAGAGAATACCGTTCAAAGTTCACCGAGCTAGAGAGAGAGAGAGAAACTGAGAAGTGCAAATGCGGCGAGAAGGAAAAACAAAACAAATGAGGAAAAAAAAAATGGAGGCGACGCGATTAAGCGTATCCTTATCCTCTGAGGTAACAGAATATTTCTGTTTGACTTACAACCGTTAGATTGGAATCCTGACCAATCCGGTTTGAGGTGGAATACACACGGGAACTTTAATAAGCGTGCGGATTCCAATCGGACGGTTGACATATAAACAGAATATTTCTGTTACCTTAGGAGATACGGATTCAGCTCTTGTTTTGCTTTAGAAAACGGAGAATTTCATATGTACCCTAAAAAAATCTGAAAATTACGTATTATTTCTTCTAAATTCTTTTTTGAAAATGCCATGGTACAACCGTACAAGCGACTCAGTTTACTGTCTTTTCTATTAAAAATATTATTAATTTATTTATTAACTTTCATTAAAAAAAATTAAAAAATATGTAGCTTGAATATTTTTCTTTTGTAGGCTACATATATTTTATTCTTATAAAAGAAAAAAAAATCATATATTTAAAATTACTTTTAATACAAAAGACTATAAAATTAATAAATTTGTGAGGTTTAGAAATTTAAAGTTAAAATAATATTATGAATTTACAAAAAAAACGTAATTATTAAATTTTTAAAACATATGCATAAAATTTCTCACCTAAAACACAAAGAGAGACTGAAATTAGATTAGGTTGGGCAGAAGTCGAATTTCGGACTAAAATAGAAGCAACACTAGACAGTAGCCCATTATCGGCCCATTAGCCTATTAGCCCATTAGTCCAATTACGTGGCGCTACTGAGGGGTAAATATTTTAACAGAGCAATTTTGACTTCGAGAAGCGCACGGACTATAGAATGAAAAGCGAACTTCATATGGTTAGTGCGCTGCATGAAGCAAACACTACTCTGCTACTCTGTTAAAAATATTTACCCTTACTGAGATGCCACGCCAATCCTAACTCAACTCAGGCAGCAATGACGAAATTACCCCTCTTCTCATCTCCCTCCACCGCCTCCTTTCTTACTTTTCTCAAATCGAGGTCGATATCTCTACCTCCGTTCTTCTCCCCTCCGACCATGGCGGCGGAGGCGCACAGTGACTTCCCGGTCCCACTGACGCCTCCATACCCGGCGCTGTCGAAGGAGGTCGAACTGCGGCGAGCCATGTCGGCGACGGCTCGCTCCGGCGCCAAGTTCGAATTCGACGTGGTTTTCGAGGATGAATGGATCTCGGTTGTTAACAAACCAGCTGGAATCTATTGCGAAGCCATTCTCTCTTCCCTTTCTTCTGCTTCTGCTTCTTCTTCTTCTTCAATTGGTGAGCATTATGATCGGATCTGATCCAATTTTTACATTATAATCGTAATTGCTTTAAGACCGTGCGTGCTAGATCAGCACGAATCTTAAAGTGAATACGTATGGATATTGAAGCGATGTGCACATATTGGACACTAGAGGAATCCTTCGGATTCAAATTTGAGTCCGATGGATGTTTTATGCTTTTAGTAAATAGTAAAATTGATATTTTATAAATTTAGAATGAGTTGAATAGAAAAGATAATAAAATAGATAAATTTATGAGTTTTTGAAGTTTATAAGAGAAAATACGTAATTTTGAAGTTTTTGAGAGGTGTATGTGAAATATACCCCTTAAAAAATAAGGTTGTATTACAAATGCAGGGGCAAATATGTCTTCTTGCAACCTGCATTTGGCAAACCGGCTAGATCGGGACACAAGCGGGCTCATGGTTGTGACCAAACACAACAAGGCTGCGGCTAAACTTGTCAAATCATTCACCGATCATGCCATATCAAAAACCTACCTGGCTCTTTCTATATCCCCGGCTCCCGATTGGTGCCGGGCCCACATAACATCTGGCCACGGGAGATCCAAGCACGGTGCCTGGCGGGTATACTCGGTTAACGATGTCGACCGGATCCTCCCTGGTGGGTCCCGCGTGAAGCACATGGAAACCGACTTTCAGGTATTAAGCATTAATGGTACTGGTAACTTTTTAAATACTGGTACTTCTGACAGTGAGGTAAAATCAATAGTGGTACGAGACAAAATGTCATTTGATGAGAATGAAATCTGTATAAGAGATGAGGTGTTAATACGGGCGTACCCAAAGAGTGGTAGAACACATCAGATCAGGCTGCATTGCCAGTATCTCGGGTTACCAATAAGAGGGGATGTGAAATATGGTGGGGTTTGTAACTGGAAAGGCATAGACTGTGATTTTCATGCACTGCATGCTGAGAGTTTGTCATTCAACCACCCAATTACAGAGGTACCGCTAAATTTCAAAGCCCCGGTACCTTCTTGGGTTCAGGAGTTGGTACCAGAAACATAAATGACAGCTTAATTGAATTGCCAGAACACATAGGCTATTTTTTTTGTAGATTTTGACTATTGTATTGTTTGCTCGAGATGGAAATTTAGATGTTGTACTTTGCTACAATGGTAATTCTTTTCAAATATTTTTTTATCGTGAAGAAAAATACGGTACCAGAATGTAGCTCCCTTTATTTCCCGGTTAGTAATTATTTCTAAATATTTCTTCAAATCATTGTACTTGGATCTAAAAATGCGACAAACAAAAGTTCATAATGCAAAATGCTAGACCCGGGTTTCTAAAATCTAAGTTATTTTTTTTTTAATATATACACATTATTTTGTTTTTCATTTATCTTTAAAATTTATAATTAATTCTATGAGACTTTTCTCTTTTAATTTTTTTATCCTTATATTGTATGAAACTACTACTTTATATAAATAATTTTTAACAAGCTTATAATCTATATAGTTTATATTTTTCTTTTCCTTTATTTAGTATAAGATCTAATTACATTAAGAAAAAAAATTGAGTTTCCAGTACGACTCTAAAATTAAATACATGGCCATTATTTTTTATTTAGATTACAGATGTGAAGTAATTATGTTTTATTAAGAAGCTATACTTTTATATTAGGTTAATAGAAATAAAATTTGTATTTTTTTAATTCTTTACCCCTCTAATTTAATTTCTAACTACCTCTTTTGTATTATGTCAAGAGATTGAAATAATATTTTTTAATTTAAATAAATAGACTAATGTTCTATGATCATCACTTTCAAAAGTTCGTTCTCTGAATTTAAATATATGATTGTTCTGTTACGATATGATTCAGTATATGTGATTTAAAATTTAATATCAAAATAATTTGAATAAATTTTCATTAAAAATTGATATCTAGAGAAGTTTTATGTGCAATGAGTAAGAGGGAGGAGTTTTGTATGATTTATCATTCAAATATTGTCCGACTCTTATTGAAATTATCTTTCGTACCATATAAATAGTGCTAACTATATCTTGTTATATGCAAAAAAGAAAAAATATTAAAAATTATTATCAGACAAAACCAAGTTCATTTTAATACAAAAATTTGATGAAACCTGCATAATTTATATTTATAATTTTATACATGTGTTCAAAATTTTATAATGAGAAACTAGAGAAAATCAACAAAAATATTTATATTACAAGTTTTTTGTAAAAATGTGGAGTAATTTTTTATTTATTTCTGAAATTATATTTTATCATAAGAGATAATATCAAAAGTGTTTCGGATCTACTACACTTTTTTTATATATTGTTCAACTCGTACATCTCAAAGGTCCTACAATGGGGGTTTGGCGTATGAAAGGAGTCGTAATGTATTAATTTTTAATATATTTAGTAAAAAAAAAGTTTTCAATTCTTATTTTATTTATTATAGATGCATAAATTAGATGTATTTATTGTAATTACTCACTATATTGAAACTTTTTATATTAATTGACAATATTCATTGATGTCGCGTCAACATTTATCATTATTCAACAATAAAAATGATAATATAAACTTCACATGCATTTTTGTTAATTCAACAAGAAACTATCCAATATGCAGTTCAGTTAATATTATTAACTGATGGTCCATATCTTTTCTAATTCAAATTTAAATTAGTTTGACTCAAAAAAAAAATGGAAGAATAATTGATTCATATGGTTTTGAACATTGTTCTACGACACAATGAATAGCTATGAATTTTCAAGAATTCATCACGAAAAGTTAATCAAATTAGTTCATTAAATTTTCTTAGCAGCCGGTCATTTATTTATTTGAAATTTAAACTCGTCAACTGTAGTGTTCAAGCATAATTAAACCCTGTATGCTTTTCACATAAAAGTTATTAATAAACGTACTTTGTTTAGATTTCATGTTCTATGAGAATATGATGGAGAATGAAAACATATGTTTTTTTTTTTTTTTTTTGTCTTCAAATGATTTTTAACAAGATTATTATTTATAGTTCATAATTATTTATTTATTTTATTTTTAGCACAAAAGCAAAGTACTCGAGAAAAATTACAAACGGTAGTATATATTAGGTACATTGTTTTTAGTGTAAGTAATTAAAAAGCGTATACATGTCGACTGTTTTTTATTTAGATTATATATACATATATGTGCATATATATTATAATTTAATAGGATTTATAAATTTTATGGTTGGATATATGTATATATTTTGTATATACCTTCTCTTGTCCTTATTACAAAGTGGATTAAATCTTATAAATTTATTTACCGTTATATTATGTATTTACTATTATATTTTTCTCTACTAACATGACACATTCATATTGAAAATTCAATTTTCATTACGAGTAAATTTTAGTGATTCGAATGTTATTATTTTTTTTAATAATATATGTATGATTATATGTAGAATTTTAGTGTCCTCGAATTTCATTTTAATAAATACATCTTTATTTACAGATGTTAAATGATTGTGTTTTATTAAGAAGTAATATTTTTCTATTAAGATAATAGAAATTAAAAATGTACTGAAATGTTTATAAATATACAAAATTCTAAATTAATCTAACAATCTATACATTTTTATATTAATTTCCAAATTTATCCAAACCGCTGACAGTGTCAGCGGTTTCAGAAGCCAGAACCGCTGACTCTGTCAGCGGTTTCAGAAAGCTAGAACCGCTGACGAGTCAGCGGTTTAAGCCAAGCACGATTTTTGATGTTTTCTGCACACTTTTTGAAACAACGAACGACTCAGATTAAAACAATGAACGACTTAGATTAAAACACTATTTGTAATCATTACAGAGTTGCGCAGTTTCATCCGAATTGAATTTAATATAATTTAAATGTTAGATATTTTTGTTAAACTTTTATTTTTTTTAAAAATACAAAGACCATAATATTTTATGTATTTACCTAGAAGTGACTTTTGAACCGGGATCAATATTCAAATCATTTTTATTTTTTTTAATAACACACAAAGAAATATTTTAATTTTTCTTACAGTCATGAAAAATCCGATCTGACAAATATTGATCCGGGTTATATGTTTATGTCTTTCTAATAAATCAAATTATATGGTATTCTATCTAATTTAAAAAAATATATAAAGTTATTTCTAATATTTTAATAGAAAAAATAAATAAATTATAATATTTTCTAATTAAATAAAATAATTAAATGAAAAATTATATTAAATTCAATTCGGATGAAACTGCGCAACTCTGTAATGATTACAAACAGTGTTTTAATCTGAGTCGTTTGTTGTTTCAAAAAGTGTGCAGAAAACATCAAAAACCGTGCTTTGCTTAAATCGCTGACAGTGTGAGCGGTTATAGCTGTCTGAAACCGCTGACTGTGTCAGCGGTTCTGGCTTTCTGAAACCGCTGACAGTGTCAGCGGTTTGGATAGATTTGGAAATTAATATAAAAAATGTATAGATTGTTAAATTAATTTGAGATTTTGTATATTTATAAAAATTTCGGAAAAATGTAACTTTTTTCAATTTTTTATCCCTCTAATTTTATTTTCTAGCTATACGTTATGTATTATGCAAGGACTGAATGTTGTTTTCATATTTATATTATTAGTTCAATTCGATGCACAATTCGAACAAAATTCTCAACAAATATAATTAGGAAATTTGTTGTAAAGTTCAAAAGTATAATAGTATTCAAAAAAATAGTCCTGCCTATTATCCGATTCAAGAATTCATTTAAGATTGTTAGAAATTCACTTCGTTGGATATAATTTATAAATTTAAATAAATAAACTAATGTTCTATAATCATCATTTTAAAAAAGTTTGTTATCTGAATTCTCTATTAGTGTCGAAAGTTATTCTCGTTTTTGTATCTTGATGGTATGAAATATGATTTTTCTTTTACGATACAGCATGTGGGAAATAAAATTAAATATCAAAATATTTTCAATAAATCCTCATTAAAAATTAATATTTAGAAACATTATGCATGTGTGGTGAGAAAAAGTAGAGAAGTTTTACATGATCTATCATTCAATATTGCCCGATTTTATTGAATGTATATCTTTTAGACCGTATAAATGGTGTTACTTACCACTTGTTATATGCAAAAAAAAGTAATAAAAAAAAACATTATCAGGAAGCCTGCTTTTATTTTCTAGTACACAAAAATGATAAAACATGTGTGTGGTAATTATATATATGATTTTGTTCATGAGTTCAAAATTTTGCAATGAGCAACCAGAGAAAATCAACAAATATATCTATATTGAATGCTATGTTACCCAGATACTCTTAGATGGTCCTCGTATCTATGTCAGACACGTATCGGACACCGACATGCCACCGACACGGCTAGGATACGTATGAGATATGCCAGCTGGCGTATCCTTTATTGCCTGATACGGTCTCCGATACGCGTTGACACGTTCAGATATGGATTTCTCTGTCTACGCACCTGGATACGCCAGACCACCATAGACCTGTGCACTCCGCACCAGCGCTAGAGCTAAAGACCCATTCACCGCGAACCAAATCCGTAGACTCGTGCACCGCAAATCAGTGCAAGATCAGTAGACCCATGCACCGGGCATGGACCAACTGCAATACTTCATATTTGTTATTAGAACAGAGTAACTTTATTATTTAATCTATATTTGAGTTATAGCATCATCTCCCCTCCAAAATTTTTGATAATTAATTTATATATACAAGTGTTCAATTAATAATATAATAATATAATAAAAAATATATATATATAATAGACGTATCGTATCTATGATATTTTAAAATTGCCGTATCAATATCGTATCTGATACAATAACCGTACCCATATCCATGCAACATAGATATTGAGTGATCCTTATTAGATGAAATATTTGTGCCTTTTTACCTCTTCTTTTTATAGTTGGTATTGAACTCAAAACTGTTCTTACAACTTATTATGCAAATTAATCCAAAATTTTCCCTTTTCTTGTAATTACTCAATTAAGCCACAAATTTCCATTTCAATTATCCAAAATTATCTGTTAGGTTCATAACATTCTCTTCATACCATATTTTCTAATAAAACCATTAAAAAATAATTTCAATATTTAGCAACTGCATCTTAATTTAATTTTGCTATATTCTTTTTATTTGTCTCTCTTTTTATCAATTATCATATTGTTGTTCGGTTTTACTCGCATATTTACTTAAATTTTAAAAAAACTTAGCAGTTTAACTCATCTCTTCCAATGTATTTTCTTATGTCACCACACCATAAATATTGCCAAAATTATTAATTCAATATACATATGGCAAAAAGTATAGTTTTGTTTCTTACCTAATTCTTGTTTCACTTTTCAAAAATTTAAGGTAAATAATAGTTTGCATGGGTTAAACAGATTCAAATAATATCAAACTTTTTTTACTATCTTTGCACGTCTTTTAGATGTTTCATTAGATATTTATTTTTTCATAGATGAATCAAAACTATTTTTAACTGGGAGATACGAATCAGACGGAGCAAAAAGAGGATGCTATTGTAGTTGAAAAGTGCAGAATTAATTCGAAATTATATATAAAATATATTGCAAGTCTAAATTATTAATGTGGGGGAATTTGATGTATTTTAACATTACTTTTAACGGCAAGTGATAATATAAAAAATGTTCTTGATTTGCTGCAATATTTTTCTACACCGTCCGTGCCTCAAGGCGTGGATATTTTATTGGTAATGTGAGTTTGGTTTAGGAGATCAGATAGTGGGCAAACTATATCCTTATGCGTTATACATTTTCGAAAACGAATACAAATACAGATAGTTTCAGATATAGATATGGATTGATATTAAATGAATATGTATACAAATTAAATATTGGATGGATACGAATATGGATACGAATATAATTCAAATAATTAAAAATAAATTATTAATGTGCATTCTAGTAAATAATAACATCTAATATAATTTTTTCAATTATAAATTATATCTAATATTTTTCATTATAAGTTTATATTAGTTGGTTACAAAACATTATTCATTAATTATGTCATAATGTTATATTGTTCATTAGAATATATATTTATATGCAGTTTAATAAATAATTAGTATGTATATGCAATTTAATAAATCAATTTAAGAACATAAATTACATTTGTTGTGGTTTAGGGATGTAAACGATCAGATACGGATAGTTAAAAATAATTACCGCAGTCTTATTTGTTATAATTTTTTGAATATGGATACGGATACGGATAGTCTCATACACGGATACAGATCGAATAATTTAAATAATTTTCCGAATTCAAATCCGAACAAAATCGGATAATATTCGATCCGTTTACACCCCTAATTTGGTTATGCCGATGGAGTTGTGATGTGTTACTGTTAAAAAACGCTTCCAATCCTCGTTTTTATTTTTATTTTTAATATTTTAGCATCATTAAACACTTTATGCTTTTCTCATAAAAGATTTTAATCTCCTAATTACTTTGTTTAGAAGCATGTTTACAGACTTAAAGTGGAGAAAGAAAACATGTATGTCTCTTTCACCCCATTTTCACACAACTCATTGTCTAATTTGGTCCCCAAAGAAAAAAAAAAGATTCTCATAGGAATATACCTTAGAATCTGGTTTGCTTTCACCTAAAGTATCACAAAATAAAAATAGCACGTTAGACTAAATCAATAGTTTGGATTCAGTTTGACTAGATTATAAATTTGCGAATTAAACATAAATAATTAGCGTATTGTGTAACTATGCCTTAGACCATACGCATAGATAAAAAAAAAAAAATTGAATCAAAGTTGTTCATTGTTCATTGTCTCTTTCACCCTATTTTCACACAATTCATTATCTAATTTGGTCCCAAAAAAAAAAGATTCTCATAGGAATATACCTTAAAATCTCGTTTGCTTTCACCTAAAAGTAATCCCAAAATAAAAATAACACCTTAGGTAAAAAAATAATTGAATCAAAGTTGTTCATGGAGAAAATAGGTCGTTGTGCATGTGGGTATAGATTCCATAGCATGTTCTTCATGCAAAAAATAATAATGGAAATAAAGTTAGAAATTGCTTGTGTTTTCTGTGTCGACATCGCACCTTTGCCCAATGACAATAGCGTGCATGAAAATTTATTGTTTATTAATTCTACGAAGTTCACAATTAAAAGAGCATTTTGTTTTTGTTTGGTAAAAAGTAGTAGACTTTTTGGTGGTCCCAATTTAAGTCGGGTTTGACGGTTCAACTACCCTCCGGATCCGATACATATTAAATTTGGTACTAACACAATCCGACCCATCATTTATAGGGTTGCAAACAGATTGGATCCTCATCCGATAATCATATCCGTATCCGCTTTTATTTTTCTAATATGAATTGAATATTAGACAAATATGAATATGAATCGGATGATTAGATATCCATTTTCAATATTATAATTTATTAAAAAGATATATAAATATTATTAAGAAAATATCAAACATCATAATATTTATTTAATTATAACGGGATGGGCTATGGTGAGTTGTGAAGTAAAACGACATCACGCTCGTATTCTAATTTAAAAATTCAAACAACCGATCCGAACCACTCAATATTTTCTTCATGTTGAAATGTGCTTGGAGACCAAATTTTACATTTTTTTGAATTTTTTTACTATTTATTAAGCCACTTTGAAAATCATAGATACGAATGAACAGTAAAAAACAGAAAAAATTTCTGGACAATTGGATCAGTGATTTTTAAAGTGGCTTAATAAATTGTAAAAAAATTTCAAAAAATGTAAAATTTGGTCTCCAAGCACATTTCAATATGGAGAACATGTTGAGCGGTTCAGATCGGTTGTTTAAATTTTCAAAATAAAAATATGAGCATGAAGTAAAAATGATCTCTTACTTCGCAACTCACCATAGCCCATCCCTAATTATAACTATGAATATCAAACATCATAATATTTATTTAATTATTAAGAAAATATCAAACATCATAAAAGATATCCGTATATGTACATATTAAATTTTCTGATCCGGACCCGTTTGCACCCTTAGGGCCTGTTCGGCTGCCATCCCGCGTGTTACTGTTCACGCGGGAAAAATAAAATCAGTTGAACTGAATTTTTTTTCTCCCGTAAACAGTAACCCGCTGTTTACTATTCACCCGTTCCTGTGTCCATTCCCGTTCCCGGGCTGCAGCCGAAAATGGCCTTAGTGGGCCATCAAGCTTCCACTTAAAGTCCTAAACCACTTCCATTTGTATAGCATAGTCGCAAACTAGCAATCAATAAAATGACGATATGTGCGAGATACTTCATATTAAATAACATTTAATAATAGACACGTAACCATCATTTTATTGATTGCTACCGCCAATAATATTGCTTCAAAATAAAATAAAATATTGTGCTTACGCAATTGGATTGGACCATACATAATCTACCACAATTATTATTTTTGTTTCGTTTGGAGTGATTTGATAATTATTTATTTAATAATAACCTTTTTTAATTGAACCGTGTAATTATTAAATTAATTGATGATGGATAACTAATATAAATTTTAATTATTGTTGTGAAATAATTTTGTTATTTCTATATAACATATCTGAAATGGAGATGCTCTAATACAAAATAATTTTAAAATACACCGAGCCTTTTAAAATATTGGTGCACATATCAGAACCATTTCTCTCTAATTATATTTTTTTGGTCATAAGTAAAATAAAATTAAGTTATAAAGTGAAGGATAAAAGAGATGACTTTTATTTTACAGAAGAATAACGACAAGGTCTATCTCTCTATTTCTCCACTCTTATCTTATGACTATAGATAAGAAGATAAGTTTCAAAATAAAGAAATAACGCTCATTATCTCTTTATCTCCCAATTATTAGTCCTATACCTAATTTGTCGTTTTAGTAAATTAAAAAAATATATACTTGATTAAAGGGATCTTAATTTTACAAGTTATTATTTTATATAGGAATATATTAATTTTATTTAAAAAAATAACACTAAATTTATAATATTTTTTTTTCAAATTACGATGGTTCCTTAATAGAATTAATTTTTTTAATTCTTATTCGCTGAAATCCCTATCACACTCTCCTAGCAAAATAAAAAAATAATATTGCTCCTGATCTGACACTCAAAAAAATTAATTTTTTTTTAAGAATGAAGCGGCTTAAAAATTATTTTTAACTTAATTTTTATTTTTTTAAACAGTTGTAATTAATTGTTAAATAATCTCTGAGATGGAGATGTTCATAGATATTAATTAACAAAATTAAAAATGTATGTAATTTAAAAAAATAGAAGTGAATTTCACGGGCATTCAAAAACCGAGTGCAAGCGATTGGTTCACGATTTATTCATAACTGGTATTTTAATTGTATCGACACATAATATAAATTACTATAATTTTACAAAAATGACGTAATGCCATTTCATTTGTTTGCTTTTCTTGGACGGCACATGGTGGGGATTTTTACAAGCAATCGTAGAAAGTAGTAAATAACATTGCGAGGGTTAAGTTCGTGAAAAGATCCAAAAAAGGTATCCAATTAAAAAACCGAAAATGCCCCTCCACTCACTCGTAGGGACCAGAGACTTCGTCACCGATAGATTTGTCTCCTCACCAAAACATTTTACGACTTTTATACTAACCGTCAGTTTAGAATATTTTCGTAAACGAAACACCAACCAGCCATTTATAAACATCCAACGTTATAATTTGTTAAAAGGTAACGTGAAGAAAAATTGGGAGAATAAATTTATCCCAGATATTTCCAATAAAGTGACCGAATGAAGTTCCAGAAATACCCTTCATTTTTCATATAAATACCCCCTGGCAGCTGAGGGATTCCTCTCTCCTTTTCCTTCCCTTTGCGCTGTTTGCTGGTCGGCCCTTCTCTCTTCGTCCAATCGTTTAAGCTAAGTATTTTATTCTTCCTATTTCCTTTCCCCTTTCCTTCAATTATTCCCATTTTATCTCCGTTTCTTTTCCTGATTTCCTTAGTTTACTGTTCACTAGATCTATAGATCTATTTATAAATTTTCTCAATTCAAGTTCAGATTGAGACAATTTCAGTCTCAATTCGAATTCAGATCTGAAATTTGAACCAAAACAGTATCTAGTCTCTAGTGCACTGGGGAACCATATCTGGATCGATGATCTTTGCCCGAATTCCAATTCAGACAAGATCAATTGGAGGCCCTTTATGAAGACAGCTCCTAACCTAAATCGTGTTTGTTTCCTTTCTTCCTTCTCAGTTGTATTCCTTTACTGGTTTTATGTGATCTCATAAACTATTCGATCTCATCTTTCCAATCTACTATAAAATCTATAGATTTCCTATTTTTTTCCCCTTTTTTTCCTAAAAAAAACCCCTCAATTTCTGAATTCAATGGCGTCTACCTCGAACCAAAGCAACCGATCCACCTCGAGCTCTGAAGAAGAGATAGTCGATGAGAGAAAGAGAAAGAGAATGATCTCGAACCGTGAATCGGCGAGGCGATCTCGTCAGAGGAAGCAACAGCACTTAGATGAACTAGTCAACAAGGCTGCACAACTCAAGGAAGAGAATGCACGGATCACGATGCAGACTAACATGATCATGGAGCGGTTTCTCAGGCTCGACTCTGACAATGCTGTGTTGCGGGCCCAGCTCGCAGAGCTGACTGGACGCCTCCAGTCAGTGAACTCAGTCTTGCGGATGGTGGAAGAGTTCAGTGGAGTGGATATGGATATACAGGAAATACCCGACCCGTTAATGCGTCCTTGGCAGATGTGCTCAGCTCAGCCTATCATTGCCTCCTCTGCTTGCATGTTTGAATGAATGATCTGATCTTGCTTGGTACAAAATTTTGGTTTGAATGTAACATTTGATGCATAGGCTGGTATTAGTTTAAAAAGGTACCAAATTATGGTATGGTAGTTGGGTTTATTATGGGGCTTGTTTTAGGTATGGTGAGAATTTGCTTTTGTAATTTGTATGGTAGTTGTGTATGATCTCTCTCTGTCTCTTCTTTTGATTGGTGGGTTGGGGGTGAATGAATGTCAATTGTAAGGTACAAATTTGTCGGTGGGGTGAATGTGTTGTGTTATTAATAATAATTTCATATATAAAGTATCATGTGATGTAAATCATGTAATGGGCGGCTTTTTGTTCCACCTTTTAAAAAAAAAAATGGTAGTATTATTGATGTACTAATAATAATAATTTAAAAGTCCTAATTGGTTCCGACTCAGATATAACTAACTAAAGTTGTTTTATTCTTTTATTTTTATTTTTAGCTTGGCACTATGAATTGTGTAAACGGGTATGGTATTTTAAATCGATTAATTGGAAATAACCGGTCTTAGTTGGGAATAATTGGTCAATTAGTAAAAAAAATATGTGATGGTTTGGTTGTTGCTAACGGTTAATTGGTCAATTAAAAGATTGATTGATTCTAATTTGGCCTAAATAGCTTTTTATTAATAAATATTTTTTAATAGATTATTAATATATCATCTATTGAAATATAAGATTAAAAAGGACCTCGGTTTAGTACTAATCATTTCATTAATAAATGATGAGTTGAAATGTACAAATTTAAAAAAAAAAATGATTGGAGTATTAAATTTTACGTTCACGTGCCAATAATGCAAGGTTGACAAACAGAAAACGAACCTTTATCGACATGTTATTGGGACAAACTAGCTTGGATATAAAAAAAAAATTGAAGTTAAAGATGAGTACTATTTGACATCTCATAAGAAGTCGGTATCATATTAAATTTCAAAGTGCTTAAATATGATGAAGAGCACTGCATTCTAAAAGCAAAGAGACTTGCTACATGTTCAAAGGTGGACCAGTATCCTCTGCAGAGTTTTCCTCCTGAGGAGCTGTGCGGAACTGATCGGACGGTCCAGATTTAATCTCAGCCGGTGAGTGCTCGGATGATAGAGGAGGCAGTATTAATTTTGCTTTAAAATTCGTGCCAAAATCTTATTTGATCTGTCCGATAAAAAACGAACAAACCAAATTAAAAGAACCACACAGCTCCGCAGGTAAAAACTCCGCAGAGGATGCGATTTCGTTCAAAGGTAGCCTAGGTAGGTCACTGCCAATTTGTGTGAAGCTTCGCCTATAAATTTTTTATGCATCTGATAGGGCCCGGGCTTAGTGTTTGGCAAATGCCCCCGGGGACCCAACCCGGACCGGTCCGCCCGTGCCCGTGCCCGTGCCCGGACCGGACCGTGCCCATGCCACGGGTATGCACGGGTACACGGGCACACGGGCACACGGGCACACGGGCACACGGGCACGGGTATTAAATGGGCCGGATCCGGTTTTTTGGAAAAATACCCCGTGAGAACCCGGACCCTCGTACCTGTGACGTCCGTGGCCGTGAGCCCATGCGCCCGTGCCCGTGGCCGTGAGCCCGTGCGCCCGTGCCCGTGCCCATGACTGTGTCCCTACCCGTCAGCCCGTGGCAGATTTTTTTCTTCTTACTTTTGGTCTAAAATTCAAAATTTAAACTCAAATTCCCCCCCATTACCGTTATGCCCCACAACTCCACTTTCTACCCGGACCCCTACCCATTTTTTTTTTAAGTTTTTTTTTTAAATTCAAATTTTAAGCCCTCCAAACAAAATTCTATAAATATACACTCATTCCTTACAAATTTTCACATCTCTCTCAATATTTTCATCTCTCATTCTCTCAATCTCAATCTCAATATTTTTATTATTCTCCAATTTTATTTTTATTGTTAAAAAAAAATATAGTTGTTAATTTAACAAATACACAAACATAATTATGAAGGTATTCTCGAAGATTTTCCCAGAAAATTAAAAAGGTAACATTAATTTTTGTTAGATTACATTTTGTTAGATTAAATTTTGCTATATTAAATTTTATTAGATTGAAATATTGAATGTTAGATTTATTTTTGTAGAGTAATTTAAAAATTAAATTTGATGTTAGATTTATTTTTGTAGAGAAATTTACAATTTAAATTGAATGTTAAGTAATTATATTTGTTATATTTATTGAATGTTAGATTTGTTAAATTTGTTAAGTAATTAGATTTGTAAGATTTATTTTATGTTAGATTTGTTAGATGTTTAGTAATTAGATTTGTTTTGAATATGTTAGATTTTATTTTTGAAATTCGGATTTAATTTTAATAGGTTAATGAAAGATGTTAGATTTATTTTTTTGAATATGTTAAGTAATTTGATTTGTTTTGAATATGTTAGATTTTATTTTTGAAATTCGGATTTATTTTTAATAGGTTAATAAAAGATGTTAAATTTATTTTTTTGAATATGTGAAGTAATTAGATTTGTTTTCAATAGGTTAGATTTTATTTTTGAAATTCGGATTTATTTTTAATAGGTTAATAAAAGATGTTAGATTTATTTTTTTGAATATGTGAAGTAATTAGATTTGTTTTGAATATGTTAGATTTTATTTTTGAAATTCGGATTTATTTTTAATAGGTTAATAAAAGATGTTAGATTTCTGTTTTTGAATATGTGAAGTAATTAGATTTGTTTTTGAATATGTTAGATTTTATTTTTGAAATTCGAATTTATTTTTAATAGGTTAATAAAAGATGTTAGATTTCTATTTTTGAATATGTGAAGTAATTATATTTGTTTTTGAATAAGTTAGATTTTATTTTTGAAATTCAATTTTTTTTTTAATAGGTTAAAAAAATGACAACTCCTAATTGGTTGCCCTCCTGGTATGAAGTGACCTACCTCCCGAACGGTACTATGCATACTTTACGATGTAAGGTAAAAGGTTGCAAAAAATGGTATTTTGAGTATGAAAAATCAAATGATATGTCTAGCTTTCAGAAACATGTCAAAACTCATCAAACAAGAAATGAGGTTCCACAAGAAAATGCTAACCCGTGATTGATCCAAAACCTTGTGAATCCGAATAGTACCAGAACCCACCAATAATCTCTTTTAATCTTTATGATTATTTTTTAAATTATAAATTTCTAAACATTTCAATTAGGTTTTAAATTATTCATTTTAATGAAAAAGTACTAACAAAAAAAAAGTTAGAACTCTGCCTATGTTATTTTACAAAGCCGGTCCCAAGCCCGGAATAAAAGAGGAGGGTAACTTTTATTTTTTAATCTATTGTTTTAAAATAAGAGCTTAATTATTTTTAAAGTAATTGATTTAAGAAATTTTTGGTTTATATTTTATTATAACAAAAATTATTGAGTTTAAATATACAACCATGTCAAATGAATTTAAATTGGTATGAATTTGGATTTATAATATTGGTTTTCAAAGAAAAAAAAACAGAACAAAAAAGAAAAAAAAACAGAACAAAAAAGAAAAAAAAACAAAACAAAAAAGGAACAAAAAAAAAAAGAACAAAAAAACCGAAAAAAAAGAACAAAAAAAACAGAAACAAAAAACCGAAAAAAAGACAGAAACAAAAAAACAGAAAGAAAAAAAAACCGATCCGGACCCGGATCGGATCAGATCGTCCTGCCCCTGGTACCTGGACCGTCCTGCCCCCGAACCCGTGACGGGCACGGGTATTAAACGGGCAAGGCAGGATTTTTGAAAAAAGAAAACCCGTTCCGTTGTGCCCGCGATGCCCATGACCGTGGCTACTCGTGCCCGTGCCCGGTTTTGCCCGGACCGCTCGGCCCGGCCCGTTTACCAATCACTACCCGGGCCCAGTTTGTTCCTAAGTTAGGCCATATTCAATTTTTCTAGGGTGAGGTTTTTTGGTTCAAATGATTTTGGACAAAGTCTCATTCAAGTCTAAATCTAAACTGTTCAATCTGCACCAAAATTGGTACATATATTTAGATGCAATGAGTCATTTAAATTTATTAAGGTTTGAATATGTTTGTACAAATCTCAATGCAAATTAGACGTTTAAATTTGACTTTGGTTGATGCTCTGTCCAAAGCTCTTTGGACAAAATCCAATCCGTTTTTTCTAATAAATATATTCTTTTACCGTTTTTTTTAATAAATATATTCTTTTAGATGCAAAATTGCTACAGAAAAACTACAGTTGAGACATCCATCGAAGGAAACCAATATATTAGTTAGTTATATGCTGAAAGTAATGCGTACATTTTCTAGGAAACTAAAGTTTCCTTCAAGATTCCCATAATTAATATCCTCATTTACTTTTGGATGGTGATAGTTATTTAAATGATGATACTAAAATTACACAATTGCTTACTCAAGAATAATTTATTTTTTCTAATTTTTTTTAATTGGATATGATATATAGTTTTTTTCATTGTGATTATTTATGGGGCATGTACAATTTAAATAGATTTTTTTTGTACATGCCCAAATATTTAAACATATAGATAGATTAAATAGATTAAATTCGCTTACTTTATTAAATAGATTATTTATGGGGCATGTACTTTTGGATATGATTTTGCTTACTTTATTAAACATATAGATAGATTAAATAGATTAAATTCGCTTTGGAAGGCTAAAAAAAAAGCCAAAACTATCTCTCAATTAATTGGCTTATATATTTAAATCAGAACATATTCCCAGATTATTATCTAATAGAGAAATGACTCATTTGCTCTAGGAAACCAATCAATTAGAAGCTGATATTTTTCTGAAACATGTTACTAGTTTTTATTTTTTAATAAAGGGTAAATAGACACTTCATAAATTTAAAATGAGTTTTAATAAGAAAGACAATAAAATGAATAAATGTGTGAGTTTTTGAAGTTTAGAAGGATAAATATGATATGTTGAATTTTAGAAGAAAAAAAAACATAATTTCTAAGTTTTTGAGGGTATACATGAAATTCCTCCTAATAAAACAAATTAAACATGGTGAGCTTAGGAACAAACTGGACCCTATCAAATGTATTAAAATTTAGAGAAAATTGGTTACTTGTCACTCTAAAACCTTCAAATCTGAAAAATGCCATCACAAAACTATAAATCTAAAAAATATCACTCTAAACTTAGTTAATTCTTAATTTTTCCACTATTACACAATTTTTATACTTTTTTTTATTTAAAATTAACTGAAAAATACAGTTTTGAGATATGTATTTCTGTATTTTCCTATATACCCTCCAGATCTCTCATTATATCCCTCCGCTACGTATCTCAAAACTGTATTCTTCAATTAATGTTAAATAAAAATTGTGTATTAGTGGCAAAATTAAGAATTAACTAAGTTTAGAGTGGCATTTTTAAGATTTATAGTTTTGTGATGACATTTTTCAAATTTAAAAGTTTTGGAGTGACAAATAAGCAATTTTTCCTAAAATTTATAGGTGAAGCTTCACACACATTGGCAATCATCACCTGCCTTTGAACATGTAATAAGTCTCTGGCTTTAATTTAGACTTAAAAGGTGCTGTTTTGAGGTTTATATTAAAAGGAGACACTTAATTGGGCTTCAGAGCAACTCACACCTTTCTCGGCCTTTTGATAGAACAAGTGTCAACTGATATTTGGGCCATTTATTTATTCTTTTGTGGAGATGGGCCTATTACGGGCCTGAATCTCCTGAAATAATTAAGAGTGATGGAGTATGAGTGGACACTATTTCATGCATAACTTTTTCCATCACTGTTGAGTAGTAGTGCAGCATTAATAGTGTCGACTTGTGATCTAGCACTCACAATCTAGCAATTTAAAACTTTTTGTGGTGATATTTTGAGAAAATTTTATGTTTGAGTGTCATCAATTACTTTCAATATATGGACAAAAACTTCATATAAGTACTTTAAATGATGGGGGAATTTCATGTATATCCCTCAAAAGTTTCAATATTACGTATTTATTACTCCAAAATCAATAATTACATATTTATCCTTAAAAATTATAAAAACTCATATATTTGTCAAATCTAACTCTCTTATATATCAACTATCTCTAGAAAATAATTAAATAATATTTTTCAAACATTAAAATTTATTTTAAATATTAATTAATATTGTAATGACCATTATACCCTTCATCTCTCTTTAATCTGTTGAGTCGCCCTTTAATCTGTTCAGTACAATTTGTTATTGTACGGTTCAGTTCTGGTACTAGTACGGTTCAATGGTGGTACTGGTACGGCTATGTACTGATATTGGTACGTTTTAATACTGATTTCTAACACACTGACCTTAGAAAGAAAAATAAAAGAAGGGTAAAATGAGAATACATAAAAAAATAATGTTAAATATAATGGATTGGACAAATGTGTGAGTTTCTACAATTTTTAAGGATAAATATGTAATTATTGATTTTAGAGAGATAAATACGTAATATTGGAACTTTTTAGGGATATACATGAAATTCCCCCTTAAATGATTGTAGACAGGTTTAAAAGCCTGAGAAACAAAATTTAAAGTGCCTATAGGTTTCTACTATCATTTTTTTTGATAAATTACATGTAAGGTATAAATGCTTGATAATATGATTAATGGTTGATTATTATACAAAAGTTTAATAATCACCGTTGTCCAAAATTCATAACTCTAGCTTTTTAGAAATTGTATGCATGACTTTAATTTGAGTACATAACAAGAATGGGAGAATATCTGCACGAAGATAAATAGTAACTATCCGTGAGGTTATATAGACAAAAATGTGCCTTTTTTTATTAGAGACGGCAGTATTCATCGCAGATAGTGTTCCATTCCCAATACAATTAAGAGAGCCTCCAACTCCATTTATAGTCCAATTGTCCATACCAAATACATTAAAAATGTGGCGAGGTTAGGAGCAAACTGGACCCTACCAAATGCATTCAAAATATATAGATCTGTCTTTAATTTGAAGTGAGGTAAATAATTTGTAATCATCCCAAATGAACATGCAATAAGTCTCTAGCTATAGAATTAAAAAGTATGACTACAGTTTTAATGGATGATGAGTTAATAATAGACACCAGAAACGGACCTACGCGCGCCATCTCCTCCGACTTCTCCACCCACCATCTCTTCCGCCATCTTGTGTTCTCCTCCGATGCTTTCACCATCTCTGTCCCTCGCACACACAAAACCGGCTCACCCTCGCTCACCTTTCCTATCGATCTGCTCCCTTTCCACCCACTCGTTTTGTCATTTCTTTCCGATTCAGGTGAGGTTCACCTATTGTTGGTACCAATACCGATACCGGTACCTGTGTTTCTTTTCTCTTCTTCATTTGTGGTATTGCAATCAAATTAAGTTAATGCAAATCACAATCAAAGTTTGATCCTGGTCCTTTAATTATGAGGATCATGAAATAAAGTTCTATGTTTTTTATTATTAATTTTACTTTCATTATTAAACCGGATACACTTGCCAGAATGCACAGACATGGGTTGTTTTACTGATATCCAGCGCAGATAAATTGTTCTAAAAGACATATATATCCATGTGTCCGGTTTTGTGTAAGAATGAATTGTTCTAAAAGACATATCACCAAAATTTCTATTGATGATGTGACTTGACGACCCCATTAGTAATATTCAACTCATTTTTATTGATTATGAGATTTAATGACGACCCCATTGTATAGCAAAATTTCTATCGACAATATAATCAATATTACCAACTATACTATTAATTAATCTTTCATGCATACACTGTGTATTACTGTTAATGAACATTAATTAAATATAGGAGTGTGTGCTGTGTATCCAAGTGAAAAACTCATGAAGTATCTACCAACTTCAGGTAAATTTCCATTTTTTGAATGTTGTTGAATTTTATGTTGATAAATCAGTAATATTCTTTTAGATGCATAAACAAAATAAAATTTATATAGAACTATGAAAATGAGAGTTCTGGGGAAAAAACTGCTTGAACATTTTTTCTTTCTTATTTTGAGATGGATATATATATATATAGATGAGTAATCTTGTTGGGTAAAAATGAAGGTTTGATAAATTAAAATTGAACTGCCAATTAAATCGTCACAAATTATCTCAGAACACGTACTGCTATTATACACTTGTTCAAAATATACACTTAATTGTTAAGAACATATTTGTCCAAATTTTCTATAATACATAATAATATCAATCAACAAATTTGAATATTCATTTATTGGCGAAGAATTATCAAGAAGAATTTTATTTATCAAAAAAAAAAAAAATATATATATATATATATATATATATATTTGATAAATAAAAATTCTTCTTGATAATTCTTCGCCAATAAATGAATATTCAAATTTGTTAATTGATATTACAAAAAACCTTAATTTGGAGAAGACATTGGAAAATTAAGCTCTTAATTTGTATCCGAGTTTTTTTGAAAATCTTCGTATAAGCTGCGAAGTCGTGAGGGGGAATCGAACTCTCGATTTTTGGATAACCAACAATCCTATGATTTTTTCTCCTAGCCAACTGTGCTACCTCCCCTTTCAATTTGTATCCGAGTTAAAAAGGGCAATTTCCTTAAAATTGATCAATCGGATGATTATTGAGTCAACTAATTATTTCTATCCACTTATAATTGGTTCGAACAACAGAAATCACAATCTCATATATATATATATATAATATACAATTTGAGTTGCAACCACTCAAGATATATAATTAATTGTTTTTCTTTTTTATGAAAAAATGGTGCAAACAAAGAAGTTGCCCAAAACAATTAATACATCACATGGTACTAGCGAAGAATTAGATTCTGCTTTTATTCTACTTACTTTTACAAAACAAACCCAAAACAATTAAGAGAACCTCCAACTCCTTATATAGTCCGTACCAAAATACAGTACCAAACCAAGATTTTAAGCTGGGATTTCTATTGAAATCATTTGAAGCTCTATCTTGCCAAAATTTAGTTCTGATCAGATCTCAACCAACAAAGATGAAGAGCAAGAAGGCGGTTTTGTGTGCATGCTCCATATATGGGTGTAAGCCACCTTGTGCCTATGGTAGAACTAGCCAAGCAGTTCATTGACCGCGGCATCTCCGTCACCATTAATTGCACACGTACCGGTGATTAATGTTGGTCCAGCTGTAGATTTGGTCTTGGAATTTTGCAATTCCAATATTATTCCAAACATCTCTTTCCACTTCCTCCCACAGATTACCCTTTCAAACCCACACCCTGTACAATTTGTCAACGTAATTAACATGATGAAACTTCTCAATGACAGTCTCCGCTCCTTTCTCATAGAACAGTCTCAGACATCATCCATATCTGCTGTAATTCTCGACATGTTTTGTGTCCATGCACTAGATGTCACTTCTGAGCTAGGCATTCCTGCCTATTTTTTCATGGCATCTGGTGCTACAAGCTTAGCTGTATTTTTTCCAACTTTCGACATATTTCGCCACACACTCTTTTGGTAAAAGTAAAACCCCGCTACTCTTACATGGTGTTCCGCCATTACCGGCATCGCATCTCCCCCATCTCCCCCATTACCGGCATCGCATAACTCAAGTTACATTCCATCCACATGTAACCGGACTCTACTATGATTGTAATAAAATAATAAAAATAGTGTGTTCTCAAACGAGTTTCGTGATAACTTGCGATTAGTCTACAATATTGGGTGTTAGGAGCGTAATTTGGCCTATTTTTCTTGACAATTGATCTCATATACCTTTAAAATTTAGCCCTATACTTGTCAATAACAAAACTAGACTTGGTATACAAATATATACAAGAGGTTCTATAGCTTTTTCATTGTGATTCTGGGGCATGTACAATTTACCAATTAACTGTTAATTTTGCACAAGCCGTGATGAATCCATGATTTACTGGTTGTAATCATCTCTTATTTTTTTTTTTAAACTTGTTTTCTTTTGTTCTGCAATTCCAATCATGCTATTTTTGTGTCGGTTCAAAATAGATTTTCGTGATAATTAACTTGCAATTAAAGTGTACAGTATTAGCTACTAGAAGCGTAATTTGGCCTATTTTGCTTGAAATTTGATCTCATATAGCTTTAAATTTCACTTCACCAAATACTAAAATATAACTGTTTATTTTCACACATGTATATATTCTTAGTTCAAACATTCTAAGAACTCAGCAAAAGCATTGAAAGATGACCCCCCTTCTTTCATGGTCTCAATTGCACTCTCCTTCACCTTCATCATTCGATTCCGGAGTTCCGCACCCCCATCCGATTCAATGATCCATTTCACTTTAGCTTCTAATTCATCTGCCTGCACGAAACCTTCATCATACCCCTTTAATTCGATACCGATCTTCATTTCTTCCACCAAAAACACCTTATTTATCCTCTGATCTCCACCCAATGGCCAACAAATCATCGGTACACCGAAACTCACTGCCTCAAGTGTCGAGTTCCAACCACAGTGACTCATAAAACCACCAACTGCATCATGTTTTAGAACCTCAACCTGCGGAGCCCACTGTTTTACAATCAGACCCCGATCTCTAGTTCTGTCTAAGAACCCTTCTGGCATGAGTATGTTGAGATCTGGCTCAACAGTTGGCTCGGAAATTATGGTCGGATCGGGATTTGGTGGGCTCCGCACAACCCATAGGAATCTCTGGCAGCTATTTTCTAACCCAATTGCAATCTCCTTGAGTTGCTCTATGGGGATATCACCCATGCTTCCGAAGCAGAGAAATACCACGCTTCCCTTCGGTTGAGCATCCAGCCATGATAGACATGGATGATGTTGCTCTTCTTTATTTTCTCGACCGGCAATTAGTGGGCCGATGCAGTAAATAGATGGTGTGGAATGGTTCAGCAAACAGAGCCCATCTTTTAAAGCCATGACAGCTCGAGGCTCCAACGACTCAAATGAGTTAATAAGTATTCCCTTTCCCTCTGACACTCGATCGAAGACGTTCATCAGAAGTTTATACTGCTCTTTTTCGGGGTCAAAAGTTTCGTTTGGGAAATGGGGGAGATGCGATGCTGGTAATGGCGGAGCACCATGGAAGAGTAGCGGGGTTTTACTTTTACCAAAAGAGTGTGTGGCGAAATATGTTGAAAGTTGGAAAAATACATCTAAGCTTGTAGCACCAGATGCCATGAAAAAATAAGCAGGAATGCCTAGTTCAGAAGTGACATCTAGTGCATGGACACAAAACAAGTCGAGAATTACAGCAGAGATGGATGATGTCTGAGACTGTTCTATGAGGAAGGAGCGGAGACTGTCATTGAGAAGTTTCATCATGTTAATTACGTTGACAAATGGTATTGGGTGTGGGTTTGAAAGAGTAACTTGTGGGAGGATGTGGAACGAGATGTTTGAATGATTGGAATTAAAGCAAATTTCTGAGACCAAGTGTGGATCTGTTCCGACATTCATCACCGCTATGGTGACGGAGATGCCGTGACCAACAAACTGCTTGGCTAGTTCTACCATTGGTACAATGTGGCCTACAAAGACAGAAGAATACAAAATCACTTTCTTGCTCTTCATCATCTTGGTTTGGAACCGAAATTTGATAGAGTTAGAGGCTCGATCTCTTATTTGTTTGTGGTATAAATGGTAGTTGTGTTTGATATAGCTATATACAGGGAAGGGGTTTTGGTTTGGTGAGAATTTGTTTTAATTTTGTAATTAATTTGTATGGTTGTGTAGGTATGACGACTTTATTAATTTATTCATTCATTTGGTGGGTTGGTTATGAATGTCAATATATTATCAGGTACTAATTATTCGTAGGTGGTAATGTGAATGATAGATCAATAATTGAGAAGGTTCACTGTCTCCATTGTATCTCCAAATTTTAACCGTTCATCAACTAAATTGATCAACGGACAGGATTAAAAACCTCCTCAGCGAAAAAACTCATCCAATTCATCTCCAGTTCGTCTCTCTCTCTCTAGGAAGAGACAAAGTGGAGGGGTAGAGGGACAATGACAGAGAGATCATGAGAGACGAACTGGAGATGAATTGAATGAGTTTTTTTGTCGAGGAGTTTTTTTCATCTGGTCCGTTGATTAGTTTAGTTGATAAACGGTTTAAATTTAAAAGTGCAATTGAGGCATGAAAACTAAAGGTATTGGAACCTCCTCTTTATAATTTTTTTTTATTAAAAAACCTTGTGATATAATGGGCGTAGGGGGTGTAAGCGGAGCGGATAATGTTCATACCGTATCTATATCTGTTTTTCAACAAACGGATACGAACACGAATACGGATAGTAAATGAATATGAAAATTTAAAACTATATCCGTCTTAAACGGATACAGATACAGATACATAACGGATAATCTACGGATATGGATTCGAATACGAATACGGAGCTAATAATTGTCGGATTGATATTGAGTAATTCTACTAAATTTCATAATTTTAAATTACTTAATTTGATTATCTAAATTGACAAAAATTTAATAGACTTTTTAAGTCTACACAGTGATAATTATGCATGACTAATTGCTTATTGGTTCAGAGAAACAATCAATTATCCTAACAGATTATATGATTTTCCTACCAAAATTCTTAGACTTAAACGAATACGTATGTTTTTTGAGAACTTCGCAAGGGTGAAATGAATTAAAAGCTACTGAAAGATTAAATTTCAGATCCGAATATATACGGATATCCGCTCTGTTTATATTCTTACGGAATTATTTGTATCCGTATCCAGATTATTTTTTCATACACTAAAAATATCCGTATCCGCAAGTGTCCATATCTGTTTAATCCGAATATAGATTATAAGCGGATTTGGAGCGAATTATCCGCAGCGGATAATTCAAATCCATTTACACCCCTAAATGGGCGGCATCTTTGTTGCACCTTATTTAGTAAATAGATGTTGTGAGTGGTTCCAACTTTCAAGTTTTGCCAATTTAAATTTACATCATATATACTTGGATCATGGCTAATAAATCTGTATCATATATCCATAATGGATATAAAATATAGTCTTTACTCATATTCTTATCCGATAATAGTTAACGGAAAAATATATTTATATCCGTACTTGATAAGTGATATCTCGTTATTTTAACTACATTTCCGACCAAATCTTGTACCAAAACCTGTGTCCAAAACTGTAAAATCATGTATATTACATTGATTATCTATAGAATATGGTACTGCTGTGCTTTTGTTTGTTTATTGTAGGAAACGGGCGAAGAAAGGATGAAATCCGGCAATCTGGACATGCCACACGGGCCGTGCAACCTATCACACGAACCGTGCAAGACCCTACTCGACCCCCTACACGGGCGCTGCACGACCCGGACAGAAGACACAGGCACACGGTCCGTACAATATCTCACACGGACCGTGTTAGACAAATCCGGCAGTTAATCTAAATTTACAGATTATTACCTAATTAAAGATGGACGGTTATGGAGAATAAAAGGACGACCCATGGGGCCAGAAAGGCATCAATTCATACAGAGACCAATTCTAAGGGAGTTCGACAACAACCAACTTGAAAACGAAGTAGAGAGGAGGAAATCAAGAGAATTCCGACGAATCTTCTTCGTATTTTCGGTTTTTGCAATGAATTGTTTATCTTACTTTTGTTATTCTGTTTTAGATACCATGCTTGAGTAATTTCTTTAGTTTCTTGGGATATGATGTAGTCGAATACTTTGTTTACTGATAGTTGTTTGATTATGTTTGATATTCTGTGTTTGCTTGTTTGTGTATTATATTTATTGCTTATCTGCGTTGTTTGATTATCATTTGGTTATTACCATTAGGCTAGGCCACGTCTAACAAGGTACTGCGTCCAATTTGATCTTTCAACCAGACCAAGTATTTGAGGTAAGTCAATGAACCAAGAGGGAAGACTAATTAGTAGCCGAGAGGTGAACTTTTCAGAAATCGAGAGATTCTGAATACCTTTAGTAAACCAAACAAGTAACTTA
This sequence comes from Carex cristatella, assembly GCA_024447775.1. Taxonomy (NCBI): domain Eukaryota; kingdom Viridiplantae; phylum Streptophyta; class Magnoliopsida; order Poales; family Cyperaceae; genus Carex; species Carex cristatella. The sequence continues at coordinate 1,072,356 of JAJHPF010000023.1, forward strand.
GGTCATTCAAACCGAGGAACGAGAGTTTAGGTTAGAACCCTAAGAGGATTGAATTGTATTTCCATTATCGAGTTTATTAAGCCAACAAACGAGAGTTGAGGTTTAGGAACATCAGGTATGGTCAGTTCGTCCTATACAGAAACCAATCAGCACAGAAACCAGACAACTGCAGTTTCACTTGAGTCCGACACGGACCGTGTAGGAGACTACACGGGCCGTGTGACAGGGGTCGTGTACGAGAGTACACGGGTCGTGTCAGGTGAGAGGCAGAGTTGCAGACGAAATCAAAAACCCAGGAAACGCTTGTTTTAAATAAATTTTAACCCCAGTTTGGTTTATTTGCAACCTTATATCATTGTCAACCTAAATTCCAACCAACTCAACCATTTTAGACACTTCTAGTCTTAAAATAATCTGAGTAAAAATCTAGTTAAGTTATTGAACCGTCCTGTGGATCGATACCCGATACTACCAACGAAAGGACTGTACACTTGCAGTCTGAATCAAAAGTAGAATCGATATTTAAAAAGTAAGAATCGATATTTAAAAAGTACAGTTCGCTGTACTGAAACTTTGTAGTACACTTTTGTGCAAACAATAAGTTAACAACAAAAAAATATCTTTTCCATATCCATCTTATATATTAAGTGCGATACGGATGCGGGTCCTGTAAGTAGATACAAATGACATTGACACCCCTATTTGCACCCCAAGTCTCCAACTCGATCAGTGAAATAAGTATTCAATGTAATGACGATGTTATCAATTATTTTCTTATTTCTTTCTTTCTTTCTAGGGGTCTCTTTAATGACGTCATAATGTATTAAACTGTTTACATATGCTATATGTATACATGCTAAATAATATTTAACCCTCACATCTATCTACATTATGTACATTACGAATTTAATTTTTCATAACAGTCTAATTAAAAAACTTCAAACATAATTCTCATCTATCTGTCTAATATCTATCTTTAATTTCAACTAACATATTAATTAAGTTCATATTTCTAAATATCCAAAGCCAACAGTCTTAACTATTGTTGGATGAGCTGTCTCAGTCTGCTTTCCTATATATATATATGTGCTGTTGATCAGAAAGTGATTAATTGCTGTAATATTTAACTTTTCAAAAGACAAATTCATATTTCATTGACAGCAAGGAGCAACATATTAAATATTAATTGACAACAAGGACCTTGATCGATTTATAGAGGTAATTAAGAGGATTGTTCAAGAAATTTTTTAATCAGGGCCTTTTTATATATATGCAAATAATTGGCGGCTTGCTATTATATATATATATATCATATATATATATAGGGTTCAAATGACTTCATTTTTTGTGTCTCCACCATGTCTTTATTTTTAAAACGTTAATAACTCAAAATTTAAAACATAAATGTTAAAATAAAACTATTAATGTGATCTATGTAAGTTTCTCTATGTGCTCATAAAAAAATATTATATTTTAATTTTGTTTCTATGTGAAACAATAAGTTGAAAAATTAATGTCTAGAAATGTTCACATTAGTTGTCACAACCCATATAATCGACAACTTATCGTGGCACCTAAATCAATTGACCCATAACAGCGCACTCGACTAGATGTCACAAGGCACAATAGTACTTAAGGTTATGGCAATACCAATGCTCAACGCTACCAGGATTCAATATAGTCTTTCAACAAAGATATCAGACACATGTTGAAACAACACACACATATATATATGAAGTTTACAGTCTTTTCAATATTTACTAAAGAAACTTCTCATGTAAATCTGAACAAAAGGCAACTAAACGAGAAGTACTCAAGTGCAACAAGCACCAACAAAATGACTGTATAACTAACATATACATATACGTAGAGACTATACCAAAATATGTACAATGTGGCAGCTACCGCTCCTGCCGTCTAGTCCCAATACTGCTACACTTCGCTCCTAAAAATCTGAAACCCACAAAGTGGACATATGAGACATTGTAAACCTCACAGTGTGTTATTTAGTTAGTTTCTGTCGTGAGATCCCCAGATCCAAACAATCAAAACCCAAACAACATCAAGTATGAAAGTAATGTAATAAAAGTATTTGACCATCGAATGAAACAATCATAATAAAGATTAGTCAACTATTATACGCTTAACACAACAATATGCAAAAGTTTGGTTCATGACGTGCACATAAGTTCAATGCTAGCATTTTAAAGAATACACTTCTGTTTACATACAAGACTTCATTATTTAAAACCATACTTTTTATTAACAATGATGGTGCCTACATAGCCCAGCTATGCGCTACCCGGATATGGCGCCTACATAGCCCAGCTATGCGCTACCTGAATATGGCACCTACACAGCCCCGCTATGCGCTACCCGAATATGGCGCCTACACAGCCCAGCTATGCGCTACCCGAATAATGGCGCCTACACAGCCCAGCTATGCGCTACCCGAATATGGCGCCTACACAGCCCAGCTATGCGCTACCCGAGTATGGTTCCTGCATGGCCATCAAATTTCATGGTTCAATTTCCATCAAAGTACATACGAGATACTCTCTATGCAAGAAAATCAGGGTGTTCTATAAATGCAAATAACATTCACATTTCTATTCAAGGTCCGGCCATTGATGCAAAGCTAACAAATTTCAGCAAGGTTCCCGATAAGTGCATGGCTCAAATCATGTAATATTATACCATGCATGAAATTTATACAATAAAAGAATTGGGTCAACACAAGAATCAATTAAACATGCTCACTATACAACTCAATTATATTGGTAAGGCTCATGCCTTGTAACACACATGCATGTTAGTAATTTAATAAATAACTCTAACAAACCAAGCACAAAAAAAAAACTGAATCAACAATGATAAGGCAGACGCAAGTGTTCAACTGAATCTGTAACCAAGAAAAAATGTAACCAAGATAAAACAAAGCTAAGTAAATTCACATTTGCACCTGACACGTGATCTATTTACCAAGGGGATATTGTTGCTCTATTCTTTATGGCCAAGTCACTGCTCCATCTTCTTCAATTTCTCTTTGTTCTCCTTGCTATATTTTCACCTAGTCACCTGCTTCCGTTAATTTCCAGGACCCCCTTTCCGCATTAAAATTTTGCCCCCCCGTTTTCCTCAGCGGATTCCCCCCCCCAAGATATTTTTGGACCCTTTCTTCTTATTTTTATTTTCTTTTTTTTCGTGAAGACCCCCCCTCCCCATGGAATTTGTGGAGTTAGGTAATAAAAATGAGTTGTCACATGACTAACAGGTGTCTCCATGTCATGCTTCCAAAGAGATATATTTATATATTCTACTTTTTTTTATAGAACTATATTCTACCTATTTACTATTGCATAGAATAGATTTGACTAACTAAATGAGTTGTCCCATGACCAACAGGTGTCTCCTTGCCATGCTTTCAAAGAAATTATTTTTAATATTCTTCTTATTATAATAATATCCCGCTTATGTATTTTTTTATTTTTATCAGAAGATTTGACTAATAACTGATATAATATTCCAAACAAGATGTAGCTGAAGAATGAATTTTCTTTTTCTTTTTTCTAAGAGTTGTTGAATGGATAACGATGAATTGTGTTGGTTAATATCTACCTAGTCCATTTATTATTATAAAATTGTAAAATTTGTATAATGTTATAATTTTACATGTGCATAGATAAAATGATGTAGATCATATCCAACGGTATTAAAGTTTTTAAAAATGGAGATATTTGAATCCTCCTCATCTATCAGTGGTGGCAATAAAACTCTTGTATAAATATTCATAATTAGGCTGAAATATAAATTACTTTAAATTACGGTCAATTGTAATTGCTCAATAATTCGTTGTACATATCAATTTTTCTAATTACCTAATTACCTAATTTTACTATTTTTAAAATTATTTTTATTATTATTTCATGAATCTTTTTGATATGAAGCAATTTTTTTTATTTATATATCGTTTGAGGTTCATCTTTCAAAAATTCAAAATAATAGGAAACAAAATTATAATAGTAAATTTTAGAATGAACGTAAAATAATGCATTGAATGGACTAGATCGACTGCTCGTACACACGAGAAATCATTATTTGAAATATCTTTATTTCAGTTGAAATTAATACAATTATTTGTACAATAATAATCTAATTGAATAAATCTATGCAGAAATTAGTGCTTATATAGAAGCAATGATGAAACATCACATGCATAATTGAAAATTTAACAAGTGATTCATTTGGAGGGAATTGACAATTGACTTGAATTATTAAAAACATATCGTTGCATGATTGAAAATTTAATTGTGTTAATTTGTAATTAAGTCATTATTACACATCTCAGACCTAAGATCAAGTATTGGCCAAGAAAAATGGATAATATCATGAATTGTAATCAAGTTAGCATCAACATAAATTTCATAAAATAAATTTTAATTTATATTTCAATGAAAATTTAGGAACTTTTCAAAGGATGATTAATTTATTAATTTTAACATTTTTTTTTCCTAAAATTACATATATTGACCATAAATGTACTTGTACTATATATTCTAACAAAATCAATTCTCTCACATTTTTGTTGAAGGTGAATTCGCTCACATTTTCAAAATATATATGTCTGACATTGTCTGCAATATATAAATTGTATTAATTGTAATTAAGTAAAATTATTTACACTTGTTTTAAACTTGCATTTTTCATTAGTCAAAAATGTTTGGTATGCCTCTAAATATTACCGAAAGAACGAAATTAATTGTGCATACGTGTTGTATATTAAAGTATGATGAAGCTAGGCATCAAATCATTGGGATGAGAACAGATTCATGATATTGTGACTAATTAACTAAAAGTGCACGCAGAGCATCATCAACTCATCATCCATTGCATTCTAAAAGGAGAACAGATCCATGATATTTGGAGTATTATTACAAAATTAGTAGGATGGAGATGTCACTTTGGATGAACATGTAGTATCCAGGAATGATATTTTTTTATATTTGGAGTTGATGCTACAGAGTGATAACAAGATTGGTGAAGATATGTGTAATACCTTTTAAAATACTAATGAAAATAGTTAAATTTATCTTGTTATTTTTTTTATTTCTCACTAAATATTCCAAGATTTTATTTTTAGTAATGAAGCATTTCAATAATTTGAAATTCAGTTGTATAGCAAATTTAAAGAAATTTTGTATGTAAATAAAAATGATTTAATTGAATCTAAGAAAGCAACTAAATGTAATTCTTTCTCTTCTTTAATCTTGTAGTGATTCTAAATAAATATATATATGTATATATTAAATATAATTAATAGTTCACATACTGATTTAGAATATATCTCTAAAATCAAGTTGTACGGTAGAGATTGGGAAAATCTTCAAATAAGATAAGTTAGTAGTATTATAATTTAAATCCAACTATACAACCTGCTTATGTGCTGGACCATATACTTTCATGAATATATTATGTATCCAATTAAATCGATTGCTACTCAGACATCCCTTAAGGTTTTTTTTTCTCAAAAATTAATTCCCCGTTCACACTTACCGACATAAAATGAAAATGATTACACTTTTATGTGGATGGCAAGAAAATACATGAGATATGACTCACCTCCTTCTAAACCTTATATAATAGAGTAGGTATATTCTCCTTTCACCAATACGGAGAAGCTAAGAAAGAAAAGGAGAAGGCCGGTACAAAAACTGCTTTACACGACCTTGCCATGCTCGTTTCGGTACATTATATTTTCAAATTCTTGTTTCTCTATTGTACTGAACCACTGTGCCTCGACGCTACTGTGTTGTTGATAATTTATTATAGCATGGTTTCAACTACTAGTATTAAACTATAGTATCCTTACCGACATGTAGTTAATTATATGCATAGCAAACCTTGAACTGCTTTCATCAACAGCTGTATGAATGGAAAATTTTATGCACTGGAACTCGAAACCTTCAATGATATCATTTATTGATATGTAAGTGTTAGCATATTTAAGTCTTGGTTAAGGATGCTAATTTTAGATTCTTTACGAAGAGAGAAAGGAAATTAGATGTGAACAGAGGTAAAGAAGATTCATGAATCTTACTATGGCGGTGAAAGAAAAGATATATTAAAAAAAATGTAAGTACAAGAAAAATAAAGATTTACATTTGATCATGACCCCACGTGGCAGGATATAATACACTATTGGTAATCTTCAAAGTTGATTTATTAGAAATGGGCCAATTTCAAATTTTAAATCAATTTGGAAAAACTATGTACATATGAATATTAATTTCGTACAACTAAAAAAATAATAGTTGAAAATTTTATTAGAAAATGAGTAAGGATTACCTAGCTAATAAATCATTACTGTGAATATTAAATTTCTTCAATTAGATGTTAAACAATAGTTTATTCGTAAATATTTTAAAACATCAAACTCAAATGTGTTAGGTAATTAAATTATAACTCATAAGCAAAGTGGTATAAGCTATATGGGAGTACAGAGAAATCTTAATAGGATACAGTAAATAATATCTTCAATTATGTTCATATTTAATTTATACAGTATGTAACTATCAAGATAGATGTAGTACGAAGTAATTAGGAAAGCATTTTTGGTGTAGTATACAAATCAGACATGTTTCTGTTGGTTAAATAAAACTTAATAATAGTATAAATCCTTTAGTAGTAGTATAATAGTAATGATAGCTATCTTATAATTTTATATACACTCTAAACATGTGTGTGTCTAAGAAGCTAGAAAATAATGGGTTACCAATCAAATAAAATGAAAATGAGAATAAGCTACGAGAAAGAAAATAAAAGAAGTCAAATTATAATAACAAATTACTATATGTGCCTCGAAATTTAAATAACCACAATTATAGTTATAATACAATCTAAATTATTAATTGTGGATTAACGATGTCTAGAATAGAGATCGGGGCTTGGTACTTAAGAGATCCATTGTGATCCACCTCCCCCGGTTTCTTGGCTTGGTCGTTGATCTACGCAAATAATATCAAATAAAAGTCATTAGACTTAGGACGAAACTTTAAATATATTTGTTAAATGTTTTTTTTTTCAAACCGAGATTTACGATAAAGTTACCAATTGAAATAGGAAAAACTCAAGTCGGAAACTTGGAAAAATCCCCGCTAAACTCAGGTGCGGATTTACATGAATTTTTACTAAATTTTGTAATTATAATTAAATGTTACATAGATCATTTGAACTTAGAATTATGTAGTTTAACGTACTTGCATATTCCAAACTCGTTTCGGCATACTTCATAAATACCCCAAAAATATCAACTAGCATTTCTAAGAATTGGTATTCGAATTGATAATTTGTTATAGAATAATCTGACTTGGTAAATTAAACAATTTATCCAAGTATTTGATATTTTTTTTTCTGTACTTAAACCCGTCTAAATTGTTGATTCAGAACTTGACCATTGAGTATAATTCTGTTTGAATATCAATTATAGTCTGAATAAAGCTCTAATCGAAACTGAATTTTTATGGAAACATTTATCCTTTGTCACTTCCGAAAACGGTTGATCCCCGATTTTGGCCAGTCTTTTAGCGCTAAATGTTCTGGATATTTTCCTTCTGACCCTCACTGGACGAGGTAGGAAAACTCATTCTGACAATCCGACTAGTCAACGGATCATGAGATAGTGACTCTGACAAGGATAGTATGTGAGTGATGACTTGAGCCAAATGATGGTGATACCGATATTGATAGATTTACATTTATTTTACATGTGGTGGTCCTTCTGTACTAACGAAGTGTTGTGATCAATTGTTTCAGACTATGCCTACTTTCAATGTTCCGATAGATTTGTTTCTTCGGGTAATACTTGCATTGACACTTAAAAATTGTTCAAAATTCTTTTTATTATATCTCTCTTATTTAATTTAAAAAAAACTAAATTTAGCATAAATTCATGTACTGGAACTAAAAACCTGCACTGAGAATTTATTCTCACCCATACATTTATTTTGTATGTGCCAGATTGGACGTGGGTTCCAGGCAGTGTCCCAGAGGGTAAGTACTTGGGCTCAGGCAATATGTCACCAGGAGAGGCACATGATGATAGTTGACTACCTCGTGTTACATGCTGTCAACACGACCACTGGTCGTGGTACTTTTGTATACTTGTTCCTCACAGACCTGCCAGATATATATATGTATGTGGTGCATATGTAGAACACCAGGTTAGGTAGATCTTAGACCTTTTTGGGTTTGGCCACTTTTTGTTTTGTACGGTTGGCCTTGCCTCTTTTTGTACCCGAGTAAGATTTTAGATCTACTCGGTGGTCTAGATAGTAGTATGGTAGTATTGTACTAAAAAAAAAAAACTTGTTTTATAGTTATGCAAGTTTTGTTTACTGCTCTGATTTTTTTTTTCTGTTATATTTTATTTTATTAAAGATAAATGCCTTACGAATATACATTTCACGCATATTCGTGGCGGAAACTGTTATGCTCGAGTAACGGGGTGTGACAATATGAGCCATATGATACGAGCGGGGTGTGTGAAATGGCAGCAAGCATCTGGCATCCTATGTGATGGAAAAGTCCCACAAAAACTCAATGGCAAGTTCTACAAGAAAGCGAACAGACCTACAATGTTCTATGGTGTAGAATGTTGAGCTACTAAAAGACAACATGTCCAAAAGATAAGTACAACAGAGATACGTATGTTGCAGTGGATCTATGGACATACAAGACGCGACTGAATTAGAAACGATGATATACGCGATAGACTTGGGGTGGCACCAATTGAACAGAAACTCGTCCAACACCACTTGAGATGGTTTAGGCATCTCCAACAGAGGCATCCCAAGACATTGGTGCGTACTAAGATTATACATTGTATCAAAAATATCAGGAGAGACAGAGGTCGGCCAAGATTAATTGATATGGAAGGAAGTAATAAAAAGGGACTTGAAGAAATGGAATGTATCCAAAAAATTGGCTTCGAACAGGAGCGCGTGGAAGTTAACGATTAACGCGTACCATAACCGTAACTTAGAAAATATTATTTAGGTATGTTTAGGGGTAATATTATAGGCTTTAGGTCATATGACTAGAGATTTTAGTATTATTACTATTATTAGTGGTATCATTATTACTATTAGTAGTACTACTATTATTACTATTTCATTACTATCTACTTCATCTTGGGATGACTACGACTGAGTTTTATTTGTAGTCTACCCCAACTTGTTTGGAACCAAAGGCTTGATTGTTGTTGTTAAAAAATTAAAAAATAGAGAGTCAATAGAGACAAAAAATGAAAGCATTTGAAACCTCATTAAACAAAGCTCATTCAAATTAACTCCCCCAACTACGACTCAAAATCTCATTAAACTGTTTATTTTTATTTATGACTGAAAGGGGGCAGATTGTCTTTCAAGTATATATATAAGAGAACCAAACTTCTTTTCTTTTTGTAAAAAAAGGCATAAAATGGCCCTTTTTTATTTTTTATTTTTAACCCGTATCCTATGTAGAAACCAGGAGGATTTTCGGTCTCAGCACTTCGCCTATAAAATTTTAATGCATTTTGATAGGGTCCAGTTTGTTCCTAAGCTCGCCACGTACGGGTTATATTATATTTTAAGTTCATCATGTGATAATAATGTAAGTTTGACATGCTGAAACAAACTTAATTATTGACATGTTATTGGTATATATTAAGCTAGCTTACATATATATATATATATATAATTACAAGTTTGATGTTGAGTACTATTTAATTAAATATTATAAAATGCTTCATTGTGATTAAACATGCATGCATTAACTAATTTAGGATGAGAACGTACGTGGTCAATCATAGTGTGATTAACTACCGGTGCGTGCAAAAATATCATCAATTCATCATCCATTGCAATCCAAAAGGAGTTATAATTAACTAACACTACTACAGAATGACGCTTCCTACACTGTGGTTGTACACGGATTTTCTCAGTTTTATGTAAAACCGTGTACCAAATAGGATTTTTCCAATGATCAATGATATCTCTAAGAATCCCACACGGATATTTCATTAAAAAACAGTGTTTCAAAAAGCCGTTTGAAATTTACATTTCCTACACGGATATTTAGTTAAATATCCGTGTAGAAATTGTAGAGAGCTACACGGATTTTTATTAAAAAATCCGTGTAGGAAGGGGTTATTGTAGACGGATTATTGTTTAAATATCCGTGTAGAAATGCTAGAGAGCTACACGGATTTTTATTAAAAAATCCGTGTAGGAAGGGGTTATTGTACACGGATTATTATTTAAATAACAGTGTAGAAATGCTAGAGAGCTACACGGATTTTTATTAAAAAATCCGTGTAGGAAGGGGTTATTGTACACGGATTATTATTTAAATAACAGTGTAGAAATGCTAGAGAGCTACACGGATTTATAGTGAAAAATCCGTGTAGAAAGGTAGTTTTAGGGTTTTGGTTATATAAAAAGGTTTTTTCCCTCCAACGCCGTTTTGATTCTATAATACTCTCTCTATCTCTGTATTAAAATATTGGTCTGATTTTAGCTCATAGCACAACTGGGATCTGAGATATTTGAAGTTGTTATTTTCTCCTCTCTATCTTGCTAAGGTTAGCCACGTATGTATATATATATTTTTTCTTTCTCTAATTTTCTGTTACTTATTATTGTTTATTTAGGTAATGTGTAATTATTATTACTTATTTCTCTTTTATTTATCTTTTTGGTTTTGTAGGGTTTTGGTTGGTTACTGTCCTCTTCGTCTTAGTTGGTTAATATCCTCTTCGCCACCCTCCTTTCGTAAATACATTTAAGATGCAGTAATTTTTTTCTTACGAAATTAATTTTCAGTGGTTTGTATAAAAACCATACAGATTCAATTAATTTTATGTATAAATTTTAATTAAGAATTTTTATTCCCTATGATGTATGTATGTATGCACAAATATTGATCCTTGCATTTTTCATTGGAGATGCAATATTGTTGGAGACATTTAACCAAGAGACATCATGTCATGGATCACATGCAAACTCCCTTTTTGATATGTTGGATATAATACAACTTAGTATGTATGAAATTTCGTGCTAGAGTAGATCATAGCCATAAGTTTTGACAACATGAGCTCAACTTGATCACATGGTTACTAAGTGGTGAGGACATAATTTTTATACAAACATTGTATAGGATCTTGAGAGGTATATGTCATATGTTGGATCAAAAGGATTGCATGTATAAAAAGCTATGTATATATATGTGTTGCAAAAAGTTATATGTATATACAAAATGCTCTCTATTTATTTTTGCAAAAGGTTATGTATTTATTTTTGCAAAAAGCTATGTATATTCAATCTGAAATATATATTATTGGCTAGCTATAAAAAAAAAAAAAACGGTTCAGCAACCTTTCTACACGGATTTTTATTTAAAAATCCGTGTAGGAAACAATTATACACGGATTTTTACTTAAAAATCCGTGTAGGAAGGTTACTGAACCCAGTTTATTTATTTAATATTCTGTTTAGGAGAGCTACACGGATTTTAACTAAATATCCGTGTAGGAATGTTGATATTCCTACACGGATTTTCTATTAAAAAACCGTGTAGCTCTAGTTGGATTTCTACACGGCTTTTAATTAGAAATCTGTGTAGATTGTTGATAATTGCACACGGATAAATATCCGTTTGCAAAAGATGGGACATTCCTACACTCTAATATCCTACACTGTTGAAAATCCGTGTAGCTCTTCGTGATTTATCCGTGTACAATCACCATATTGTGTAGTAGTGTAATTTATTGGTTTCCTTCAATCTCTACCGCTGGACCCAATACAATTAAGAGAGCCTCCAACTCCATCTATATATAGTCCATACCAAGTTAATTAAAAATGTGGCGATGTTAGGAACAAACTGGACCCTACCAAATGCATTAAAAATTTATAAATGAATCTTCACACAAAAAGGCAGTATCATCTGTCTTTGAAATCAGTGGAATAATTTGTAATTATCCTCTCATGAAATGTCAAACAGTACTCCAACTTTAAATTTTTTATACGGAGGCTATCTTTAATAACATGTCAATAATTAAGTTCGTTTCCAGCTTGTCAAACTTACATTAATAGCACATGACAGAGACATTCCAGATGATGTGAAAAAAGAAATTTGTCAGCAGCTGTTATTTAGTCAACATATTAGGAAAAAAGTGATTTCTTTAGCAACAAGACAACAACTAGAGGCACATAATGCCAGTTAATATACAATTATCAGTAAGAGAGGCTGCCAGAAGCAACATATATTATATAACACTTCATTAAATACTAATTTAAAAATGTTTATTTTAAGTTTTACACGCATGTATATTCTTAATTAGTTCAAACATTCTACGAACTCGACAAAAGAATCAAAAGATGAGCCCCCTTCTTTCATGGCCTTAATTGCATTCTCCTTCACCTTCATCATTCGATTCCGGAGTTCCGCACCCCCTTCCGATCCAATGATCCATTTAACTTTAGCTTCTAATTCATCCGCCTGCACGAAACCTTCATCACACCCCTTTAATTCGATACCGATCTTCATTTCTTCTACCAAAAACACCTTATTTATCTTCTGATCTATGCACAATGGCCAACAAATCATCGGTACACCGAAACTCACTGCCTCAAGTGTCGAGTTCCAACCACAGTGACTCACAAAACCACCAACGACCTCATGTTTTAGAACCTCGACCTGCGGAGCCCACTGTTTTACAATCAAACCCCGATCTCTGGTTCTTTCTAAGAATCCTTCTGGCAATAATATATCGAGATCTGGCTCAGCAGTTGGTGCAGAGAAAATGGCCTGATCATGATTTGGTGGGCTCTGCATGACCCACAGGAATCTCTGGCCACTATTTTCTAATCCAATTGCAATCTCCTTGAGTTGCTCTACAGGGAAAGAACCCATGCTGCCGAAGCACAGAAAAACGACGCTTTTCTTCGGTTGAGCATCCAGCCATGATAGACACGGATGGTGTTGCTCTTCTTTATTTTCTCGACCGGTAATTAATGGACCAATGCAGTAAATAGATGGTGTGGAACGGTTCGACAAACAGAGCCCATCTTTTAGAGCCATGACAGCTCGAGACTCCAACGACTCAAATGAGTTAACAAGTATTCCTTTTCCCTCTGGCAATCGATTGAAGTTGTTAAAGAGAAGTTTATACTGCTCTTTTTCGGGGTTAAAAACTTCATTTGGAAAATTGGGGAGATCTGATGCTGTTAATGGTGGAACACCATGGAAGAGTAGCGGGGTTTTACCAATGTCCTTTAGAGGACCAACTATAGAGCATGTGGCGATATATGTCGTAAGTTGGAAAGATGCAGCCAAGTTTGTTGCACCAGATTCCCAGAAAAAATAGGCAGGAATGCCTAGCTCAGAAATCACATCTAGTGCATCGACACAAACCATGTCAAGAATTACACCGGAGATCGGTGTGATCTCAGATTGCTCTATAAGAAAGGAACGGAAACTATCATTGTTGAGTTTCGCAATGTTGAATAAGTTAATAATCGGTACCGGGTGTGGATTTAAAGGAGTAACAATCTGAGATAGGATGTGGAACGAGATGTTTGGATGATTGGAATTAAAGCAAATATCTGAGACCAAGTCTGGAACTGATCCGACATTCATCACCACTATGGTGACGGAGATGCCATGACCAACAAACTGCTTGGCTAGTTCTACCATTGGTACAATATGGCCTACAAAGACAGAGGAATACAAAATCACCTTCTTGCTCTTCATCATCTTATTTTGGTACCGAAATTTTATATGGTGTTAGAGGCTCTCTTAATTAATTGTTGGTGGTGTAAATGGTAGTCGTGTTCGATATAGCTAGGGGAGGGGTTTTGGTTTGGTCAGAATTTGTTTAATTTTGTAATTTGTATGGTTATGTACATGTATGATCTTTATTTATTCATTGATTTGATGGGTGTGCTATGAATGTCAATATATATATTATCAGGTATTAATTATTCGTTGGTGGTAATATTAAATAATTGATTAATAATTGAGAGGGTTCCTTTCATGCCTTAATTGTTTCTCCAAATTTTAATCGTCAATCAACTAAATTGATCAACGGACCTCATAGGGTTCCTTACATGTCTCCATTGGTTTAATTATGATAGAGAAGGAGAGGCGAACTGGAGATGAATTGAATTGGATGAGTTTTTTTGGTGAGGACCTTTTTTTCATCTGGTCCGTTAATTTAGTTCAGGATTCTAAATAGCTAGCTGTAGTTTATTCGGTCCTTAAAAACTATAATGCTATCAGTTACTTTCCATTTATCAATTTGTTAATTTGAAATAAATTATATTGAGCCGTTGCACGGAGGACTTCTATGCTACGTGTAGCACCTTAGCTAACTCCTATATATATAGATATATATATATATAGCAACCGTATCGTATTCAGAATTTTTGAAAATTGTTGAAACTCCTTATTCGTATCGTATCGTATCGTATCTAATACGATATATGTACCCGTATTCATGTAACATAGATGAATAGATTAACACCACCGACCGGTTACTTGGCGGTTGGGTGGGAAAAGCGCTCTGTTACTGTTACTGTTACTGTTAGTCCCATATTCAATAATCAATACTATTCATGCATCGCTTTTCATCACTTTTGTTAATTTTGAGAGGGGAAGATGCTCTTTCTTTGTGACAATAATGTTTATAACTAACACAAAATAATATCGATAATTGCAAGCTGATCAGAGCATGCATCAACTATTGAAATAATCTGATTGTGTTACACATTAATTAAGGACCTCATTATATATAGTACGAAACATTTCTTTGATAAATGATGATATCTCATCTATTCAAATATAAGATTATTAAAAAATGTTTAAGTATGTTTGATGCTTGAATTATGATATCTCATCATTCAATGCATCATTCTAGAAGGAGGCAAGTTTCGTCATATTTTAAGTCTAAATTAAGCACAGACTTATTACTTGTTCAAAGGTAAGTGAATGCCAACTTGTGTGAAGCTTCGGCTATAAATTTTTAATGCATTTGATAGGGTCCAATTTGTTTTTTTTTTTTCTTTCTAATATTCTCTTAGATACAAAATTGCTACAGAAAAACTACAGTTGAGACATTGAAGGATACCAATAAATTAGTTAATTATATACTGAAATTAAAGTAATGCATATAATTTCTAAAAAAGCTTTGTTTTCTCTAAGATTCCCATAATCGATCTCCTCGTCGAAATTTTGGACTATGATAATTATTAAACATTTGAAGATTCTCATAATGTAGTTTGACTCTATTACAATATTGTAACCAAATTATGAAAATATCGTGTTTTGAAAAGAGTTTCATGATAACTTGCAATTAAAGTGTAAAATATCGTGTTTTGAAAAGAGTTTTGTGATAACTCACAATTAAAGTGTAAAATATCGTGTTTTGAAAAGAGTTTCGTGATAACTTGCAATTAAAGTGGACAGTATTGGGTGCTAGGCGCATAATTGGCCTATTTTGCTTGACATTTGATCTCATATAGCTTTACATTTTGGCACTATGCTTGCCAATAACAAAACTAGACTTAGTATACAAATATGTTTTCTTTTTTATTCGATAGGTTCTGTAGATTTTTTTCATTGTGATTCTGGGGCATCTACAATTTACCAATTAATAGTTAATTTTGCACAAACCCTGATGAATCCATGATTTACTGGTTATAGTCGTCTCTTATTTTTTTTAAAACTTGTTTTATTTTGTTCTGCAATTCCAGTCATGCTATTTTTGTGTAGGTTCATGACAGAGATCTTCCAGATGAAGTGAAAATAAAAAAATATTACTGAAATTTAGTCAACAGATTAGGAACAAATTATGATTTCTTAAACAACTAGAGGCACATATTATATTTTTCCAATTGTGCAACTTAAAAAAACATCTATGTAATACTATGCAAAATACAGATATAAATTAATGATTAAATGTAATATTCAAAATGTTTGAATGTATTTGTCTTAATAAAATTGGTAACATTTAGAGTGAAATATTATTGTACATAATAAATTCTAAGTTTATGGAGTTAATTGTTATCAGATTGCCAATATCAAATTGAGTGATATAAAATATATGTTACTAGATTGAAAAACTTAAAAGATTGTAATATGCAAGAATTTATCAAATAATATAGTTATATATTAGGAAAAATATAATGGGTAATAGAAAATGTATACATGATAATATTTGTAAGTATTTGTTTATTTAGATTGAGGACTAATTCATAAATTTTGATAATTTGAAGGTAAAAGTTGAAAAATGCAACACATTATATATCAAATGGTTCAAGCCCACGTGGTGGTCACTGGGAGAAACACACACCTATTTAAGTTAGTAAAATTGATTTGTTTAATTTGACTAATGGGACCCACATCGCCCTATTCATATTTCCTATTTCTCATTTGGTTTCACTGCTTACCTCCTCCTCTTTCCACTGGAAAGTTCTTTTTTCCTTGCGCAAAGAAGAAAATAGAGAAGGGTTTCTCTCAGTCGGTTGAGCAAACTCACGAATGAATTTGTGTTCTCTTTATCGTTCCTCTCGGTTGAGGTGTATATCATTGGGTATTTTCCTTGTCCGTGACTTTCTTTTTTTGGTTCTCTATGAATCAATTTAGGATTTTGAGAAAGATTGATTGAACATATTCTAATCTATAAGCTAATTAAACTTTGCAAAGATTTTATTGAAAAACTTATTTAGTAATGTCTCCTAATGAATTTGTACGAGGCCTCTCTACTTTCAATTGTTCATTTAATAAATTTGATAGCCATGGATGATTGTTATAGAATATTTGTGCTCGTTGGATTAACCATTTGTTGTGAGTGTTGGTACCAATCGGTATTAGTCCTTTTGTGCAGTGGTATAATATATGTTGTTAACAAGGACTTGATTATAAAAGAAATATGATAAGGAAGGTATAATATGTAAAATACCTATTAATTGGTAAATTGAACCTGACAAAGGGGCCTTAGTGCAAAAATGTACATATATAAAAGCTATCTTGATAAATTTGAAGATTGGAATTTATTTGAATAACTGATTAGACTAGGAGGTTCATCTTAGATTGAAAATGAATTGGACATATAGAAATTAATGAACTGGAATTAAATTAAGTAAAAAGAGATGAATGAAATAATAGACTAATTAATAAATATAATGCTAAGCACTTTTAAATGAGTACTTGTATTTATTAAATAGTGATTGAGAATGATTGTAAAACTACTTAAAGAAATATATATATTATTGGACATAGGTGTAAAGAGACGGACGAGATAGAATGTTTGGAACAAACAAATTGTTAGCGGCCTCACCTGTTGCCCTACAATATCAGGTGCGAGGTTATTGGATTAGTCTGAGATTCATACTAGAAATTAAAACTTGCTATGCATTTTGAATATTTGATTGACTGCATTGATTGAACTGTTACATCATATGCATACCCAATACAATTGAAACTGAATTACAGGTAAGTTTGTTGACTGTCATGTTGATATTGTTTATCGATTGATTGATTCTTATTTCAAATGATTGATTGAGACCACAGTGACTGAATTGATTGAATATTAAATATTGTAATCCTTGAACCTCCATATAGTGGAGAAAAATGATTAATATATTGTAAAGTCTAGCTAGCTACTAGACTTTACTCCAGGACCCTTATGCGCATATGGTGATTGGCCCCAACTGAACCCAGTATCGGTTGGGTAGGGGATATTGAATAAATATGAATTATGACTGTAAGACTAATGAACTGTGGTAACTGTCTTATCAATGATTTTCTTTCCGATAATGACAGTATTGTGATATTGATTTCGTATTGTTTCTGCTAACCGATTGTCAGGATAGTTAGAATTGTCTTATCATCGATTTTCTTTTTGATACTCAAGGCATTGAGATATTGATTCTATATTGTTTCCATTAACAAATTGTTAGGATGGATAGAACAGTATAAGCCCTAACACAATGGATACTTGTTAAGGTATCTGTCAGTATTACCAGACTAGAAATTGTAAAGATAAGAAACCAAACGTTACCAGACTTTATGGTTTAAAAGATTTAGACCCAAACCCTTTATTCTGATAAGATTCATTGAGTTCTGATTTATCTATGTAATTGTTGTTGTTCGATTGGATACTGTTATTGAGCATTTGCATTCGTCATTTTAAAATGAATTGTTAATTTCTTGTGCGGTGATTTCATTCTGAATATGGATTTTCTTCGAATCCAATAATCTGAGTGGCAATCAACACTGAGAAATAATTTATTATTTCTCACTCGTTTCCCTTTGTGGGTTACAGGTTTATTTGATGAAGATTGAGAAACGCTTTTGGGATTGTAATTGATAGCAGGACCACCTAAAGATATGGGATTTGAGATTATTTTATTTGACATGGTGCAGAAAATTCATCTAGCATCATCCACTATAAATGGTTAGATAATTATTGTAAAATAATCTGGGATGTGGTAAAAATAATGGATGCTATTGGCAATGCATAAAAAGATCCGTGCTTTGTGTTACGTATATTGTTATGGAAAATTGGACGCGGTAGGTCCGTCGCACCTCCAGATCAAAGGTGTGACAATCTACTTCAAATTTACTCTTCCAACCATGACTAAAAAAATGTCAGTTAATAGACAATTATCATCAAGAAAGGATACCAGAAGCAACATATATATATAATATCACGTTTCTGTTGATGTATCCTCCGACAATAGTATTTTTTTACCCTCGCGGATACTGTCCCATTCTTATAGTATATTATATTTCACTTCACCAAATACTAAAATACAACTGTTTATTTTCACACATGTATATATTCTTAGTTCAAACATTCTAAGAACTCAGCAAAAGCATCGAAAGATGACCCCCCTTCTTTCATGGCCTCAATTGCACTCTCCTTCACCTTCATCATTCGATTCCGGAGTTCCGCACCCCCATCCGATTCAATGATCCATTTCACTTTAGCTTCTAATTCATCTGCCTGCACGAAACCTTCATCATACCCCTTTAATTCGATACCGATCTTCATTTCTTCCACCAAAAACACCTTATTTATCCTCTGATCTCCACCCAATGGCCAACAAATCATCGGTACACCGAAACTCACTGCCTCAAGTGTCGAGTTCCAACCACAGTGACTCATAAAACCACCAACTGCATCATGTTTTAGAACCTCAACCTGCGGAGCCCACTGTTTTACAATCAGACCCCGATCTCTAGTTCTGTCTAAGAACCCTTCTGGCATGAGTATGTTGAGATCTGGCTCAACAGTTGGCTCAGAAATTATGGTCGGATCGGGATTTGGTGGGCTCCGCACAACCCATAGGAATCTCTGGCAGCTATTTTCTAACCCAATTGCAATCTCCTTGAGTTGCTCTATGGGGATATCACCCATGCTTCCGAAGCAGAGAAATACCACGCTTCCCTTCGGTTGAGCATCCAGCCATGATAGACATGGATGATGTTGCTCTTCTTTATTTTCTCGACCGGCAATTAGTGGGCCGACGCAGTAAATAGATGGTGTGGAACGGTTCAGCAAACAGAGCCCATCTTTTAAAGCCATGACAGCTCGAGGCTCCAACGACTCAAATGAGTTAATAAGTATTCCCTTTCCCTCTGACACTCGATTGAAGATGTTCATCATAAGTTTATACTGCTCTTTTTCGGGGTCAAAAGCTTCGTTTTGGAAATTGGGGAGATGTGACGACGGTAATGGCGGAACACCATGGAAGAGTAGCGGGGTTTTACTTTTACCAAAAGAGTGTGTGGCGAAATATGTTGAAAGTTGGAAAAATACATCTAAGCTTGTAGCACCAGATGCCATGAAAAAATAGGCAGGAATGCCTAGTTCAGAAGTGACATCTAGTGCATGGACACAAAACATGTCGAGAATTACAGCAGAGATGGATGATGTCTGAGACTGTTCTATGAGGAAGGAGCGGAGACTGTCATTGTAGAGTTTCATCATGTTATATATGTTGAAAAATGGTATTGGGTGTGGGTTTGAAAGAGTAACTTGTGGGAGGATGTGGAACGAGATGTTTGAATGATTGGAATTAAAGCAAATTTCTGAGACCAAGTGTGGATCTGTTCCGACATTCATCACCGCTATGGTGACGGAGATGCCGTGACCAACAAACTGCTTGGCTAGTTCTACCATTGGTACAATGTGGCCTACAAAGACAGAAGAATACAAAATCACTTTCTTGCTCATCATCATCTTGGTTTGGTACCGAAATTTGATATGGAGTTAGAGGCTCGATCTCTTATTTGTTTGTGGTATGAATGGTAGTTGTGTTTGATATAGCTATATACAGGGAAGGGGTTTTGGTTTGGTGAGAATTTGTTTAATTTTGTAATTAATTTGTATGGTTGTGTAGGCATGACGACTTTATTAATTTATTCATTCATTTGGTGGGTTGGCTATGAATGTCAATATATTATCAGGTACTAATTATTCGTAGGTGGTAATTAATGTGAATGATAGATTAATAATTGAGAAGGTTCACTGTCTCCATTTCATTTTTTATGTCTGCATTGTGACTCCAAATTTTAACCGTTCATCAACTAAATTGATCAACGGACCGGATTAAAAAACTCCTCAGCGAAAAAACTCATCGAATTCATATCCAGTTTGCCTCTCTCTCTCGCTCGCTCGCTCGAGCTCGAGGCAGAGACAAAGTGGAGGGGTGGAGTGACATTGACAGAGAGGAAGAGGCGAATTGGAGATGAATTGAATGAGTTTTTTCACCAAGCTTTTTCATCTGGTTCGTTGATTAATTTAGTTGTTGAACAGTTAAAATTTTAAAGTATAATTGAGGCATACAAATTAAAGGTATTGAAACCATCTTCTTAATAAAAAAAAATTATTAAAAAACCTTGTGATATAATGGGCGGCATCTTTGTTGCACCTTTTTTAGTAATTAAATGCTGTGAGTGATTCCAACTTTCTAAGTTTTGCCAATTTAAATCTATATCATATATACTAGGATCATAACTAATAAAACTGTATCATATCATGCATAATGACCTATGGGTACAAAATAGTATTTACGTGTATCCTTACCCGTTAAGTTAACGAAAAAATTCTATTTATATATCCGTACCCGATAAGCTAACGACAAAAAATTATCTTTACCATATCCATCTTATTGAGTATGATACAAGTCCCGTAAGTAAATACAAATGACATTGACACCCCTATTTGGACCCGAAGTCTCCAACTAGCTGAAATAAGAATATTCTTAATGGGATGATGTTATCAATTAATTTCAATGTAATGATGATGTGTTAATATTTGTGGCAAATATAGTATATGATTTTACTAGTATCTCAGTAGTGAAAAAGATAACATTATATACTCTTAAAAATTATAAAATACTAATTCTATTATATTATTTTCTTATTTCTTTCTTTCTTTCTTTCTAGAGGTAAAACCCCGCTATTCTATTACCAGAGGTAAATCTTCCATGGTGTTCCACCATTGGCAGCATTGCATCTCCCCCATTTCCCAAACGAAGCTTTTGACCCAGAAAAAAAGCAGTATAAACTAATGATGAATGTATTCAATCGATTACCAGAGGGAAAGGGAATACTTGTTAGATCATTTGATTCGTTGGAGCCTCGAGCTGTTGTGGCTTTAAAAAGATGGGCTATGTTTTCCGAACCATTCCACACCATCTATTTACTGTATCGGCCCACTAATTGCTGGTTAAGATAATAAAGAAGAGAAGCAACATCCATGTCTATCATGGCTGGATGCTCAACCGAAATAAAGCGAGGTATTTTTCTGCTTTAGCAGCATGAGTTCTTTCCCCATAGAGCAACTCAAAGAGCTTAACTCGACTTATAACACAACTCCGTAGAAACTCAAGTCTCTAATAAGGATCCAATTACATATATTTTAACTCATACTGTATGTCTCTGCTTCAAAATTCCATCATAGCTCCTGATTTTCAAAGACTTATTAACATTTCTTAAGTAAGCAATTGTGTGATTTTAGTATCAGCATTTTAATAATTATCATAGTCCAAAAGTCAATGAGGAGATTATGATATTCTTAAAACAAACTTGGTTTTCTAGAAAATGTACGTATGCATTACTTTAATTTCAGTATATAATTAACTAATATATTAGTTTCCTCAATGTCTCACCTATAGTTTTTTTTGTAGTGATTTTCTATGTAAGAGAATATTAAAAAAAAAACAAATTAAATGTGGCGAGCTTATAGGAACAAATTGGTCCAAATCAAATGCATAATATTTTTAGAGGAAGCTTCACACAAATTTGCAGTTAGCAACCTTTGAACATGCAATAAGTCTCTAGCTTTAATTTCACTCCTTTTTGAATGCAATGTATGATGAGTTCATCACATACTATGAACGCTCTCATCCCAAATGGGTTGATGCATGCTTCAAAGGTTGGTGCATGACTGCCAATTTGTGTGAAGTTTTGTCTATAAATTTTGAATGCATTTGATAGATAATTTGTTCATATGTTCACCATATTAAAACTGTTTTAATTTTTATTTTTTCAAGATACAAAATGGAAAGAAAAACTACAGTTGAGATATTGAAGGAAACTAATTAATTAGTTAACTGTGTACTAAAATTAAAGTAATGCATACATTTCATAGAAAACCGAGTTTCCTCTAAGGTTTCCATTATCTCCTCGTTGATTTTCAAACAATGATGATTATTAAATTTCTGAAGAATAATTATCTATTAATCATATCATCAAAATACTGAAAGTAAAAACCACGATTGCTTCTAAAAATATTAAGGTTTGTGCTTTATAAAATCACAGGGATCCATGAATGATGAATTTTTGAAGCGAAGACATACGGTGAGTTCATCATCGATGTACTTGGATATCCTTATTAGAGAGTTCAAATTGCATTGGAGTTGCACAAAAGCCGGAGGATATCGTTGATCAAATTTGGGTTGATAAGAGAATAGAATTGTGCATTTATACATAGTTGTTTTATATCTCGAGTTACATTCAATAAAAATGTAATCACTCTACTACGATTGTAATAAAATTATAAAAATAGTGTGTTTTCAAACGAGTTTCGTGATAACTTGTGATTAAAGTCTACAGTATTGGGTGTTAGGAGCATAATTTGGCCTATTTTGTGACATTTGATCTCATATAGCTTTGAATTTTAGCACTATACTTATCAATAACAAAACTACACTTCGTATACAAATATATACAAATATGTTAGATTTTTAGGTATTTTATAACTTTATTTTGTATTGGATAGGTTCTATAGATTTTTTTCATTGTGATTATGGGGCATGTACAATTTACCAATTAATTGTTAATTTTGCACAAACCCTGATGAATCCATGATTTACTGGCTATAGCCATCTCTTATTTTTTAAAACTTGTTTTAAAACAATATTTCTTTTGTTCTGCAATTCCAATCATGCCATTTTTTGTGTAGGTTCATGACGGAGACCTTCCAGATGATGTGAAAAAGAAAATTGTCAGCATTTGTTATTTAGTCAACATATTAGGAAAAAGTGATTTCTTTAGCAACAAGCCAACAACTAGAGGCACATAATGCCAGTTAATAGACAATTATCAGTAAGAGAGGCTGCCAGAAGCAATATATATTATATTACACTTCATTAAATAATATATATAAAACAGTTTATTTTAAGGCTTTCACACATGTATATTCTTAATTAGTTCAAACATTCTACGAACTGGACAAAAGCATCAAAAGATGAGCCCCCTTCTTTCATGGCCTTAATTGCATTCTCCTTCACCTTCATCATTCGATTCCGGAGTTCCGCACCCCCTTCCGACTCAATGATCCATTTCACTTTAGTTTCTAATTCATTCGCCTGCACGAAACCTTCATCATACCCCTTTAATTCGATGCCAATCTTCATTTCTTCTACCAAAAACACCTGATTTAGCTTCTGATCTACACACAACGGCCAACACATCATCGGTACACCGAAACTCACCGCCTCTAGTGTCGAGTTCCAACCACAGTGACTCACAAAACCACCAACTGCCTCATGTCTTAGAACCTCGACTTGCGGTGCCCACTGTTTTACAATCAGACCCCGATCTCTAGTTCTGTCTAAGAACCCTTTTGGCAACAATATATTGAGATCTGGCTCAGCAGTTGGCACGAAGATCATGGCCTGATCATCATTTGGTGGGTTCCGGACAACCCACAGGAATCTCTGGCCACTATTTTCTAACCCAATTGCAATCTCCTTGAGTTGCTCTATGGGTAAATCACCCATGCTGCCGAAGCAGAGAAATACCACACTTTTCTTTGGTTGAGCATCCAGCCATGATAGACACGGATGGTGTTGCTCTTCTTTATTTTCTCGACCGGTAATTAATGGACCAATGCAGTAAATAGATGGCGTGGAACGGTTGACAAACATAGCCCATCTTTTAGAGCCATGACAGCTCGAGACTCCAACGACTCAAATGAGTTAACAAGTATTCCTTTTCCATCTGCCAATTGATCGAAAATGTTCATGAGAAGTTTATACTGCTCTTTTTCAAGACCAAAAGCTTCGTTTGAAAAATTGGGGAGATCTGTTGCTGTTAATGGTGGAAGAGTAGCGGGGTTTTACCAATGTCCTTTAGAGGACCAACAATAGAGCATGTGGCGATATATGTCATAAGTTGGAAATTTGCAGCCAAGTTTGTAGCACTAGATGGCATGAAAAAATAGGCAGGAATGTCGAGCTCAGAAATCACATCTAGTGCATCGGCACAAGCCATGTCAAGAACTGCACCGGAGATTGATGAGGTCTCAGATTGCTCTATGAGAAAGGAACGGAAACTATCATTGTTGAGTTTCGTATTGTTGAGTTTGTTCACAATCGGTACCGGGTGTGGATTTAAAGGAGTAACAATCTGAGGGAGGATGTGGAACGAGATGTTTGGATGATTGGAATTAAAGCAAATTTCTGAGACCAAGTCTGGAGCTGATCCAACATTCATCACCGCTATGGTGACGGAGATGCCGTGACCAACAAACTGCTTGGCTAGTTCTACCATTGGTACAATGTGGCCTACAAGGGCAGAGGAATACAAAATCACCCTCTTGTTCCTCATCATCTTGGTTTGGTACCGAAATTTGATATGGAGTCAGAGGCTCTCTTAATTGTTGGTGGTATAAATGGTATTGTGTTTGATATAGCTGTAGGGAAGGGGTTTTG
This sequence comes from Carex cristatella, assembly GCA_024447775.1. Lineage (NCBI taxonomy): Eukaryota > Viridiplantae > Streptophyta > Magnoliopsida > Poales > Cyperaceae > Carex > Carex cristatella. The sequence goes on from JAJHPF010000023.1 coordinate 1,097,624, forward strand.
GTTTGGTGAGAATTTGTTTAATTATGTAATTTGTATGGCGGTGGCAGAACCACCCTTTTTATAATTTATATTAAAAAACCTTGTGATCAGCATCTCTGTTGCACCTTTTTTAGTTATTAAATTTTATTAGTGGTTCCAACTTTCAAGTTTTGCCAATTGTATATTAAAGTATGATGAAGGCATCAAATCATTTGATTTGGGATGAGAACAGATTCATGATATTGTGATTAATTAACAAAAGGCAGGTAACTACCAATTTGTGTGAAGCTTCATCTATAAATATTTAATGCATTTGATTGGGTCCAGTTTGTCTATATTCACTCTTGATACAAATAAAAACTACAGTTGAGTGAAGGAAACCATTAAATTAGTTAATTGTATACTGAAATTAAAATCATACATACATTTTCTTAAAAAGGTGAGTGTAAAACCTCTATTATAATTGTATATATTATTTTAAATAAGAAGAGCCTTCAAATGTCTCCATTTTGTGTTATGACAAGACAACAACTAGAGGTAATTAATGTTGCTAATTATGCAAATTAAACAAGAGGATTCAAATGCTTCTATTTTAAAAATTTAATAACTCATAAAACTTAAACATCAAAATAAAACCGGGTACATGTGATCTACATCATTTTTTCTATGCACATGTAAATAAATGATTGTGACATTTCAACCTTGTTTTCATTGTTATCAAAAGCTTGCAAAAAATACACATTCAAAAAGTGATATTTTTTTGTGTATATAAAAATAAAAACATAGATCACATCTGACTGTTTTTATTTTGGCATGTAAAATGGAGGCACAAAAATGGAAGCATTTGAAACCTCATTCAAATTAACTCGCCCAACTATGACTCAAAATATCAGTACATCGACAATTACCAGCAAGAGAGGCTGTCTGAAGCAATATATTATATTTCACATCACCAAATACTAAAATAAAACTGTCAATTTTTATTTATGCCTGAAAGGGGGCAGATTATCTTTCAAGTATAAAAGAGAACCAAACTTTGTTTTTTTTTTCTTTGGGGGGGGGGAGGAGGGCATAAAAATGGCCTTTTTTTTTACCCTTATCCTATGTAGAAACCAGGATGAATTTTCGGTCTCAGCACTCGCATACCAACTTCATTGACGGTACATTCAACTATTTACTACAACTTTACCAGCAAACCGGTATTTGGTTGGTATAGGCACAAATTGCTAAAATGTACCAGTCTCAGCTAGATACCCAAACTGAATAAAGCTGAAATTCCACAACAACAACAACCAAAATGAGAGTCTTCGAGATTTTAACTGAAACCATCCAAACATTAAAATTGCAAGAAAAAATAATACCATCAACTCAGTTTGAACAAAAACTGTGAAAGTTAAAAATTGACATGTTCAATTCATTCTTGTTATTCACGGTAATCACCAAGCTCTCTGCTCAGCATTCAACCAGAAGAAAAAAAATTAACTCTTTAAACGAATCATACTATTCTTCAGCAGCAATGACACTGATTTCGCCTTTCGAAAGGAGGTCATAGAAAGTCCTAGTTCTTCTTTGTTCATTCCAGTGATGCATCTTCCAGAAACCACCAGCAACTAGGCCTAGTGTCATCCCGATCCATATCTCCTTTACAACGCTTGGTCCCTTCAGAGTTGCATGTGCTATCTTGTGGGCCCCGGCCATTTTTCTTCAACTGAAGTAAATTTAAAAGGACAAATACAAATAGACAAAAAATGTTAGCGATTGGGGGATAGTAAGAAAACTTGAATTTATACACTAGGAGTCATCTATTGGCTGGTGTGGTACTGGTACTGGTACTGGTAAGAATCAGTCGAATCTAGCAGCAATGCACTGCTATAAGTACCAAAACCGACTTCATTTTTTATTTGTTCAGCTAGTTATAATACCAGTGTGGTACTGGCACTGGTAGCAATCAGTTGAATCTAGCAGCAATGCACTGGTATAGGTACCAAAAACCAACTTAATCCCTTTTGACTTGTTCAGTTATTTTTCTTTATACCGGTATGGTCCTGGTACTCGTAACAATCAGTCGAATCAAGCAGCAATGCACTGATATAGGTACCAAAACCAACTTCATTCTTTTTGACTTGTTCAGCTAATTACAATACCAGTGTGGTACTGGCACTGGTAACAATCAGATTAATCTAGCAGCAATGAACTAGTATAGGTATCAAAACCAACTTCATTTTTTAGTTGTTCAGCCAGTTATACCAGTGTGGTACTGGTACTGGTACTGGTAAAAATCAGTTGAATCAAGCAGCAATGCACTGGTATAGGTACCAAAACCAACTTCATCCCTTTTGACTTGTTCAGCTAATTAGTTTCCGACAGCCAAACAGAATAATTATCGCTCCAGTTCAAATCTTGTCTAATTTGATTTGTGAAAGAATTGGGATTAATAGCGGCTTCCTAATTTGCAATCATGGAATTGGGAAAACCCAAACAACACAATATAGGAGAAGCAACAAAACCTAATTTAAATGTATCATAATCATTGTCCATCATTCAGATCAAAAAAACAAAAAAGGTACCTGTGGAGGCGAAATCGAGGTATGGCGACAGAGAGAGAGAGAGAGATCTGAGATGGAGAAGAAAGAAGAGGCGTTTGATGGAGCTTCGATAAATTGAGATTCACACTAGGGTTTGCCAATCAACGGCTGAGATCATTTTAGTATATATAATTAAGCGAGTGCGTAATCCTCTGAGATATCTCATATTTTGCTTGACCGACGTGTCCGGTTCCTATTGGGTGCGTATCATCTGAGATATCTCAATTTTTGCGTGACCGACGTGTCCAGTGCCTATTCGGGGGAACGTAGGGGGGCGGTTTTATGTGTGCTTTGAGATTCGTGCAGAACGTATTTGAACGATTGAGATATTCCAAAAAGTCACGCAAAGTTTGAGATATCTCAGAGGATGCAAATTCGTTCCTATTCGGGTATATCACAGGGCCAGTATTACTTTAGCTATTAGATTCGTGCAGAACATATTTCAACAGTTGAAATTTCCCAGAAAGTCACGCAAAATATGAGATATCTCAGAGGATATTAATTCTTTAGAGCAGCCTCAATATATTTGGGAGGACTTAGCTTACAGCCGTCCGATTGAACCCCCTTTCAGACGAATCCAGATCCTCCGAGGTAACTCAAATTTTATGTTTACATATCGACGTCCGATCAGAATCACCTAAAATATTCGTGCTAAAAGGAAATCGAACGGTCATGATCTAAAAGTATGAATTCCTTTCCGTTTGGGTTTAACACTGCTCGCAAGTCGTAAACCCAAAAAAGAAAAGACGAGAAAGAAAGAAAGGCGCGAGAAGGAAGATGAATCGCATGATTGTGGCCTCAAAGCAGGCGATTCGAATCACCTTCTCTCATGGTGAGAATGAGCTCTCTCACATTCTATGTATACATACTTTTTTTTAACAATTTATATTCCAAGTTCTAGTAAGTTTCAGAAGAGGTAAACAGTTGATTTTTGAAAAAGGTTAAAAATTAGGGGGAAAAATCAAACAGAGATACTTTCCTTTACTAACTGGTAAAACCCATGAAATAATTTTCTCAGTATAAATTGCCTGACCATACAAAATTGTTTTGATTAGGTCAAATAAGACTTTCTTCGGCACCTATCTCGAGATTGTTTTGCACAAATATCCGCATGCCACTTCATCAGTGGTATCTCTCTCTCTCTCTCTCTCTCTCTATCTATCTATCTATATATATCTATATATATATATATATAAGAGGTTGACTAGGGTGAGCCATGGAGTAAAACACGTTTGTACTCCACGTTCCATTTTCATTTCTAAAGTTCAAATAGCCGATTCGAACCTTCCAACACGATCTCCATATTGGAATGTGCTTGGAGACCAAGTTTTACATTTTTTGGAACTTTTTTACTATTTATTAAATCACTTTGAAAATCACTGATCCATTGTGAACAGTACAAATTTCTGGACCTGAATCAGCGATTTTCAAAGTGGCTTAATAAATAGTAAAAATTCCAAAAAATGTAAAATTTGGTCTCCAAGCACATTTCAATATGGAGATCATGTTGAGCGGTTCGGATCAATTGTTTGGATTTTCAAAATGGAAATATAGTGTCATGGAGTAAATTTTTTTACTACATGGCTCATTTTAGCCCCCCTCTCTCTCTCTATATATATATCTTGCTGACCCTCTTCTCTTCCCAGTATTTTTTTCAGTAGTTCTTTATTGTTTTTTGTATCTTGCATAGGCTACACACACAGAAAACCCGGTATAACAATAAACATGGTGCAATGCCCTTGTTTGATGAATTACGGAAATCCATAAATCAGGAAAGGAAATTGCATGAACAGAAAGATATCTCAGTAGATGATGAATTCGATGAGCTGGATCCCACTGTTACTTCATCACCCAAAACTCAAAAGGAGGTATATTATAAAATTAAATAATTTTCAAATCCACCCCTTGATCATCAAATTCTTTAACCCGTGAAAGCAAATACATGCTTTTTTTTGACAGAGAGAGAGTTTTGACAGCAGTACCAAATCCAATTTTGAGGAGCTGGGTCCCACTGTTACTTCATCAGCCAAATTCGACTTCAGATCATTGCTGGAAGTCCATCAAAAGGAGGTAAATTCTAAAACGAAATAATTTTCAAATCCACCACTTGATCATCCCATTCTTTAACCCGTGAAAGCAAATACATACTGTTTTTTTTTGACAGAGAAAGAGTTTTGACAGCAGTACCAAATCCAATTTTGAGGAGCTGGGTCCCACTGTTACTTCATCACCCAAATCCAACTTCAGATCATTGCTGGAAGTCCATCAAAAGGAGGTAAATTCTAAAACGAAATAATTTTCAAATCCACCACTTGATCATCCCATTCTTTAACCCGTGAAAGCAAATACATACTGTTTTTTTTTGACAGAGAAAGAGTTTTGACAGCAGTACCAAATCCAATTTTGAGGAGCTGGGTCCCACTGTTACTTCATCACCCAAATCCAACTTCAGATCATTGCTGGAAGTCCATCAAAAGGAGGTAAATTATAAAACGGATTAATTTTCAAATCCACCCCTTGATCATCCAATTCTTTAACCTGTGAAAGCATATACGTACTTTTTTATTGACAGAGAAAGAGTTTAGGAAAAGATGGGTCGAACGGCAATGAAGATGTGCTGACTATGAATAACAAGGGTAAAGATGGAAATGTGAAAATTGGATTTGGTACTGCTGACCTGGTATCTGTTGCAATAGATAAAGTACCAATATCTGTTAACAGTGGGCAATTAAGAGATGCCATGCATGCATTTGGGGAGGTAAAAAATGCTCTTTCTGTTGCCTCTGGAAATAATGGTCTCAGCCGCTATCATGTTGAGTTTAAGGTGTTTTTTTTATTTCATTTATTTTATTTTCTATTTCTGTCGATGTGGAGCCCACATGGGCACTTAAATAAATCTTCAACATCCATTAAAAGAACCCAATTTACACTAATTTCATTGTTAAATTTTCAAATTAACCATAATTTAAGTCTTCTTCTCATGTAATTAATCTTTGAGTAAAACCAACTTTTTCCCCAATTACGATCATGAAGTTGCAAATTATGCTCTTTTTCAATTAACCCTAATCTTAACAATCTTCACCTCTTTATATTTATTTGTTTTCTTTTAATACCCTTAGAATAGGGAGTCAAAGAAGAGAGCACTTAGAGCAGGAGAAGTCACTATTGGAAAGAACACTCTGAGGATAAATGGCATACAGACCCCTCGTTTACTCCGCATTAGAATAAACAATGTTGATCCTGTAGTGTCTGAGCTGGCAATACACAGTATGTTCAACTCATATGGGCGTGTGACAGGCTTGATCAGTACAAATGATGGTGAAATTGATGTTTTCTTTCAAGTAGACTGCGAAATTGAGGCCGAAAGGCTTGTTAACAAGTAAGAAAATTTATTTTTCACTTGCACCTCTGTATTCTTGCTATTTGCATACTACCCTCCAAGGTTTTTTTTTTTTTTTTTTTAAGTTCTTCACAAAATACTATACTTCGCTGATTAGATTTAATCCTGGTACCTAGAGGTGGCAGAATATTGACCAAACCCTTTCCATGAATTTTTTTTTATTATTATTATTATGGGTATATTTTGATACTTCTGCCTTTTATGTTATCTTGCTGTTAGCTCTAAAATATTGTTTTCTGATTTAGATGATTAGTAGGATATGATCAAATAAAACATAGAACTAATTGCTAAGCTGGTCACATATAGGCAATGTTTTGTTGTGGCATAAGAGGTGGAGTAAACCCTTAAGCCACCATAGGAGTAAATAGGAGTAAATTAGGTGTAAGATGGAGTAAGAGGTGAGTTAATCCTAAGTACGTTACTCCACCTCTCCAGGCGGATTAACTTACATTTTCCAACATCTTACTCCTTGAGGCATTAATTTACATGATTTAAACCATCAAATAAGATGTAAAATATGAGTAAGATGGAGTAAGCAATTTAGCCCTCGTTACTTTACTCCACAACCAAACATTACCATACTGTATATTTGAGTTCAAGTCGCTGTGTATATTGGTTGAAATTAAGATCCTGGCCATGTCTCTCTCTCTCTCTCTCTTGCAGACTGGATAAGAAGTGGACCAGAGAAGTTGAGTTACTGCAGCCCAAAGCTACTGCGAACTCAACCTATGAGAAAAACGGAATGAATATTGAGAGGATGTTAGGAGAAATGCGGAAGCGACTGGAGTTGCAGCGGATCTATTTTGAGGATTTGGAGCACCTTCATTCTGCCATATCTCATATCAAGGCAAACCCTTACTCGATCAATAATAATTCCTAATCCGGTAGCCTTTTTTATCCTTCAGCTTGATTCTCTTTATGTATTTATTATTTGAGTGAGGCTATGGTACTATGCATACTGCAGATTGGTCTGTACTACGGATCAATATTTTATTTACAAAGTCCAAATAGTCGATCTGAACCGTTCAATGTGATCTCCATACGAAAATTTAATTGCAGCTAAATTTTACATTTTTAAGAAGTGTTTTACTAGTTTTTAAAACAGGTTGAAAATCACTGCTTTTTCTAAATGGTTTTGAATCTTTAGATCAAGTTTTTTTTTACCTATCTAAAAAAATTTGTAAAAAATGTAAAATTTGATATACAAGTACATTTTCATATGAAGATAATGTTGAATGTTTCATATCGATTGTTTGGACCTTAAAAATGAAGATATTGATCTATAGTACTGACCAATATGTGCTATCTTCTTTAATTTCAAAATCTTTACTTTTGGATTGGGTATAAGTATATCTCATGTATTTTATTGACCATTATATTAGGTTTCAACGGACTTCATTGATGCATGTGAAAAGCACACATGGAGATGAGCAAGGCAATCCTTGATCTATGTCTCTTCCCTTTTGATTATTTGAATCAAATAGAAAGTGTCTATATAATGGGAAAAAGAAAAAACAGAGAATAGAGAGAGAGAATTAATCAGTCAGTAGGAATCACAGAACCTATTTGAAACTGTTGCAGTGTAAGCGTTCGATATGGCAGGGGTACTTCAGTCATTTGGGATGTAAACCCAATGTAAATTTTGCACTTTGTTGTGATGCAATTAATTAATTGTTGAATGTTGACAATGTTAAGCTGTTGTTTGATTCTCTGCTTGCAGCAGATACCAGTTAGATATGGTTGGGTGATGAAGTAGCTAGAATAGCAAAAAAGTTCTTTTGCTATTCTACACTTGGATGAAAAGTTAGATGTTTTGAACAATAGGAATAGTTCAGGTAATAACTCACTATTTTGGATCGTCAAGAATAGCATGGGGTTAGCTCTATTCTTATGTTTGTCTTTTGTGAGTTTTCTCACTATTCTACTAATTCAACAAAATATTGAATTAGCAACTATTCTCAATTTTGAAGTTAGCTCTATTCTTACTCTATTCCTTCAAAGATTCTACAATTTGTTGGATTAGCGCTATTCTCAAGTTCCAAGTTAGCTCGCTATTCTAACTAACGCCACTTCCCATCCAAACATAAGATTATTTCAGCTGCTTATGTGTTCTATTATGTTGTAACACTGTTCCACAACATCTCCTTTAGTCTCCTTGAGCCTCTTTTATTTTTTATAACTTTTTAATTCTTCTTAACACCAGTTCCTTAGTGAGGATTAAGATCACTTTAATCTCTTTTTTTCGAAATCTTAATTACTGTTCAGGTCTTTTAATGCACCTCTACTTCTCTACTTCTGAATTATGCTTAAGCACCCTTAGCCTCTACTCATCCCAAACACATCTAACTATGAAAATATCAATTTATCATAACACGCAAACATTGTAAAACACCATAGTTTCTATACTGAAAAGATGGTCAACCCAACTTGTTAAAAAAAAGAAACAGAGATAATTTGATTTACAATACCAGATAAAACCAAATATTATTTCTAAAAGCAACAATACCAGCAACAAAATCTAAACTTCACTGGAAACAATTCAGAGCTAAATATCTTTAAAAATCCAATGAAACAATTATGTTCAATAGAACCAACAAAAACCCGACCCTGTAACCCGATTAAAATTTAGTCTAATCATGTAAACATGAGTACACAGCAATACAATAATTATCAAACAAAATATTACTGCCACCTACAAAAAACACATAAGAAATCGTTACAAAAACCTTACATCATGAAAAATTTCCTCTCACATCTCAACCTTGGTCACCTGTTCCCAATTACCATTTTGCCCCTCCTTCCATAGGGTTACATTCCCCTCCCCGTCAGAAATTGACAGCATGGTGCCTGTGAGGGCCCACGAGACTCTCCAAACCGGGACACCAAAGTCTTTTATGGTTTTACCCCTCCAAGCTTCCCCTTCCTTCCCTTTAGTCCATACCACCACAGTGCCGTCCTGAGAACAGCTCACAACCGTTGATTTCAATCCTAGCCCCGGGGCCCATGCCACATCTCTAACCCAATCCTTGTGTACCTGTGAAATACTAGATGTCTCCGACTGCCATACACCATTTATCATCTCCCATATCCTGACACTGCTGTCGAAACCGCCAGATGCGATTTTGTGAACAAAATTTTCTGAAAATGCCCCAGGTGCAACAGCTGGTGCCCAAGACACAGATGTCACGCCAACTGGATGGGCCCGGTCAATCCGAACTGTTTCCCAGGAACCGTCCTGACGTGCCGTGGAAATTGAAATGGATCCATCAGAGGACCCACATGCCAGAGAAAGCCCGAGTTCGTGTGAGGCCCACGAGATGGAGTTCACAGACGATGTATGATCAGTGAACACGTGTACTTGGCTCCATTGATTGGTACCAACAGAGGCTTCCTTCCAAACTATGACTTTTCCATCGTACCCGCACGATGCAAGGAAGGTACCAAATTTGGGGTGGGCCCACGAGGCACGCCAAACAGCCCCATTGTGGCCCGTGAGTGTAGCGAGGAGTTGAGAATTGGGCCCGATGGAGAGTACCCGTACTGTACCATCTGATGAAGCCGTGGCGAGACGCTTCCCATAGTAATCCATGGACGCATCATGGACCATGTCTTGGTGGCCCGTCTCTATCTTTTGAGATGACATGGTAGTATATCTGCAAATTTCCTGCATAGAGGCATTTATCAAACAGTTTACGGTCGATATTTCTTGGGCTATCTGAGGACACAAAATTGAAGCAAAATGAAACTTAATTTGACAATTTTAAAGGAAAATTATTTAATTTTTCTCTCAGGGATGAATATAATAAAAGAAAAGAAACTAAACTCTCAAAATACAAGCTCTGGAATTATATCACAAATGAGAAAATAATTTCAAAAAATCATGTAAGGATCTTGATTAAAGAACCTCTAATTTTAAATTAGGGATCTGTAATTTACGAGGAATTGAGCATTGATCTCCCTCCCACCCCCTCGTCCCATAAAATACAGATCTTGTTTTGCTAAATTACAATGATATCCACGACATCAACGAAAAACCCATAAGAAACAGTAGAAAAAAAGGCTTAATTGGAGAAATGATCCAGTCAATAAATCTACTAGCTTTCTTCCCCATAGATCGAATGACAGTATAGAAGACACGGATCTAGCTCGTACGAAAAATCAGATACGGACACGGATCACTCTCTACTAGGAGCACAGATCTAGAGAGAGAGAGAGAGAGAGGATACCTGGAAGAGATCGGCTGTGCAAAGAAATGGAGGAATCGGAAAACAAGTGAGAGAGGTGATTCTCTTTTCTTTTCTTTCCAGATGAGCAGGGAAAATGAACGGGTAAAGATTTTAACAGAACAGTTTTGACTTTATGAAGAGTACGGATTACAGAATTAAAACTGCACTGCATATGGTTCGTGCGCTGCATGAAGTTAAAACTATTCTGTTAAAATTGTTACACAAAAGGAAATGTTCTCTGAGGTTACAGAATATTTGAGTTTATATTTCGACCGTCCGATTAGAATCGGAGCCAAGACGTTCGGGGTAGAATACACGGGAGTCTTTGATATTCGTGCAAAATCAGATCAAACGGTCAGAATGTAAACATAAGATTTCTGTTACCTCAGGCAATATAAATTCCTAGATGAAAAGAAGAAACGGTTTCCTGCTCAAAGTTTGGGATTTGCTTTGCGGTGTTAATTTTGGGGTATATAGTTTAATAAAGCACTTTCAACTTCATGCAGCGCATGAACTATAAAATCAAAACAGCGTTATATCTGTATGAAGAGAAAACTGCTCTGTTAAAACATTTACCCCAAATATGAGAGATAAAAATTGGGCCGGGCCGGATGGGCCAGTAAAGTTGTTTTCCATTTCATTGTAAATCAATTTAACGCCAAGCATGAAATTTAAAACACCCTCAAAATTACTAATTACTAATCAATCTAATGAAATGAACATTTTTTTTCTTCTTTTCTTTAAATTGTCCCTGTTCTTTAGAAAATTTTACACCATGTTCAAATAGATGACATCACCAAATATATTTTGCCACTTGGAACATGTTGAATTTTGAAGGCTAATTTGTATTTAAATTTTATTCAAACAAACATTTATCATATCACGGACCAATTAATAATGATAAATAAATATCTTCAATACTTATTTCTAACACCAAAACTGTTTATGTACACATTAATTCTACAAAAGGAGCAAAAAAAAAAACTTTTTCTTTTGTATATGTTGTTCTATGCCTATAAATTTACAACTTAAAAACTACATCAAAATTGTCTCTTTATCCCTCTAAAATTTATATCTTCAACACAATCAACCCTGGATCTTGATAAATTCAAGAGCTTGAGCAAATCACTGGCCTTCTGTTTTGTAACACTGTTACATCCAATTTGTAACAAAAACAACAATTTTTGAAACAAACCAGCTTGAACTGCTTCAATTGCACAACAATCTCTGTTCTTGCATAGTTTCCAGAGTGCTGATACTGAGAAATCTGTTGCCAGATCAGAGACCCGAATCAGTTTGTTGATCAAGAGTGGCACGGTTAGTGCATTTCGGCACCCGATCTCTCTTCCTCTTTCACAGTTGAACAACCCGTCTAGTACGCCTAGCGCCTTCTCACATGTGCTCTTATCACAGTCTATTATCATCTCCGAAACCAAACAACCGAGATTCAACTCGGTAAATTTTGCGGCTAATCTGTCGTCGGTTGTGACCAAATAGTAAATGACGGCCAATGCCGCCTTTGTCGCTTGACTTGAAATCGGTGTTTGTACCAGTTTCACTAGTCCTTCAAATAACCCCTTTGTCTTGGCAACCGAGTTGATCACTGATACATCGAGTGATGATACAAATTTTCTCAGTAATATAACGGCATTGATCATACCGGCTAAGTTTCCGTGTTTCAAAATCGAAACAATGGTTTTTAAACATGAAGGAGAATTGATGTGTTGCTTCGCTTCTTCGTCGAGTGGAAAGAAAAATACCAAAGCCGATAAAATCTCTTCCACAAGTTTTAATTTTGATCCCTCGATACCTTCACCGGAAAATTCACGAAATGCCGCAGCAAGAACACGTGACCCGCCACATGAAACAACACACGATTTATTTCTTTCGCTTTCTTTCCCTAAAGATTTTAACTTGGTAACCGATGCGCTACACCGGATCCCGTCCCCTCTAACACTAGCCGAAGAAATCTCATTCAAGATTTGCAAAGCATGCATCTTACTCAACGGAATTCGTGGAGTCGGTATTCTTTGAATACCCAAAGCCCGGTTCGCTACGCACCATTCCTGAATAAGCCGGCGCAATGCATGATTCGGGATGAGTTCATCTTGCGTGATGTGTTGATTGGTAGCGGGACATGAGCTATTACCCATTTCAAGCCATTTGTCGATGCTTTGTCGGTCGTAGGTGATGCCGGTTGAAGCAGTGACAGGGTCGTGCATGAGATCAAGAGAGATCGGGCATCGGAAGTGAGTCGGGACAGCTAGGTTTGCAATTTGCTTTGGTATGAAAGCCATGTTATGTTGTTGAATAGAGAGGTGAGAAGAGAAGAGAGAAGAGAGAAGAGAGAAGAGAGCAATTGAGAAGAGATGAGGGAGAGAACATAAGATATATAGTCTGTCTTTACAGGGAAACAGGTAAAGTGAGAACTTTGACTGTTGACCGTTGAAGTCAGACTGTTTTGACTTTTGACCACTGAGCTGAACGGGAAGGAATTTGTATATACTCTGAGGTAATAGAATATTTTATGTTTGAATCAGTACCATCCAATCAGAATCGGGATTCAATCGGACGGTTATAATCAAACAGAAATATTATGTTACCTCAGAGAATATGGATTCGAATGGGCAGGCAGTGAACAGAACAGCGAACAGCATGCGCGTTGATAGTTTGACTTGTTGTGTCATATGTAGAATGTCGTAGAAAATAGAAAGGCGAAATTTCTCTGGTCCACAGAGGCAGTAGGTATAAAGAACCCGTCGGTGGTCAGGTCAAAAAGGTATCGGACGAAATTCGGTCAGATACCATTCCATATCCATATGATTAGAATCAAGATTCGGAAGACACGAATTTTGATGCTAATCGGACGGCTGATACTGGGAATTTGGCAAGTGTGGTCCAATAACCATTGGATTGTTTCTTCGAGTAGGCACAGACCAAAAGGTTACTAAATAATTGATAATGATAATATTAAAAAAAGAAAATTAGATTTGACCGCGCCGGTCTTCCTCTGCGACCATCATTTCTGTGCTTTTATTAACAGAGTATGTTCAGCTTTGTACAGCGCACGGACTATAGAACCAAAGAGTGCTGTATATATAGTATATGCACTGCATGAAGCCAAATCTACTCTGTAAAAATTTGTACCCATTTCATGTCTATTTTTCTTTTTATAAGCTAATATGGTACTATGGTAGAAAATATCATTGAAAATTGTGTCATTAAACCTTTCAGTAGTTTGTTTATCATTGAAAATTGATAAAAGACATGGTATTAAATTTGATAAAATATTTTATATCATTTGTTTTATTGCCCCAGGAATCATATTGAAACTTTGCAATCTCTTACAATTTATGAATGGAACACCTAATTTAGTATTTTTTCACACAACCAAAATTTAATGGCTGGCAAGATATATTAGTGCCTTACCTTATTGAATTTGTTTTATGTGCATGATAGAAATCCACATATAATTGCTATTTCTCTCAAACCATTTTGTCTTTGTGTGCATGATAGAAATTGTTTTGTGAAATACATTGCAATTGAAAAATGGTTCATTCCTTTTAATAGAGGTGAAGAACTTTTTTTACTGCAAAAAATCCTGGCAGGGACAGATATGGTAAAACTGGGTTATAAGGGACTAAATTGGAATTTTAAAGCTGCAGGGACCTAATCAGAAGTGTGTCTTGAATTTACATATCCCCCCTCTAAAATTCATAATATCATATTTACCCCTCTAAATTTCAAAACTCATAGATTTACCTAATTTATCTAATTTTTGATATTATGAATTTTAGAGGGGGTAATATGTAATTTTGAGGTTTTTGAGGGGTATGAAAGAAATTAACCTTTTTTTCAATATATTTAACTTTGTTTAATCTTATGACCTAAAATTAATCAAATTAATTTTCTTCATTAATTAGGGCCTGGTAACATAGGTTCTTCCTTTGTCAAGTACAACCAGGTTAATAGGAGGGATGGAAGTTGATACAAGTGTTGTTTAAATTTTGTAGTTTTTTATTCAGCTTTGTTTTCTTTCTTGTTTTGTATCAAATTGTTTATATATTGATTTTGATTGATAGAGGTTGCTACACATCTGTTCAAATTAAAGAATAAAAATGAGCAAAATGACACTATTTGAAGGAGAACTTGGTGAACTGAGACCAAGTGGTCTTAAAAATTTGCCAGAATCATCAGTTTAAAATTTGTTGGATTGGCATCTATGATTTAAGTAAACTTCTTAGTAATTTCTTTTTACTGTTACAGCTTACTGGTAAATATCAACTCTAGCAGGTAAATATGCCTAAGCTTGAATATACCTTCTTATTATTAGTTTATTAATTTTTTTGTGGGTGTTGCTTGGAATTTATTTTTCATAGTATGTTTCTTTCAATTTAAATAATTCATCATATTTAATTATAATCTCTTCCTGCTCTGTACTTCTAATTAGTTGATTCTTGTCAGTTTGAAATCTGAATTTTTGTGTGCTGTCAATTAGTTGCATTAATTTTCATATATAAATAGTTTTTAATCTTCTTTACTAGTGTCTTTGTTCTTACTTTTTGATATGTTATATGAGCAAAATGACAACAATACTACTAAGGCAAGCTTGTTTTCTGATATTTATATTTAATTAGTTGTCAGATGGTAAAAAAAAAAGGATTGATATTAGTAATTTTTATGAATGTATCTGATAATTTATAGGTGTTGGTGCAAACCTTTTGCATTAGGATCTGACAATGGATATAGATCGGATAGTGGTAAAATTATATCTGTATCCGCTTTTATTTTCCGGATACGGATACGAATTGGATATTTAACGGATACGTACGGATACATATTGGATAATGGATATCCGTAAATATATACATAAATATTTTCATAATATATATGATATATATCTACTATTCGGATACGGATAATTAAAATTCAAAACCGTATCCGTATCCGTATCCATATTTAATTTTCGGATATGAATCCGGATCCAGATACGGTCTGATATTATCCGATCCATTTGCACCCCTAATCTGACTGGTATGTTTACTATCCTTTACCAGTACTACAGTTTATCCTGTAATGAATTGAACAAGAGATGCTTTAGCAAGAAAAAAAAAGTTAATATCATTTGAAACATGGAGAGAAAAACAATTGAAGTAGAGTAAAAAAAAGTGTCTCTATAAATGAAGAAAAAAATATTATTGTTCTTTGAATAACTTTTGAATCTTTTATTTATTTATTTATTCATGAGAGGAGCAGAGTTGACCCAAATCAATTATTTGGGAGTAAAGAGCTGTTAATGACACATAAATCATGTTACATGATTTAATTAATGATTGGCATTTTGTAAATGATTAATAATGAAAAGAGTAAAATGATGGCACGTCATTAATTGTTAATTATATGTTAACTCAACCGTCTCACCCACCGGTACCCACTAATTAATTTGCTTACATTTAACTTTAAATTAACAAATTAGTATATAATAATAAATTTTAGGTAGGTTTGAACATTTTTTACAAGAGATTGGACCAAATTATCTAATATTCGCAATGAATCCGATTTTAAACATGTAATTTTTTACATTAAAATATTATTTTTAGCACTAGACTAAATATTGGTTCTTAGATAGGTTAAGATTAAAACCTGCGAAAGAGTGAGGTGATGATATATACTTTGCAATACGCAGGTAGGTATGTATTATGAATTTGTATCTTTGCTTTTAAAGTTCAAACAGTCGATCTGAACTATTCACATAATATTTATATAAACATGTATTTGGAACCGAATTTTATATTTTTTTAAAGGTAAAAATTTATCTTATCTAAAGATTTTGGATCACCCGAAAGTATTGATTTTCTATCTATCTAAAAATTCAATAAAAAATTTGACATTGTTATATTTTCATATGGGATCACCCGAAAGTATTGATTTTCTATCTATCTAAAAATTCAATAAAAAATTTGACATTGTTATATTTTCATATGAAAATCATGTTTTTTGAATCAACTATTTGAACTTTAAATACAAAAATATAAATTTATAACACAGACTGATATGTCCATTGTTTATTACCAGTGGTGGAGCCATATGAAACCATATTGAAAATAAAAAATAGATTTTTGTATAATTAAATTGTTGTCTATTTCTGAAGAAAATTTTACCTACCTCTAAACAACTCACAGTCTAAATTGTAAATTGATTAACTCACGATATTTCGCAATCCACTAATAATACAAATAACTTTTTTTACCTACTCATAATAAAAATTATGACTACACCCCTTTATACTACCATATCCTCATTCCATGAGAAAATGCAATAGAAATGTTTTGTTCATCAACTTTCTATGAATGTGACCACAACGTGGTTTAATTAATAACAACATGAAAAGCCGTCACGTTCAAATTAAAATACCAGTTTTATTACATCCATTCATTGATCATGACTAATAATCTTGCACCACTTAATTGGCACTAAACACATATATACTATCTTTAGTAACCACCTCTATAAATACAACTTACAAAAAAAAAAAAAAAACACAATTCAATCCAAGGTATCAAAATCAAAAACCAAACAAAAAGTTTAAGCTAGTTACTTAAACTAAAATGGCAGATATTGCAGCAATGGTTGTGAGAGTGATAAACAAACTGTCACAGGTTGCCACCCAAGAAGCGCTTTTGCACGTCAAAGTCGGTGACGATGTGTGTGTTCTCAACAACAAACTTGCGTGGTTGCGAACTTTCTTGGAAGGTGTTAGTGAACGAGGTCGTGCCAGTCGAAACCAAATTGAAGAACTTTGGGTTAAACAAGCCATTGAACTTCTCTTTGAAGCCGAAGACACGCTCGACGAGTTTTTCGGGATGGTTGTAAATCTACTAGATACTTAATTTTCTTTATAAATTTTAAATTTATACTAACTTACTAAGCATTGTTTTCTTTTAATTTATGAAAATATACTTATAGATTAATTTTTTTATTTTTATAATTTATTTACTATTTTTTAGATAGATAGACCATTCAAAAGTAGTGATGTCTACCAATCTAAAAAAATTATAAAAAAAAAATATAAAATTTAGTCTGCAATTACATTTTCATATGAAAATCATGTTAAATAGTTCAGATAGACTATTTGTATTTTTAAAATGAAGATATTAATACGGAGTACATACCAATTTATATTGTGCATAGGGCCATAACCTCACTCTATATAAGAATATGGAGTTAAATATATACAAGATAATAGGATTAATTAATTATTATATGATTAAGTGTGTGTATTTGCAATTATATTTGTGCTAGGATGTTGTATATATGTATTGATTATTTTTTATTATTTTGTCTTAAATTGAAGGTGGAGAAGGCCAGGTTGTCCAGCTATAGGCACTGGAAGGCTCTGTTCAAGTTTCAGTGTTTTGAAGAAATACTGGTAAATCACAAGCTCCTGAGAAAGATTGAGGCCTTGAAAGATAAGCTAGAAGAGCTTGACAACCAAAGGACCACTCATAACATCCAGTTTGATCCTTTATCATGGCAGGTGCCATCCATGAGCAAGACAAGTTCAAAATGGTATGAAACTAATTAACCAAATGTAAAATTTTATTTTAAGTAAATTAAAAAAATATATATATAAAAACTCAATTTAAGTAGCTCAAAAAGCATTCACCCTTGACTTTAATAATGAATTTAACCGTTAAGAACTTTGTAATCATGCAATGCCCCTAGGAAATAAAATAAATTTATCAGATTTTTTTGAGGTAGCAAGAGAAATATATCAGATTGAAGTCAATATCCAAAGGTCTGTTTTCATTTTTTTTTATTTTGGAATTTAAAATGCATGTTGATCAGCCACAATTAGTTTTATTCCTAATAAAATAAATTATATAAATCTAGTCATAAGCCTAATAGCTTATGATAATTAATTATAATCATAGAAAAAATATAATTAATTATAATCCCAATAGCTTTAACCTAATTAAATTAGTATTATATTTTCTTCAAGTTATACTTCTAAACCCTGACTGATACTGATATTTGTCACTGTAAAGGGATGGCCGTGATTCGTACGAACCAGTTGGTTCTGAAGTGCATGTCAATGAACTGAAGGATCAACTTCTGAGAGGTGAAAACAAGAGAAAAGTTATTGCCATTATTGGTTCTGGCAATGGAATCGCATCATTCGGAAAGAACGTCTACGACAGTGCAGAGGTTAAGAACCATTTCGGGGTTGTTGCCTGGAAGAACTTGCCACTAAAATTCAGCTTGGATGAAACCTTTTCTGACATCTACTGTAAGGTATAAGATACTATCTACTATGCAGTATTACTAATAAATTTTACTTTGAACACAATTGAATATGAAAGTTTACGGTTTTTTTCGGACAAAACAGGTGAAAGGACACGAATTTTGCAATTTATCTATTTAGGCAACTATTTATATTTTTCGTTATTCCGAACCAACAAAGTCTTATAAGGCATTGCTAGATGTATCTTCTCAGATAATCTAAGAATTAAAAAAAATGTCCAACAAAGTCTTATAAGGCATTGCTAGATGTATCTTCTCAGATAATCTAAGAATTAAAAAAAATGTGTTTCTCTGCGAATATTTTCGCTACTCGCTATGTCAGGATAATATCTGACTTATATACTTTCAACCCTGGTTTAGTGAATATATATATAACTAAAGAGAAATAATCTTATATTTCCAGGTGCAAGAGCAAATGGATCAAGAAGAAGTGGACAGTTGCAAGCAAGAGGACGAAGGTGAGGCGCTCCGTGCTCTGTTACAAAAAAGACGGTATCTGGTTGTGTTCAATGGTATAGCGAGTCAAGACGATTGGGAGGAGATCAACAATTTCTTGCCGGATGAAGAGAACAGTAGCAGAGTGCTTCTAATCCCAAAGCATGCAAGCGAGGTTGCAATTTTATCCGAAACAGAGGATATCATTACTATTCGACCGGCTGTCGCTTTAAGTCTACTAGAATGCACCAATTTGTTTTCTCGAATAGTTTTCGAGAACAGAACCGAAAGTCCTAATGAATTCAATGCTTACATACCGAAGGTTCATGCGGTAACTAAAGGTGAACCATGGAGTATTTCTCTTTTAGCGCTCCTTTTACGCACAAAACTTTCATCTAAATTATGGAAACGGGTGTTTACCCATCTCGAGTCTAGCACCGTGCGAAACCCGATTGACCGGTTGTTACCATTAAGCTTTGATTCTCTACCCCACCAAATCAAGTCCTGTTTTTTGTACTTCTCAGCAATGCCAGAGAGTACAGGTTTCGAAGCTGACCGATTGGTGCGAATATTGATTGCAGAAGGATTCGTAGAATCAAGATATAGGAAAACACCCGAGGAAATCGGAGAGGGTTATCTAAAAGAATTAATATCGAGATCTCTCGTCTATGTTCAAGAAAAGGATGAATTTGGAGGCATTGCAGTTGTTGCTGTCAATGACCGAATTCGTACTTTTCTACAATCCGTTGCACACGGGTCTAGTTTTGTTACAATCTGTGACAATGCTAATCTCGTGTCTCCAACCATGATCCGGCGAATCGCTGTTCAAAATTATGTTAGTAAATACGTGCAAGTCAAGAACTCGTTACCGAAGCTTCGGTCCTTCATGTGTGATTGTTCAGAGCATTATTCTAAACATCATCCACATCACACAATGAAATTTCTACTCGAATCGAAGTTTCTCCGAGTGATTGACTTGCACGGATTAATAATAAAAAAATTGCCGAAAAAAATCGGTAATTTGATCCATTTAAGGTACTTGGGAGTTCATTGCGAAGGATTACAGAAGCTCCCGAATTCGATCGGTAAGCTTCTAAATCTCCAGACATTAGATATAAGGAAAACCTCGGTTCTAAATTTACCAGAATCATTTTGGGGAATTGAGGCACTGAGGCACATAATTGCTGATACCATAAAACTACCGAAACGAGTCGGTGCACTTTACAACTTACAAACCCTCCGGAGCGCAGATTGCACCTACTGGAACCACCGCAACAAATTTGGGTTGTTAGAGAAAATAACAAACATTCGATCATTGAGCCTGGAGCGGCTCACGACTTCTCAAGCCAGAGAAATATCAAATTCCCTCGGTAACTTACTCTTTTTAAAACACTTGTGCTTGAAAGTAAAATCGTCTCATGATTTACTTCCATCAACCATTTTTACAAACCCGAATGCGATTTTGCGGTACCTCCAAATCTTGGAGTTGCACGGGCAGTTGGACGGGCAAGAAACAGTAGATGAGGAGGAAACCAGTGGCCCGATTACTAGACTCTCAATGCCGAAACTTGTCAGTATAACTCTGGTAATGTCGCAAGTTGACCAGCGGTTTATTGACATGCTGTCGAAAATAAATTCTCTCGAAAGGGTTTCTCTTTGCAAGGCGTATACCGGGCAAACGATTCGGTTCCTTTCAAATGGATTTCAGAATGTGAGAGAGCTAGAATTGATTAATTTGTGTGTGTTAAAGAAATGGATAGAGATTGATTCAGAGACATTGCCAAAACTCAGAAAGCTGGTATTATCAGGGTGTACCAAATTAGAAAACCTTCCAGAGGGTTTAGAAGGATTGCAACTGGAAGAAGTGAGGATTTACAATATGGATAGATTAATCATGGAAATTAGAAACCAACAAGGAGAGAATTTTGATAAAATAAAAGATGTACAAATCATTAAAACCAAGCTTTGAGATTCGTGCCAGAATAAAACAGACGACTCAGATCGATCTCATTCTACACGGTCCGGTACCGTGTTGGATCTGAATTCTTGTTTGCCAGTATTGAGATGATTTTTTTTTTTTTTTTTTTTTATAAACTATAAACTCAAGAGAAAAGTGTAGATGTTGAGTAACTATTTATTTTTAAGTTTTTTTGTTTTTGTTTTCAGTTGTGAAATTGTGAAAGTGAATGCAATGATGTGATGTGATTTTGCCAGTAATGAGGTTGTCACTTGTCATTACTCAATTAAGTATAAAATCCTAATTCAATCATATGACATTTTTTCAACACCCTTCTGATTGTTATACTTTAATAATAAAATAAAACAAAGATGAAGTCTGCTGTCTCAATCGCATGAAGGCTCCAGATTCAGTATTCTATTATTCTTGTGGCCTTTTGTGTGCTCAATGGACATGCTGTTATTTTACCGACTTTGCCATTATCACTGATTCAATTTTTTTTTCTCTCAATTTATGTTATCAATCAAATTAGAACATGCCATGCTATCATACTTTAAGTTTATTTTACATTTGAAGCTAATTCAATTTGTAAATTGTTGAGTGAAAACACTATACTTAAACTAATTTTAGTACACACATACCAAATTATTTTAACAAATCTTATAACAACTAATCACTACAACAACAAAAATTATTTCTTCCATTTATAAAAAAAAAAGACAAATAAATTTTTTATTTTTACCAAATATTTTTGTCTGTCATTTAAGGTGGCGGACACCCCATTTCTGTTCGCCATGATATTGCAGTCATGTCAAAAATAGATTTATTTTATTTTATTTCGTGGTTATTTGATTTGTCTTTTTTATGAATGGTAAAATAAAAAATTTAATCACTAACTGTACTAAATATTTTCTACACCTTCAAACTAGTACTACTACACTTAGATAGAAGAGTTGTTTGATGTTTAATTGATGTCTAATTAATACTACACAAATCTATTTATATTTACTCTGTGTCAGTTAAAGAATCATCTAGAGTTAAAATAGTTCTTATTTTTTTTTATTATTTTATCTTTGATTTGTGGCCTCTACAAACTTGTATGATCAACATTTACAAGATAATTTGTTAGCTTGTTTCTAAAAAAATCTTGAACATAATTAGTGCGAATAGATCACAGTTATGCTTGAACTTGCTTGTAACTGACAAAAAAAATAAACATGAGATATTACATGGGTCATCAACATAAATTAAGTTAAAAATTACATATGTCATAATTAGCTAAGACATTATCACGTAAACATCGGAGGATGAATTGAAAAAAATAGATGACTAAGAGGCATAGATATGAGTAATTGTGAATATGTTACTATTAAAAAAATAGAAGTAATGCACTCAGAAAAGTTCAAACACATGTTGGATGGATGATTACTTAATCAAAATAGAAAAACAACATATATATCATATATTTCAAACTATTCAATTTTGATATATATTAGTTGAAACACTTTTCATAAAATTGTCTTGCAAAATACTTATTAGTATTCCATAATTATAGAAATATTGAATAAAAAAATTATGTATAACCGAGACAAAGAAAAAAGATAAAAGAGATAGAAAAATGCTTTTGGGGAAGAAGGAAGAAATAAAATGCTCCACAAAATAAGTGGCTACACAGACCGCAACAGCCACAGAGAACACACGGGATCTATAAAAAATACAAAAGAGAGGTTAACATTTGACTCATCCCTTCCATCCCAGATCTAACGGCTCAGATCACATCCTCTCTTTGCCTTGGAATATTTGGGTAGTTTTAACAGAGTAGTTTAGGCTTCATGCAGCGCATAAACCATATACACGCTGTTTTGATTCTACAGTCCGTGCGCTTCATGAAGTCAAATCTACTCTGTTAAAACTACCCAAATATTCCAAGACGAAGACAGGAAAATATCAGAAAAGAAAAGACAAAAAAATACAAAAAATCAGAGACGAGAAACAACAGGAATTCGCATCCTCTGAGATACCTAAAACTTTTGAGTGTTTTTCTGGAAATCTCAACTGTTCAAATGCGTTCTGCACGAATATCAAAGCCCAAATACATCGTACACATCGGTCACGCAAAAGTTGAGACATCTCCGAGGACGCTTCGGGGTAGGTCCCATGCCCATTTGACCTGAAGTAGGTTCGATGGGCTTGAAAACCGTCCGATTCTCTCCAAAATCTGTGCGTTTTGCTTATATTCGTGCACACGGATCTTAAAGTCATATCGGACGGTTTCGGATTCCATTGGACCCAAAAGTATTCCAATGCCTAAACCCTAAACAACAGAATAGAGAGAGATCTCGTCTTATTCTCAGTTTATTAAAAGGCGGGAGAGAGAGAGCGATTGGAGAGTGAGAGAAAGAAAGAGAGAGATGGAAGAGAAAGGAGCATGCATCTACAACGGGGTGAAGTACGTTGTGATCACCGGTGGTGTGGTCAGCGGTCTAGGCAAGGGAGTCACCGCTAGCAGCATCGGCGTTGTTCTCCAGTCCTGTGGCCTCCGCGTCACCTCCATTAAAATCGGTCCCCTCTCTCTATAATTTTTACAACATAATTGATAAATTTGAAATGTTACTTCAGATAAAGTGGGAATACATAGGAGGATAATCATAATTGTAGAGAAATTGAAGGAATTTGAAGGAATTTGAAGATTCCATTTTATTTTCAGTAAATCATTTGTTATCTAATGTGTATGAATTAATCTCTGGTTTGACTATATATGCACTAATTTTGATACATATTTTGAATTCATTTTGTCATTTCACTACATAAATGGTAAATTTCAAATGTAAAGGAATTTGATGATTATATTCTATTTTCAGTAAATCATTTGTTCTATAATGTGTATGAATTAATATCTGGTTTGACTATATGTGTACTAATTTTGATACATATTTTGAACTCATTTGTCATTTCACTACATAAATGGTAAATTTCAAATGTTCATTTCACTACATGTAGTAGGAATGCATAGGAGGATAACCATAATGTGTAGAGAAAATAAAGGAATTTGATGATTCCATTTTTATTTTCGGTACATCATTTGTTATCTAATGTGCATGAATTAGTCTCCAATTTGACTGGTCGAAAGCATAAGGCACTTCTTATATGTTTCCTTTGGACAAGTGAAGAATTATTACTTGGTGGTGAAATGTGGCCTAATTAGCAAAGTGGGCTTTCTGATAATGGTATCCCGGTACTGTACCTCCTCACAAAATAGAAGTTTTGTGATGAATTATATTTTTTCTGATATTATTCTCTCTGCTTATCAAATGTTCAGATCCTTATCTCAACACTGATGCTGGTACAATGTCACCATTTGAACATGGGGAAGTTTTTGTGCTTGATGATGGTGGCGAGGTACCTCCTTTTTTTTCGATATTTTATTCTGGTTCTTATGTTTCATCATTAACTATTTTTGAAGTTACCAAAATCACTCACATACCTGATTTTGGTATCTTTTTGGTCATGCAATGTGCTGATATTTGATAATTAAAGCAAGACTGATATACTGAATTGGTTTTAATGGGTCATTTGAGAATATATGCTTCGATAAAATACTGGTTTGATACTGATTGTAATATGTGTAAATTGTTAGGTCGATTTGGATCTAGGAAACTATGAGCGCTTCTTAGATGTAAAACTGACTAGAGACAACAACATTACCACTGGAAAGATTTACCAGGTAAGTTTTCTGTTTACTTCAAATTATAGAATGTTGCAACTTTTTTCTTTGAAAAAAAAAAAGAATGGGATTTTGCAGGTTATATTTGCAAATAACAAATAACAATCATAGTTGTTAGATTATGTGATGGAAAAAACTAATTCTGTATGGCAAAGACAGAAAAAATAGAAGTATATATTGTAGCTATCTTTTTTATTGATTATTATTTATTTATTTTCTTTTTTTTTTGCCTCCTTCAGTCTGTAATTGAAAAGGAGAGAAGGGGAGACTATCTGGGAAAGACTGTTCAGGTATAATTAAATCTGTGAGGTTTACTGTTCATAAAATTTTGACTATGTTGCTATTTCATAGTTGTTTATTTCTCTGGAAGGTATTAAATGTAGTTATCAGTTATCGTATTTGTTGCAATAGAAAAATTAATTTAGTTTATCTGTTTCAAAAGTGAAAGTTAACTATAAGCACTGCTTGGGTCTCAAATTAAGCATTCAAGGGTCAAGTACTGTTCCAATATTGTTCCTTAGTGTACCTTTTCAGGGTATTTTGGTAACTGTGAGTTGCTGTAGGTAGTACCACATATAACAGATGCAATAAGGAATTGGATCGAGTCGGTATCCTCAATACCAGTTGACGGAAAAACGGGCCCCGCTGATGTCTGCGTGATAGAGCTAGGTGGAACTGTGGGTATGGTTTCTTGTTAGATCTAATACAGTATTTCAACAAGTTATTGATTTTTTCAGAGATTATTGAATTTTTTTATGATAGTTTGATTATTATTTTTCTTTTTGATGAACTCAGGTGATATTGAATCGATGCCATTTATTGAGGCTTTACGACAACTCTCCTTTTCTGTTGGTAAGGTTCAAAATTTAGCAATTTCAATGAGAAAGTCTTTGCAAGCAATGCCATTTATTAGGCATATTTAATTGAATGTAATATCAAATAATTTAATAGATATGTGATATATATGTGTTGTTAGTGATCTTTTACAAAATCCCCTCGAGCTCTTGTATTTGCAAAGTAAACCAAGGTGAACTGTTACTCACTTGTGTCCTCTTAGATATACTGTAATTTGCATGAATGCATGTCATAGTACAATGCTGAATGTACAAAAAGACCTCTTTAATTATTCATCATTAAATAATTTTCAGGTAAGGAGAATTTCTGCTTAATACATGTCAGCCTAGTACCAGTGATCAGTGTAGTTGGCGAGCAAGTAATTATTTCTTGCCATTTTATTCAAAGTTCTTCACTTTATCTTAAAAAAATTTACTTAATATTTGAAATGACTAAATCAATATTAGAGCAAATTCAGAAGTACATGCAAGGCTTGACATGCACATAAATATGGTTTTGGTTCCCATAAAATATTTAATTAAGACTCATATACTAAGTTATTGCTTCAATATAACAATTTGGTATCATTTTACCCTCCGAGTGCTATATGCTTGCTCACCTTTCTGAGAAATTATATTTTCTTTTTTTATATTTGTAGAAAACAAAGCCAACCCAGCATAGCGTGCGGGAACTGAGAGCACTAGGTTTGACGCCTGATCTGTTAGCTTGTAGGTCCACACAGGTATAACTTAAATTCCTTCAACTTCATTTCTGTTATATCTATATTCATTTTCTGGTCTATTTTTTTGTTTTGTCGAAATCAGAGTTTGAATGTGTACTTCTCAAATTGAATGTGTTTCTTCTCAGCCATTGATGGATAGTGTGAAGGTCAAGCTTTCAGAGTTTTGTCATGTCCCAGTAAGTTATTATACTTCAAAAAATATTATGTAATATTCTAAAGAATTATTTCTTATTAATATTTCTTGTTTTATAGGTTGGTAACATTTTGAATATTTATGATGTGCCTAATATATGGCATGTGCCTCTTCTTCTTCAAGTAAGCATGCTATCTTGCGGTAAATTTTCATGTTTACCTGTTAAAACTATAAATATCAGGATACCTCTGCAAAGCCATTGAACCATATTAAATGCCCAAAAATCTCTATCTCTATCTGGGTTTAATTTCTTCATTTGATTAGTGATATTATTAAAGTTGGAAGAATATCATAATCATATGTGGAAATTGTATTTGGTTATAAGAATAAATATATTTTTTTTTAAATTGCATTTGGTAATTCAGTGGGTTTGAAGGTTGTCTTCATAGTACTTCTTGCTTTGCTTGGTCTACCTTATATTTTTGAGGTTGCATGGACATTCATGTAATTTCATCTTTTCTTTAATAAGAATGTTACTTCCTCTGCATAATTGATTTTCTTTTCTTTCTTTTTTTTATTTCTAGAAACAAACTGCTCATGAGGCTATAATCAAACAACTAGATCTAGTAAGGCAAGTTATACAGTCATCTTCTTTTCTTGAATTGTATTTTAAATTGAAAAATAATCAAATGTGGGCATAAATTAAATTAATAATTCCTAGTTTTATCTTGGTTTTGACAATGATTTCATGTGAAAAAACAAAATATGAGATATGCTCTTCCTCAGTTTTTTTCTTCTTCTTATTTCTATAGTAAGGCAGGACCGCCTGAGTTAAAAGCATGGACCGAAATGGCAGAGAACTATGACAATCTCACTAATTCTGTTAGTATTCCCCTGATGCTTATACTTTTTAATCTTAATTTCATAATCCGTGAAAATATTTAAAATTCATTTGTACATCTTTCAGGTCAAAATCGCTCTTGTTGGAAAATATACCGGCTTGACTGATTCTTATCTGTCTGTTGTAAAGGTAAGAAGCAATTCAGAATCTTGAGAAACAAAATTACATTTATAAATTTTGATCAGATATGTGTATATGTTCTTGTTTTCCTTGCCTAATTTGTTATGGAATTATGTTTTTTTTTAATTTAATATAGGCCCTTCTACATGCTTGTTCGGCACTTTCCTATAGACCGTCAATTGAATGGATTGCAGCTTCAGATCTTGAGGATGAATGTGCAAAAACAGTATATTTTTCTTTCTCTGTCTCTCTTTATCTATGAATTGGTCTCTCTATGTATTTTTGAGAATTTTTGTTCATTTTTGCATTGATATTATATCTCTTTTGAAATGTTAACAGTATAATTGATATGTTTTCTATTGTTTCTTTTTTATCCAGGCACCAGAAACACATGCAGCTGCATGGGAAACTCTCAAGGTAAGAATTCTGATATGCACATTTACCTTGGCACTTCTCATCTTACATCTCATTGAAAAAACTTGATAAAATAAAATACCAGGGTTGTGCATGCATATTGATACCTGGTGGATTCGGCGATCGAGGTGTGCCAGGAATGATTTTGGCTGCGAAATATGCAAGAGAGAATAAGGTTCCTTATCTTGGTATTTGCTTGGGAATGCAAATATCTGTTATTGAAATTGCCAGATCGGTATATTCCATGTTTCTTATTTCTCTTTTTTTATTTTGCCTGGAATATATGCTTCCATCAATTTTTTGGATTCGCATGCCCTGAGATATCTCAAACTTTGAGTTGATCTGTGGAAAAATGGACTGTGCAAATCCTTTCTGCACGAATCTCAAAGCACAAAAATACTACCCCCTGCATTCCGAATAGGCACCGAAAAAAATTTGGCCTGGCTTTAGATAAACTGAAAAGTTGAGATATCTCAGAGGATACGGACTCTCAATGTTTCTATGTTATAAAGGGTAACTCTCTCTCTCTCTCTCTAATTAGGTACTGCACATGGAAGGAGCGGACAGTGAAGAATTCAATCTAGAATCACCATATCGTGTTATAATGTTCATGCCGGAGGTACACTCTTATTGCCGATTCTTATTTATCTATTCGATTGACTATGAATTTTTGATACAAAATTGAAACAATACACTACTAGATAAACTATAAAAATAAAAAATTATGTTTTTTTTTTTTTGGTATTCATCCAACACTTGTTTGACATCTATATTAAGTAAAACAAATTAAAAAAAAATAGACAGATGAAAATAATATGGTTAAATAAATTCTTACTCCATAATCCAATTGAAGATTTCAACAACGCATATGGGAAGCACAATGCGACTTGGATCTAGAAGAACTTTGTTTCGCCAGCCTGGTTCTCTCACCTCAAAACTGTATGTAAACTCATCTTTTAATTATTCATTTAGTGAGATTTGCTTTAATTTTCTATACTTCAAAATTTCTATTGTAGTAATTTTCTTACTTTTACAGATATGGAAATCCTGAGTATGTGGATGAACGACACCGTCACAGATATGAGGTTTATATCAAAATTTAAATTACTACTACTATTATTTAGTTACAAGGTTTATTTCTAATTTGTTTATTGGTTTTTGAAATGAATGAAATATAGGTAAATCCTGAATTTGTTGCTATGTTGGAGAAGTCAGGATTACAGTTCGTTGGATGTGATGAAAGTAAAAAAAGAATGGAGGTACTACTTACTAATATTTTAAATTTATTTTATTTGATCATTTCAAACATAAATGATTGAAAAACATCGTGAATTTGAATTTATTTTATTTTGCACTGATACTGAACCTGACTGGTACATTTTCACTATTTGTGTATTTTTTTTTAACTAGATTATAGAGCTACCTGATCATCCTTACTATGTCGGAGTTCAGTTCCATCCAGAATTCAAATCAAGGCCTAGAAAACCTTCTGCTTTGTTTTCAGGTAACTTATTCCATGCAAAAAAATTATAATTGGTTTCAGATAATTTATGGTACCAACCCCTCCAAGTACATTTTATGTGTAATTTTACCTGAAATTTATCAAAAAACTGTTCAACATGATCTTCGTATGAAAATGTACTTGGTGACTAAATTTTATATTCTTGAGCAACTTTTTTCTATTTTTTTACGTTAGATAGAGAATCACTACTTTTCAATAGTCCCAAAATTATTAGGTAAAGTGATATTCTACCAATCTAAAAAAATAATAAAAAATTCTAAAAAATGTAAAATTTGGTTCTAGAAATACAAATTTTTTTAATATACTGATTTAATCAAGACTTTGTACAATTTTATATATATATTTTTAGGTCTAATATTGGCAGCAACTGGTCAACTTGAAGACTACATCCATAGTAATGGAAATATAATTGGGGAGGCGTAATCTATATAAAAAAGTAAATTGAACATTATATTGTTAAAAAAATTCGTGGGGGTATTTGCAAAATATTCAGCCTCCGTTTTCTTTTTTGTTGTTTTTTTTTTGTTTTTGGTTAAATCCTCTTCTTTACAAGAAGTTCCATGTTAATTGACATCTAACAGAAGGCTTACTGTGACAACACCGTCAAAGGATATTATTCATCATGGTACAATCTCTCAAACATAAAAGATGTCAATCTCTCTCAAACATTTGAAATTGATTAGGAGTGCGCAGATATGAACTGGAACTGTGTTTACTGAGATGTTTTTCTGATGCAATAGGCTTCAACTAGCTTATATATACTGAGATGTTGTTTTTCTTTACCTGATGTAATGCTGTTCTTCTGCAGCCTCCGTTTAATATTTGACCAATAAACAAAACTAAAAATGAACTAATTGGAAAAATACAACCCAAAACAAATTAAACCAAAGTAGATAAAACAATCAAATAAAAAACATCCTTGTACGTACAGAAATCTCCTTCCCAAATCCAGATGGTTTATTTTAACCTCAGCAGTCACTACTGCTCTTTTCCAGATCTCAAAATTGACACCATTCGTTTCTAAATCTACAAAGCACAAACAGAAAGATATAAATTAGATTTTTAGTACTGAAACTATGCATCAAATTCACAACTTAATTAAGTTTCCAAAATTAATTAAACTTTTATGTAATTATTTCTTCGTCCTTTATATCTATTTGATCAAACCTGATACCAGCTGCATACTGCATTAGATAACTCTACATAATCCCAACTTAATTGACTATTTACATGTTGAATTCCAAACTAAAATCCTTGTATTAGCTGCATTATGACAGGAAACATGTGAAGAACACAAAATCTTTAAAATTCAAGCACCATCAGTATACCCTCATCAATGTAACATACAACAATTTGTATTATATATATTTGTTTTGCATTGCATGGATTCAAATTGAAAAAAAAAAAAATATGAATTAAAGTGTTAGAAAAAACGTAGCTATCTCTCAGTTTTTATTGAACATTTAGAGATATTGTATGAATGTTATGCATTAGATAATTTAGATAATTAGTACAAAACCTGTACAAAATTCATTTGCATAGGTGTTTTTTTGTACTTGAAAGTTAATTAAATAGGTATTGAAATTTGATTCTGTACCCACTACCCTTGTCTCTTCCCTTTAAATATGTTTGTAATATTTAACTGTTTAAGAAAATTTCTTTAATGACAAATAAAAAAAAATGGCATATTCAAATGTAAGGACAAATAATGCTAACAATTAAAAAGATGAAGCATAGCCTAAGAATGAGGAAGCCGAGTCAAGGCTGGCCACAAAAACCAGAGACTGACATCACGGATACTGACAAGATTGGAACTCTCAGTCACATGCAATTCATTGTGTGGCAAAAAAGATGTCCACGATGTTTTTTTCTGACTCGAAAAAGAACACAGATGAGCTACTTGAAGAGATACTATGGCAATTGAAGTATTTTGAAAAATCACATGTTAATGAAGAAAGCAATACAAGGATCACATAACATAAGGATGATTTGGGAGCTACTTTGCACTGGAGCAATACTGGTACAGTTGGGAATGGATCCGGTACCGTGGGGACACAACAGATAAAAGCTGGTGAGAGAATACCGGCTACTGGTACCGAAAGAGGAAGGGAGAAGACATGCACCACAACCAAATCTGGTACGGTTTGAACCAGATACAGGAGCCATGGCCCTTATACTGGTATGGTAGGAAGCATGCTGAAGGACTTCACCTCTGTGCAACTACTCCAAAACAGCTGTTTACTGGCCTTTATTTAATTTTAAAAATTTCCAGGTACTCTTATGTGAATTTTCTGTGACTATATCATTTTTTTTCCTTTTCCTTTTATCTTTCTTTTTATGCCCAAATGTATTGTGCCCTTGTAATTTCCCTGTTTTTGTACTGTAGGTACAAATTTTGTAACTACAATTCATTAATCAAATGTGGGTAAAACCCAAATTTGTCCTCTAAAAAAAAACTCAGATGAAGACTTTGCCAAGGTTTTTTCGTAAACTGCTCCATTTAGAAAACCCAACTTAATTGTCTCATAAATTAACCCAAATAAGTTATATCTCAGCATTTCCAGAAAGAAAAATAATAAAAATAAAAAAGGAGGTTCCCACCCAAAAATTACATAAATACTCACCATACTAAATTACTAATCCTCCGATTGTAACCCTAACTCTACGCGGGTCCCACGAGAACTCCCTGAGCAGCCCCTTCTTTCTTCCCGCTTGCCTCCTCTCCACTCTCCTCTCTATCTCCCCTCTTGATTCTAATCTTGTACTTCAATTCAAACTCTGTCAATTCTTTCTTCTTCTTCTCCAACGCCTCGTTCAACCTCGCAATCACCTCTTCGATTCCTTCTCTGTTTCTCTTCACGGCCGGTAAAACCTCTTTTACGGTTCTTTCGACCAAAACGCCCCCCACCATGCGGTAACAACGCCTAGCGGGGTCCAGTGCTTCAATTGCACCCATTACAAGATTGTGCTCATTCACCTCCATTTCTAACTCGGTGATTTTTGAGTAGATTTGGTTTATCTCGGACCGCATGGAAGCATATACATTTGCTATTTGTTGCTCAGTTATCTGCTGCTCCCTGTTCGCCATTTCCTTTATGAACAAGAAGAAATATATAAGAATGTAAAAATGTGATCTTCTTTAATTGAGTTAACTAAGTAACTAATAAAAAGAAAAAAAATCAAGAGTTGTACATTTTTCCTATTTGATAATTCATGAAAAATTCAAATATTGGGGGAAAACCAGCACAGGTACAGTATTAGCTGGTTCCAATAAATTCGTAGTATTTGTAGCCAACTTCACCATCAGTAAATAAAACCCGGTGCCATGATTTGTGATAAATGCAAAAATAAAGAAAAACTAAAAATTGATCTCCTGTGATGTACAATGCTATTCTGATCCTGATCAGCTTAATACTGGTAACTATTGAAGCATTAATGGAAAAATTAGAAAATCTTCAAAACAAATTATCAGTTAAGCCCTTGACTCAGGCATCGAATTACAGGAAAACAGTAACAAAGAAAAAAACACTAAAAATACCTTTTACTGGTTCCTAATATGCAATTCAACACCAAAGAACCCGAGCAAAAGCTCGCACGCAAAATAGTATATAACAGAACTTATTTTATTTTAAGTTTGATATTTGTGCCAAACAAACTCTAAATTCAAAAACCCTAATTTTCCTTTTTTTTTTTTTTTTACTTATTTTCTATGGAACTTTTACATAGGAGTACAAGTTTCAGACAGAACCAGTTTTATAAACCCTGCTTATTCCACCACAAATGATAGAGACACTTTATGAAAAAAGAAGAAAGCTTTAATACCAACAACCCTAAATTAGCATAGAATTAGCAAGAAATTGTCAGTCCATTGTTGCTTTGCTACCATTGTTTGAAAAATCTATCTATCAATCTATCTAAGCCCTTTTACGATCCGATTCCTAAAGAGTTTTGAGCTAAAGAAAGAACGCTTAAATCAAATCAGAAGAGACTTACCGAGGATTATGAGTGACTGAATTCTTCTTAGGATTTGCTTTTGTTTTGCGATTGATTGATTGATTGATTGACTGATTTATGATGGGAATAGAGAGATTTGGAATAGCGTGGTCAGTGAAGGAGAAAGTAGGTTTTGCTAATGAAGAGGAAGATGATCGGAATAGAGAGATTAGAGTTTATTGGGCCGGAAATAACAGTTTGTTGGGCCTTCGATTGGAGTTTTGGAGCAAGAAGCCTGTCATTTTGGAGTTTAAAACTGCAAATGTCACATTCTAGAAGCCTGTCATTTTGGAGCAAGAAATTTCCTATACCACCTCGTTCTCATGTCTAATTCTATATGTACGTATCACATTCACATCCAGATTTTAATGCAAATATTTATTCATTTTAAGAGGGGTATTGTTGAGAAGGGTTCAAATGTCTTTATTTTTTATGTTTTCATTATGCCTATATTTTTTAAAATTTGAATAATTCAAAATTTAAAATTTAAAAATCAAAATAAAATCGTTGGATGTGATTTACATCATTTTATCTATGCACGTGTAGAAAATTATGAATATTTGAATTTTGTTTTGGTTGTTATCAAGAGCTTGTAAAAATATACTAATATGGGTGGATAATTTTTAGAAGTTGATTTTTTAACTTATTAATACACATAAAAACAAAATTGAAATGTGATATTTTTTTTATGAGCATATAAAAAAATAACGTAGTTCACATCTTACGGTTTTATTATGATTTTTTTGTTTTAAATTTTGAGTTATTAACATTTTAAAAATATAGGCAATTGTTGGTGGTACAAAAATATGGAGACATTTGAACCTCCTTTTATTCGAATTATGTAATTAAATAAGTCTCGCATATTTTTGTTTAAAAAATATATATCCCGCTTATTTCAGAATTTTTGTTTTATTATATTAATAGATTGTATGTTCAATTATAAATTAAAAAACATTTGACTTAGATATCTCTCCTGTTGTGAGATTGCATAGTAAACAATGTTGAATTAATTAATTCTCTTTAATTTAGTGACAAGCAAGTGATTCCCCTAATCATAGATGAATTTAGAGTGGGTTCGATGTCCATCGGACCAACTTTGAT
Source organism: Carex cristatella (assembly GCA_024447775.1). Taxonomy (NCBI): domain Eukaryota; kingdom Viridiplantae; phylum Streptophyta; class Magnoliopsida; order Poales; family Cyperaceae; genus Carex; species Carex cristatella. Next base: position 1,131,994 of record JAJHPF010000023.1, read on the forward strand.
TTAATGGCCTCAATCACTGTCCGATCTGTAATAAGATGTGTGTGCTCTGCTTTAAATTTCATGCGTGTTTGTTTCAATTTCTGTGCGTACAGATCTTAATGCTGATCGGACAGACAGTGTTGGAGCTCATTGGGTCTACTTATTGAATCCAAAGTAGACCCGATACCCATCGAACCTACTCCGATCTCCTCATGAATAAGCATGAAAAAAAAAAATATGATATGAAATGCAAATAGTGTGTTGATTTACACAAGTTAGTTGAAAGGAATCACAAGAATTACATGTGTGCTTATTTTTCATATTTTAACTCACACGGTTGAAAACTTTTGATATGCTATGTATTTATTTACTTTATAGTTTATATGATTGCATTTGGGTGCAGAGCATATTATATGATAAACCAGTAAGCATCAAATATCTAATATATTAATTAATTATGAAATACATTTTTTTTTTGTTAAATTAGCTTCAAGACTGCTGATATTTGGAATTTGGAGGAAATCTAATTTTAATTCATTTCATAAATTATATTTTCTAGCTGAAACATTATTTCAATAATATCAAGTGTTTATCACTGACACATGTGATAAACATTATTTTTGACATATGTGATCAACATTATTTTTAGTATAATTGGAGTGCATATGTTATGAGATTAGAATGATTCAAATATATTGGCGCATATTAAGCAGTAAAATGTAAAGACAATTAATGGCAACAGTGAGCTAACATCACTCCAATATTCCAATTCGAGTATACAATGTTGACATTTCGTTATGTTCAACATTTCGTTATGTTATCATTGTTTTTGTCAGATTCTCACATTTTATTTCAATTTATCTTTAAAATATGTATTTTTATAAAAACAGTGTCTGAACAATTCTCTAATATGTGTGCTATCAATTTATACGTATCATGTTTTTATAAGTCTTTAATAAATCTGGGTTTTATCCTTCCTTTTGTATCATTCGCGATATTTAATAAAACTGCCAATTACACTAAGAAAAAATGAATAAACTTATTATTAGATTTGTACTATGTTGTACATTGCAACAGAAACATATCATAAGAATACAAAAAAAAATCATACAAAATGACATATCTTTGTAAAAAAAATAGACTAAATGACATTTATACCTAAATAACATTTCTTAAATGACATATTAAATAACATATATTTTATTTTATTTTTTTGACATATTTTAAGAAGCAAATCTCAAACAAAATGACATATTAACTGATAAATAACATTTCTTAAATTATATAAAAAATAGATATAAATGAAGACATGACAAATCAATTATCAATCAATTCAAAAATGTCTTAATTGACATTTAAAAAATAGAAGAAAAAAAATTAGGATTAGTCAAAAACATAATACAAGTTACATGTAGAGAGTATGTATCTAAATAAATTTAGTTTTATACACGTAAAAAGAAAAAATAAAAAAGATACATATAATCAAATTACATAATCATAAAGGTAATATTTAATCTGAAATTTCATCTTTTATTTAGATTATTTGATCCCCGAGCTAATATCTCTTCTTAGTAATTTTTATTACAATTTTCTTCTAATTATCAATTGTGAGATGTTTATGTAAGTTTTGTATTGTAGATGTGAATTAGATAATAACTTATCTGCAACATAACAGAGCACACAGTAGAACTTACGTAGGAGCCCCTGTAGATAACTGTAATTATATATCTAATTAACATCTTTAATAGCCATATATTTTGGTTGAGTAAATTGGACCGACAAATATAAAATGTTCAAATTAAATAGGAAAGATATATATGTTGCTTGCACTTTAATATTTGGTCAAATAATATAGGAAAAATTAATATAATTGGTGTTGGTGACACTTTAATATTGATAATGGCATAAAACAAAATAATGTATTGTTTTATGTTACCAAGGGTGGATTCAGAATTTTCATCAGGTGGCAAAAAATAGCAAATCAATTTTAAATAGCTAAATTGGGTTTAGACCCATTAATTATCAGTACTAGATAAAAAAATAATAATGCTTTCATTGATGATGTTTTAATTAATAATTCTAATTTAAAAATTTTGTTTTAATTTTAACCATAAATTTAATCCGAATTACAAATCATAATTCTAGAGGACAACAAAAAAAAATTCAAAAGAAGCAAAGTCGGTCGAGACTGATATAACCATAGAAATTCAAAATCCAAGGTACATTTAATTAATGTAGGTCCAGTATATCATCACATTAGATTAAAACTAATAAAAAAATATTAGTATTTGTTTGATAGTAACTACATAATATTTCTTGACCTTATTATTATTTTGCATTTCCATTGATAAAATTGGAATGTTTGATGATTAGCAATTAATTCGTGCAACAAAATTTCATATACCACATTGATATGAATCCTTAAAATTAAGTAATATCATATGTCTCATTCAAAGGAAATTGCAAAATGATGTCCTGATTTTTTTTTTTATCATTTTCAACCCTACTATTTTATGTGCTTGTTTTTGCATTCAATTAATTTACATATATATATGCAACAAAACACATAAATTGCACAATATTTTATCCCTTAATTAAAAATAAATAAAAAGTAGAGATCTAGAAAAACATGGATATTAATTGAAATTAAATTTAGATCTATCATGCAGTAAATATATAATTTAGATCTATATATCATGGATCTTAATTTCCATTGCCATCCACCCTAATTCCTATTCCTATTCCTAGCCTCACCTCCGTACCTAATCATTCTATCCTAATCAAGCAAATAGACAGTTGAGTAAAAGTTTACTATACTACTAGTATTGATCATATTCATGATGTTAGACATTTTAATTGTAACTTATATTTTTTTTGAAGTATATATGTTAAGATATGAAAATAGGCGATTGTGATCAAGCTGTGATCTCTCTATTATGATTACTTATATATAATGTGTGTAACACAATTAAGGATTACTTGTACGTACCTACCTTGGTTTTTCAATAATTGAATAAATTGATCAATATAAATCAAATAATATTATATAACATTAATATTTGGTTCACATATACAACCTTAAAAAAACAATTTATATGCATGGTTTCATATACTAGATACACTTGACCTTAAGAAATCATGCATTTGTATATGTGGTCTCCTGTGCCTCATAAATTTATGATTATTTGATGTTTCTTTTGTTTTAATTAGTATCATGCATTTTTATCAATTAATACAAAAAGATCATGTTTGATTAATGTGGAATAAAAGATGGAGTAAACAACTTACTTCAATTCATATTTAATAAGTTGTCAATCGATGTGTAAAACCTAATGATTAAGAAAATTGTAGTTATGACAGATTAAGTACTTTTAACTATTTTTTAGACAAATTAAATTGGGGGAATTTCATATATACCACTCAGATCCTATGAAATTATGTATTTACCATTCCAAATTCTAGAATTACACATTTACACTAGTGGAAAAAACACTTTTTGTATCGGTTATTAATGCAAATCAGTGTCGGACCTAGGGACGACACTGATCCAGGCGACACAAATATCTAAAGTTATTTGTATAGGTTAAACAATCGATACTGAAAGTAAGCATCAGTATCGGTTTTTAACTGATACAGTTTGCAATTAGGCGATACAGATACTACTATTTGTATCGGTTGTTTGCAATTAGGCGACACAAATACTACTATTTGTACCAATTATTTTTAAATAACCGACACTGATTCTCTCAGGTGTGATGTAATTTCGTTTTATGATGGAGGGGCTAACTGTAATAAGTTTTGTAAATATTAAAAAAATTGAAGGACAAAAGTGAAAATTTCCAATTTTTAGGTGTGGCTTAGTCACCTTTTAACTTAACTTAACTTGTGTTCCTCCACTACAGATACTGTCATGTCACAGTAACATGATAGGCATCACTTGAACTATAGTAACCAAGCATGTCCTATATATATTATTATAATTCTAAACCAATCTAATAAATTAAACATATATACATTGTAAACCAAACTATATTAATTATTAATTAGCTAGAGTGATGTAAATAACATTTCGTAATTATTTTAAATATATTTGTTGGCTGACACCAAATCCGCTAGCCTCCAACAATTAAAAAAAAAAACATACATTCTATCTATACCCCTGGCACCAACCAGAATAAGTAAATAAATAAATATGCATGCTCTCCTGCAGGCACATACAAGTGCTTCAAAAGTTCAAACTCCTAATTAACTTACAGGAAGCTCTCTCATCTCATGCATGGCAACAAAAATGGCATCAGAAAAATCAAAATTTGATGAAGAGAAAGCAGAGAATAAGTCATCTCACAAGCAAGGGGGCTGGATCACTTTCCCTTTCCTCTCAGGTCTTCTCTCTCTCTCTCTCTCACTTCCCCCTTTTTAAATTCCCTTGTATACCAGTATAACATATGCATGCATGTATGGGTTTCATTACAACCAATCGGTACTGGTACGGTACCAATACCAGTATAACATAATTCCTGGTTTCTTAATTTGTTTTGAAGGGAGTATTGTGGGTGTTACATTGGCAATGAGCGGAGCGACGAACAACTTTCTGGTATACTTGGTACAAGAATACAATGTGAGGAGCATCGATGCAGCGCAGATAGTAAACATCATAAGCGGGTCTTTGAGTTTAGCTCCTGTTGCTGGAGCCATTATTGCTGATGCTTTCTTCGGTTGCTATTCTGTCGTTGCCGCCTCTTCAGCAATCCAACTCTTGGTATGTGTCTGCTTTAATTTACTTCACAATTTAATTAATGCAAATTAATATTTGTATATTTTTCTTAATTAATTAGCTGCATGCATGCAATTTCTGAATACAAATATTGAACAAGTGATATATATAAATAATCAATACTCATGAGAAGAAATTATTTAGAAAAATTAATATTTGTTTATTTTAATCTGTTTTCATTTCTAATTATTCTACATTTTATTAAAAATGAAAGAGAATATATATATATATATATATATATATATATATATATATATATATGAGCAAAACTAGAGTGTGATGTGCTAATTAAGAGAGGTTTGTGAGCACACCTTCAAAAGACTATCGAATTGACTTCGAACTACGAATCAAAACTGTTGAAATCCATGTACTTCGTGAGTGATGTATGTACATGCAAATTTTTTAAAGTTTCGAATTTATTTAGTACATGATCAAGCGGTAAATAAATTAATGAAAAATGAATATATAAAACAGCTTATAAAATAGCTTATAAAATGTTCATTGTTTTGACTGCTTAACCATGTGCTAATTAAATGAATTGAAAACTTTAAAATTTTTGTATATATATACATCATTCACGAAGTATATGAATTTTAACGATTTGAATTCATAGTTCGAAATTAGCCCGATAGTCTTTTAGAGATGTTCTCACCAATCTCTCTTGGCGAGCACATTACACTCTCGTTTTGCTCACTCTATATATATAATTCTGTTAAATTAAAGCATATAAACAAGAAAGAAAAAGTTAAATTATCCTATTGAATCCCATGCGGTATAAAGTCACACCCAATTATTTGGATCATGGTGGGGTGTAGCTAGTTGCTTTCTTAAAATGTTACACGAAAGAAAGTTGTTTATTCAACAGTCAAATATAGGTAAGCTTTATTAGACAAAAGAACTTGAACTCGCTTTATTAATTGTTCAGGACAAAAACAGAGGTAGATATATATATATATATATATATATGATTATCGATAATGAATTGTTAGTTTATATACAAATAAATCTTAGAAAAAAAAAAAGATTCTCTCTTCCGCAAACGACAACTATGCTTTGTCATATATATATGAGATAGGAGTAGGTTGGATGGGCATCGGATCTACTTTTAGATTCAATTAGCTCTAACACTGTACGATTATCATTGAGATTTGTGCGCACGGAAACTGAAAAATACTTGTACGGATTTTAATGAGTTCGCACGAATACTTGCACGGATTTTAATATAGAGAACACATTTAACGGTTTGGATCAATGTTTTGGACTTCGAAAATTAAAAAACGACTTGGTTGCACGGGACCTCAGAAACAACTGATTTGATATTAGCCAACCTCTATATATATATAGGCAACGACTTCTATGGACATAATGACCTATTTGTAAAATGAACATATTTTTATTTTCAAAGTTCAAACAGTCGATCCGAACCGTTCATCTTGTTCTCCATATTAATATGTGCTTGGAGACCAAATTTTATATTTTTCTGAATTTTTTTACTATTTATTAAGATGGGTACAAAATTCAATGGTCTGAATTTGATATTTTTTGTACCCATCTTAATAAATAGTAAAAAAATTCAGAAAAATGTAAAATTTGGTCTCCAAGCACATATTAATATGGAGAACAAGATGAACGGTTCGGATCGACTGTTTGAACTTTGAAAATAAAAATATGTTCATTTTATAAATAGGTCCTTATGTCCATAGAAGACACTCTCATATATGTGTGTGTGTGTGTGTGTGTCCTATAAAACTTCATAATTCTAAATGAGAAGAGTTCAAATGTCTACATCATTTTATTTATACACATGTAAAAAATTATGACATTTCAACTTTATTTTGGTTGTCATCAAAAGTTTGTAAAAATGTACTAATTAATAAGGATAATGTTTAGGCATTGATTTTTCAACTTATTGATTAACATAAAAATAAAATTGAAATGTCATAATTTGTTATGAGCACATGGAGAAAATAACATAGATCACATGTAATGGTTTTATATTGACATTTATATTTTTAAATTTTTTTTTTTTAAAGTAGTGAAAATATCCACCGATTTCATATTGAAACCAAAGAATTAGAGGTAAAGCACTTAAAATAAGTATCCACCAATTACAACTTACATACTGTCTAAATCTCTAAAAGCTAATACCCCAGTATCAACAACAAACAACAGAACAACATGCCTATGACTACTAATCAGCAAAAGTTACTGTCTTAGCACCAAAAACTTTATAAGCAATCATACAAAACAAGCAAATTAGTCTAAATGATCCCAGTCAATGGAATCGTCTTCAGCTTGTCCTTCTCCAGACATTTGGCTGCCATCGCCAGAATTCTGAGTTCCCTTGTTGTCCCCTTCCTGCATCCGTGCTGCTTACTGGTTCATCCGATCGATCGAGTCCTTAATGATTGTTAGCATTCCTTTAATTCATATTAATATAATACGATTCAGAAAGTTTGTGGTGTGTGTCATGAGATGTTGAGTACCAATTATTGAACAAATTAAGTTCAATTTCTTATTTCTTTTAAGAGACATATATATCCCACGAGCGGCTCCTCAGAGTTGTTAGCCTTTAACATCATCCTAGCTTTAATTTGTATTTTAAAAATCATGCATGTGCCAATTCTAAAGTAATTCTATCAGATGATAATAAAAATAATCTCTTTATGATTGAAAAAAGTTTTGAATGATATGTTATTTTAATTAATTCTGATCCTTTTTTTTGCCAGTGTTTTAATTGATATTTTAATATTTCTTTTGAACGAAATGGTGGAGCGCGCCATGCATCGGTTGACGTACATATTAAATAGCAACTAAAATATATACAAACATAAGTGCAAAAATGTAATTAATATTCTATTTTAATTTCATTACATTACATTAATTCGTCAGCTAAATTTATTGGATTCAACATGTAGTCACTTGTGCTCTTCACCATGACTGCGGCACTGAAATCGCTCCGACCAACACCATGCGATGTTCCAGGCACAGACGACGTCTCATGCGAGGCGGCATCAAAAGGACAACTGACTGTGTTGTACAGTGCAGTAGGTCTCCTAGCCATTGCAACAGGAGGAACCCGGTTCAACCAGGCCACAATGGGTGCGAGCCAGTTCGACCGGGTAGAGGACCAGGCGGTATATTTCAACTGGTTCTTCATCTTTATGTACACGGCTGGCATTATCGGTGCCACCGCCATTGTTTATATTCAAGATAGCATTAGCTGGGTCTTGGGCTTCGGTCTCTGCCTCGGCGCTAGTGCAGTAAGTTTGCTTATTTTACTGCTGGGAACAAAATATTACCGGAGGCCGGCACCCCAAGGAAGCCCGTTCACCGGCCTCTTTCGAGTGGTCGTGGCAACTTCAAGGAAATGGAAGGTCAAGTACTTGTCACAAGCCACCCCTAGTTATTTTCATGGAAATGATCATCACATGGCATCTCCAAGCCTAAGCTTCAGGTATGTGTTCAGAAATTGTAGCGATCTACCACTACCAGGGGTAAATATATTGACAGAGTAGTTTTTACTTGATGCAGCGTTGTTTAAGCTCTATTGTCCATGCGCTGCATGAAGCAAAGTCTGCTATGTCAATATCTTTACCCGTACGTCTATCCAAAAGAACATGCATAAACTTATTTTAACTATTAGCTATTTTGTTTTTGTTTAATCGATCATCAGCTTATTCAACCGTGCTGCGCTGATTTCTGAAGGTGACACCAACCAAGACGGCTCAATCGCCAAACCATGGAAACTGTGCACTGTGCGAGAAGTCGAGAACTTCAAGGCTGTTGTTCGTGTCTTACCAGTATGGGCCTCTAACATTTTTCTCAGCATTTCCGTTGGCTGTCAGCTAAACCTTTCGGTTCTACAAGCACTGACGATGGACCGCTCCATCGGGTCCAGTTTCTCCATCCCAGCCGGCTCAATGATCGTCCCGTCATTGCTTGCCTTTGTCATATTTCTCACCTTCCTTGACCGCATTTTATTCCCAATTTGGTACAAGCTCACTCACCACACACCAACCCCGCTACAACGTGTCGGCATTGGACATCTCATCAATGCGGTCAGCATGATTGCGTCAGCCTTGGTCGAGAGGAGGCGGGCCACAGTTATCAGTAGGCATGATGAAGCTGATCAGGTCCATCCTGGTTGGATAGTGCCTATGTCAGTACTCTGGCTTGTACTGCCACTGGCATTGCAAGGGGCCGCAGAGGCGTTACACTTCCCCGGTCAGGTGGCTTTATACTATCAAGAATTTCCAAAGGCACTAAAGAACACCTCCACTGGGATGGAGGCGCTGATCATTGCGATTGGTTATTACCTCAGCACAGCTTTCCTCAGCATCGTTCGGCACCTGACGACATGGCTTCCAGATGATTTAAACAGATCACGGTTGGAGAATGTATACTGGTTGATTGCTATCCTTGCCACAATCAACTTTGGTATTTACATCATATGCGCAAAATTCTACAAATACCAGAATTCTTCTGTTGACACTGATCAGAAAGTAGTTGTAACTGAGATATCATCTGCTAGTTAAGACTTAAGAGTGTTGATAGTACGTAGTAAAATTAATGTACCGTTTATATATGGTTGTCTAATGTCTACTAATAAATAATAATGGTATTATTAATTTATCAAAACAATGCTCTCTGTTGTAACACCTATATAAACACCACTGTGATGGTTGAGAATTGCTATGAAGGGAGAGATAAGGAATTGCTGTGAACAGAGGTGGATGGTTCAGGGACAGTACTTGGAGATGGTTGAGAAATAATGGATGATTATGTGCTTACTCACTTCATTTTTGACTTCCTTTTACAAAATAAGAACAAGGATTTTCTTAATCTAATTTCAATTTCAAACATTATTCCAACATTCACTTCTAAATATTTTCAAATTAATAGCATACATTTATATCAGTCAAGCATAATTTTAAATAATTAGTTTCATGTTTCACTTAAATGTTACCTGTTTTATTGAAAACATATCTAGACATTTCGTATATTATTTTTAGTAATTAATTCCATATATTATTTTTGTGAAATGTTACAGTAGAGTTAGAGTGAGTTCCAATAACGAATCAGTTGATCTTGGTATATTTTTAATACAAAAAAAAAACTTAACATTACACGAAATTTTAATTTTGTCCAAGAAAATTTGAAATATTAACTAAATATACAACATTGTTATTATTTTGTTTTTTGCTAATTACTGACCATGACAAAAAAAAAAAACTTGTTGCATGTATTCTTAACATGAACTAATATTTTTCCTTTGAATAAAAAATAAAAATTAAGCATACAAAAATAAAAATAAAAAAAATATATTGAGAAAATAAAAAAGCAAGACAAACAACTCCTCGTTTAACATCCAAAATCAGAATTACATATTGAATCTCAACTTGACATCATTTTCTATACGCAAGAATCTCAATTCTTGACTTTAATATTACATATTTAAAGTTTCTAGGAAAATATCGGCAAATGCAAAAATATTGTAAATATAACAAACTTTGAAAAATTGCAATATTTGCTTTGTATATAGTATGATTTTGTATTTAAATTGTATATGTAATACGGAGAAGTAACATATTATGATGCAATTGAATTAGCCATAATAATAAAGTATTCATTACGTTGTAATATTCGGAATGTATATTGAGCATATTTTGATTTTAGTTTCCTCCAAAATTTCAAGTAATTAATAAGAGTAAATAATAGAGAAGAATGCATTATATATATAATAATAGAGGAGAATCACCTATATATAATGGTGAGAAATGATTCACAACATTTTTTTTCTCATGCATTATTTACCTTCCAACTACTTAGAGCACACCATAATACCGTTGCATTTGTCAAATTAATATTAATTGCTCATGTTATTTTCATCATGCAAATTACTCCACAAATTTCTACATTAAAGTAAACTCCATGCTCTAAATTAATTGAAGTTCTTACAAAAATAATAATAATAATAATAACATGGCAACAATTAAGTCCAAATAGTCTATCCAAACCGTTTTATATTTTTTGAATTTTTTTTTTAATATTTATTAAGTCAGTTTTAAAATTGTTATTTTCAATGATAATTTTTTTTAACTGTTTATTAAAATCAACAATTTTAAAACTGGCTTAATAAATAATAAAAAAATTCAAAAAAATGTAAAATTAGATTTTCAAGTATATTTTAATAGAGATCACATTTAACTATTTAGACCGTTTAAATTTCTGAAAATTTAAAAACTAATTAGTTGCACTACAGTTTCGGAACAAAAATAGAGATAAAGAGTGTGTGAGGCTAATATGGAGGGTTAATACGCAAATTGTATAACTTTCTGAGCCAACAGACTCGGATACCGAGCCTGTTATTTTGAATAATCGACCGTTAGAACCGTCCGTTGACTCCTTGAGGCATGTGGTTACGCAATTTGTTACAGCAAACAGCAGGGCTCCAGTTAAATGTGATGCAGACACCTAAGCAGTATCTGAAGAGCTGGATTTCTCCAGTTATGCACAGACTGGAGGGAGCTTTATAGAATCATGCTGAACTTAATTATCTAAAAAAACTGAGTCAAATCAGAAAGGCATTCAAACCAGAAGCTTACGCATATATCTTCTATTAAATTTTACATTTTTTATTTTTTTTACTATTTTAAAAATAATTAGAAAATCACTTGATATAAAAATTCTGAACCATCTAAAACAAATAGTTGAAAAATTCTAAAAAAAAAAATGTAAAATGTGGTCTTCAAATTCATTTTCATATGGAGATTATGTTAAGTGATTCGAAACAACTGTTTAGATTTTAAAAATGGAGATATTAATTCATAGTATAGACTGATTTGTGCATTGCAAAATATCGTAACCTCACACTCTTTTATTTATATACTTTTTAATTTTATTCTTTATTTCTTTTTATGGCAAATATATAAATATGCATATATTAAATAAACATGTTTGCATGAACTAATTCAATGCTAATTTTTTTAGAATATCTTCCAATAAACAATTTATCTTTAAGTAAGGGTGCAATAATAATTTTGTAAGTTATTAGAATTCCTTTGTCTATAAATTTTATTAAAAGAAGAATCATATATTAATGCAAGTATATAATGGTTTTAGGAACAATTAACCAGATAATCATTGCTTGGTGTGCAATTTATGTTACCTAAAATTAGGCATGCCTTAATTTTTTTTTTCTTTGGTTTGAATTATGAGATTTTAATGATTAGAAACACTAACTAGTAACAAAACATGCATCATGGATTCAGTGTAGTCAAGTCTGTTTTCTTAAAGGGAATTGCTATGGTTCACCCACATTGCGCCATTCTCTTGTCTCGATTTTTTATTTTTTTGATTACGGTAACTAGTATTGCATACTTTTTATTATTTAATTTCAGTTTTGACATTTAATAGTCCTATAAAATGTAGCTATAATATTTCTTAACACAGAGCCTGACCAAAAATGTTTGGTGTGTGTGTGTGTGTGTGTGTGGGGGGGGGTGGAGGGGGAACTTTGGAAAGCCAGAGAATTTAATTGTATATTTTAGTTGACACGGAAAAGTAAGAATAATGAATTGTCATAAGAGATAACTTGAAAATTTTATCTTGGTAAATTAATAGATGAAATTTGAATAAAAGAAATTCAAAAAAGAAGAAGGGAAAAATGAAGTGATTTTTTAGCATTTCAATTAAAATGTGTCTGTCTCATTAAATTTTGATTGCCATCGATAGCTAGATGTATTGATTTAGTTAGTGGAAGATCTGATTGAGATTTTACATGATCTAATTTATAAACATATATATATATAGGACGTGGCTACGGTGCTACGCGTAGCATAGAGACCTCCGTGCAACGGCTCAAAATTTGAATTTTCAAAATCCTAACGGTCGATCCAAACCGTTAGATGTGTTCTCCAAATTGAAATGTGCTTGGAGACCAGATTTTATATTTTTTGGAATTTTTTTACTATTTATTAAGCCACTTTGAAAATCGCTGATCCAACGGTGGCTTAACCAACAGTGAAACCGTTGGATCAGCGATTTTCAAAGTGGCTTAATAAATAGTAAAAAAAATCCAAAAAATATAAAATTTGGTCTCCAAGCACATTTCAATATGTAGAACACATCTAACGGTTTGGATCGACCGTTAGGAATTTAAAAATTCAAATTTTGAGCCGTTGCACGGAGGCCCTCTATGCTACGCGTAGCATATTAGCAATTTCATATATATATATATATATATATTTTAAATATGGTGTTTAATTAATGAGAACAAAATTGTTGTCATGATACACTATATTTTTTAATATGATGCAAATTAAAAGGGAGCATTTGTGTAAGTTTATGGGGCCATTTTTTTTTTGTTTCCTTCCAATTTTGTGACACGTGGCAGGTTGATATTGATGGACTGCCTTCTCAATTTCTCGCTTAACAAGTTTCCTCTTAACAAAAACTTTATTGAATATAATGATATGACTTCCAATCTAAGAATCATTGTTAGACCTAAATTTTAAATTTTGCTGTTGCATCTTTTGAACACACTATAGTTTAGGAACTTTATTTGTCTATTCACATAATATTAAATTGAGAATTGGTTATAAAGTGATGCAAATTCAATTTAAATAATATTTAAAAACGTTCTATCAAACATAAATAAGAAAATATTTTTTTGTTAGATTGAAATTTCCATAAACATATGTTATTGCATCTGCATTACAAATTTACAATTTTAGCTTTAATAGTTCATCTAAGCATATAAATTATTATTTTTTTCGAATATTTTCAACAGTCATGAATACGATGCGCTAACAATACACATTTTTGTTGTTGTTGTGATAGTCAAAATTGTAAAGGACAATCAATGCTATCAATTAGACATTTTTCCTTTATTAAGAGTGTTTTAAGATTATCTTTAATTATCGCGTTGAACACTTATTATTTGTTTGATTCTTGAATTTTATTTTAGAAAGGCAAGTCCAATTCTAAGAAGCCATAGCTATATAACATTATTACATCACGTGTACATTTAATTCATTCATATTAAATAATATGGGATGTACTGTAATTATATCTGAACAGCGTTACGCGACATACTATTATTTTGTATTTTATAAATACATAAAATATATAATATTTGATTGTTAAGGAAAAAAAATATCTCTCTTCAAATAATATTCTTAGAAAAACTCATAATAACAACAACAACAACAACAACAATAATAATAATAATAATAGGTACAACAACAACAATAATAATAATAATAATAATAATAGGTCCTAAATTTAAAATAATCACATCACATGTAATAAGTATTTGAATAATTATGGTGGGGATAGATTTGATAATGAATTAGGCCGGAGATCAATATCAATTCAAATATTCTAAATAAAGAAATTGGAGAGCAAACAACAGCTCAAAAATCTATTGATCCCAATAAAAATCTACCATATTTTTACCACTATTATATCACCAACCTCATCATTGCACGCTAAAATAAGCACATCCTACCTTATGCATTCAGCCCCTTCACTTTCCTTTTATTCTTCTTTCACACCTCATAGCAAAATTTCCTAATTAGTTTTTTTTTTTAATAGGAAGTTTTCTACCTCAAACACTAAATCATGCTTTTCCTTTTCAAAATTATATAAAAATTTCAAAAACAATAATTCATTTAGTAGTTAAAATAATGTTTATTGTATGAAAATTTGCAATTTCGACAAATAAAAATTATAACAGATGAGGTGTAGGCCTCACAAATGCAATTAAGCCTTTTCATTTGGTTCTTATTATTAGAACTGCAAAGCTAATTTGCCCCAACAGATAAAATTATTAACAGAGTAGATTTCTCTTCATGCAGCGCACATTATATACAAACAAAACAGAGTTGCATATGGTTAGTGCGCTACATGAAGTAAAACTTACTTTGTATATTTTTACCCCAGATCTAGTATCCAAATCCAGCTTATGATCGTCAGCGTCATAAATGCACTTCGCAACGTCGAATTCATATGCCCTAAAGTAACTTAAATTTTAATTTTAGATCAGAACCGTTCGATCTGCGTTCCCCTCGGTCCATATTGGTCAGATCTAAACCCAAAATTTGAGTTACTGTAGGATCCGTTTCAGCGTCCTCCCTCTTCTAGGTTTCAAATAAAACAAACCGTTGTGGCACCAAAGCGAAAGAAAGGAAGAATCCATATCTCTGAGGTAACAAAATATTTCTGTTTGGATTACAGACGTCCGATCGAAATCCTGGCCAATCCAGCCCGAGGTAGAACGCACGGAACCCTTTTAATAGTCGTGCAGATTCCGATTTAACGGTATGGATTTAAACAGAAATATTCTGTTACTTTAGTTGATATTAATTCGAAAAGAGGTCCGGAGGAAGAATAGGTTCGTTAGTTGTTGCTCTCTCTTTCATTTCTTTCCTTTTCTCACAAACCAACTCACTTTCTCTCACTCACATCTCACCAAAATCTTCTCCTTTCCTTTCTTGGAATTGGAATCACCTTCTCTCTCTCCACCTCTTATATCTCCTCTCCTTTCAATTGCCTCCAATTTGGTAGAATTCAGGTTTCCTTCCACCACCGAATCCTCCCAATTTCACCATCTCCAATTTCAAATTGGGGGGAGGAAACCTTGGTTATTGATCGATCGAGACATGGCGATGGAAGGGTTCCTTCCTATGACGGTTGCATCTGTGGTAGAAGATGTAATGCATCAGAATGGGATGAGGTTATCTCTAGACAGAGATTTGGTCTCCAGGCGAGAAGAAGAAGCTGGTATCTATACGTTATTTAATCTCCCTTTTTTTTTTAACAATCAAATTGAACCTTGAATTACAAATTCGAAGAATATCTCATCCTTGTATGTTGTTCTCTATTGAAGATCGTAAAATTGAACATGTTTTCAAAGTGGATTCTGTTTTAAAAGACTAACAGGCTTTGTTAAAAACTTGAATTTTGAAAACCAGAACCAATTTGAGATAGAATTGGTTCTAACTGCATTGTCAAATTATATAAATAGACATTCTTAACAGTTTACTATTCTTGTGTTTGAAAGAAGAATGTCGGGTTGATATGTAATTTTGATATTTAAAATAGGATTTTCATCAATGAATTTTAATATTGCATTTCAAGTCATTTTAATTAGGATTAATTAGTAACAGCCAAATATTGATCAACTTAGATTTTCATAAAAAAATGTAAAAATAAGCATGTATGAAATGACAGCTTCTAGAAGGTATGAGGCAGCGGCCTGGCTGAGACGAATGGTAGGGGTAGTGGCAGCGCGGGACCTACCTGAGGAGCCATCAGAAGAGGAGTTTCGTCTCGGTTTGCGTAATGGTATCATTCTCTGCAATGCTCTGAACAAGCTCAATCCCGGCACCATTCCCAAGGTATACTTAGGTTTTGTTCTTTTCTTCTTCTCAACTGTACTGGTATAAACTGGTATCGAACTGTACTAACTTTGCAATAAAGATTTACTGCAATATAACTCTGACGATGATTAATGCTGGGCAACAAAGCGTATAGATAGGTTATACAAAAACAATTAAATGATAATTTATTTGTATTACATTGTAGGTTGTAGAAGCACCTTCCGATTTTACCCCTCCTCCTGATGGGGCTGCTCTCTGTGCATATCAATATTTTGAGAATCTTAGAAATTTCCTTGTTGCCCTTGAAGATTTGCATCTTCCCACTTTTGAGGCCTCTGATCTTGAAAAGGTTTTAGTAAATTTTTGGTAAATTCTCTCTAGGAAGATCTTAATTATTTGGTAAAAATTTTCTAACTCTTTCTTGGCATTGCTTTTAGGGAGGAAAAGCTGGTCGAGTAGTTAACTGCATACTAGCATTAAAATCACATAGTGAGAGGAGAGGAAAATCTCACTGGACAAGGTCAAATTCGTCTTTTTCTTCTTTAAACAATGGCAATGGAACATCTACATGTTCATCCTCTTCCTCAACCAAGTATTTTGTGCGCAAAAATTCAGAACCTTTTATGAACTCCCTCTTTCGGTCCCAGTCGTCAGAGGCTCTTTCTGTCGAGCAGAATCTCAGCCTTGATGTCTCCATTGAATCTTCTCAAATGGTACATACTATTTAGTATCAGTTGTGTTACATTGAAACATTTCTGACCAGGTTACATTTAATTCATAAGTCTACCAGTAAACAGTTTTACTTTGATTTTCAACATATTTTACTGCTTTATTTGTTAGACTGCATCACATTCATTGAATATGCTGGTGAGCACAATGTTGTCAGGCAAGAAGCCAGAGGAGGTCCCAGAGGTCAATTTTTTTTTTATTCATTTTTCATTTTCTTTCATTTAGATAAATTTCTGTTTTCGATATAAATGTTTATTCTTATTGAATTCAAGTTCTTTTAATGCAGCTAGTGGGGTCCATTATAAGCAAGGTTGTCGAAGAATTTGAAAAACGCATGCCAACACAAAATGAGATGGTATTACTATTACTTGATTTTTTTCCCCTTTTGAATTTTTTCCTTTTGTTGATATCTTTCGTCTTGATGCCTTATTGCTTAGGCGTATAACTTATGTTCTTTTTTTAATGAAGGTGGCAAAAGCAATGGATGAGCCCCAGACCTTTGTTCAACCGAGCAATGCTCCATTATCAACCAGTAGTAACGAAGCAAAGGTGATCCCATTTTTTCATTTTTTTTCTAAACGAAAGCTATAAAATTAATGAGGGGGTGGCCCCATATTCAGCATGAAATTGCTATGGGTACCGTAAAATTTACCCCATATTCAGCATGATTTTTTTTTTTTTATGATTGATTCCCATAACTCGAAAGTTTGACTTCATCCCTGATATTAATGTTCCTTTTTAATGAAGGTGGAAAAAACAATGGATGAGTCCCAGTCTTGTATTCAACCAAGCAATGCTCCTTTCTCAGCCAGTAGTAACGAAGCAAAGGTAGATTCCCTTTTTTCATTTTTTTTTCTATATGAAAGTGATATTATGTAAAAACACAGTAGAGTTATTTTAAACAAGCATTACTTTGGTAGGCAATTCCTGTTTGATTCAGACTCTTAATTTTTTTGTCTTTGTAATTTGTGTCTAGTTTGTAAGGAAAATACCTTGTCTGTCTTATGTACTAACTAATTTTTAAGTGATGATTTTATTTTCAGTTATGATGGTTGACTAATCACCATCTTATGGTTGCTTTTATAAATCTTGACAGATTGAGAAAGTAGAGAAAATTTGCAAAGAAACAAATAACGGGTATATGGTGTCAAAGGAGGAGAAGCCAGTAGCCCTAAAAAAAAAAAATTTTGATCGACAAGAGAGAAAAATTCAGGTAATTTTGCAACATAGTATTTAGGAGTTACTTCTAATTTCTTCTCTTCATTTTTAATATGTGCAGTGATGAAGTTTTAAAATCTAATTACCATGTAGGAATTGAGACAAATGCTTTGCACTGTCAAATCTGGAATGGAGAACATGAGGTTACAATATCATGACGAATTTATCAATCTTGGTAAGAGAGAGAGAGAGAGAGAGAGATCTTATAGTTTTTTCTTGGTTAAAATTTTTATTACACAAAAATAAAATTATATATATTTCATTGTGATATAGGAAAACATTTGGGAAAGCTTTCTCATGCTGCTTCAGGATATCATAAAGTCTTAGAGGAAAACAGAAAGCTATATAATATAGTGCAGGATCTTAAAGGTAAAAAAAACCTCAAATCAGAAACTCCCCAACTTGTATTTCTCCCTATGTTATTTACTATTTCTTCTTGTTATTTTGGTTTTTGCTTTCTTCAGGAAACATAAGGGTGTATTGCCGTGTCAGGCCACAGAAAGGCAATATTCCCAGTCCCATTGCAAGTATCGAAGATGGCCAAATTACAATATTAACCCCTTCAAAGTATGGTAAAGAGGGACGCAAATCATTCAAATTCAACAAAGTATTCGGTCCATCTGCTACCCAAGGTAATTTTTCCAAGCAAGTGCTTACACTATAGTTTTGGATTAGATAGTTGAAATATGTGGGTGGATCTAGATTTAAAATTTTGCAGTTGAATATTAGTGAGTTTAGTTAGACATTAACTATTGCCCATTTTTATTTTTAAAACAATTGTAGATACTAAACCTTTATACTTGTGCAGAGGAGGTATTTTCGGATATGCAACCTTTGATCCGATCTGTTCTAGATGGCTACAATGTGTGCATCTTTGCATATGGCCAAACCGGCTCAGGGAAAACTCATACTATGGTTAGATCATTTATTTCTGAGTATTTCTGACATATTAGCAAAAGATACCAAATTAAAATCTGATTGGCCCAATTTTGAAACAATATTTTCATTTGCCACACATAATGTATTAAATAGTGTGTATCATGTTAGTACAGACGGGGCCAAAAGTGCTGACGGAGGAGACCCTAGGGGTCAACTATAGGGCACTGAATGACTTGTTCTACATGTCAGAGACGAGAAAGGACACTTTTGCATATGAGATTTCTGTGCAAATGATCGAAATATACAATGAGCAAGTGCGCGATTTACTAGCAAATAATGGCGGAAACAACAAAAGATATCCTTTTTCATATGTTCCTTATAATTTTTTTTATTTTCTTAAGCAAGACTTACCTCAATTCTAAGAAGTTCGACCCACTTTGTGTCGCTTCTTTTGGAGAAATTGAACATAAAATACCCTAAATATGCATTGCTGCTATTTCTTTTTTTTGGATTATTGGTTGAAATATCCTTGACCTAGTCAACACATTGGAGATTAAAAGCAGCTCCCAGAAAGGAGGGTTAGCCGTACCTGATGCAAACATCGTACCAGTCTATTCAACATCTGATGTTATAGAGTTGATGAATCTTGGTCACAAAAACAGAGCTGTGGGCTCCACTGCCATGAACGACCGAAGTAGCCGCTCTCACAGGTCATAACAACTTTAATATTTATTTCAGTGAGGCTATGGTATATGCATAGTGCATATTGGCCCATACTATGGATCAGTACAACTTTAACAACTATGGCCCGTACTAAATCATTAAAAAGTAGTGATTTTCTACCTATCTAAAGTAATAGTAAAAAATTCTAAAAAATGTAAAAGTTAGTTTTCAAGTACATTTTCATATAGAGATCATATATATGGTTGAGATCAACCATCTGGACTTTGAAAACGCGGATATTGATCTATAGTACCGACTAATCTCTGCTATGCATAGTACCATAGCCTCACTCTAAACATATTATGTTTGAAATTACTTTCCAAATGATGCAATACTGAAATAAAAGATTGTGGGTCATGTGTGCAGTTGCTTGACAGTGCATGTGCAAGGAAGAGATCTGACAAGTGGGACAGTGCTGAGAGGGAGCATGCACCTTGTTGACCTGGCAGGAAGCGAGAGGGTCAACAAGTCGGAGGCTAAGGGAGAGTGCTTGAAGGAGGCAACACACATCAACAAATCTCTCTCTGCCTTAGGAGACGTCATTGCCTCCCTTGCCCAGAAGAACTCTCATGTACCTTACCGCAACAGCAAGCTCACTCAGCTCTTGCAAGACTCTCTGGGTAAGATTTTTTTCAGACCTAATTGTTTGGTTATTTAATGCTGGTATTGAGTTTGGTTTGAGGATAGTTGAGCTTAGTTTTCAGTTTGTTTGCTCAAATGAGGGTTAATTGAACATCAGACATAGATTTAAACTGCAAAATGAGAGACTTGTATGTGCTGTTCTGGTTACTTTCATGGCTAGTTGCTAGATATAAGTGGTGAACTAGTTAAACTCAAAGTTGAGTAATAAATGTATAAAAGGGTCAAAGTGTCAAACATCAGAGACATGCTTAATTCTTTGTTAATTTTTTGAGTCATTATATGTATCTCAAATTCTCAACTATATCACAAGTCAAAACTTGGAATAAAAGATAAATACTAAATAGTATGAATTCGTGTTTTGATATTGTTTCAGGAGGTCAAGCAAAAACCTTAATGTTCGTACACATTGCTGCTGAATTTGATGCGATAGGTGAGACTTTAGGCACACTCAAGTTTGCAGAGCGGGTTGCCACAGTGGAACTCGGGGCGGCCCGCACAAACAAAGATAGTACTGAGGTTAAAGACCTCAAAGAACAGGTTTGATTATCTAATTATTTCTTATCTGAAGTTCTGATTATCATAGTTTTCATTTAAAAGTGCCATGGAAAATAGAAAACCAAACAAGAAAGCACCAGAAATAAGAAAATAATTAGGATTTGATTATCTTTAGTGGTGATTGATTACGTAATTAGTTTCAATCTCATGTATACCCCTCAAAAACCTTGAAATTATGTATTTCCCAGTCTAAAATTCATAATATCATATTTACCCTTCTAAATTTCAAATACTCGCAAATTTACACAATTTATTGACTCTTCTATTAAACTCATTTTAATTTACAAAGTACCCATTTTACCATTTATTAAAAAATAAAAAATATGCAACGTGTTTAAGAAAAATATTAATCTTCTAATTGGTCGTACCAGTAACTTTTGACTGATACTAGATTCAAGTACTGAGTTCCTGTAAATAACCAGATATTAACTCACCCCTCCCTCCCCCTTTTGGTTTTACAAACTTCAGTTAGCTAATTTGAAGGCTCAGCTAGCAATGAGGGATGCCGGAGAAGGAGATCTAATGCGAAGCCCGGAAATTTTCCGTACAAAATCTTGTGCAGCACTTACTGCTCATCCAGCTATTAGACAACCGATGGAAGAAGTTGGAAATATTGAGGTAAAAAAAAGTCAAATTCAATGAAATTTTGTCTAATGAATATAAAAAAAGACCTTGAGCGGAAAGAGGCACCTCAAAAGTTAAAAAAAAAAGATACATGAGTTTTAAATTTAAATAAAAAAATTATACGAGAATATGGTATGTTGAATAAGCTGGAACCGATTTATTTATTGTAAATTAATTCCTGTATTCATATCTTTTTTGTTTTGTTTTTGTTTTTACTGTGCAAGGTGCGGAGCAATCTTCCAACTGCACAAAAGAAATTGAATCTTGATGCAAGCGAGACAGCCTCCGAAACTGACTCTGCTTCATGGATAGACAAAACCATCATAGAAAACAGTAACAACGAAAACATAAACACGAGCGACTGCACTTCCATGAGTTCGTCAGTAAATGAAAGTGGACTTACACTCATGTCGCCTTTACCAAATTCCTTTTACCAGAGATATGCATCAGACGTCAGTATTACTGTAACCAGGTCGGAGACTGGTGGAAGTGATGATTCTGACGAGTTGGAGCTCGGTACAAGTTACTGCTCGTCAGAGCATGATCTGTTGATGCCATGGAATTCTGATTTACCTAAGGTTTCGGGCTTGAAGAAGCCCCAGGTCAAGCTTGCTACAAGCCCAGATATCAGGTTATAATTAATTTGCTAATTAATATCATCTATTATAGTTTGCCCATAGGGGTGTTCATCAGGTCCGGTTTAAATAGTTCGATTTTTCCGGTTAAATGGATTTGTTTGGTTCCGTTTAGAAATTTTAAAACCTGTTAGACCGAACCGACCAAAATTCTTAAACTCGTCCCCTGTCCGAAGTAAATATTTAAAAAAATTCAAAAAAAGTACGACATAATATATATTAGTTGGTTCGTTTTAAAACCAAAAATTAACAAAAAAGTGTTTATTTTTATTATTAATCTTCATATTTCAGGTCAACTGAATTTAATTCGGTAGATAAGTTTATTTCGGTCGGTTCGGTTGTATTTTTGAAAACCGAATAAAAGTTTGATTTGCCTAACCGATGAAAATTGCCCATATTAAGACCAGTTGTAGGATTAACAATAACTTTAAATTTGAAATGACAGGAGCGCAAGTCGTTTACACAAGCCCTCGCCATCTCGTAAAATTCCGAATGCATCCTCGCTGACACCGGGAAAAGTAGGAAATGGGAAAAGAACAGCAGTTGCAAGGAAAATAGGAAACGGGAAATAGAGAGAATTTTTTTATAGCAAGAGGAGGAGCAACTTTTTCTATTTCTCTCTTTCTCTTTTCAGTCCTTTTCTGAGGCACTATTAGATTGTAAATCAGGGTCTTTTCTCCTTTCCCCCACAAAATCGGCATATTTTTTTTTTTATATTTGTTCATTTGTTTATTATTTGTACTCGAGAAACATAGAGAGAGAGAGAGAGAGAGAGAGACCATGAAACTATTCATTCCCTTTCCGGTGACGAAGTGTTGCAGATAGCTTTCAATTTTTGTTTTAATTCTGTTTCTGTGATACTATTTTCATTACAGGAAATTATAGAACTAAAATGTTATAGTTGAAAAACATTCACACAGGAAGCAAATGACAGTAATATATACAACACAACAATATGCTCAAATTTTAAAATGAATTTAGATCATTGAAACCTTCATACAGGAATCAAACAAATCGAACACGACCGAGAGAATGAAGTAATGCAACTCATGAATACAATGACATGACAGTATCACTTTTCTTCTACATAGCTTGTAACAAAACCTCGAACCTCATGCAATTCCGGGTTGAAATCATCATTGACATACCAAACACATCCCGATGGCAACAACTCGGCAGTTTTGACAGACCAAACACGCTCTCGGTGCACCTATACATGCTCAAATTGATATTACAAAACTGGTTTTGACATGAATTTACAAAGATCATTGAAACCTTCACACATGAATCAAACAAATCGAACACGACTGAGAATGACAGTATCACTTTTCTTCTACATGCTTGTAACAAAACTTCAAATCAGAGCCTCATGCAATTCCGGGTTGAAATTATCATTGACAGACCAAACACATCCCGATGGTTTACAAAGATCATTGAAACTTTCACACATGAGAATCAAACAAATCGAATATGACTGAGAACGACAGTATCACTTTTCTTCTACATGATTGTAACAAAACTTCAAATCAGAGCCTCATGCAATTCCGGGTTGAAATTATCATTGACAGACCAAACACATCCCGATGGTTTACAAAGATCATTGAAACTTTCACACATGAGAATCAAACAAATCGAATATGACTGAGAACGACAGTATCACTTTTCTTCTACATGATTGTAACAAAACTTCAAATCAGAGCCTCACGCAATTCCGGGTTTGAAGTCATCATTGACAGATCAAACACATCCCGACGGCAACAACTCGGCTGTTTTGAGGAGAGCGTCTCTGACCTCCTCTGACACCACCAAGCGCTCTCCGTGCACCCATACATCATATATTTTGTTCTCTTTACTGTCACTGTCACTGTCATTTTCCTCCCTCTCCTCTGCTTCAAATTCATTTGTTTCTTCTTCCCAGACATAAGCATTCACTCTGCTATTAGCAAATCATTAAGGCAGTTATTGCATTTTCATAAATTGAAAGAAAATAAAGACATTAGTTTTTTGACATGAACACCAACAATATAATTAAAGAACAAAAAAAAAGGAATTTCATGTATACCTCTCAAAATATGTATTCCCCCCTCTAAAATTAATATAATATTTTATTCACCCTTTTGAAATTTCAAAAGCTCACAAATTTATCCAATTTATTGAGTTTTCAACTAAAACTTATTTAAAATTTATAAAGTACCCATGTTACACTTTATTAAAAAAAAAATATAGTATGTATAAGAAAAATGTTCAGACTTCTAACTAATCTGTATATTTGTACGTGACAGACTCAGAAAACAGAATGAACATGAACAATATAAAGAAGAAAAACAAAATAAACTCACAATTGGAGGTTCTCCATGTCTTTCTCTCTCTTTGCCACGTAACGGGCAATGTTTCTTCTTCTTCTTCTTCTCTCTCTCTCTTGCCTTTCTCTTTTGGTATGAGAGTGCCATGAACTTAGGGACTATTTATATATAGAGGTGATGAATATGAGTTACTTGTCACAATAGACGGAAACATGAAAATAAGATAGGTTAATTTCCCCTGGAAATTTTGTCTCCAATAAAAAAAAATGAAAATTTCCACACGTCCGTTTGAGGAAATCTCCATTCTATTATTAAGCATGTTGGGTGTCCAATCCGCCAACGGCTACGATTAAAAGATATAATTTCATATTTAATCGTAGCCATCCAATCAGATAATTTCCCTCCTTTCAATTAATTAATGTATCTTTATTGTGTATAAAAATTCAAATTTAGTTAGATACGTACTCACCACACGTATTGCCACACGATATGTAACAATAAAATTGAATACAATCATGACTTTTGGAATGTCAATCATATTTTTTATCTCCTACTAAATCTAGGAGGTTAAGATTTCATCATCTATGGAAACCATTCAAACAAAATTTAATATAATTATTAGGATATCTTAGGATATTAAAAATTGATTTGATCATCTATGGAAACAATTCAAACAAAATTTAGTATGATTATTCGGATATCTTAATTAACCATGCCGAGTTGGAATGCCAATTTGGCAAGAATTCTCTGTTGATTTAAACATTTTCTGAACAAACAATCAAACCAAATAAAATTGTATACATATTTGATTTTTTTTTTTGTGATATAAGGAAAAATATATAATATTATCATTAAGAAAATAATTCCTTGATTTATTTAGTTTTTATATTATTATTATGTGTACAATATATTTTTTTAATTAAAACTAGAGATCTCGTCATAAATCATTACTTGAAAGACAGTCAAAAACATGGTAAAATAATCTTAAAAGTTAAATGAACAGAAATTATTATGTATATGTAAAGAAAATATTCAGATAATGAGATATATATAACGGAAAAGAGCATGATGAATGAAAATGGAAATTCATTTTAAGTAGTGCATGTACGGTGCTACTTTTATCAGTATCAGTGTATTTTTGCAAGTTTTTTATAACAATCAAAATAATATTATAAAATGGTAAAATAACAAATTGCATAATTTTATTGTAAAAGAAAATACCACACAAAACCAATGTACTTATGAATTAAAAATTCTTCAACTTATTTTCTATGAAATAATGAATTTTGAACATATCTGCTCCCTCATAATTTGTCTCTGTTCCAATCTATTTAAATATCATTCATAAATTTTATTGAATAATTATTCTTTTTATTGATCTATTTTATATGAAAATATGTAATTTTCTATGAGAATTTTTCTTGTTCTTTTATAACATATTCCGTAGCAACGCATGGGCATGATACTAGTGTGTGTGTGTGTGTGTGTGTGTGTGTATGTTAAGGTATTTACGCTGCAAACTATTTATATATAGAGGTGAACAATAGAAGGAAACATGAATATAAGATAGGTTAATTTCCTCTGGAAATTGTCTCCAATGAAAAAAAAAATGAAAATTTCCACACGTCCATTTGAGGAAATTTCCTTCCTCAAGATATATATATACAAAAAAAGTCAACTAATATATATGTATAAATATAATTTTAAGGTATTTACGCGGCAAACTGATTAGCATAATCCAAAATATTGGATTACGCGCACGAGCAAATTTATACTAGCAAATAGTTGTAAAATTCGTACTGATCAATTTGAAAAATATTTTTTATCCCTTAATTTTCTCATGGTTTTTAATCAAGAACTAGAGAATCATTGGTTACTATATGAACTATCTGCATGGATGAAAATTTACAGACTTGAAATCTTGTGTAGCAGAAACAAAGTCCTACGAATTAAAACCGATTTTTTTTTCTTATTTTAAGCATTAATTATGAAAAAAAAAATCTCAAAACATAACACATGTTTTGCTGGAAATGTGTTTATCTTATTGGCATTTTTTTCAGTAGATTAAATTTTATGAATATGTAATAGAATTTTGGTAGTCTAAATTATAAATTAAACTAGGGGTGCAAACGGATCAGATATTATCTGTCTGAATCCGGATCTGTATCCGAAATTTGTAGATTCGAATATTCAGAAACGGATACGGATACGAATACAAATAATTATCTGTATCTGTATATTTTTAATTTTCAGACATCCGCACTATGCTAAAATTTGTATTATTTGTGTTTACATAATGCACATACTTTATGCATTTTTAGTTTGTTTACAGTTGTATATTTATGTTTAGAAAGGATAACTGCAAGCATAATTGCGTCGAAGCACTAAATCACATTTTTTTTTTTGTTTAATTGTGTGCAGTAGTTGATTATATTTCAAACGGATAATTAAATATAAACTTGATTTTAGTACTCTTCTAAAACAGAGAAGAAAAATCAGTCCAAAAGTTGGAATAATAAGTTATATTTATTTTCAAATTAGAAAAATAATTTGTGAATAATAAGTTAATATTGTTAAAATATCCGAATTGTATCTGTATTCGTATTCATATCCGTTAATATCCAGTTCGTATCCATATCCATTTAATATCCGATCCGTATTCGTATCTATTTAATGTCTGATTCGTATCCAAATTCAAAAAAATAAAAGCAGATATGAATTTGATTTTACCACTATCCGATCTGTTTGCACCTCTAGATTAAACATATATTACAATTAGACCGAATTTGAATTATACAGACCAAATTGTTTTTTTTTTCATAAAAAATTTATGCCTGTTTAAACTCTGAAATTCATAAATATGCAATTTTTTAAATTAACTGAGATTGTAATTTGTTTAGCCCACATATCTTAGGGCTTACATATGTTGTGTATATTGTAACATAGTTTAATTATAGGGCATGCAAATCAAATTAAAATTGTCTTTTTAGTGAATTGTAGCATGCAAATTAATTAGTGACCACGTAGAATTTACAAGCAAATGTAATTATAGATTGTGCAAATCAAATTTAAATTGTTTTTATTACATGTCTGTCATTTTGTTTCAAACATTCAGACGTGCTAAATTTCGAATTCTCAGGTTTCGGTGATTTTTTATTTATGCTTTTTTGTTGACAGGAGTATATTTAAAAGTTTTTTAAATTTGCATGTGATGAAGTATACTATTTTTTTGTTATTAAACTATTTAATTCATGATTCGATTATGAAATAAACAAAACACATGTCGAGAAAAAGAGTTGGCTTAAGGAAAAACCCTTTGTTTTTTTTTCTAATAATTTATTAACTTTTCCGATTTATTAAATAAAATTAATTAATTTACAATATATTAGATGTCTTCTGCTTAAATTATATAAATAGTATTATAAAGATACTTTGGTATTCTATATTAAAAACGCAACCTTGTTTATAATAAATAGATTTGCTATTTTATTTCAAAAAAATATTTGCTATTTTTTTATCCTAACGAAAATCATGAATCCACCCTTGATCGCCATATCAGTAAGGCATATATTACAAACAAAACAAAAATTTAATTAATTTTTTTACATAGTTCAACTCTCCTCATAGAATGCAAAATATGTGCTTATAGTCTAGTGGTTCGAATTCTACTTTGTGGTTCTGAAGGCTAGAGTTTAAGTTCTAACAACTAAGCATTATTTACTTTACGTTTCAACCCCTTCAATTTAAATTTTATATTTTCACCCCTGTTTTTAAATATAGATTATAATTTGCACGAGTCAAAATTAATAGTTAATTAAGAATTAATGGGATTGTTCGGCAACACATGAAAGATTAAATATTAATCCACTCTAAGGAGGAGCTGCTCGGTAAGCTAAAGGAAGGAGCAGGAGATTAAAATAGCTAAATAAAAGGAGGAGGTACCTTAAGTAGGGGTGGCAAAAAAGCTCGTAGCTCGTTGCTCGATCGTGACTCGCATCTGGCTTGCTTGTTATTGGACCGAGCTGTTAACGAGCCATCTCGCTACTAGCTCGGTCCAGAATTAACGAGTTTGAGCTGGGGCCTAGCTTGCTCGCCAGCTCGCGAGCTAGGTCGGCTAGGCATCAATTTGTGAATTTGTGTGCATTTTATTCTGTCAAGCTCGGTCCAGTTCGGTCAAACTCGGTCCAAAAAGGTTTGTAAAATTTATTTTATTCTTAAAACAAGGTCCAATCCGACCCAGTGAGCCAGCTCGTCAGCTCGCGAGCTAGCTTGGGCTGGCTCGTCACGAGTTTGAACTGTGGTTTTAGCTCGGAAGTCCTAAGTCCAGCTCGCTCGGTCCAGAATTAACGAGCTGAGCTAAGGCCCAGCTCGGCCCGAGCCAGCTCATTTACAGCTCTAATCTTAAGGAAGGAGTAGGGGATTATGATCCGAGCAAAAAAATATTAAAGGAAGTTTCTTAATCCGCACTGAAAATTTGTTGTTCGGCAAGATTAAATTGCTACATAACCTAAATGAGACTCCTTTAGTTTTAAAGAGGCTTAAGGAGAACCTTAATTACCAAACAAACCCATTTGATCTAATAATTAATGGCAATGTAAGGTGTTTTAAATCCAGATTGAGGACACTTAAGGGTCAATTAGTGTTGATTGGGGGAGACACGCCCAATTATTTTTTCCTTTTTTTTCCATTTTTTTTGTCTTGTATATGGATATATTTCTAATTTTATTATGAAAATTGCAACTTGATATGATGTTGACTTGAATCCGAATTGTACTTTTTAATGCAATTAAGCCTACTTGTGTCAACACGTGCAATGCAGGACCACAATTTGGCAAGTCCAGATCCAGTGCAATACCTCACCAGGTAGAATGAAGAATGAGATCTGAGTTGTTGGTTTTATTCTTACACGAATCTTAAAGCAGACCCATACAATTCAAATTGGCTCGAATTTCATTAACTCGTAGGGGTGTTTATCGGTTCCGTTTGGTTAAAACCGAAATATAAATAGATAAATTAAAAAAATTGTTTGGTTTTGGAAATTATAACTGAATTGATTGAAATAAACTTTTTAACTGAATTAAAACAGAACCAAATAAACCGAATTTAATTTCAGTTTGTTTAGTTGAACCCAAAAGATTAATCATAAAAGTAAATATTTTTTTGTTAAATTTTTGAATTTTTTAAGATGATTTTTTTTTTTATCTCATCAATTTAAATCGAACCAAGCAATATATAACATTATGTCGTAATTTTTGAATTTTTTTTAAATATTTGGTTCGGACGGGAGACAATTTTAAAATTTTAGTCAGTTTAGTCTAACTAGTTTTAAAGTTTCTAAACCGAACCAAACCGAACAATTAATTTTTTTTTTTAAAATGAACCAAACCAATTCATTTAATAAAAACACCGAACCGTTTAATCCGAACTCTCTCGGTTCAGTTTAAAACGGATTAAACCAGACTTGATGAACACCCCAAGTCTGACACAAATCTTAAAGCAGACCCATACAATTTATCAAGGGATCTGTATCCTCTCTATTACTATAGAGGATGGGCCTCACTTTACGGTTTGAGATTCGGGAGGAAATAGGGGGCAGTATTTTTGACTTTGAGATTCATGCCAAGTTAAAATGAATGGTCCAGATTCAATAATGATTCAATAATGGTAAAAGATTCCATTGTGCGGTAAGAGAGGGGATGTGAATTATTTTATGAAGTGCGGTACCTGACGGAATACGTACGCCAACTTTGGCGGCCTTTATTTCTCTTGTTTTTTTTTTTTTAACAGTCAACAATGACCCAACCACAACTAGCAGCCTTTCTTCTTCTTTCAGTTACAAATCATATCATCTCCTTTTCGCATGTACTGGAGAGGATTCAATCATCTCAATTTTAAATATTTTCATAATTTCATCATTTATTATTGAAGACGACTTCTCAACCGACCAAATACAAAACAGATCTCCAGTTGACTTGACTGCGCTCTATTTTCTATTTTTCCATTTGCATTAAATCCAATTCAATTCAATTCAATACATTTTTATTTATGACTACATATTATATACACTTCAATAATAGCATCAATTGTAATTTATATTCACCCCAAAAGGAGAGGAATAGAGTACACAGCGCGTTGTTCTTTGTTCTTTTTTTGACAAGAAAGGAAATATCAAAGGAATGTATAAATTTGGGTAAAGATTTTAACAGAGCAGTTTTGGCTTCGTGCAGTGTATGGAGTATAGAATCAAAACAGTGCTGTTTATGGTTAGTGCGCTGCATGAACTGAAGACAACTTTGTTAATTGGGTCAAGATTTACTCTATTAATTGCGTGATGATCACGTTAATTTTACAAATTCACTCGTTTTAAACTTTTCTATTTTCAATACGACAAGGAATCGCTCCTATTTATGACAACCTAAATACTCTCCATTTCCTATAACACTGGATGTATAAACTTAAAATACTGACCGTACGATTTAAATCAACTGGGACTTGATAACTGAACAGACCGTTCTTTTATAACAAAAAGGAGATGGTAAGATGAATCCAAACTGTAACAGTAAGGCGTCCGACGGGCATCGGACTAAAATCTATCCGACCCCCGTTATGAGCAGTATAATTTGCATTTAAATTCGCGTGACATGATCTACACGAATCTGAATGCATTTCAAATACTCTAGGTTAATCGAACGGTTAATACGTTATATTGGACCAAGTTGGTCCGTTGCCCATTGGAAGCTTCCTTTATTACATTACATTGAATGTCTAGAATAACAAGAAAACCAAAAGTCGTCTCTTTAGTCTCTACCGCGAAATTTCACTGTGCGCTCTCTCTCTCTTTCTTCCTTCCTCCCTTCTATACCTCGCCTCTCCCTCTCAAATTTCAACAGACACGGTTACACAGAGAGAGACCAAAATTCATTCTGGATCTCAAAATTGATCGTATAGAGAGAGTTACTAGATGGGTTCCAAAACGGCGAAGGTGAAAGGCCTTCTCTCCAAAGGATTCAAATCGGACAAATGGTATGCTGAGAGATTTTTTTTGTATCAATTGATTGATTTTGAGTCGAATTTGTATGCTGAGAGAGATTTTTTTTGAAATAATTTCAGCAAAACATCGATAAAACTGTCGATGGCACGGATGAAGCTGATGAGAAATAAGAGAGATGTGGAAGTGAAGAGAATCAGGCGTGATGTTTCTCAGCTTCTTCAATCCGGGGATGAAAGTACTGCTCGAATTCGGGTCTGTTGCATTCACTTTTAAAAATTGCTTACAAGGTGTTCGACGAAATGCCACAATGAATTTTTTTTTTTAACCTTTTCTTTACTTGGTTTCTCTTCAGGTTGACCATGTGATAAGGGATGAGAAGACTATATCAGCATATGAGTTGCTGGAGGTATACTGTGAGCTGATTATACAACGGTTGCACATCATTGATTCACAGAAGTATGTCAAACTTGAATAATTTCTCTTTTTTCATGTAAATTAGTAAATATTTAATAAACTATAAATGCAGTATTATATACTAAACACATATTTTATTGAGCTTCACAGTATACGATTTCATAAATCATATCGCTCAATATTGAAATTAACCAAAAAAAATTTAGAAGTTTTTAGTAATTTGAGCCACAGATAGGTAATTTCACTGCTTTTTCTTTGATAAAAATAGGAACTAAACTCTCTAATTTGGGACTGTACTGTGTACCTACTGTTACAATTATGCAGTTTCTCACAAAATCTTTATACTCCAAATGAACAATCTTTTCGATGAAAACTTGAAAGTTAAGAAAATCTTTAAAACTGTAGCAATTAGTAAAATATATTTTTCTTTTTTACTTTTTAGGATATGCCCAATTGATTTGAAAGAGGCAATAGCAACTGTAGTGTTTGCTGCACCAAGATGTGCAGATGTACCAGAACTGTCGGATGTTGCAAAACAATTTCAAGCAAAATATGGGAAAGAGTTTATTAATGCTGCTCTTGAACTTCGACCGGGAAGCGGTGTTTCCCCTCTGGTATGATATCTCTTTTTATATTAATCCCAAATAGCAGTCTTTGATCTAGTATCTTATGTTTAATACTTGGTTTGAAAAGTGTAGATAATAGACAAACTATCCGCAAGTTCGGCAAACATAGAAACAAAAGTCAAAGTTCTAAAATCAATTGCCGAAGAAAACAATGTCAAGTGGGAAGCAAAAGGATTTGAGGAAGAGACAAAAGCTCCACAACTTGTGCGACTGGTAAGTTCCATTCCACTGCTGATTCTTATCTGATTGTATAAAGTATCAATGTAGTATGTTTCCAGTACCTTAACTAACCTTTTTTTTTTTTAATATGAAAGGATGGCAGCTCGGAATTTCTAAAGGCGAGTGAAACAGCAGCAGTACAACCTGGCCCCACACAAACGCCCCCACCTGTCACAACCTATCAACCACAAAACTATACACATCATGCGAATGTGGCAACAGTACAACCTGGCCCCACCCAAACGCCGCCACCTGCCACAACCTATCAACCACAAAACTATAAACATCCTGAGAACGTGGCACCAGTGCAACCTGGCCCCACACAAATGCCACCACCTGTCACAACCAATCAACCACAAAACTATACACACCATCAGCCGACTAGACTCAATAACTCCTCCAGTGGGATCCCGGGTTCTCCTCTTGCTACTCCTGCAAATGTCGTCAGAACTCAGTCTAACTCAAGATATTCAGGTAAGAATATCAGAGGTGCTATTATTATTTTCTTAATTATTCCTTAATTTACATGACAATTGAATTTTACTTATTTGTATTTTGCTTTTATTCACCTATTAAAGAATTTTCTTATTTTTTTTCCCTGGAGTAGAAAGCCAGTATGCGAGTGAAGAAGAAGCTGAAAAGAGTCCTAAAGATTTACCAGACCATAATGCATATTATGCGAGTATAGAAGAGGCTGCTGATGCAGCTGCCAAGTCAGCAGAAATGGCTAGCAAGGCAGCGAAGGCTGCCGCTGCCATGGCAAGGCATGGTAGTCTTTCGCGAGAACAATCCAATGTCTCGAGCAAATCTTACGGCTCGAGAGATTCACCTCGAAAACATGACATGGAAGAGGTGAGCTCCAACACAAATACATCATGGGATGCTAAAGGCCCCCAAGTGGGCCCCTCCTTCAAACGTACTCCTGACAGGTCACCTGTTGTTGCTCCACCATCTCCTCCTTCGAGCATCTCTTCTAGCAGTTATAATGAGTCATGTGAAGTATCTCCGAGACCAGTTTCTCGTAAATCTCCAGAGTACTCTAATGAAGGTGCTTTCTCTAAGCAAAAAAGTGTGGTGCAAAAGGAGGAAGAGTACGATTTTTCTGATGCTAATACCAGATACAACAACTATACCAATAGTCAAGAAAGTAAGGTCTTTCAAGGGCCCACATACGACGAAGAGCCCGAGATTGGCAGTTCTTATATAAGAATTGATTCCTTTGATGATTCGAGGTTTGAAACATATGATAAGCCGGGATACGAGGAAGAATCCTTTTTTCGGTTTGAAAGGAAAGATTCTATTGCTAGTAAAGGGGCTACTGATTGGTCCTCTGACAACTTTTCCAGCTCTAAATTGCCTAAAAGTGGTTCTACACGTAAGAATAACTCTTCGGATCTCTTTACTTCAAACACTAGTGAATGGGACCCACCTCGATCACCAGTAGACAAGGGCTCGGGTACTAAGTTTGACAAAGCCCCAAAATCACCTAGCAGCAGTTCTTTTTTTGATGATGAGAACTCAACTCTTCTTTCTGTTTTGATTGGGCGGGCCCGATCTCAGTCTCAAGCTGATGAAGATTCTGGACCAAAATTCGACAGTGGTCCAAAATTCGACAGTGGCCCGAAATTTGACAGCGTCCCGAATTTTGACTCAGATGTGCTTGCCGAAGATGTAGAGAGAGAGAAAGTAGTAGTAGAAGAAGAAGAAGAAGAATCATCTTTTGCCGGCACTTCTCTATCTCCCCTCTCTCAGGCTAAAGAGAGAACACAGAAATCAGCACTAAGCATGCGTACAAAGCGCAGTGAAATGGTACAGCCCAGAATTACAAAAGAACCAAGGGTTAAAGCAGAAAAGGCACCGTTGCGGTATATTCCTAAAGAGAACAGTTCTGACGATGACGATGATGCCTCTAGAAACCAGCAGTCCTTGGATTTTGAAAATATGATAATAGGTGGCCGTAGAAATAGACTTGGATACTCACAACCGCCTTACAATTTAAAACCCTTAGAAGAGGAACCAAAACCTTCAAACCGACGTGGTGTTGTGAAATCCATGGCTGACTCATCGGTTGAAGAAGAGAGGATCTACAGTCGATATGATTCAAACAGTAGAAAATCTGAGGATAGAAGGAAAGAAGCTTCGCGGCGAAGTGCGCTTCGTTTTACTCCAAATAGAAGGAACTCTGATGAAGAAGAAGAAGAAACAGAAGAAGAGATAACGCAGCACACCAAAATTAAAGTTAAGGTACCGAGTTCTTTGAGGGTACCAGATTATGGTAATTCGGAAGATGAAGAGGAGGTGTCCAAAATAAAATTAAAGGAACCGCCGAGTTCATCTAGGGTTTCAAAAGGTTCCTTTGGTTTGCGTGAAAATAAATTTGATTACCAGGAGCCGGTAAGAGTTGGCAGCAGTGTCAGAGATTCAAGGCCAACACAAACAACCAAAGAGGAAGAAACTAAATTAGAGCCAGTAAAATTTAACAGGAGAGCAGTTGGCAACAGTGTCAGAGATTCAAGGCCAACACACACAACCAAAGAGGAAGAAGAAAATAAATTTGATTACCAGGAGCCGGTAAGAGTTGGCAGCAGTGTCAGAGATTCAAGGCCAGCACGAATAACCAAAGAGGAAGAAACTAAATTAGAGCCAGTAAAATTTAACAGGAGAGCAGTTGGCAACAGTGTCAGAGATTCAAGGCCAACACACACAACCAAAGAGGAAGAAGAAAATAAATTAGAGCCGCTAGAATTTAACAGGAGAGTAGTTGGCAACAGTGTCAGAGATTCGAGGCCAACACGAACAACCAAAGAAGAACCATTGGAGTTTAGAAAAGATGAACCTCCTACGGAGAAAACTAGAAAGGAAAAGGAGGCTCCAATCAAATCATCACCAGTTGAGAAAAGCAAAGAGAAGAAAGAGGAGGAGAAAGAGGAGAATGCGAGTGTTTCACAGCCTACTTTTGCTCCCTTAACTTTTCCACTCGACATGGATGCTCTCAGAGCGCGTGTACAGTTAATTAAGGCAACCATGAACAATCCATGATATATGATTGTTTGTATATACAAGTGTTTGTTAGTTCATTTTTCCATTTTATATATTCTTTTTATGTGTGATTTCACACCACAGATAGAACAGATGAGAGTTGTTATATTATATATACCTGTTATTTTCATGTAAACTTCAGTTTACTGGTACGATTGCATGTCTTTTATTCTTGCTATATATATTTAGCATTTTGGGTATTCTTTTCGAATTTGTATACATGACTGGATGTAATAATGGAACTAGATATTTCTTTTGCCTGATTAGTTCAGCTGAAATTTTGTTACTGAATTGGGATTTCTTTTGATGAATACTTTGTAAAAAGAGACCGGTGGATTAATTGCTTTATTTTAATTTAGACTGCATCATGATCTTTCTAGTTATAAGCATCATACCTAGAATTCTTAATTACATGCAAATTTGAAATGATTTCTCATATGTTCATGTTTACTACTTAATGGATGAATCATAATTCTTTTATAAATAATATAGGCCTAAATTATCAATGAGTCATATACCGATTTTTCATTCATATATCGCATTGGAAAAAAAAAATTAAATTTAAATCCGTAGAATACCAAAATCTAGAGGTTCCATTTTCTTCAATTTTTGCTGTTAATTATATTACAAACTGTGTTGAAAACTGATAACTTGAATTTTAAAGAGCAAGTCTTATCAACACAGAATCAGTACTCTTTTTCTTCTATCAAAATCCGTAGAATACCAAAATCATAATTCTTTTATCACTTAACTTTATATTAAATTAATTGAAAATTTATTAATTTAACATGTAAAAGCATGGTTTTAACGGTTTGGATCCGTTGGTTAAGAACACCTTAGTTGTAGTCGTATGATTTAGTGGCGTTTGAAGTTTTAGATGGGCCGAAATCATAAAACAATTGCCTTGATCCGGCCCAGTCCCCGTTCATTAACGTCTCCAGGCGAGGCGTAGAACGATCGAAGAGAGAATTTTACCGGTCAATTTCCCTTTGTTGTTTTAAATAAAAAGGGAAATATCGCCAATTTTTTAAATACCCTCAGTAAATAAAAATATTAATAGAAATATCCTCAGATTTCAAATATTTTGAAATCTGCCATGACCGCCTCAAAGTGGGGTTTTTTTTTTTTTTTTTGGAAAAAATCTTAAAATAAAAACAGCAAACGACAAAAAAAAATTAAAAAATTAAAATGAAAAACTTAATCGAAACTTCAACTCAAGTTTTGTGGCTCGTGCATTTGTTTTTTGGCAATTATGAATTTGAATAACGACATAGCGTTCATGGACACACACATCTTCTCACAGACTTTCGGAAAAATAGTCATTTACTGAAATCAGACACTCGAACTTCGTTTTATGTCTGTTTGAAATTTCGTTGTTATTTTTCGTCTTCTCAGTGAAGATATCGTATCTCTTGCCTTATCTCTTGTTCTAGTTTTCTCTTTACAAGAGGTGTCTTAGATAAATACATGTACAATCTACAAGTGCTTTAGAAATGAGCTAAATGACATACAAAAAATAGACAAAGATGCATTATAATAGGAAGACACGGATCGATGATGTGGAAAATATTATATTTCTTTATCACATATGGATCATGCAATAAAACCGTATATAATTGTTGGAGCATTCATATACATTTGACTGAAAGAAAAATGTCCCCTCTCAAAAATGAAATTGAAGTTTTTGAAAAACAACGGTAAATCAAAAACCAATTTATGATTTATGAAAGATGGCATAAAATAGCTTAAAAATAAAAAATGTCAATATTTTATGAAAGAGAACAATAATATATTTTCTTGTTACATGAGCTACATATAATATCTAAAGTTTAGCTTTAGTTTGACACATATATTTTGTTTGTCATATATTCTATTTACAAAATCAAATAATATGAGTATCCACAAAAAGAGGGGAAAAAATCATAAAAGAAGTGAGACTAAATTATTGTTATTGTCTATATGTAAAACATTTATACTATACTATTAGTTCTATACACACTAAACATCTCTAAATCTAAAAAAAAAAAAATCATAGCAAGCCGCTCCACTATGGGGGTTAGGACATTTTTAAATTTTTTGACTATGGGGCGGTCAGGACATTTTTAAATTTTTTGAAAACTTTGAGTATATTTTTATTTTTTTGAGAGTATTTAAAAAAGAATAAATAAAAAAATAACGATAATGGAGAATGATTTCGGTGAATTTTGAAATTTAAGAACACCATTATGATTTATAACGTCTAGGACACTGTAGCTGGACATTATAAACCAGAACGACCAGTTAATATGATTGGATATTCGCTAATTAACCAAAAAAAGCACTGTAGCTGGCCGTTGTTGTCCATAACGTCCAGCTACAGTGTTTTTTTTTTACCATACTGTTATAGAACTGAAGTAAAAAAAATAAAAAAATTATAGCTGGTAAAAAAAAAACACTGTAGCTGGACGTTATGGACAATAACATTAGTGTTTTTTTTTATTAATTAGCGAATATCCAATCAAATTAATTGGCCCTTATAGTTTATAACGTTCAACTACAGTGTCCTGGACATTATAAATCATAATGTTTTTCTTAGATTTCAAAATTTACCAAAATCATTCCTCATTCTTCTTATTTTTATTTTATTTTTTCTATTAATAAAAAAAATCGGAAATATGGGCTGGGAACTTGAATTGGCATCTTCTGAGATATCTCAAACTTTTGACTTTGAGTGGGTTTGCTCAAATTCTAAATCATTTAAATATTGTTTCTGCATGCACGAATCTCAAATAGACACCGACCTGGCTGGCTGCTCCGCTCGGTTTTCTGCCTTTATCTCATATCATATTTGAATTGATGCAAAGAGCAACTTCTTGACAACACACATCTGACCTATTGACTTCTTCCAACTCTCTCAGAAGTTTCTCCATTTTTCTTCCTTGCTCAACAATCATTTGGAGATCAAATTTAGTTAATTTTGTATAATTAATTGTGATGATGTGCTTGATTTTTTTGTCCGTATAATGACTTACAAATACAAATTTTAGAGTGAAGTCAATTAGGCGAATGTTAATGAGTTAGTAATTTTAATTTTTAGACATGTTCCTATTTTGTTTCTCAAAATTGTGAAAAACAATTGAAATTTGAAAACGAGACGTCGACGCTTACAGTATTTGTTCTATCTATTCAATTTATGTGTTTTTCTTTTGCATTGTATTTCATTTTTGTAATGAAGTTTGTACCTGAAAATCAACATTTTATTAGACATGTGCGACTAGTACACTGTACCACGAGAAACATAATTATAGCGAATATTATTTAATTTCTTTTTTCTTCTAATATTTTTGAGCATGTATAAAACTGTAAATCAACATTTTATTAAAACCTGGACATTAATTTAATTTAATTAATAATCTATTGAAGCAATCTCATAAAAAATAACTGTGAAAATAATTTTGTTTTTTTTGTAAGTCAGCACTGACTGGTACAATGTACCACAAGACAAAACTCTTCTTGTACATGTTTTCAAATGTAGGCTGCTACAATCAAGTATTTTAAAAAAAATAAGTTTTCAAATATAAACCTCTGATTTTATAGGAATTTCTTTATAAATCATAATTTAAAAAAATAATTTTATGAGATCAATATAATCTTTTTTTTTTTTTTTTTTTTTAAAAAAAACATAAGAACCGAAATGTCATTTCGGTCCGATATAGTTTTACATTAAAGACTATACATGTTTATCTGAAAAACTGTAAAACCACATCGGAGCAAAATGACATTTCGATTTTTATAGTTTTGTAAAAAAAACAAATTATGTTGATTTCATAAATTTATTTCTTTTAATTATGGTTTATAAAAAAATGATTTTATAAGATTTTTTTTTTTTACAAGTTAACTTTTTTACTATAAAAGATGGAAATAAATTAAGGATAGCAAAAACTTACACGTCCGTGGGTCCTACGGAGTTATTTTGAATATTTTTTTCTTTTGAAAAATGGGTAGTTCTACCATTTTTCAAAAGAAAAAAATATTCAAAACAAAAAGTTCTATTGTAGAACTTTTTGTTTGACTTGAAGATGGGAAATAAATCTGCTGCGATTTTTTGAATTCGCACAGTTTCTGCTTTTCTAAATCTAACTATTCATTTTTTTTTAAATATACGAATTTCAAAGAAAATTGATTTTTAAACACGAATCTCAAAACAAATGAATAGTTGAATTTGGAAAAACAGGAACATGCGATTCCAAAGAATCGCAGCAGATTTATTTCATGATCTTTACATTGGTGGGCGTCCGTTTGATTTATTTCCTTGAAGCTGATCTTTACACACGGTGGTGGGTCCTACATTGGTGTCTCTCTCGGAACCGACTGCGCTGCTCTCCAAATATGATAGCAGACCTTGCTATTTCAATATCAGCCGTTGATCAATGTTGAGATTCGTGAATGGAAAAATTCAACGGTTGCAATTGAAATAGCAGGATCCTGCTCTCCTATTCGGAGAGCAGCGGAGTCGTACTCGTCTCTTTCTGTTCTCTCCTCACACACTGGTGGGTCCTACATTGGTGTTCTCTCTCTACACACACTGGTGGGTCCTACATTGGTGTTCTCTCTCTACACACACTGGTGGGTCCTACATTGGTGTTCTCTCTCTACACACTGGTGGGTCCTACATTGGTCTTCTCTCTCTACACACTGGTGGGTCCTGCATTGGTATTCTCTCTCTACACACTGGTGGGTCCTACATTGGTGTTCTCTCCTCACACAGTGGTCGGTCCTACATTGGCGTTCTCTCTCTACACACAGTGGTGGGTCCTACATTGGTGTTCTCTCTACACACACAGTGGTGGGTCCTACATTGGTCCATCTGAAGCCCTATATATTTATCTTTTTTATTGACCTTCTCCAGTTGTCATAAATCCGAAGTAATAGACAGAGAGAGAAGAGATGGCCATTGAAAACGATAACTGTCCGCTCACCCCTCTCCCCGGAGACCAGACCAATATCCTCATGTCAGTTCCACTCTTCTTTTA
Organism: Carex cristatella; assembly: GCA_024447775.1. Lineage (NCBI taxonomy): Eukaryota > Viridiplantae > Streptophyta > Magnoliopsida > Poales > Cyperaceae > Carex > Carex cristatella. The sequence continues at coordinate 1,172,743 of JAJHPF010000023.1, forward strand.
ATCTCTCTCTCTCTCTCTATTAATAGTTTATACTTCAATTACAACTTTATTTTTTTTAACTTTACTAGGAATCCCGCTTTTCGAAGGCAAAATGAAGAGATGATTCGAAGAATTGTGAGGATTCCCTTCCTTAATTATATATAATTATAAACACGTACCATTCCCATTTAGTACTGGGTTTTGGTCAAATGGTTTCATGTGAGAATGACATCGGTGGCAATGCCGCCAAATGCCGCCATAACGTTCAGCTATAGTGTTTTGTTTTTACCATATGCCGCCATATTTTTTTGTCTTCACTTTTGAGTTGAATTTGAGTTGGACTTGTTGTGTTATATGACCGAGTTGGACCGAGTTTTGAGTCGAGTTCAGCCCATTAGCAGGTCTATATGCCACTTATGCTAGTCTGACACTTGTTCAATTACTGTTTCTGTATTACTTGGAGTTGTTTTATACTTTTATTGTTCTTTATCCTTGCTTTTTCTTGTTGTTAATTGCACGTGAAGAGTTATTTATTTTACTCTATGTTTGCTTAACCTTAAATTTTAGGGGGAATTTTACATATACCCCTCAAAAACATCAAAATTACGTATTTTCCTCTTTAAAATTTGAAATTACATATTTTCCCCTTCAAACTTCAAAAACTCACAAATTTACCTATTTTATTGTCTTTTATATTAAAACTCATTCTAAATTTATAAAATACCCATTTTACCCTTTATTAAAAGCATATTAATCTTATCATACTCAAATTTGAATATGAACGGTTTCTCTACCGTCCGAACTACTTTTAGATTTGTGCACACAAGATTAGCACGAATCTTGATGCAAAAACGCAAGCATATTGAAGCAACATGCACAAATTTTAATGCGATACACGCTAATCAAAATTGCTTTAAGATTCGTGCGTGTTAGATTAGCACGAATATTGAAGCGACGCACACAAATCTTAATGCGATGTGCACGGATCGGACAGTAGAGGAACCCTTCAGATTAAAACAATTTGAGTCTGATGAGATTTATATATTTTTAATAAATAGTAAGATGGGTATTTTATAAATATAGAATGAGTTTTAATACAAAAGACAATAAAATGGATAAATTTGTGAGTTTTTGAAGTTTGGAAGGGAAAATATGTAATTTCAAATTTTAGAGAGGAAAATACGTAAATTTGAAGTTTTTGAGGGGTATACGCGAAATTCCCCCTAAATTGGGGTTTTATTTACTCTCTGATGAATATGTAATGCCAACTTTATTTTAATTTAACAGGTTAGAGAAGAGATCCGCGTTAGGGAAGAGCTTGGTAAAATGTCTCACCACAATTTAACTCCAAGGTGAGCTATTTTTTTTATGGTGAGGTGCCAATTGCCATTACACATTATTGATTGATTAAAAAAAGTTAATTAATACTTGCACCAAGGTTAGCTATTATTTGCTCTTTTTATCTCAACACCAAATTTTACAAGGAACACCAAATAGGCCTATCAAGATCGAGTTTCTTTATCCTCATTTATGGCAGTCAACGATTTTATTCAACTAACATACCCTCATCATCAACTCTAATTTTGTGAAAAAATTACTTATTCACCATTTTTATTCCAACTTTGGAGGAAGTAGGTTATTGGTTTTAAAATGCGTACCTGTAAAATTTACCACATGATTCAAGTTGTATTTCTTTTTGCTTCTGGCTCCTGTAACTAATTATGGATTTCAAATTTCTCTTAAAGGTTGCTGTCAGCTCCAAAGATCCCAGCTCGGTACCAGTTACAGTTCATGAACAAGGTTAAAAACACCACCTTCACAACTGACCAAGTGAGAGATGAGAATGGACATCCCATAAAAGTTGCAATATACGACACGTACATTAAGTCTATCATATCTCCTGATAACTTTCTCTCTTCTGCCAAAGTCAAAATCATTGTGCTTAATGCAGAATTTGTGGAAAATAAAGGGGAAAGTTTGAGCAGGGGTGAGTTTAATCAGAGCGTGTTAAGGGAAAGGGAAAGAAAGGGGCCTATTTTGACAGGTCGTAGTCGTATTATTCAGCTTGAAAATGGGGTTGGTACTTTTGAAAACATTGTTTTTAATGATAATTCAAGCTGGACAAAGAGCGGATTTAGGCTAGGGGTCATGGTTGAGAGTGACGGAGAAGAGGGTTATTTGAATGGGGAAAGAGTTCTAGAGGGTGTGAGCGAACCTTTTCGGGTAAAAGACCGCCGCGTGAAAGGTAAAGAATGATTTTCATCATGTATTATTGATCATTATTCATGATAGTGGCGTTGGTAACTGGCATGGTACTAGTAACAGATGTTCCAAGTATCTTAGTCTATGCTCCTAGCATGTTTTACCAGTACCAGCATGTTAAGTCCAATTTGCATTTGATGACCAAATATCACGAACATAAAGATTTTGGTGCCACTACATATGTGTTATGTTTGTATATATTAGGGTAAATTAAATCCTTGTATGTTTGATACTTGCTGATTTGATGCTATTTATTCTGTAGCGGCTCAAAAACCAGACCTGCTAAAGCTGAAACACAGCGTGCAATGTATCAAGAAAATTGGAAAAAGTCGTGCTTCTTTCCTCGAAAAGAAAAACATCAAAACAGTGGAGGACTTCCTCCATTGGTATTTCAATAATGAACCAGAACTTCGCAATGTAAGAATACTTGCTTGTAATTTTTATGTTACCCTTGCACATCTTAGATTGGTTCTAGTTCTGGCAGCTGAATAGATTCAGTACCAGTACGTAATGTTACAATTCTTGTACCCACTTATAAGTACTTATATTGCGTTGGTACAATAAGGTGCATCAATTATACTAGTTCATATTTGTTTCAGGCCTGACTAATATTGGTAGTGGTACTGAAAAGATACATTCTGATACAGATCTGGTGCCTACCGCATTATACTGGTACCACAAAACAGGATTTAAGATCATGATCATTCTTTTTTCGTATTCGTTTGTTAATAAATTTTGCTTTCTGATTTCATGGATGGTAATAGTTATTTTCATCTCTTTCATCTTTCATATGTTGTAGATACTTTGTATTAAGTCAGAATCTGACAAAGAGTGGGAGTCTATGGTTGAGCATGTGCAGCAGTGTGCCGCTGAATTGCACGCTAAATGCAATGTCTCGAACAACAGTAATCAGCCTTGCCAGGTGCTTTCATTATATCTTTATTTCATTTGCCAGATTTTACAATCGTTTCTGGCCGATTATATCTTTGATTTTAATAACATTTATTCTTTACAAATTAAAGTGTCTTGTTTGGTTTATAATTTCATTGTATTCTTTACAAGTTGAGTTCACATATTTGGTTTGTTTCAATGGATAAAGAAGTATACTTTTTTAATCCAAATTCAAACCAATTTTATTTTGAATATCAAATTAAGAACAACATAAATGTAATATTTTTGTTTATTCTTTCAGCATGCGAATGTTATTGTGGAGAGAAAAATATACTGAATGGTATTCATACCAACAAATTAAAATTTTCTTTTGTTAACTCAAAATTGTATGATTATACCTCAGCCGATGGAAAAAAACTCGTCTGTCTGTACAAAAGTTGGGCATTGTGTTGCCAGTTGGGGATCATCAAAGCCAAACCCTTCTGAGAAGGATATAATTGAAGGTGCCACATTTTGCTCATCTTTTGTTGAATTGTTTTATTATATGTTAACAGGCTGAGCTAAATTTCTTTTGTTATTATTAATTATAGCTGGTATGCCAATTTGTCCTTCAAAGAATTTATCAAATGAACCCATCTCAACTACTTATGGTGAGCATATAGTGGAGATGCAAAAACCTCTTTTCCGTGAGATTGGGGAGGTGGAACTTACTAATGATGGTGGTAAGTACTTCACTTTCAATTATATAAACTGATTATTCTACAGGATTATCTCAATTTTTTAATATGCTGATTCCCATATGCCTACTAATATTAATAAATAAATAAAAATTTGTGAGTGCCTCTTGCAGGATTCCCTCATGATCAACCTGAACTACTATTTGACACGTCTTACTATAATCCGGATATCATAATGGATGGCAGTGGCAATTACTGGTCAGGAAGGTCTTTTACTGGAAGAAAGGTGGGGATGGCAGTGCCTGGTTTGGAAGATCTTTTACTGGAAGAAAGTCAGACAGCAGGGTATTCATGGATCTTCCAAGAGAACAGGCCAGAATAGTATTATATATATTCCATGCATGTTGGGGTTTTTAATTAAGGAGTTGTTTCTTTTCTTTTGGTTTGTGTCCCATGTTGTTGTTTTCCATGAATAATATATCCCATGTTGGAGGTTTTAGTTAACATGTTGTTTTTTTTTCTAAACTTTTGTTTTTTGTTTGATTTTGTTGTTAATTACATTCACTGAGCACAGCACATCAATGGTGGTGGAGGCCTTGTTGTAATCAAGCTTTTGCTCCATTACCTCTAAGTATACAGTTATGTCAAAATAAAAAATTAAAAATTTTCTCATCCAAACAAGGTTCTAAGGGAAAGGGAAGGGAAGGGGCTTATGTTGAAAGGCGGTAGTCTTACTATTCGGCTTGAAAATGGGGTTGGTACTTTTGGAAATATTGTTTTTAATGATAATTCAAGCTGGACAAACAGTGGATTTCGACTAGCGGTTATGGTTGAGTGTGATGGAGAAGAGGATTATTTGAATGGGGAAAGAGTTCAACAGCCTGTGAGCGAATCTTTTCGGGTAATAGACTGCCGAGGGAAGGGTAAAGAATGATTTTCATAGTATATTGATCATTAGTCATTGGAGTGTTGTTGGTAACTGGCATGGTACTAGTAGCAGATGTTCCAAGTATCTTAGTCTATGCTCCTATCATGTTTTACCAGTACCAGCTTGTAAGGGCAGACATTAAAGTCCGAATTATATTTGACAACTAAATATCACGAACAGAAAGATTTTAGTGCCATTACATAAGTGTTAAGTTGGTATATGTTGATTCTTGCTGATTTCATGTTGTTTATTCTGTGGGTCCCAAAAACCGGACCGGCTAATTAAAGCTGAAACACAGTGTACAATGTATCAAGCAAATTGGAAAAAGGTCGTGCTTCTTTCCTTGAAAAGAAAAACATCAAAACAGTGGAGGACTTCCTCTGGTGGTATGACAATAATGAACCTGAACTTTGTAAGGTTAGACTACTTGCCTGCAGTTTTTATGTTACACTCTCACATCTCTGAGTGGTTCTAGTTCTGGCAGCTGAATAGATTCAATACCAGTACGTAATGTTACAATTCCAGTACCTACTTATAAATATTTATATTGCATTATTACAATAAGGTGCATCAATTATACTTGGTTCATATTCGATCCAGGCCTGACTAATATTGGTAGTGGTACTGAAAGGTACATGCTGATATAGATCTGATGCCTATCGCATTATGCTGGTACAGAACCAAGATTTAAGATTATGATCATTCTTTTTTCGTATTCGTTTGTTAATAAATTTTTCTTTCTGATTTCAAGGATGGTATTATGGTAATACTCATTTTCATCTCTTTCCTCTTTCATATTTTGTTGATACTTTGTATTAAGTCAGAATCTAGCAAAGAGTGGGAGTCTGTGGTTGAGCATGTGACACAATGTGCCGATGAATTTCATGCTAAATGCAATGCCTCGAACAACAGTAGTCAGCCTCACCAGGTGCTTTCATTATATCTTTATTTCATTTGCCAGATTTTACAATTGTTTCTTGCTGATTATATATTGATTTTAATAACATTTATTCTTAATATAGTGTTTTGTTCGGTTTATAATTTCATTGTATTCTTTACAAGTTGTGTTCACATATTTGGTTTCAGGTTTCAATGGATAAAGAAGTAGACATTTTTAATCCAAATACAAACCAATTTTATTTTGAATATCCAATTAAGAAGAACATAAATGTTATATTTTTGTTTATTCTTTTGACATGTGAATGTTGATATACTGAAAGAGATGTGTACCCAACTAGTTATAATATCGAGATGAGCTATGATAAGCTACAGAGTAAATGAGTTTTCAACTCTACATTTCTAAGACATTGGATCTGTTTTAAAAACCGTGCAGATCGCATCTCAGATCAAAATGTTTTGACACTGAAACACTCCTCCAGTTAATGGAGGCGTCCAGTCCCTTAGGTGCATTTCTTTCTCTTCCCAAAACTCCTAAAAATGTTGATTTCACACCACAGATAGAACAGATGAGAGTTGTTATATTATATATACCTGTTATTTTCATGTAAACTTCAGTTTACTGGTACGATTGCATGTCTTTTATTCTTGCTATATATATTTAGCATTTTGGGTATTCTTTTCGAATTTGTATACATGACTGGATGTAATAATGGAACTAGATATTTCTTTTGCCTGATTAGTTCAGCTGAAATTTTGTTACTGAATTGGGATTTCTTTTGATGAATACTTTGTAAAAAGAGACCGGTGGATTAATTGCTTTATTTTAATTTAGACTGCATCATGATCTTTCTAGTTATAAGCATCATACCTAGAATTCTTAATTACATGCAAATTTGAAATGATTTCTCATATGTTCATGTTTACTACTTAATGGATGAATCATAATTCTTTTATAAATAATATAGGCCTAACTTATCAATGAGTCATATACCGATTTTTCATTCATATATCGCATTGGAAAAAAAATAAAATAAATTTAAATCCGTAGAATACCAAAATCTAGAGGTTCCATTTTCTTCAATTTTTGCTGTTAATTATATTACAAACTGTGTTGAAAACTGATAACTTGAATTTTAAAGAGCAAGTCTTATCAACACAGAATCAGTATTCTTTTTCTTCCCTCCAGTCTAGAGTGCACTGCAAATTAGATTTCATAAAAGGACAATTTATAAGTTAATTTTAATGTATTCATTTTTTTATTATTTTTTTACCACTTAACTGTATGTTAAATTAATTAAACATTTTTAAATTTGACATATAAAAGCATCACATGTGAAGTAGATTGATTTTAACAGGTTTGGGTCCGTTGTTTAAGAACACCATAGTTGTAGTCGCATTATTTAGGGGTGTTTGAGGTTTTAGATGGGCCGAAATCATAAAACAATTCCCTTGATCTCGGCCTAGTCCCTGTTCATTAATGTCTCCAGGCGAGGCGTAGAACGATAGAACAGAGAAATTTATCCGTCAATTTCTCTTTTATTGTTTATTTGTTTTAAAGAAAAGGGGGAATTTCACGTGTACCCCTCAAAAACTTCAAAATGACGTATTTTCTCCTCTAAAGTTTGAAATTACGTATTTTCCCCTTAAAACTTCAAAAACTCACAAATTTATCTATTTTATTATCTTTTATATTAAAACTCACTCTAAATTTATCAAATATCAATTTTACCCTTTATTAGAAGCATGTAAATTCCATCGACTCAAACTTGAATATGAACAGTTATTCTCCCGTCCGAATTGCTTTCAGATTTGTGCACGCAAGATCAGCACGAATCTTGATACAAAAATGCACAGATCTTAATGTGGTACACGCTGATCATAATTGCTTTAAGATTTGTGCATGTTAGATCAACACAAATATCAAAGCGATGCGTGCAAATCTCAATGTGATGCGCTCGGATCAGACGATCGAGGAACCCTTCAGATTCAAATTTGAGTCCGATGGGCTTTATATGCTTTTAATAAATGGCAAAATGGGTATTTTAAAAATTTAGAATAAGTTTTATTATAAAAAAAAATGGGTAAATTTGTGAGGTTTTAAAATTTAGAGGGGCAAATATGTAATTTCAAACTTTAGAGGGGGAAATACATAATTTTGAAGTTTTTGAGGGGTATACATGAAATTCCCCCTAAAGAAAAAGGGGAATATTGCCGATGAGAGGTGTAAACGGATTCGGATTATCCGTGGATAATTCGCTCAAATTTGTTTATAATTTGAATCTAGATTAAACGGATACAAATACTTGCGGATATGGATATAAATATTTTTGGTATATAGAAAAATAATCCGGATACGAATACAAATAATTCCGTGAAGATATAAATGGAGCGGATATTCATATATATCCGAATCCTAAATTTAATATTTGAACTGATATCCAAAATTTAATCTTTTAGCAGTTTTCAATTCATTTCACCCTTGCGGAGTTCCCAAAAAGCATACATATTCGTTTAAGTCCGAGAATATTAGTAGAGAAATCATATAATTTATTAGGATAATGAACTGGTTCTCTGAACCAATAAGCAATTAGTCATGCATAATTGCCACTTTGCAAACTTAAAAAGTCCATTAAATTTTTATCAATTTAGGTAATTAAATTAGGTAATTTAAAATTATAAAATTTAGCAGAATTACTCAATATCCGGCAATTATCCGCTCCATATTCGTATTCAAAGCTGTATCCATAGATTATCCGTTTAAGACGGATATGGTTTTAAATTTTGATATCTGTATCCGTATTTGTATCCGCTCGTTGAAAAACAAATGCGGATAAGGTATTAGCATAATCCACTCCAAATCCGCTATGTTTACACCCCTATCGCCGATTCTTTTTTAAAATACCATCAGAAATAAAAAAATGACAAAAATACCCTCATATTTCAAATATTTTGAAATCTGCTCTGACTACCACATAGTGGGGCTGTTTGTTTCAATACCTGATCGCCTCATAGTGGGGCAGTTTATTTTTTTGGAAAAATCTTAAAATGAAAACAGTAAACTAAATGACTGTAAACAACAACAAAAATAAAAGAAATAGAAATGAAGAACTTAATTGGAACTTCAACTCAAGTTTTAAGGCTCTTTCCTTTGTTTTAGGCAGTTTTGAATTTTGAAAAATGGCATAGTGGTCATCGACACATGTATTTTCTCGCCAGCTTTCTGAAAAGTTGTCATTTGCTGAAATCGGATGCTCGAGCGTCATTTTATGGCCATTTGAAGTTTCGTCATTATTTTTCGCTTTCTCAATGAAGATATTGTCTCCCTTGACTTATCCCTTGTTCTAACTTCACTTATTTACGAGAGATGTTATAGATAAATACATGTACAATCTACAAGTGCTTTAGAAATGAGAGAAATAACTTACAAAAAATAGACGAAAATACATTATAATAGGAATACAGAAATCAATGACGTACAAAATATTATATTTCTTTTATCATACATAGATCAAACAATAAAACCGTGTATAATTATTGGAGCATTCATATAAATATGTCTGAAAGAAAAATGTTCCCTCTCAAAAATGCAATTTAAGTCTCTGAAATAAAAAAAATTGTTAATATTTTATAAAAGAGAACAAGAATATATTTTCTTGTTATATGAGTTCTATACAATATCTAAAGTTTAGCTCTAATTTCACACATATATTTTATTTGTCATAAATTCTATTTACAAAATTAAATAATATGAGTATTCAAAAAGAGTGAAAAAAAAATCATAAATGTAGTGAAACTAAATTACTATTAGTGTTTATACGTAAAACATCTATACGTTAGTTCTTTACATATTAAATATCTTTAAAAAAAAATCATAACAAACTGTCTCACTGTGAGGCTGTCTGGTATGAAAAATAATTCATAGCAAACTGCTTTACTATGGGGTGGTCTGGGATGACTATGGGGGCGGTTAGAGCATTTTTTTGAAATATTTTAAAATTGAGGATATTTTTGTTATTTTGTTTAGAGTTTAAAAAAAATTCGGGAAATATCGGCTGGGAAGGAAATATTTTTTGGTAGAAAAATAATAAAAAGAGTACAAACCGGTACAAATTTTACCGATCCTAACAAGTTTTTCTCTTTATTTTTTCTGCAGGTCTAAATTATGCACCTTGAAATGATTGACAAAGAACAAGGGCCTATTCGGTGAGTCTAGAATAGAGGAATTGGAAGGAATAGATGTTCTATTCCAGCCGAACAGAAACAAAATGGGTTGGAATATAAGGGTTGGAATAGAGCATAGTTCTGCTTTTCTCAATTCTAGGAGAGAGATAGAACTGACAATTCGACTAGAAAAATAATGAAAAATGATCATTATTACCCTCTATTTTGCTGACATGGCAAATTCACCCCATTTAATATTCTCTCATCCTTTCTTTTTCGGACACGCTTTCAGAAAAAGAAAAAAAAACCTTCTCTCTGGTTACTCCAACCATTATTTCTAACGATCTGGCGAGAGATTTGCGAAGCTAAGATTACAAGATCGAAGGACATAAATTGCTCTTTCAAATGAGATCCATCTTGCTCTTTCCCTTTTTGCTCTTACGTATGATGCTTTCTTCTAATATCTTTGAGCAAAAATGGTTCCTTTTTTGGCTCAAACAATGTCCGTAGTAGGGGCGGATCCATGTTGGTCCGGGTTGAGGGGGGTGGGATAACCGACTCCCTGGATTTTGGAATTTAATAGAGAAAAATAGGTCGGGTTTTATTTTGCCCCTCTGAAAATTAGGTTGTCCCTCCCTAGAGAAGAACGAGCCTAGTTCTTTCTCTTTAGATTGCTGGTGAGAATAAGCTAAAAATTTCTCTCTTTCTCTTGAATTTTGTAGCTCAAAAATCCTTAGCCCAATTTTCGGATAGCAAAGGAGGGAGAGAAGTCTTACAAAAGAGTCCCACATGTCATTGACTCAATAGAATCATCATTGTTTTATTTTAATTTTCAGATAGACTTGGTTTATGATGAGACATATGCCTTATCATACTTTGGTCTATGTAGTATGGGTGTATCTAAAATGAAGGAGTCACATTAATGAGGAGTTCAAATTAATTCAAATGGTGTCTCTATGGCAGTGGGCCCCACTGGTCGGATTGCCATCAACAACATCCAAATTGTACCCAAATGTGCATTAAGTCTTGTAAAAATCCATATAAAAATAACCTTTTGGAGGTTTTTCGCATCCTTCATAATTCTTGGTTGAACGCGTAAAATATTACCATGAATTTTATTTTCAATAAATTCAAATCTCATTTTTGTGAATTTAAAAATATTAAGTTTTAAGAAATTGAATCGGCCAATTTTCTAATAAATTAATTTGAAAAATTTCTTAAATGAATTCTCAAATTTTTAGGATTCACGAAGTTAATGAGTTTGAATCTGATAAGCTAATTGAATCTGATTTCTGCCTCTCTCTGACAAAAATCCTGCGTCCGGCCCTAGTCCGTAGGCTTCCATTGATCACAGAAATACCAGTACAGCTTACATAACTTACATTTCTTTAAATAGAGGCAAGGAAAAACCTTTGTAACTAAACTGCTCTATTCTACCCAAGTTAGCAAGTTTGTGGGCAATAACAATAACTTCTCTCCTTACCTGAATACATTTAAATATTTTATCTACATGCGCCTTCAAGTTAGTGCTTGTTGGAGCCTCATTTGAAGGAGAGCAGTTTGGGTCTGATGCCCATCGGACTCAAACTGAGTGCGATGAGTTCCATAACCATCCGATCCACTTTAAGATCTGTGTGATTTGCTTTAAAATTCGTGCGCACGGATATTAAAGTGGATTGTACGGTTTTGGAACCCATCGGACCCAAATTTGTCCCCATTTGAAGACATGGTAATCGTCGTATGGCATATTGAAGTTTCTTAAGAAGGTGATTTGAATAAAATGTTTTTTTGAATATTTCATACTCTCTAATCTGTGTAGAATGTGATGCTCATATAGAAATCTAGTCAGTTTTTAATCATAGGTTACAAATTAGCCCTTAGTTATCGAAGATAAATGAAATTAGGCTTTAGAAAAACACTACTACAAAAATGTGCTTCCTACACTGCAGTTGTACACAGATTTTCTTTGTTTTAAATAAAACCGTGTACCAAATATGATTTTTCCAATGATCAACGATATCTCTAAGAATTCTCTACGGATTTCTCATTAAAAAACAGTGTAGGGAAAAAACCGTGTGAGAATCTGCACTGGTTGAGAATGTTGAGGCTGTTGGAGAAGAAAGATGTGACTGTCCATTTGTGCAAAGCTCCATTTCATGTTTAATCTCATTTATTTCTCAATTTTTTTTTCTTGTTCTGTTAGCTAAACAAAAATTGAAAAGAAACGAAATATCATGTGGTGATTAATTTTTTTATTTGCTTTTATTAATTTATTGGTGCCAACTTCGTTATGGTTTTTAATTAATTTGTATTGATGTTTGCTCTAAGATTTACTTATTTCATGGTTTTATATTTTCTGTATTTCTTGATGGCAATTTTTATTTTTTACATTTCATTGACAATTTTCTAGCTAAGCAACATGCTGTGATAAAAATGTACACAAAAAGTCAATAAAGTTATAGTAATCATTCTCTGCTAGATCCATATTTTATAACTTTATATTTTCACAATTTCAATTGTCACGCTTGCCGAACATAACAACAGAATAGTGAAATCCCTTGGAAGAGTGCTGAGTCCTCAATACCACATTTCCTCGTTCCACCACTATAGCTGAACAGGAAAACAGCTTGGCACTACTACAAAAATGTGCTTCCTACACTGCTGTTGTACACGGATTTTTTTTCTGTTTTAAATAAAACTGTGTACCAAATAAGATTTTTCCAATGATCAACGATATCTCTAAGAATTCTCCACGGATTTTTCATTAAAAAACAGCATCGGAGAAAACCCGTGTTAGAATCACCCTTCCTACACGGATATTTAATTAAATATCCGTGTAGGAAGGGTGATTCTCACACGTTTTTAAATTAAATAGCCGTGTATATTTATGGAGAGAGCTACACGGATTTGCAGTTACAAATTCGTGTAGGAAAGGTCATTTAGGGTTTTATTAAATATAGATTATTAAAATTAAATATGAAGTAATATAAATATTTTTTTATTATATTATTCATCTTTCTACACGGATATTCAGTTAAATATCCGTGTAGGATAGCCAACGGATGTAAAATTTTATTAAATATGATATAATATAAATATTTTATTATATTATTCATATTCCTATACGGATATGTAGTTAAATATCCGTGTAGGATTCTCTATTTTTATTTTTTTAAATATAATATACTTTCAATTTCATATTTTGTTATTATTTAAATATAAAAATGAACTTATGTAGATGTTTTCATTCTTTGTGAAATGTAAATTTCATATTTAGATATTATTTAAATACACGGATGTTTTCATATTTTGTTATTATTCATATTCCTACACTAATAAAAATGAACTTTTGTACAACTAATACAGAAAATAAATACAGAAGAACAAAAATGTAAACAAGTAAACTTTCATATATTACTACTGATATATATTACAAAAGTTACCCAAAAATTGATATAATAAAACCCAAAATAAAAGAAACTCCTACAATAACCAAAAAAAAAAAGAAACTCTAAACAATAGATTTTTTCTTTGTCCGACGAATGTAGGGCTTCGGTGGCGGATGGCCCCTGGGGCTGCAACGTGGGCGAGTCGGCCATGGTGGCCATGGCCGACTTCTGGGATAACCTGGTGGTGGTCGTTCGTAACTGGGTGGGATCCAAGGCACCGGCATGAAATCCTCTGGAAGTGGTGGTAGTGCCTCAACAGGTGGTGGTGGTGCCTCAACAGGTTGTTCTTCTGTGACATGCGACATGCGACATTTTTTCATGAATTAGAGAAATTAAGATAGGTTTAAGAGGAACCGATTCTGAGGATATATAGGGTTTAAGGTGACTCTTCGTTTTTCTGTGTTTATTTTCGTTAAATTTGTAATTAATTAAATAGGGCGCGCATGCTTTGAAATAAATAGGCCTGTCCCTCCTAAGAATTTGTACCGATCTTTTCCTACACGGATAGTTACGTAAATATCCGTGTTGAAAGAGTATTCCTACACGGATATTTACATAAAACCGTGTAGGAAAAGAGGAGAGCTACACGGATATGTACTTAAATATGCGTGTAGGATACCTATTGCACACGAATTTGTAATAAAAATCCGTGTAAAATCCTTGTAGCAGTTCAAAACTAGATTATGTCTTCCAAAATTTTCTAAGTCCCTAGTTCACTTCTTCCTCCTCTTGATTTTGAAATTCTTCCAAGTCTGAGTTCAAAACCCCCTCTGATCCGCCGCGCTTTCTCTTCTCTCTTCTCTTTGTCTCTCTCTCTCTTTCTTTTGTCAGGGTTTAGGTGGTGTGTGCGCCTCCATTGCTGCCTCTCTCTCTTTCTTTTGTCAGTTCACTTCTTCCATTTTTTTTCTCAATAATTCGATCCGTCTCTCGTTACTAACTCAAATTATAATTGTAGTATAACCGGAGACAAGCCGCTTACTCATCGCAAGTCGACGAAGTGAGAGGAATGTGGTCAAGGTGGTATATTTCTGAATTTTGTACCCAACAATATGGATTTGTATAAATTAATTTGTGTAATTATCAATTTTGAATTGTTATTTTATATTTTGGCAATTTTTATCTGTGCTTGGTAAAAAACATTCTGATTGTATATAATTTAATGGCTAGCAAAATTGGAGGCTAGCCAGAAACAAAAAAAATTACAAAAAAATAAATGAAAAACCTACACGGATATTTGAACAAAAGCCGTGTAGGATATGGTAAAAATAAAAAATATCAAAAATTAATTTAGGGATATTTGAACAAAAGCCGTGTAGCTAGGGAAGGAAGCCACACGGTTTTTTAATAAAAATCCGTGTAGGAAGACTATTCCTACACGGATTTTTATTAAAAAACCGTGTAGCTCTCGTGCTGGGAGATGTACTTTGTGAGGCTTTCCACACGGCTCTTGATTAAATAATCCGTGTAGGATTAGTATAATCGTACACGGATAATTATCCGTGTGTAAATGCTGGACTTTCCTACACCCCAGTATTGCACACGTTTTCCAATCCGTGTAGCTCTCTAGTTAAAGTCCGTGTACAAACTGTATTTTTGTAGTAGTGTGGGTTCGATGGCCATCGGACCTAAACTTTGGTTCCAACGGGTTTTCTCACCGTCGGATCTGATTTAGAATTCGTGCGTAAGGATTTTAAAGCAGATGTGAAATTGCGGATGCAAATCCTAAAGTAGATCCAACGGTGAAAGAATCCGTTGGAACCACTTTGGGGACTTCCAGAATGAGTGTATCCCTGTGTAAAGACGCTCACGTCAGGTTTTTGTTCGTATTGGGGACTTCCAGAATGCGTGGATGTTCCTTTTGGAGTTGCCTTAACCTTCCGTGGACCCGGTCCATGAGTCGATAAACTGAATCGGGCGGCGTACCTCCTAGTAGGCCTTTGGACCAAGCCCAGGTCATTAGGACCACCAGGATGCACCGGCAAATTGGCTGATCTCGGTTCACCATTGCTTGATGAGGGGATGCCAAGCAGGCGATGGCGCCACGGCGGTAGATAGGGCGGCTGAGGGTTCTAATTGACCCTCTGGAGGCCAAGGTTTTGGGGTTCGGGACCGCTCGGGGAGAGGGAAGGATGTTCTTCCGGGGGTAGAGGCATGTTGTCTTCCACTGTAATGTCACACTCGGACACCCTGTCACCGTGAGCCACATAGAGTTTTGGGAGGACAAGGTCTGTGCTCGGGGTGGAGATCACTAACCGTATTCGATAGTGATCTTCACCATACGACCCGTCATATAGAACACTCTGAAGAATGCCCATGGAAGAGACTGGTTGCCAGAAAAAGACATGGTGATAGTAGTCCACCGGGAAGCCAGATATAAGCAGGGTCAGCTCAGTAGCCGGTGGTAGAGGAGAGGATCTATCTAGGTCCCACCACATAGAGATGCGGAAGCGGTGTGATTCCCAGAACGCTGAGTTTGTGAAGACTTGCTCGTGCGACACCAAGTCCGGCAAGGTGACCAGGTACCCCAAGCGTGATCTTTGGGTGTACCAGTTGTGTGTGTTACCACCATATCTGGCCACCAGTATCCTGCACAGCCAAGCTTCATTAATGGGCGGGTTGCTGTCTGTAGGGCGCAACAACAGGGAAGCATTGAGGGACACCCTCAAGCCAGGGGCAGATCTAAAGCCCTTCAGAAGGTGGCTAAGCCACCCTTATGATTTTAAAATTTGAGTTATGTATATTAAAGTTTAATTGATTTTTTTTTTTGGAACAATTTATATAGTCCAATTCCCCTCATAAATAACACATGTATGATTGTAGTCTAGTAGTAAGAGCTTATGTTGTGATCGTGGAGAGCGTGGGTTCAATTCTCACTAGTCATAATATGTGCATTTTAATTTTTAGCCACCCCTAACAATATTTTCTAGTTCCACCCCTGCCTCAAGCGGTGATGCTCCTTGCGCGGCTCAAGAAAACAGACCTGGTAGGGGAGTGGGAAATGCGGTAAGGCTATAAGTTTGGGCTAGGCAGAGGTTATCGCCACTAAAGGGAAGGGCTAAAAAGTCTAAGACTGTAATTTCATCCGATTTTTTTATTAATCGAAATAAATAAAAAATATATCGAAAAAGAGGATAGAATCTGGTGTTTTTCGAAAAATAATAAGGCCGGGACAAACTACCACATCCCTGCTATTGATAATCTCGCACCAATCTAACCACTAACTAACTCAAAATCCATAAAAAAAAAATTATTAGGGACGGGATGGATAATCCCGTCCGTGAAAAAAAAAACAAAAAAAACCTAGGTTTTTCTAAAAAACATAATTTAGTCGTTTGATGTAATGGAGTTCTTAATAAATTAAATTAAAAAAATATGTCTATGTTATCGGACACATAGATAGTCTACCAATTAAATTCAAATTTAATGCAATTGACTATTGATTAATAATGTATCAGGATCAACGATATAGAATTTCAAGTCATTTGATGTAGCTAAAAAATAAATCAAATCTCATTATATTTATAGACATAATATTTAAAATATAAATCGTTTATATAATGTTAAATTTTAAATATAAATTTTATTTTTAAAAATATTAAAAATTACTAAAATAAATAATTGTTTTTTAGTTGAAAAATAAATCATTGTTTTTTTAGTTGAAACATAATTTAGTAAACATAATTTTTCTAAGTTTTTTTTTGGTCACGGACAGGATTATCCATCCCGTCCCTGATAATTTTTTTTTTTACAGATTTTGGGTTAGTTAGTGGTTAGATTAGTGCGGGATTATCATTAGCAGAGACGTGATAATTTGTCCCGTCCGTAGGGACGGGATAATTTGTCCCGGCCTTATTATTTTTCGAAAAACACCAGATTCTATCCTCTTTTTCAATATTTTTTTATTTTATTTCGATTAATAAAAAAATCAGGTAATTTCATCGTTGCATTTAGTTAATATCAATTTGATCCTTCCAATTAATAATAGGAAGGCTGCCAACATTAGTTGAATCTTCAGTTTTCTTTTGACTATAAACAAGGTAAAGTATTTATTCCTCGCAGTTATTATATTAATTGTCTCCTTGTTATTATTTCTTTAATTGCATCTGCTCAGACATCACGAACTTTGTCTTTGAAATCCGACACACTGCATTTTTCTTGATAAAAGGGCCGACTTGTTTTTTCTCCAATCTGCAACCTAACACGGTGATGTTTTTTGCAACATTGAAGCCCGTAGGCAAATCTCACACGCGAACTTAGTCCCATGACTCCCCTATCCCAGTTGATACACACCGAAAATTATTATTATAATAGAAAAACCAATCTAAACCGTAGGATTGATTAGTTGAACGGAAGGATTGGAGACAAGGACGGTGAGTTTCTCTAATTTCGTGACCGATTTGCCTGGGAAACTTTCCAGTTTCCACCAATGAGTCTCTTCAAAACGGCCAAAATGAGTCCCTTCAAAACGGTCACCATCAGCGTTTTTCTATAAATAGACGTCTCAATCAAGTTCATAAATCCGATATATATATATAGACTAACAGTAATAAACAGAGAGAGAGAGAGAGAGAGAGAGAGAGAAGTAGAGAGCCATGGCCATTGAAAACGACAACCGTCTGCTGGCCCCTCTTCCCGTAGATAAAACCAATATCCTTATGTCAGTTCAGTTCCACTCTTCTCTTCTCTTCTCTTAATACTTCAATTCCTTGTAATAACTATTTTATTTTTTAACTTTACTAGGAATCCCGCTTTTCGAAGGCAAAATGAAGAGATGATTCGGAGAATTGTAAGGATTCCCTTTCTATATTATAATTACAAACACCATTCCCATTTAGTACTGGGTTTGGTACTGAGTTTTGGTCAAATGATTTCATGTGAGATTGGCAATGCCACCATATGCCACTTATGCTAGTCTGACCATTCTTTAATTACTGTTTCTGTATTACTTGGAATTGTTTTATTGTTGTTTATCCTTGCTTTTACTTGTCGTTAATTGCACGTCAAGAGTTTTTTTTATTTTATTCTATGTTTGCTTAAGCTTAAATTTTATTGACTCTGATGTTCATGTAATGCCAACTTTATTTTAACAGGTTAGAGAAGAGATCCGGAATAGGGAAGAACTTGGTAAAATGTCTCACCACAATTTAACTCCAAGGTAAGTTATTTTTTTTTTTTTTGGGTGAGTTGGCAATTGCCATTTCACATTATTGATTGATCCGATAGGTTTTAGAGTTGAGTTCACAAAGAGGCTTGGTGAACTTAGGAGCACCCTTGGTCTACTCATTTTTATCTCAACACCCAATTTTACAAGGAACACCAAATAGGACTATCAGGAGTTTGTTCAATCAACAAACCCTCATCATCAACTCTAATTTTGTGAAAATTACTTATTCACCATTTTTATTCCAACTTTGGAGGAAGTAGGTTATTGGTTTTCAAATGATGCGTACCTGTATAATTTACCATATGATTCAAGTTGTATTTCTTTTTGCTTCTGGCTCCTGTAACTAATTATGGATTTCAAATTTCTCTTAAAGGCTGCTGTCAGATCCAAGGATCCCAGCTCAGTACCAGTTACAGTTCATGAACAAGGTTACAAACACCACCTTCACAACCAACCTAGTGAGAGACGAGAATGGACATCCCATAAAAGTTGCAATATACGACACTTACATTAAGTCTATCATATCTCCTGTTAACTTCCTCTCTTCTGCCAAAGTCAAAATCATTGTGCTTAATGCAGAATTTGTGGAAACTAAAGGGGAAACTTTTAGCAGGGGTGAGTTTAATCAGAGCGTGTTAAGGGAAAGGGAAAGAAAGGGGCCTATTTTGACAGGTCGTAGTCGTATTATTCAGCTTGAAAATGGGGTTGGTACTTTTGAAAACATTATTTTTAATGATAATTCAAGCTGGACAAAGAGCGGATTTAGGCTAGGGGTTATGGTTCAGAGTGACGGAGAAGAGGGTTATTTCAATGGGGAAAGAGTTCTAGAGGGTGTGAGCGAACCTTTTCGGGTAAAAGACCGCCGCGTGAAAGGTAAAGAATGATTTTCATCATGTATTATTGATCATTATTCATGATAGTGGCGTTGGTAACTGGCATGGTACTAGTAACAGATGTTCCAAGTATCTTAGCCTATGCTCCTAGCATGTTTTACCAGTTTTACCAGTACCAGCATGTTAAGTCCAATTTGCATTTGATGACCAAATATCACGAACATAAAGATTTTGGTGCCACTACAAATGTGTTAAGTTTGTATATATTAGGGTAAATTAAATCCTTGTATGTTTGATACTTGCTGATTTGATGCTATTTATCTGTAGCAGCTCAAAACCCAGACCCGCTAAAGCTGAAACACAGCGTGCAATGTATCAAGAAAATTGGAAAAAGTCGTGCTTCTTTCCTCGAAAAGAAAAACATCATAACAGTGGAGGACTTCCTCCATTCGTATTTCAATAATGAACCAGAACTTCGCAATGTTAGAATACTTGCCTGTAATTTTTATGTTACACTTGCACATCTCAGATTGGTTCTAGTTCTGGCAGCTGAATAGATTCAGTACCAGTACGTAATGTTACAATTCCTGTACCCACTTATAAGTACTTATATTGCGTTGGTATAATAAGGTGCATCAATTATACTAGTTCATATTTGTTTCAGGCCTGACTAATATTGGTAGTGGTACTGAAAAGGTACATTCTGATACAGATCTGGTGCCTATCGCATTATACTGGTACCAAAACCAGGATTTAAGATCATTCTTTTTTCGAATTCGTTTTTTTAATAAATTTTGCTTTCTGATTTCATGGATGGTAATACTTATTTTCATCTCTTTCCTCTTTCATATTTTGTAGATACTTTGTATTAAGTCAGAATCTGACAGAGAGTGGGAGTCTATGGTTGAGCATGTGAAGCAGTGTGCCAATGAATTTCACTCTAAATGCAATGTCTCGAAGAACAGTAGTCAGCCTTGGCAGGTGATTTCACTATATCTTTATTTCATTTGCCAGATTTTACAATGGTTTCTGGCCAATTATATCTTCAATTTTAATAACATTTATTCTTTGCAAAGTGTCTTGTTCAGTTTATAATTTCATTGTATTCTTTACAAGTTGTGTTCACATATTTGGTTTGTTTCATTGGATAAAGAAGTAGACATTTTTAATCCAAATTCAAACCAATTTTATTTTGAATATCAAATTAAGAACAACATAAATGTAAATTTTTTGTTTATTCTTTCAGCATGCAAATGTGAATGTGGAGAGAAAAATATACTTACGGGATGCATACCAACAAATTAAAATTTTCTTTTGTTAACTCAGAATTGTATGATTATACCTCAGCCAATGGAAAAAAACTCATCTGTCTGTACAAAAGTTGGGCATTGCGTTGTCAGTTGGGGATCATCAAAGCCAAACCCTTCTGAGAAGAAGGAAATAATTGAAGGTGCCACATTTTGCTCATCTTTTGTTGAATCCTTTTATTATATGTTATCGGACTGAGCTAAATTTCTTTTGTTATTATTAATTATAGCTGGTATTCCAATTTGTCCTTCAAAGAATTTATCAAATGAACCCATCTCAACTGCTTATGGTGAGCATATAGTGGAGATGGAAAAAGCTCTTTTCGATGAGATTGGGGACGAGATGCAAAATCCTCTTTTCCATGAGATTGGGGAACCGGTGGAACTTACTAATGATGGCGGTAAGTACGTCACTTTCAATTATATAAACTGATTATCTCAAATTTTTAATATGCTGATCCCCATATATACCTACTAATATTAATAAATAAAAATTTGTGAGTGCCTCTTGCAGGATTCCTTCATGATCAATCTGAACTACTATTTGACACGTTCTACTCAAAGCATAATCCGGATATCATAATGGATGGCAGTCGCAATTACAGCAGTGGCAATCTGGATATCATAATGGATGGCAGTGGCGGTAGCAGTGGCAATTACTGGTAAGGAATGTCTTTTACTGGAAGAAAGGTGGGGATGGCAGTGCCTTGTTTGGAAGATCTTTTACTGGAAGAAAGTCAGACAGCATAATTAACAAGTTGTTTCTTTTCTTTTGATTTGTGTCCCATGTTGTCGTTTTCCGTGAATAATATATATCCCATGTTGGAGTTTTTAATTGACATGTTGTTTCTTTTCTAAAATTTTGTTTTTTGTTTGATTTGGTTGTTAATTACATTCACTGAGCAAAGCACATCAATGGTGCTGTAGGCCTTGTTGTAATCAAGGTTTTGCTCCATTACCTCAAGTATACAGTTATGTCAAAATAAAATATTTAAATCTTTCTCATCCAAACAAGGTGCTAAGGGAAAGGGAAGGGAAGGGGCCTGTGTTGAAAGGTGGTAGTCTTACTAGGTTCGGAAATGGGGTTGGTACTTTTGGAAATATTGTTTTTAATGATAATTCAAGCTGGACAAATAGCAGATTTCGACTAGCGGTTATGGTTGAGTGTGACGGAAAAGATGGTTATTTGAATGGGGAAAGAGTTCAAGAGGCTGTGAGCGAATCTTTTCGGGTAATAGACTGCCGAGGGAAGGGTAAAGAATGATTTTCATAGTATATTGCTCATTATTCATTGGAGTGTCGTTGGTAACTGGCATGGTACTAGTAACATATGTTCCAAGTATCTTAGTCTATGCTCCTATCATGTTTTACCAGTACCAGCTTGTAAGGGCAGACATTAAAGTCCGAATTATATTGGACAACTAATTATCACGAATGGAAAGATTTTAGCGCCATTACATAGGGAGTGTTATACTAAGGGCAATAATTCAGATTTTGAGAGCTGAGAGAATATTTTGTTTCTAAATACCCGTTTTACCCTTGCTCTCTAAATGATTGCTTGATTAATGGATCCACTTCCTCCTTCTGAACCGATTAATAATAGCACTAATAAAGGAAAGTTCCTTCCTTCAGAAAAATAGAAATCCTTCCTTCTGTGATGTTTCAAAAATTATGTTCGATTCTTGTATCTTCTTTCTCCAAATTTCTTTTAATTTGAAATCATTTTGTACCCAAGAATGGAAATAAATCAGATCGTAGAATGAATCGGCGGGATACTCAGTATGAAATCAAATTGTGTGATTCTCATATCTGCTAAAATTCTAGACACGAGCAAGCTCAAGCGAGAGAGGCTGATTAAAAACAAGCTCTGTTATTATTCACAATTTCTCAAGCAAAAAGTTAGAAGGAAGCTATACTGTTGTATTTTTCTTTTAATTCAGCATAAGCTAGTTATGAAAAGGCTGAATTTGGCCTTGGGCAATAGTTTACATTTTCTAGCTATGCACTTGTTATGCACTTGTAGTTGATTCTTACATAATATTTTAACCAGCAGCAGCGCGGGTATATTCTATATAGACTTCATGTTTATTTTATTTTTTACTTGTATTTTTTTCTGCTAGACTATGGGCTAACCTTATAATCTTTTAACAAGGATTGACTAACAATATTAGCAATAAACATAACAATTTCTGTTATTTAATAACAGTACTGGTAATGAACTGTACTAGTATCAGTGTACCAGTGTACTGGTAGGGGACTTTCCCTTTGCTTCTGGCAAGAAACCCAAGACACTAGAGCCCCAGTATCAATGTACCAGTAGGCAGACTGATAGGAGTTGGATGCTGGTACCATCATACCAGTAGGTGGAGGATGCACTTCACACATTTTGTTCAAGCTTTCTTTCTTTATCTTATTTTTTCTTATTTGTTTCTTCACTTAGAATTTTCAATTTTCTTTTCAATTTTCAGCTCAAATGTTTTGAGCAAAATATTTTATTTTTATTCTGGTTGTTACCACCCTCATGTAATAGATCCAATTAATATATAATTGTGGACTAGACCCTCATTTTTCTTCAAAATGTTATGTATAAACTGTACTAGATTCATTAATAAAAAAAAAATTTCCCCAAACAAGATAAGAACAACTTTGTAAGATGTATCTTAATTTTGGAGTGACATAAATCCACCAGTTTCATTGATGACAAAAGAAATTACATTCTAATCATGTATAAACTAATAAAACCTTTTGCTACTTACAATTACACACACATCAATCATTATTATCCATTCCTCAAATGATACCCCAATCACACAATTTCTAACTTACATAACCACTGATACATATTATCAAAGGCTACATTAAGAAAGAAAAAAATAAATCTTGTCTAGCTCCTGATCTTCTCGTTGATGTTCATTTGTGCAAAATATGATATGTCGCATGATTCTGCCAGCTGCTTTCCATATAGAATCTATGTGATGAAATAGCAAAAAATTAGAATGGGAACATTCACCATACAAAAAACATACAAGACACATATCAAAATTACCAATTCAATATATCATTCAAGATGAAAGGATGGTATTCACGGAGAAAAAATGAAAATTGAAGAAGAATAACAAAATATAGCACATCTGAAATAATATAAAATTAGACAAAAATTTGTAAAGCAAAAGATAAAAGATCAACGCGAGTCAGTACGTACCAGGATTCTAATTGAAAGCAATCGGCATAATATAATATAGCTTAGATCAACAATAATGGAAAACTCAAATTAATTCGTACAGAGCGACAGAAGAGGGCGTAAGGGCGGTCAGCGGTACAGACGCAAATGCGGCGGCAGCTGCGGTTAGAGAAGTAGGGATCAAAATGGGGGGAAGCACGAAGAGAACGCGACCGAAAAGTTCGAGGAGGGCGGAGGTACGGAAGCCTTCGACCTTCTCCATTGCCCATTGGTACTGCAGCGGAGTGGAAGAGAAAAATTGACGAAGACAGAGAGACGAGAAGTAATAAACGGGTTTAATTTGAGTTTGATCCGGCGATTCATTAATCAAGCGATCCGTTTAGAGAGGAACACGTATCCTCTGAATTAACTCAAAAGGAAATCAGACGTGTCAATTTCCTTTAAACTCCTCTATTTATATTTTCTCTTGCAATTAATTTTAAATAGGAGTTTAAGCGGTGCATTTAGTATAGCAGCATGCATCTTCTTGCAAATTTTCAGAAAAATAATAATTTATTGAAATTAGACATATCGTTCATGACCCCCATGGATGCAAATGGTAAAGCAAAACCCGATATTTTTTTATCTAACACCCCCATTAATTTAAATAATTTAAAAGACACTCAGATCCAAAAAGCTTCAAAAATGACACCCCGCAAGCTGAATTCGCGCACCACTCGGTCCGCCAGCTCAAATCGCGCACCACTTGGTCCGCAAACTCAGATCGCGCACCGACCCGTTCCAACCCGGTCCGCAAGCTCAGTTGGCGCACCTAGCTGGTTCGCAAGTTGAGTTCGCGCACCGGACTAGATCCGCAAGCTGAGCTGGCGCACCATCGTTTTGCTGCTATAAGAATTAGTTTTTAGCACTGTATTCATTCCACAATCAACAGACAGCAGCGCAAGTAAGTATTTTTTTTTCTCTTTAGTCCGTTTTTTTTAATTATTATTTTATATTTTTAATTGACTGTAAATTTATTAATTATTAGGTTTTGTTCTTTCAACCAATTATGATTGGAATTGCCTGTTATTTTGGTGGTGAAGTTTTAGTCGGACCAAATGGTGCTTATTACAGTATCCAACCTTCGAAAATGTTTAATATCAACACAGATTTAGATTTTAGAGGTATAACTAGAGAAGTGTATCAGCAAGTTGGTATTGATCCGAACTATTATGAACTGATAATTTCTGCAAGGATCAATATTAGTCAAGGCAACCGGACACTCGGTTCCAACGGCCTACTACCGTACAAGACGATAATAGTTTGGGGGTTGTATACCCAAATGACAATGAATTTGACCACTCCTTTCAAATTCTTAGAGTTATATGTTGTAGCTAACCTTAGACAGAACCTCAGACGTAACACAAACCAGAACACCAGAGATAACCCCAGACAGAATACCAGAACTATGCCGCAAATGACCCAGGGTCGGGTTCGTGAGCAATCCGTGACGGGTCCCTGTTCGGGCCCTAACTTTAGGTAGTACTAGTCGGTCCTCATCCGCAGGGCTGGACCTAGTCGTTCCCAACCCGACCGGGGACGTTCTCGAGTTCCATCTAGTAGCTCTAGCCGGGCCCAAACTGATCAGAATCGATCTCCAACCCCGGAACCGCTTTATTATGCTGAAAATACAGATGAAGATCCCGAAGAGCGGGAGGCAGAGGAAAATTGGGATGCCAGTGAAGGCGATAGGGCAATTGATTTTAGTGATGTTGATACAAATTTTCCTGTACTCGGTAAACGACAGTGGCGGGTGTCGGGTGGTGCAGAAGGACACCCGTTCGAGCAATTTCATGACACATCAGGGTTTGAAGAAGTTGACAGCTCTTTTTTTGGAAATTCTGAGGTGTGTTTCATTTTTAATTAATTTTTAAAAAAATATTTACAAATTATGAAATTTTTGTATTCGTTAATTTTTAAATTTTTAAATTTTTGAAATAGGATGGAAAACAACATGCATTGTCTGAGGAGATGACGTACTCCAGCAAAGAGCAAATGCAAGAAAAAATAGGCCATTGGCATATAAAGAAAAATATCGAGGTGAATCAGACACATAGCGACACAACAAGGTTGAGGTTTAAGTGCAAGAGCGACCGTTGTCAGTAGGGGTTGGTTGCGAGGGCTACAGGTTTTGGTAATGACTGGGCGATCACAAAACATAAGGGACCTCACACATGCTACGCTGAGGCATCCAGGTCTGATCATGCGCAGTTGACGTCCGCAATGGTCGCCAACTGCATAAAATTGTCATTACGAAAAAATGCTGATATTAGTATCCGGGCCATCAGTGATCTGGTTGCTGAAAGGTACGAGGGAATCGTTCCTAAGTATAACAAATTGTGGCGTGGTAGAGAGTTAGCCATTGCTCGGGGATTTGGTAGTTGGGAGGGGTCTTACGGGCTTCTTGTCCCTTTGTTGGATACAATTAAAAGGGCAAATCCAGGAACCCAATATAAAGTTGTTTCAAAGCGAACCAAAAAAGATGGGTACCGGTATTTCATGAGATTAGCATTGGCTTGGGGGTCATGTATTGAAGCAGTGAGTCACCTCAGACCAATAATCAGCATCGATGCTTGTTTCCTATCAGGTAGATACAAAGGTAAATTGTTGATTGTCACCGGATATGATGCGGAGAACCAGTTAATTCCGCTAGCATTTGGGCTGGTAGAGAGTGAGGAATTTGAGAATTGGGGGTGGTTTATGAAGTGGGTGAGACAGGTTGTAATTGGTCCAAATAGATTCATGTGTGTGGTATCTGACCGGCACATGGGCATAAAAAAATGTGTTCATACAGGATGATCTGGGTTGGTATGAGGAGAATGGTGAGTGTGTTCACAAGTACTGTTCTCAGCATGTATTTGAGAATTTTGGTAAACACTCCAAGGATAAAGCTGCCGCCAATTTTTTCAAAATCTTGGTGAAAAAGAAGAAACCAAGAAGAATGCTAGAAGGCCTCGATGCAATCGGAAGGAGAAATTCCGAATGGCTGAAATACTTGGATACATGTGGAAAGTACAATCCTGATAATGATGCAGACTCGGTTAAGCCATGGAAGGTGTATCAAGCTATGGACAACGGAGCTCGTTGGGAAATCATGACTAGCAACGGTTCTGAATCGCTCAACAATGTGTTCAAAACTTCCCGAAGGTTTGTGTTTTATAATCAAACAATTTTTTTATTATTTATTGATGGTTTTACGTTTCTTAATTTAATAGTAAGTTGTAATTTTCGCAGGTTACCAGTTGCCGCAATTGTTGAGGAGACGTTCGCAAAGTGTGTCGACTGGTTTGTTGAAAGAAGAGAGCGTGCGGTGGAATTGCAATTGCAAGGTCAACTTTTTTCCACTCGAGTCCATGAAAAGATGGATAAGCACATTCACAAGACCCAAAAAATGAGCGCGCTGACATTCGGCCGTAACGAGTGGCAGGTGACCTCCCATGGTGAGAAAATTGCATATGACATGCAAAGAGACAGCTTGTCACAAATG